>JAVKLA010000090.1:22293152-22318982 GCA_034782735.1 Sagittarius serpentarius
TAACATCCTTAGCTTATTAGCTGACTGCTATCCTTAGCTTTTGTCCAAAAAAGCATGGAATTATGCTTTTCACATTGCAATGGCAAGCAGAATTAGAATTTATAATTCTGGTAAACTCAAATGACAGATTTTCATGTGATCACTTCAACATGAGACATTTTCTAAGACTTAAAAAAAAGGATACTGAAAACAGTATTCTCCGAAGGCTTTCAACATGGTTCTGATTCTCAGGAACACCTAAACAAGAAATTCCACATGAAAACTGCAGGAGAACGTGGTTTCAACTGATAAAATTCATGTTCAGAGTTCCTGTGGGTTTTTAATAGAAATGACACCATTTCAAACTTAACATTTCTATGGTATATCTTGGGTAATTGTGTGAATGTCCGTAAGCAGCAGATTAATAGGGACTACTATAGTAATATAAACTTTCACAAGAGTAACTTCTTTAAACTTGGGAAGTAGCTGTGGGAGGAGATCTCATCATCAACGTTAAGGCCCTGCCCTTGCTCTCTTTTAAGCCAGCCTGTTGGGGTTTTTTACGCAGAAATGCAGTAACTTCTCCAGTAGGTAACTGTTTGTTATTCCTGCTTAGCCTTTAGCCTTTTAAAGACCACTTTTGATTTCTTAAAATGCATGACTGTAGTAAAAGTCTGAATATTGCCTAGACTTGGGTGTTTGTGTTTTTGTTTTTGTTTTTTTTTTGTGCTTCACTGTTGCTGCAGTGTTAATTAGAAATGAATCAACCATGGCAGGCAGGCAGCCAATACCTGATTTAATTATATTATCTTTAAAGAGCAGAAGTAGGTAGATGGTGTGCAGGATTCTGTGAGAGCTCTGTGAGGGACAAACACCCAGAATACTCAGTATTATTTTAAAGTGGTCCTCATCAGTTAGTGTTTAGCAGAACATTTTGTGGGGTGATGGGGGTGCCTGTTGGTTTTTGTTTTGTTTTGTTTTTTCCCCTTGGTGCTAATTACAGGGAGACTTTTAATGCAATTAATTTTCATTCATAATTACTGTTTCATAGTAAGGTTGGTCTGATGCCTAGGGTGTAACCTACATGAAAGAGTTTAATTTCCTGTCCTGCCATGTGTTTCTCATAGGGGGTTTACATTGCTTCAGATCCTTAAAGATGAGATGACCGCAGGGATGATCCTTTTTATTTCTTCCAAGACTGAGAACTATAATGGTATGCATGTTCTGAATGAAGACTCACACGTTAATGTTAATATGATGATACTGAATATTTAACATTCTGGGGTGTTTACTATCATTTTCAGGCACCTAACAAAGATGAGTTTGAAGGCCTGAAGTTTAGGACCGTAACGTTTCTTTGTGCTCAGTGAAGTGTCTTCATAGGGCAATTCAGAGCAGAGAACCTCAGGGGCTGGCGCGCAACTAGTATCAATGCTAGCTCTCACGTTCCTGGTTTTTACTATCCCAACCAAAAAAAGTTTGAATGACTTTCATGTTAGTACTCAATAAAGAAGTTGTTCAGCATTTGTATTGAAGGGGACTTAGTTTAAGATAAAGTCTTTTCCTTTATGTGGTGAATTCTTACAAAACCAGAACATTTTGATGTACAGTAATGAGGCCTTTTAGGGTTGTGAAGGTTTTCTTTTAAGTTCATAGCGGATACTTCAAGGGGAACTTAATTACTGATGAACCAGTAGCCAAATGTATTGTGTTAACTTGAACACATGGCAATTAATTGGCACCAGTTGAGGCTCATGTACCTTATGGCTGCCCAGCTGCTCCATACAGGGTTAGCTTAGAAAACAGAACTTTATCTTCTGGGGTTTGAACAAGCACATCTGCCCAAGTACGCTGCTGAGCTAAACAAAAAGGGGATGTGTTCTAATGAAAACACTTAAAGACAGATTAAGTCCTGCTGTTGTGACCCAAGCTATCAGGTGTTCCCTTGTGATGCTGTTTTACCTTCATATTTAGTTCTGTGATTCAGGTTTGCACATGCTCTGTTATCTGTCAGTCTGGTAGGTAAAGCAGTGGACTTTTTTTTAAAGTAGCCTGCACTTTCATGTCTCAGTGCTAACAGCTATGATTTAAAAAAAAAAAAAAAAAAAAAAAAAAGGAAAAAACCCCTCACAAACACAAAAAACTCACAAAAAATACCCCAACAAAAAAATCAGGATAATGCTCAGATTTCATAAAGGAGCAATCTGGTATTGCAGATATGGATGGTGTTTGACACCTGGACAACTGCTTTTACAGTCAGAATGCAGTTTGTATTTCCAGAAAGGACTACTTGAATGATTTTAATTTGGGATAAGGGACTTATTTTCAGTAATTAAATTGTGCCATTAATTTGGTGGCAGAAAGGAAGGCAGGCAGACCTCCTTGCAGTCCCCAAACTGCATTTAAATTTTGCAGACACATTAAAGGGGTAAAAAAAAAAAAAAAATCTTTACTGAACAAGCACTTAATTTCTGTTGATAACTGTCAGCATATTAGCCATCAGTAGAATAAGCACCTTCTCTGATATTCTCAAGAAAGGTTGATTTTTTAAATTTTTTTTTTTAGTGTTCATGATGAACATAGTTGTATAGTTCCTTTTTGGTAACAATTTTATAGCAAATATGCTTGACAGCTTTTAAAATTGTAATGAGTGCAAGTGCCCTTAGTGTTGAAACAGAGCATTAGAGCATTATCAAGGAAATATTTGTTCTTTTCGTTACATAACTACTTCTTACTGTACTACTTTATAATATTAATCCAATTTAGTTTTGTATTTTATTTGTCAGGATTTTCTGTGTATCTCCTGCTTTTTAGATAAAGCTGGTATATCCATGAAAAACCTCAGTAGTTCCAAAAAATACATGTATTTAAATTCACCTCACAAATTTTACTCCAGAAGAATAAAGCAGAAGGCTTCTAGGAGACTTAAATGAATTTACCCAAATGTTTGTCCTGCTACCAGAGGGACTGTCAGAAAGATTTAAACCAGCAAGAATAGTTAGGATACTTACAGTTTGTTCTGTACTACCCAGTTGTTGTTTGGCAAGACATTTGGCTCTTTGTATGCTATTCTTAAAATAATTGCAAGAAAAAGAAGCATTAAATATATAAACTGGAAATATGATCATATTAAAGACCTCATTTAAATAGTCAATTTTAAACTTAATTGGGATTAATTTGGGATCCCTCCTTCTGTTCTAATACGTTCTGTGTTGAATCCTTCAGTTCCTTGTGCCATATATTTCTGTGTGGTGATTTTTCAGTGCTTGGTTTTTAGTGTTCTTGACTATAGTAAGAAAATGCAGCTGCTGCACAGGTTAGCAGAGCTCACTTGGACTCGGAAAGTCTTAGTTTTAGACTTCAGCCTGGATGTGGCTACGTCCCCAAGTGCTGAGCTATTTGCTTTCCAGAAACAATTCCGTAAGTGCTCTGTGTGTGTGTGCATTACGCATATGTATGTTTTGTGAAATGTGTGTGTGTCTGTGTTTGGTTTTATAACAGTGTAAAAAGAAAAGAAGTTCCAGAGCTTCAGCTGATTTTTGTTTTACTTGATGAAACTTATACATCTCTTTAGGTAGGTTTCTTTTCTGGTTTGGCTTCTTTCTGTGGTATTTTGTGTTTGTTCAGGTTATGGGTTTTTTTTAATTATTATTTCTGACCCTCGTTTTGTCTTTCAGAAAAATTTTCTGTTGGTTTTGGCTTCTAATGTATATTAAAGTGCTTTAGTATTTTACAGATTCCTACTTCTGCTCCTATTTTAATGTTCTGCAAGTGACAAAATAGATGCAGAATAAATATTTAAATTAACAAACGATACTCATTCTTTTCTTCACTTTGAAGTGTAAAATAGCAACATACCTATGACAATAATTTGTAAGTAACCTGAGAGTACTTACCAAGTTCTTCTTTTCTTTGAGAATACTCCCCTTTACCGTGAAGTGTTTTGTTACTAATAAAACCCTAACTGGACTCTCTGAACTAATTTGGAAAACCTTTGTGAGAATAAGCCAAATAAACCAAAACTGCTTTGTGACTTTGGGAAGACTCTTCTAAGATTGCCAAGGTTGAAGACCATTAAAGATATATAAGGGCCTGTATGAAGTAGTGATATAAACAGGTACATTAGAAGTAGCTTCTGAGAGCAGGCCACCA
Source organism: Sagittarius serpentarius (assembly GCA_034782735.1). NCBI lineage: Eukaryota > Metazoa > Chordata > Aves > Accipitriformes > Sagittariidae > Sagittarius > Sagittarius serpentarius. The sequence continues at coordinate 22,297,284 of JAVKLA010000090.1, forward strand.
ACCAAGACAAAAGTTGTTAGCTTGGTAATGGAAGATTATTATTAATTTGCTCAGGCTTTTACGTTCAACTATTTCATTAGCAATTAAAGGAACAGAAGCTGTTTTTCAGCATATATAAGCTTGTGTTGACTGATTTGAGTGTTTTCTCACTGAAGAGGGAGAGAAGACCTTTAGTTTTAAGACACATGGCTCCCTTGCAGCTTCTGATGTACTAATTAGTGTGTTTAATACTTCCTATTCATGAACTCTTTACCATTTTCTATTAGTCGTCATTAGAATGTTACATTTGGTTTTTAATTGTTGTGTAGTTTGATTTATCCAAGCTGCATACTTCATGCCACATCATAAAAGAAATACAATGTATTAGTATATTTTTAATTTGTTCCTCTTTCATGTACTGCTACTCAGCACGTTCTTAACTTCCAAAGAGGGAAGGGTAGGTGATAAAAGTTTTCTCTTTGATTTTTAAACTTGTTGCAGTACTTGTCACCTGGCAAAAACTGATTTTCCTTCTTTTCAAGCTTGGGCAAATCTTATTTAAGTAGAAATTGAAATGGAAAGGATTCCTTTAAAGAAAATAGTATGAAAGTTTCAGATCAGGCAATCGTTGACATACTAGGCATGATTTCACAAAAGCCTTACATTTAAGGTTTTTATTAACCAAATCCAACACAGTCCACTTTCAGACACAATCCAGGCACAGCAGTCATCTTCAAAGATTTGTGTTTTTCACAGCTTCCAAGCACTGATTCCTGTCCCACAGCAAACCTGGGAGTGCATTTGTTCCTCTGTTTCCCTCACCTGTTCGGTTTTTCCTCCTATCCTGTATGCTTAGCTTGACTGCATTTCTCCCACATAGAAAGAGCAAGGAAATTCTTCGCTTCTGCTACGTAAGGCTTTGTACTGAGAGTTTGGGTAGTACAGTTTGTATTGTATCAAAATTGGCTGTAGAACCCCACTCCTCCACCCTCTATAATATATGTGTGCACATATACATATAAAACATTCTTATCTAGAAATATTTTTAGAAAATGCCATTTTTAATGTCGTTAAAGTGGGAGGTATCTTCTCAAACTTTTCTGAAGTTTTATTAATATTACCAGGCTAATTTATACAATTTAATAAATACATTGCCCATGGTGATTACATTTATGGAATTGTTTTGTACATTTTAAGAATAATGTGATTTGAAATATTTCACATATACCATGTGAATTGATTTTGCATGAAGGAAAAAAATGCAATTCAGTTGTCTTGATGAATAAAGCAAGGAGTGAGTAATGGTACTTAAAATTTTGAAGTTTATATCTATCAAATATAAAACCTGAAGTTTCAAGTGTGGATAGTAAAAATTTCTTGGGTTTGTTACTTGTCTGCAAGACATGATTTTATATTTTAACAAACCTTTAGGTTATTTGAAGATAGAAGAGGCAAATGCTCCAGTTCAGTTGCTTTATCTAAGTAAAATGAGTTGCCGGCACATAAAGCAAAATCATAAACGCTGTCAGAATCAAGATCCAGTGTGCCCTTGATCAGAGCTGGATCCAAGTTTCAAGTGAAAATGGGGAAGTTAATCACTATGGAGAAAATAGCCTAAATGAAACATTTTCCAATTTGCTTTATAACCATCAGATCAAATTATTAATTTAAAATTAAAAGAATATTACATCATAATAGTACAAAAAAATCCTAAATTTTTAGTATCGGTGATCTTTCCCAGACAAGCTAAAGCTATTCTTATCTGTGGACCTAGTATCAAAAGAGGATTGGTTGAGAAGGCAGTAGAGTAGAAAGCTTAGAAACAGTTACTTGATAATTAAACAACTTGATAACAAATTGGATCATTCTACTGACTAAAATTGCACTATACTCTTACTTTCCATATCACAAATGGTTAAATGTAAACATATTAATTATTTCACTACTCATGCGGTTTAAATTTATATGTTTGTGTTTATCCTTGGAAGGTCTAAGCCCAAATGCATATTGTAGAATGTAGGCTTTTGTTCTTCCTAAAGGTTTTGTTCATTTGTGTATAAGTTTTCACCTCAGTGCAGTTTGGGAATGAGGAGTGACATCTGGGTTAGCTGCAAGTTTGAATCCCTGATGTCTTACCAGATTTTCTTATCTTTATCCTGATAGCAATGATGAAAAAAAAAGATAGCAAACTTCTCTGCTTAAATCAGCAACCATAATTTTATTTGTAATCTGCTGCAATATCTGGCCAATAATAATTAATTAATTATGATCATGTGTTCAATGGTAATTAAGCAACCATGTTTTCTAGAAATGCTTATGAAGCTATAATTCATTAAATGGAATTAGTTTCTAAGATTTCATATTATGAAGATTTGATAATTTTACATTCTATTAAAGGATGTAAATATTTAAAGAAATTTCACAGCTTGAAATTCAATGTGTGAGCAGAACAAGTTAGAATGCACATTGCGTATTACTTTCTTGATTTTAACAACATCATTGATAAAATCATACCTTAAGATTCAAAATTACTTTATTTCTCAACTGTAAGAAAACTCTGAAGTAAACCCTATGGGAGTTTGGTCATTAACTTAGTATGACAAAGATCAGAAGGTTCGTTCATAAGATAGTTGAGCTGTGTGTCACCTGTTGACAGAAGCTGACTTTTTGGACAATGTCTCTACTTGTCATAATAGTGCAAGGGTTTCCCTTTCATGCTAAAGGTTAGACTATACTTAATTCGCTATTTATTTATCTCTAAATAGCACTGGAAACACTTCAGAGGAAAGAGAAATTTAGCAACAGATAGAGTTGACAGGAGCATAGAATAGAAAAGACTGCAGATATGTTGCGCAGGGAGCCCTGAAGTACCAAAACATCTAGACACCAAGAACATGGGCAGGCTTGCTTTTCTTCATAAAAAGGGTCAGGATGAAGTAATGCTTCAGGTTTTTCTATGTGATATCTAGATTAATTATAAAAGTAACTAGAGTTTTGATAATGCTTTTCCTTATTTAACAGCTGATTGCTGTAATTTTGAAGAAAATTAGGGAACCTATCCACTCCGCTGAGCAAAACAGTAGTTTAGCTGTTTCGGAAACACTGGTTATGCTTGTTAGAATGGCAGGTGAATAAAACCAAAAAACTTGCCATTCACACAAAACATTCTGTATTTCTTAAAGCTGTTTGAGACTCATGTCTATTACTGGAACTCTAAAGTAACAGGCAGTATTTAAAACAAAACCTAAAACCCAAACCAAAAACCCAAATCCAACAGCAACCATCAAATGTCAGTCTTCAGATGATGAATATTAAATGCTGGCTGCCATGGGTAAAAACACCCCACAGAACACAATTATTTGATACATTTTCATTCTTTTTATGTCTTTCTAAATGCTGGAGTAATACTGTATGTTTGAAGGGAGCATACAGAGAGCAAATTTTTTTTAAATTCCCTGGTGTCATTTGCAAGAACAATTACTTTAAAATGCTTTTTTGCTTTTCAGGGCGTCAGAATTTGGATCAAAACTTTCATTTAAAAGCTCTGTTAAGTCTGATATTGCATGTTGTTGACACCTACAACAAGTTTAGCCTACCTAAGCTGGATTTCAAGGACATAAGATAATTCTTTCCATCTTATTCGTTCTTTGACTGTGATTACAGCTTCTTCAACACAAAATAAGAGTATGAAATGATGAATCACTCCTCAGCTATAGTTAACTTCCTGTTTCCGTTATCCATTCCTTCAAGGACCATTACTCCAAAATTAGTTTTGTGTTGAAGGCATGGACTGTGAATTTAGGCACAGCCTGGGGCAAAAGTCTTTCTTGTGGCCATGGTGACTGTCTCTGATCTATGGTAGCAGTAACACAGTATTTCTCCATCTACTAACCATTACTTTAATCACTGTCTGAAGACTCAAGTCCTTTTCAGGGAAAACTTGCTAACCTTTTAAATGGGTAACAAATGGGGAATACCCTTAAATTCCCTTTGAGATATGACTCTGATCTGTTTGTAAAAGAATGTTCTGTTTCTCTGAAGTCCCTTATGAAGGCCAAACAGACTTCCAGACCAAGCTAAAATACCTTTCTGTGTCTATATATCTGTCTGTTCAGCAGGGACACAAGTATTCTGAATAAGCTAGAATTGTTTACCCAACAGCTCAGCATTCATAGTTTTTCCTTTATAACGTAAGCTGGTGGAAGTTCAGAAGCCATAACAGATCATCACCTTTTAGAGTAAATAATAAGAACTGCTGAGGGCTCACAAAAGATGAGGGAAGGTTCTTTTCCTCCACAAATCTGTCGCCTGATTTGGAATAATGTTGTCTAGTGTATAGACATATACAACTGTGGTTGTATTTGATGTAACGTCGTCTCCCACAGGCACTAACTGAAAATCTCAGTGTGCACCACAGAATTACTATGTTTTACCAGCACACTGCACTTAAGCAGCTGCTAGGCTCACTGTTCTGTAGGACTGGTTGATGTAAAATATCTGAGAAAGGTCATTCAAACAGAAAGTTGTCTAAAATACAGACAGCTATTGGAAATATTCTAGTTACAGGAGTAAAATCATGTGGTGGATGAATGAGGGACAACTACTGTGTAAGATGCATCATTTGAAGTGTAACTTGGAATAGAGAAGGCTGTGCATTGCTTAGCAAGATATAGTTTTGCCTGAGTTTCATTACAAGTTCTTGAAATTAAAATGTGCTGAGTCTTGTAAAGTAAGGCAGTTCCTGGGCAATTTTTGAAATCACTGACTGCTTTTCCGAGTCGCTGATTTGCTTCAACTTTTTATCATCCTAGCAATGTACAGAAGCAGAGAGTAAAGCAAACAAAAGAGAAGTGTAACAAAGGAGGAAGTTGTAAACAAGTTGAATCTACTCATATCTGTATTACAAAGCTATTATCTTCTTTTATAGTGATTGGGAAAATTAGAGTTCTCAAATGGTTAACTGTTTATTATCTGAAAAAAAAAAAAAAAAAGGAAACCTTGATGGGCTTTGATGCATGTGTACAAAGCACACAAGGAAGGATTTACCTATAGAAAGAAAATCGTAATTCCAAGCACAGGCTGCTCTCTGAACTATGCTAACCCAAAATGATTTCCAGCTGTTTCCTTTCACTAGACACTTGCTGTTCCTTTTTATCTTGTTCTTGGGAGTGGTAATTTAAAGAAGGCAGTAGAGATGAAGTCCTCCTCATTTCTTGTCCATGTTCTCTCACAGGAGGTAATTTAAGCACTTTTGGGGATGCAAGAATACAGTTCATGTCATCTATATTTAAAAATCTAACTGGTATCTAAATCAGGATTGTAGTCTCGCAGGCTACTTCAAATGGGCAATGAAGGGCTAGAGGAGTACTCTGAATTACCCTCTGGAGGATGGAACTTCTCTTGGAGGAGTTGCTTTTTCACTGTGGCGATATAGAGAGCCGTAGTAGGCTAAGTTACTAGTTTAGCTGCCAGAACTTGGGAAGTCTTGGCGCTGATTATCCCATTAAGCTCAAATTGAAGATGAAAATAGTTTATGGTAACAGCAGAGGAAACATTTACAACTTAGTTTGTAATCTAGTTATAAAGCCAAGTAATGTATAGTGTTAGAGATAGCCCTGTGTTAAAATTCTGGGTGTTTAGTCCCTGGTGTTCCTGTTTCTCCCCCAAAAGACTTTTTTTTTTTTCCCCTCAGTTTAGAACTTCCTCTCTCTTTTTATTACTATTTTTGACCAATTTTTCTTGTAAGCCAATTAATACTGTCTTGCAGTATGAGTCTGGATAATGAGTGATCATTGAGAAATTTATTTCTGGTAATTTTCATAGGGAATAAGTAGTAGTAGGCAGTGCTCTGTTTAGTACAAGCCTAACACAAGGAAACTGAATTGTTTGGGGTTTCTTATATCTGTAAAATATACCAGAGATACTCAGCATGCCAAATTTTTGTTTAAATATAGAACAGAAAGGTCGTATACAAGAGCAAGATCTGAAAATTTGTATGAATCAAAAGTGAGAAATCCAAGTATCTTGTAAAAATTTTATCCTGTGGTTAATGAAAACAACTCATAGGATATTAACTCACAAGCAATAGAGAATGTTGTTAAACAGTTTCTAAATTATATCAGCAAATCCATGACATCCAGCAGGCTTTCATAAAGATTTATTTCATTGGCAACAAAATTGGAGTGAAAAAACAAAGGAATGGCTTTTGTATAGGAATACCTTCCTTTTTCTGTGAAATATGTTACATTGGTGGTTCCTCCTGCCTAAAACCACAATGTTTTCAGCCATTCTGAAAGATGTTCTTTAAGTTTAACATATTGTTGTGGGTCAACTCTGGTAGATGGCCAAGCCCCACATGCAGCCACTCGCTCACACCCCCTCAGTGGGATGAGGAAGAGAACTGAAAAACCGAGACTGTGAAAACTCATGGGTTGAGATGAAGAGGTTTTTTTTTTTTTTAGGTAAAGTAAAAGCTGTGCACATGAGCAAAGCAAAATAAATAATTCATTCACTACTTCCTATCAGCAGGCAGATGTTTAGCTATTTCCAGGAAAGCAGGGCTTTGTCATATGTAATAGTTGCTTGGGAAGACAAACGCCATCACTCTGAACGACCTCTCCCTCTGTCCTACATCCCCCCTAGTTTATAGGCTGAGCACGACGCCGTATGGTCTGGAATATCCCTTGGGTCAGTGGGGGTCAGCTGTCCTGGCTGTGTTCCCTCCCAGCCTCTTGTGGCCCCCCAGCCTCCTCGCTGCTGGGGTGGGGTGAGAAGCAGGAAAGACCTTGGCTCTGTGTAAGCACTGCTCAGCAGTAACGAAAACATCCCTGAATTATCAACACTGTTTTGGTCACAAATCCAAAACATAGCCCTGTACCAGCTACCATGAAAAAAACCCCTCTATCCCAGTCAAAACCACTATACATATAAAAATGTGATTGAAATGACAGTTCTGAAAACTCAGTATGAATATATGAAATTATATATATATTCTAAATATATCCATGTTATTTCTAGAATGTATATACTTTTTTCCAAAATTTGAAAATAAAATAGATAAGAATTTTTGAGATCTTACAGTTTACTAAAATAAGCATCTCTTGATTATTAATTCTCTGGGGATGTTCAAGAAGGACAAGACTGACTGTATGTATGCCAGTATTCTAATATCATCAGGTCTTGGTTTTTTCATTTGTTTGTAAATTGATAAGGTATTGATAGTAGACCTTATGCTAAAAGCACCATGTGGTAAGATAGTTTTGATCTCTCCATATATATACACATACATTTATAAGTTATGATATAAAGACAAGACAAAGTAATCCTCTCTTGTATTACTATATCTCTAGAATATGCCAACACAACTATCGCACATATTAGTATCGTCAATAGTGGTGTAGGCTGAATAAGCAGTAGCACTTTTAAAATTATGCAAGTAGCTTATGAATCAGAGAGATGTTTTTTTCAAATGACTCACTCCCTTAGATAATTAAGCTGGGACAAATAGATCTTGGCTTTTCAAAAATCTTAATGGATTTTGGAAGCTTAAGGCCCTCAAAAAAAAAAAAAGTTAATCAGCTGTATATCAGCTTTTATCTATTTATGATAAATGCTTGAATGTAATAAGGTTTACTACAGAGAGACCATTTAAACTGTTGAACTTCACTGTAATTGATTGAATGAGCAGTCCGTGAACAATTGGTTGAACTGATTTGCAGAATGTTACGCTTCAAAATCTATTCCTAAATTCAACTTTTGTTTGAAAAAGAAAACTGGTTGCATATTCTTTTACAAAAAGGCTAGTTGTTCAGCTGTTTGGATCTGTTGTGACAATGCTTTATCTTCAAGTGGCAAGAAACTTAGTGAAATATCCAGTTACTGAATTGTTTTTATCTGCTTTCTTGTTGCCCCAAGGTCCTCTTTGGTTACCTCACGGTATCAATGTTCACTGTTATATTCAAGAATGAGCATAACTAGCTGGCAATGATATTTTGGGCAGCATTACAGAGAGTAACTTCTCTTCAAAAATAAAACTTCAGTGTGACATCAGTCACGCAAAAAGTCCCAGACACATGCAAATGAATGTGAAATCTCTTGCTAAATTTTGCTAGTAAAACAATTTGGAATGATGTTCTCTGTGTGGGAAGATGCCAGTCTGTGAAATACTGTGATGAACTGTTAGATTGAGTTATTCCATAAGGAACCCAACAATGGAGGAAGTGATTCAAGATTTGCTAAATAATGTTGAGGTTTAATTACTTCCTTAGAATATGTCACTGTCAGTATTTCCAGACTGGTATTTATTTTTCTCTTTTAAACTCAGTCCATTAGATGTTTTTAATAGTACATGATATGGCTTGGAAATTATAGGCATATAGTTAAAAGATTGTCATGTCCTTCCTAATGGTTAAAGGAAAAAAAAGAGTACTGCTTTGATGTATGGCAGCATCATCTACAGCTTAATTGCATGGAACTGACTGTGCTTCTTATTTATAAATTCTGTTTCCAGATAGCAATAAGGTACAAGCTTATTGCATTTCTCATGTAGTTTTTAAGGTTTCAGATTTATTTCTATTTTCTCCTCTTAAAAAAGTATATTGATATTTTACTTTTCTTATATAGCTCTTATTTTTAGTGACTTTTAACTAATATTTCAGTGGATCCTACCTATCCCTTGCTGTTCTTGAAACTCTGGCTGCCAGTCTTCTCTATCCAAAAATAGTTTATGGATTAATGGGACTATGTATAATATAACCAGTGATGTGACAACATCTAGACCTTTGAAACTAAGTGGTGGTTGTGTTTGGGGATGTTTTTTTGCTTGACACCTATAGTTCTCCTGCTTTGTTCCCCTCTTTTGTTTTTAGTAGTACCTTTAGTGTGGGTGGCAACTTGGTTTTTGTTTTAGTAAGTGCAGGTTCTATTCCTACTCCTTTTTCATTATCTCAGATACACCTTTTCAAAAGTGTTGCTTTCACAGATGTACTTTTGCCTGAAAATATGGAGATAGCATGCCTAATTGGTATCTAAAAGGGCGGCAATGTAAGCATCCTTATTCTGTTGAGTCATTACCTTCTTTTACTTTCAAGATGGCAACCTTTTAAATTGGACTTCTTCTTTGAGGGGACTTTCTGAAATCAGGCCAGTGACAGCAGTAGAATTGCAAGAAACTGAAAAATGAGTCCAATAATCTCTGTGTTTTTCAAACATACACAATCAACATTTCTTAAATTGTTTTTGATATACCCATAAATATGAAAGTATCTCTGCACCTTTGTAAAGAAATGTTTTTCCCATAGTCTTAAAATAACATGGAACACTTATTTTTAAAGTAATAAATTCTCAGATTGGAGGAGCTTACTCAAGCAATGAAAAAAATAAAGGTGGTTTTCCTCTAAATGAGCTGTTGAAATGGTGATATTAATATTAGTGCTGCAAATGTTTTATTCCTAACATCATTATGACTATTGACTAGTTGACACACTGATGATGGCTTTGGTTTCAGGGATGGGCTGCCGATTTAACAATTGGCATATGTTTTTATGGTAGTACTTTCTTTTAAACAACAGAAATGCCTTATCTGCTTAAGAATTTTATTATTGTAGCTTATAAGCTCATAAATAAAATATTATGCAAAATTGATGCTGCAGTGATCCTTTATTAACATGATTTCAAAAGAAGATTTTCTGATATTAATTCAGTAAGCTTCAGTAATACATGAAAGAATAGCATTTTTTATTGCATTGCCATTTTAGTCCAGGCAACTAAAATCCATATGCTCTATGTGGATGGGCAGTGACTCTTTGTTTATTGACTAATTTATTCATTTATTTTAGAAAACTGAACTTTGCTTTCATTTCTATGTATTTTGTCTGCGTTTTGAAGTAGTTAGATGTCCTGAACTTAAAATACTTACAACCTTAAAACAAAATTGTAGGCTATGTATCTTCACACAACATTCTGGAGTTTAGCAGAAATTCATGTTTTGATGATATTTATTTAGCTGAAAGATAAACTAAAGCCTGTTCCCTCCACTGGCAGCTTTCCCCACTGAGCAGCTACTGACAAAATACTTGGTGTCCTAAGTCATAAGAGCACACAAGGGCATACGTTTTATGTTTCCTTCCTTTGTTACATGGAAGAGCTAGGAACAGTCGTGGCCGCACTTAAAAAGGTCAGCTTTTTCCCTCATTTTACTTTATCTCCACTACAGTACTGAAGGTGACCTTTCCTGAAAACAACACTGCCGTTTCTGGGGTTACATCGTCATCAGAAATATAACTAGATGAAACGGTAATTGTTATACTATGGTGTTTCTCAGAATACAGTGTGCATAAAAAATGGAAGACTCATTGCTGTATTTCTAGATTGGAATCTCATAATTAGTTTATTGGGGTATGCTGTAGGCAGCAGTGAACTTTGGGTCACTGCCTTAATTGCCTAAGTGTGGCAGGGACACTTTGGTACGTGTGATAATTTATTGGTGTTGGTCAGTGACGTATGCAAACAAACCTTCACTCTAGTAATGGAAGGAGTTCTGACCTGTTACCCAATGTGTGGCTGGGGATTGTGGAACTACATGTTGCTCAGAAAAATGGTTGTAACATGAAACTTCCAACATTTCCTCCAGTTTAGAAACATACCAAGTCATTCACCTACTTACCAAATGTACTAAAAGTTGGAGTCTTTCTTTCTAGAGCATACTGAACCCTTAGTATCCTGTCCTTATTAAGCTTCTAAAGCTTCCTGTGGGTGACTATCAGCCTAAGAGAACTGGAGAAAGAGAATAAATTGCATTTATCAGTTTGTTTAGAGATTTCTAAGAGTGTATTAGCAAGAGGGAAGGTTGTAACTTATGATCACATGGAGGAAGAATGAGATTAGGAGGAATAATTCTACCAGTTGTGAGCAAAAATATTTTGATCTCGTCAAAGTGTCTTGTGATCATAGCCTTTATGTGGTTTGTGGATGAAACACAGGTAGGAATGTACGTGTGGAACAGTAAAGCAGTCATACTAAGGCAAGATAAAGCATCTTTTCCTCTACCTAAATATTTTTTTTAAATTACATTTTATATTTTCTGGAAGGGTTTTCCGTGAATTTACTGCTTTCCAGATCAGTGCGTTTCCAGCCAGTCACCAGTGTTGGAGTGAAAGTCGTGCCCTTTGAATGATTGTCACGCTCCTGCAAGCTGCTGCTCCTGAACTTACGTCTAAGTGAGGACAGGTAAAGAGAATTAGATGTTGTTCCTGAACAGTGTTGCAGTAGGTAAGTTAAGTCATTTTTTCCTATAGATGTAATATTTCCGCAGCTCTTTCAAAAACTAAGTACTTATTTCCCAATAAGTTTTGCTATAGAAGTTGTAACACGTAATTAAAAAATGTTTTTCTTGATTCTTTTGGATGGAGTGAGAGCCAGAATTCCTTATGGAAACACCTGGGGGAAAAAAAAAAATCTGCGATAGGGAACCTACTCCTGGCAAAGATTTCTAAAACCTCTGCAAGTGTTTTCTGTTTTAGAACAGTTACTGCACTTCACGTTAAAGTGGTTGAAAGTGTTAATGGCATTGTTTAATTGTACTGTTCAGGTTAGCCAAATACAACATTTTGTAAGAGGGCAGTTTGTGCTCAGGCATGTCTGAACCAGGGCCACAAAGCCTTGTAAGTATTCAACTACCCTGTAATCTGCAGTGATCTCCTTGAAGTAACTGTACTTGTAGGAGGTTGCGCCTCTTGCAGTTCTGCTGCTATTTATTCAAATTCATTAGGAATTGAAGTAGTGCATAGTGTCTGACTTTTAGCGCTTTAAATGTTTAACTCTGAGAATATCAGAGTTTAAAAAAAGTTTTGAAGAATAAAATTATCTTTCTATTCAAATTCTGTCATTTTCCATACTTATGTCATTTGTACACTGAAAGTATTTATTTTCCTTAAAACGCATTAATTTTATGTGTGTATCCTAGTTGTCTCTGAATATTTGTAGAAATCCAAAGGAGAATGCCCTGCGTAGAATGCTTTTATGTTGTTATGCAGAAAAGCCACCAGAGAAATACCAGAGTGTATTCATCCAACCGCAGAATTTCTCACCTTAGGCCTGTCATTAGAACATGCTGTCTAAGTGAAGGTATCATAATGTGTTTATTAATAGTCATTCCTACAGATACAGTATGGTATCTTAATATCCAAACCAAATGGACATACATTTTGGGCTATTTTTCTGGATAAATTGTTTGTGTTTTCATTCTTTGTTGAAGTCATTTTGTACGACAAGTGTGTGATAAAAAAGCTAAATTAAAACTATTGTTCATGGGGTTTTGAGTGGTATACAAACCTGTCTTTCCCTTTCATCTATTGTAAGAATTGGACGTTCCTTCGACAAACACAGCTCACCTACTGCATATCTGTCTGTATTTCTAAATGATGATGAATAAATTCATGAGTATACATTGTTACAGTAGCAGGCTGAGAGGAATAAAAAGTCATTTCTTGTTATTCTAAAGTTTCTGTCTCATTCTTTTTTATCTTTGTGTATTGCAAACAGAGAAGTGGAAAGTTGTAACTGTAACGTGAATGAGTTGAATGAATTCTGAAACTGCAGATTTTTTTTTTGTTCTGAAATGTTGGACACTAGCTGAGTTTTGCAAGTGGTATAGGAGTTCATTTTCCACCTTTAAATATGTGGTTATTATATTTGATTATGTGTTAGACCTGTTTTATTGTGCTTTTATTGCACTCTGAAGAGATTTGATTTGTATTTTAAGATCCTTAAATGTACTTCAGAATATATTAAAAGAGGAAAGATTGTTTGCAAGGTATTGAATTCACTGAAAATAATGTGTGTGGTAACTAAAGTAGTGTATTCAGTACACACATAATGACTAAATTTGAGCTCTGTGTATCTCATTTATCCAGAGCCAAATATACTTGAAAATGATATTAGCAAAGAATCTGAGCCCCAAATATGCATGACATTTTTTCAAGCTGCATTTCCGTAACAAACCTTCAGGTTAGCTAAATTCCTAAGCAGAGAAAGCCAGAATTTTCATGTGACTCTTCTTGTTTTCTGTCTTTTCCATTATAAATCATATTTACACAACTGAAAATGTGTATTTGCATATATGTACAGTCCGCATTTATAACACAGGTTGAATAGACTTTATTAATCTGCTTACATAGTATTTCAGTGCCAGGTATGGTACTTGGCAAATCACCAGATGCTAGGGTGGGAAGGAAAGGCATCGGGTTTTGTGCCTTTCACCTTCTTCGCCTGGGAAGGTCCTTGCTGTTTCATAAGAGTTGGAAATAGCTGTATGCGTCACCTGGAAAGAGGGAGGTGAAACCATCTCAGAATATGCTTTTTCACAATACCTCATATGTGGAATATGATGGAATATGGTGATGTCTGTCTTCTGTTTTCAGTTAGCCATAAAAAAGTAACAAGGCCATACAGCATAATCCCAAAGAACGTTGTGTGTTTGTCCTCCAGTTATGGTCCTTTTCCAGGCATTTTGATGCGATATGTGGTCTCACTTAGTCATCAGTAGTCTTAGAATTCTTGGAGGATTTGCTTCAAGGATTTCTACGCCATTTCTAGCTCTTCTGTACCTTAAAGACTAATTACAAACCTTTAGGTTACCTTAAGATGGCCGTGTATGTATTTCTAAACTGTTAATTGTGAACATTTGTATTCAGATATTTAGGTAGATATTTTTGATTGATCTATTTATTAAGTACTATGAGGGTTTCAACAGTAATTATGCTCTCCATGTTAATGTACTGTTCTCCAAGTAAAAATAGAACATTCATGTTTGGTTGATGTTTAAATAATTTCATTATCAAGAAGAATAATAGGATTGACATTGATAACTTCCCTAATTACTGTACTTGACAGAAAGCCAATGCTAATTAGAATTACAAATTTGTTAAAAAAGTTATTACACTGTTTGTAATCAGCATACCATGCCTCAGTTGAAACAGTCAGTAACTACTAGGTTGCCCTTTAAATTTTGTATTTATAAGGAAAGGGGAGTTATCTGTCCTTTTTTAAACTTGAGTTAAATATATTATCCTGAAGCAGCATTTTTCAGATAGGAGCTCTTGTTCCTTGTGTAAGAATTCTAAGTGAAGAGAATTCTATTAAAAAAAAAATTAATTCCTTTGTTAAGGAATTTACTATTCTATTAACTAGCTCTTTCTAAATTAAAATGAAGCAGGAGTAGCACAGACTTACAGCTATATCTTTACTTCCTAGAATTGCCCCCTAAAACTTTGGTATTAAGTGCTTAAACAACTCCTTCAAAATCTCTCCTGGCTAAATTCTATAACTGAGTGCAAAAGAAGATACCATTAATCTTTAGCATGTGCTCTCTATGGAGCTTTTGGAAATGTTCATAATCTCTCCCTTAATGCCTCTAGTTTCAAAAGTACTGAGCAACAGCAAGGGCCTGAAACTTCCTCGTCCCGTTTGAAGAGGACATCAGAAAATGCAACACTTGGCAAAAAAAGTGTTTGGCTTGCACACATGCATCTTTAGGGGAACTGTGCCATCATACTGATTTCAGTGTGATTGCTTAGATATGTAAGTATTTAGAAAGTAGGCCAAAAGGACTTCTTCTTAAAGACTTTTTTAAATTTGTCTGCTTGTAGAGTAAGTAATAGGAAGGCAAAGAAATCCAGACTGGCTCATGTATCAATAAATACTACTTTAGTTTTTAAAATCTGATTAACGGTAACAGCATTTAATCCATGTATGCTGACAGTGGTCGAAATCACGTGCAGCTTTTGTGAAAGTTTACGTCCAGATTTTGAATTTTTCATAGCCTGTCACATCCAAATATTTAGCTAAGTGTGCTCTAGAGATGCAGGTCCAGATTCAATTCTGACATAAATAGCTCCTGGAAGTGAGTATTTTGTGTCTGGATGAAGACGCAGTGTTCTAGCAGTGTAAGTTCCTGAGTTGCAAATTAGTAGTAAAGACTGAAAAGTGCCATTACGTGCTCCCAGTGTTCTGACAGACAACTCTGTTGGCAGTGTTTGAATATGGGGTTGGTTAGTAGTTCAGTTTAGTCCAAACCGATGATACAGCTCTTACATCGCCTCGTCACAGAAACAAACTGCAGCTTCCAGTTGCAACTGAGCTTTTTGTCCGTGTTCCCCTTTCATCAGGGTGGGTAACCTTTGCTGGTTTTCTATATTGCATAGTTGTATGGGACAACATGTATATTCTATTTTCCTTTTTCTCATTTCCTCTGTATTTCTGCTGCAACACACAATGAACAGATTTAGTGGCTCCTGGAAGGAGTAATGGAGTAGCTTTGTGTCCTGTCATCACCCTTTCTAGCAGTAGTAATAGTAGAGAGCTGACTTCTTCGGCATCAATGTGTATGTGACATACCCAGCATCATTTTCTTTTCATAATTGGATTATGACTTTGAAATGTCTTTTTTATATTTCTTTGAGTTTAGAATCGTGATTGCAGTAAGTGAGACAGAAAGGGACGATGAGAAGGAAGAAACAAACCCAGAATAAACTACTGGAGAGTGTAGCTTGATCAAAGACTTCTGAATAGATATAAAACATTTTTCATTATTCAGAGTAAAAGCTGCCAATTCCATTTTTTATATTTCACATTAGTTTTACTTTTCATAACGATTCCAATGTAAACAAGAGCTTTACTGATCTGCTACTTTTGCAGAGAAATAAGAGTTCTCATGATACCTGCAAGTTTCATTATTTGTTTGGTGAATAATTTGAAGTAACTGTGTAACGCACATGCTTTGCCTTTATCACTAAACATGTGCTTTGCGTATGACTAAAAGAGAAGTATGTTTCACATAGTCATGAAAACAAGTATTGAGCTGGTGATACCTCCTATAAGAATGCAAGGCAGCTACTTTTCTTTGAAAGTCAATCAGTTACTTTAGGAACCTCTTCATGTTCCACTAGGATGCTCTTTTCAAGTTGTCGTACTGATCGTTTTTTCAGAAATTCTGAAGAATTCCTGTGAAGAATTTAAATCTGTAGCCTAGCTCTTCTAAACCAAAACCAACTGAAGGGAACAATCAAGCAGCATTTGTAAGTGAAAATAACTCTGTACTTAGTCTTACGTTGCCACCTCTTCACAGAATACTCAGGAAATAAACAATTCTACTGCATCTGCGAGATCCTGATGCAGTTAAATTTAACATTAAGCCTTTTTACTAAATTCTTCTATCCTTTTACAAAACAAGGGATACATTCTTTTCTTGGCTCCATAAACTTCAGTGGAGCTGAAAATTGGTTCAGCTCCATTTATCTCAATAAAATTACTCCTGTTTACTTGAGCAGACTTCAATGAATATGGCTGAGACACACTTTTACCCAGGGTAGATCACTGCTTTTCTTCATTTGTGTCTGTAATATATTTAAAAGAAAATAAATACATGGTCAAGAATGGAATTTCAGTAATACAAAGTAGTTAAACTATCAGCTTAACACTGTTTAGCATATGTACTTAAAGCAAATGGCGTTGGAGATGTTTGTGAGAAGCAATAATCAGTGTCATACAAGAAGTTAATTACTTGCAGTGAAGCTATTTTTGTTGCGAGTTGTACATTTAGCTCCTACATTATTTATTCATGCCTAAACTGAGCCATTGGTTTGTATTGTGCCTTTGCTTATTTACTTAAGGGTTTCATACAGTACACCTACTCTTATTGTTACGTGTGTCACGAAACTACATGTGTAGTTGCTGTACTAGATTCCAGTAATGCTGCCTTTTCAGTTTTAGACTGTTCCCAGTTGCTAAATAACCCATCTGCATTCTGCAAATCATTAGTTCAAAACAGCTGTTCACAGTGATAGTCAAGTAGCCATTCTTCAAACAAGTAGAAATTGTTCAAAGAACTTTTATACTATAATGAGCTTTTTATTTATGATGTCCTTACTGCTACTGTTTTTTTTAAATGCAGCAAAATATTCAGGTCAGCATTGTGTCTTTAATTGGAAAATATTTACTTATCCTTATAGAAAAAGAAAGAGAAGTGTCTGTTCTGGCATTTTGTAAATTGTCTGTTGTTAAAAAGACAACTGCACAGAAAGGAATGGCTAGAAAGGTCATTGGAATTTTGAACACTAAAAGCACACTTGGAGAAATCAACTGCAACGGTGACAAATGCCAGAAAGTTAGGAGTATTTAATATTCTACTTAAGCAGATCTCCGCCTTCAGAAATGCAATGGTCAGTATGTTGTACTAGGTTTCAAAATTAAGAATATGAAAATGGACATTATTAGTGGCGCAGCTAGTATTCACTTTCTTAATGACATTAACATGTTTTACAAGTTGAAAAACGTAGCAGAAAAGACATATATATATATATGGATCCATTAAGAGACAGATTTTTATTAGCTTGCTTATTATTACTTAAAGAACGTACTACCATGAGCTATTCTTTCAGTTTGTATAACGTACCTTACTCAACAAAGGAGTACACTATAGAGAGGTCTTGATAACGCAGGTATGCAGAGGACTGCATGGACAGCCAAACAGCATACGATTTTTTTTTTTCCAGTATTTGAAATAACAACCAAATGTACAGATGCATGAAAAAACACGACAGAGCATTACACTGTATATGAATGTTAATGGAGAAAGAGTGGTAGATGAGATATTAATTAGTGTATGAGCATACATAGAAAAAATGTACAGTGATGGTAATCAGGGGAGGAGAGACAGTTGAGGCAGAGGAGTGACCTGAAATACTCACCATTCTGGGTGGTAGTCGTGATGTAGATACAGCCCTTTCTTTCACTCTCTTGTCACATTCAGTTAGTCCTCTTTTTGACATAGCCCTTCATGAAATAATTTTTTTAATATGTGCATTTTGCACTTCACTTATGAGTTTTAGATATCTGCCACTATATGTTCTAAACTCTAAGTAAATTAATCTCCACACATTAACAAATTTCATTTTATAACCCATTGGAAATCATTTGCAAGACTAATGGCAAAGAATAAATAAGGATACATGGATGTCCAAAATGTTCAACAAAACCCAATTTGTTACTCCAGTTCTGAGCTTGCAAAATCCTCTTTGACTTCACAGCCAGTATTTATGGGTTGCAGGCAAAATTCTTATGTAAAATATAAGCAGATTTTAGGTTCTCTGCTTTAGAATTTGTATTTGCTGGGAAAAACAGGGGAAGCAATTCATACGCTTCAGCTCCTTTACTAAAAAGAAAATTAGTTTCTTTTTCCAATAAAAAGGATTGGGAAGTAAACACATTTGCTCCTGTTGGTCACAATGGGGAAAGAACAAGCATTTAAGTCTGTTTGGAGGGAATAGGGACAGAAATAGTCCATTGTGGAGTGAAGTAAATTTACCCAGTATGGAGAAAGAGATTTTTGGCACCAAATATTTTAGTACTGATGCTGCTCACTTATATGTACAGCCACAGAAGAGAAACTGTCTTTTGAGAAGTGGTTTTGTATTTTACATCATTAAAGGAGGGATTGTACGAATATGTTCTGTTAGCATCAGGGTATAAAATAAAGTTAGTTCTGTCATGCTTTCCTGGTGGACGATTGAAATCACTTTCACTGGTCTGTTTTTAATAAATTTTTGGAGAATGCTGTTAAAAATCTGTTTTGTTCCTGTATCATTTTGGACCATTAAATAATACCAAAAGATTTTATTTGGGTAGATAATAGGCAAGAAGAAGCAGCTATGAATGTTGTGTTCTGTGGTAGAATTACATGTTTCTTTCTATGAAAGACTTGTTTATGTGGATGATTTTTTTTGTGGTAGGTTCATTTTTGTTATGTTACTACTCTATTTATGAGAGGTTTTTTTTAGTTTATAGATCTGTTAAACGCAGATTATTCTACAGTGAGTACAAATAAAAGGATTTTGAGCTTAGTCTTGAACCAACTGCAGCAAAGTTAGAGAAACTTTTCACATATTTATGATGTAAAATACCAATGGATTCCAATAGGAAATTTTGAAGAAAACTGCTTAGACATGTCTTTATGAAAGGGTCTGGTAAACTGAGACTTACTGTGTAAATATCAGTGTTATTGAGATCTGGCAAATTAAAGGAATTTAGCTACATCTGAGAAACTTGTTGCATCTAAAGAATTACCAATAATTGTCTCTCGTTACATTGAACTTTAGTCAACATGCGACATCAGCTGAGATTTTTTATTTTCTCTCTGTATTCCTCCCTCCACTTTGAAATGCATTCTACATAATTGATAATTTTATGATTTCACTGATAAAGTAACTAGTACTGTGCAACCCACAAAATACAGTCCTTGTTCTGGATAGTTTATAAAAGTCTTTGCTACAATTTGTGTATTTTCTTGTAACAATAGCTTTAATTATGCACATCTCTAGCTTTCTAATGCCTATACATCACCTCTAACTAACATAGAGCTACTTACATCCTTTAGTTCGTCAGAGTATGCTGTTCCCCTTCATCCCCCCATTTACACTTATTTTTTGCAAAGACATAAAGTGTTTTTAGTCAAAATTCAGTAGTCATATTAGAAAATGCCATTGTACCTAATGGAAATGGTTATAATTCAGACATGGTATCGCCCCCATGGGTTTGTGTCTTCTAGGGCTCCTTTGCTGGAAGCACACATGTAATGTATGTATCTCTCTCTTCTTAGTGCAGGGCAACACAGGAATCTCTAGCCATTTAGATAAACCGTGAGATGTAAATCATGTCTCACTGAAGCCTCTGCCTAGAGAGGAGAAGAATGACACATAGTATTGTGACAGTGGTTTTGTAATTGTATTTTAGGGAAATAATTTTTTTTTTATGAAATGGTGACATTTATTTCAAAAAGCAAATAATTTCTCAGGAAAAAATTATGTTGTTGAAAGTATCATTTTCTGTTAAGATATTTAGAGTAACTTTTGAGTGAAAATGTTTTCAAGCAGCCATCAATAGTCATTGAATTAACAGAACTGTCATGTTATATCCCAGTACCTGAATTCAGTGATACACACCTTCTACTGTTGACAGTAAGTTACAAGAATTAGTCTTCATTCATTACAATTACATAATTGATATTCTGAAGGTCACCTGAATATTGTAAGGAAGAATGTAACTGTTTCTGTGGTTCCAAAACAGACAGTAAGATTTCAGCGGACTTTAGTCTTATCTTGCTCAGTCGTATTTATAACACTTATTACCATAAAAACAGTCTATAATGACTTTTGTTTATTGAGGATACAGTCATGTAGATATCAAGGATATACCTGTGGTCCATATGGAATAACTTTATTTTAATACTAAGTTGTAAACATCTGCAAGATGTTTACAATGACAAATAGACACTTATCACTATTCACTCACTGTATGCTCTTTCTTGAAAAGATAACTCTTCTGGACTGTTTCCAAGGATGATTGTTAAAGAGTAATTTATCACATTTTATGTTTACCTTGGAATAAATGATACAGCATATGGGAGTGTTATAAAGGAATTTTCAGTGGTAAATTTGATTTGAAATCTGTTGGGTGAGTGGAATGACCTTTCAGCTGCTGGAAAGAATAGGCTTTCAAATAGCACGTTTTTCTTATTAGTGTAAGAAAAAAGGTTGATGCTATTTTGACAGTTCTACTTACAGCGTCTTGTTGCAGAAGCTAAATCTTCTGAAATCCTAGTAACTAAAGGTATAGCAAATCTATATATAGTTTCTTCAGGTTTCTACAAATTAACTTCCCTATAATGTGGGTCCAC
This sequence comes from Sagittarius serpentarius, assembly GCA_034782735.1. Taxonomy (NCBI): domain Eukaryota; kingdom Metazoa; phylum Chordata; class Aves; order Accipitriformes; family Sagittariidae; genus Sagittarius; species Sagittarius serpentarius. The sequence goes on from JAVKLA010000090.1 coordinate 22,317,991, forward strand.
AAAACAGGCATGATCTAACCACAAAGAAGTCATGGGAAGGACTTCAGTGAAAAACTGAATTTGGACCTAAACCAGTAGCTGCACTAGCTCTTTCTTTCATCAAATATAGTTATTTTTGAAACAAAACCCCTGTCAGTCAAATCTTTCTATCATAACTCTAGGCAGATTCATTGACTAAATTTCTTGTTATCTTTCCCTGTAGCAAGACTCTGTAAACATTTATTAGATGTAAGTAGTGCGAAAGTGTAGATACAGAAACTTATTCCTGCTCACAGTAGAAACTTCAGCAGAAATAATATTACAGCACCAAGCAATAATACTTAAGAACAACAAAGATGCCATTAGAAAGAAACAGGTAGCACCTGCTGATTTAAACTTACACAGGGAAAGAAAAAAAGGGCCCTGGACTGGGTGCCATTTTCTTCCACCCTTCAGATATTTACTATCTTTATTATCAAAGAATACGTGGTTCATCTGAGGGCAGTACAGAACTAGAAGCAATGTTTTCCGATTAAATTTTTTTTAATGTAAAAAGTGCTAAGGTAACAAGTATTTTCATATGCAAAAGGATAACATTATACTGGTGTCGTGGTTTAACCCCAGCCAGCAACTCAGCACCACGCAGCCACTCATTGCCCACCCTCCGCCCAGTGGGATGGGGGAGAGAATCGGAAAAAATAAAGTAAAGCTCGTGGGTTGAGTTAAGAACAGTTTAATAGAACAGAAAGGAAGAAACTAACAGTGGCACTAATAACAACAATAATAAAGTGACAATAATAATAAAAGGATTGGAATACACAAGACAAGTGATGCACAGTGCAACTGCTCACCACTTGCTGACCGACGCCTGAGTCGTGCTCCTCCTCCCCCCCCGGCCAAACTGGGCATGACGCCCCGTGGTATGGAATACCCCGTTGGCCAGTTTGGGTCAGCTGTTCCGGCTGTCTCCCCTCCCAGCTTCCCTGTGCCCCTCCAGCCTTCTTGCTGGCTGG
>JAVKLA010000090.1:22319082-22357656 GCA_034782735.1 Sagittarius serpentarius
TGAGCAACAACTGAAAACATCAGGGTGTTATCAACATTCTTCTCATACTGAACTGAAAACACAGCGCTGTACCAGCTTCTAGGAAGACAATTAACTCTACCCCAGCTGAAACCAGGACAACTGGTGTCCGGTGGGACAAATTTTAAAAAGACCTATTGTGACCTTGGGCAAATAATTTCACTTTTTCAGTCATTGTTTATATTTTCAGATCTTTACTGCCTGATCTGTTAGGAAAACAACTTAAGGCAGAGAGTTTTTCTCACTATATATTTTCATGGAGTCAGTACAATATTATATCAAATGGGTTTGAGCCTGGATGTATTACTGAAATGCAATTAAAATTGTAATAAAATTTAAGAAGTCCAATGCAGTTCCGCATGTGGCATGAATCTCTTCACAGTCAATGGAAATAGCCTAGATATGAAATCTGTGCTCACCACTCCCAAAGGATTATCAGATTTTTAAGTCTGGTCAGTTGAAAAGAATAAGCTTCGATGACTTTAGATACCTTTTCCCTCCATCAGTCACCTAGGCAGTTTTTTGTAATGGTGGCAAGTTTTTCTTTCACCTGTTGCTATATGAATATCACCTACGGAAGAGAAACGGTTTGCCATTCAGTGGAAAAATTCTCACCCTGCTTCTGTTCTTGTAATAATTCTAGGCTTTGAGTTGTAAAAGCAGCAAACCCCAGTTCGTGAAAGCAGTGATCTTTAAGGAGAGTGTCCTCATTGAGTGTTGCACTTTTCTTTATTAGTTTATGCCTGCTTCTTCTGTCTTCAGTGGAAAAATGTGAAACGTTTTAAAAGCATTTAATGAAAGTAGCAGTGCAATCCAATAGAAAACTAATTTTTAAATATTTTAAAAAACCTTCATTAAAGAAACAAGTAGTAATTTACTGTATCAGGTTTGAAAATGGTGTAGTAGTGATAGTTGTCAAGTTTAATTTTTTTTACCCTTCCTGACCTTAGTGTGTCAAAGAAAATCTTTTAGCACTGAGGGCCTGTTCAGGCACCCATATCAGGGCACAAATGTGTTCCATCTTTATGAACTATCAGTTTTATTGGTAACTCAGTAATTTATACTTACAGGTTGCATCCTTGTTACGAACAGATCTAAGCTGTAAGTGGTACCTGGTAAGCAGACTATATAAAATGGCAGTGGAAAGATGATTTCAGGGAAAAGAATTACGGTATTGGATTGTGTAATGTATTCTTAAGTAGAACCAAATGAGATGAAGAATCTCGTGTCACTGATAAAATATTAGACATTATTAGGATATGTGTTTATCCATGACTTTCTGTGGAAGCTATGGAGTCAGACTGACCCAGCAGTTCAGAAGTGCAGGAATCACGGCAGAGGGATGTGCATGGCGAGACCTCCTGCTGCACGGTGACAGATGAGGAAATCCTGGGCAACCTCTCTCTGATGCACTTCACTAAAAAACTATGCTGTGGTCTGGCAAACTGTAGTCCTCTTCTGACGCTGTGGAAACTATAAACTGAGTTTTCTACTAAGCTTTTTAACTTTCATCATTATTCCAGTCATTTTCAATTAAAAGCTGCTTTAGAGTGTTTGAGAACGTTGCCCTGGTACAGAAACACTCTTGGATATGTGATGTGACATTTTCTTTGCTTTTAAATTTACACTATTGTGCATTTCGTCTTCTCCCTACATCTTCCTTTTCTCTACTGACCCTAAGACCTTGTCAGCTTACCTTGAGTTAAATCTTTTTCTCACCTAGCTGCTCATGTTTATGAATTGTTGCATGTTAAATCTCAGCAGTGTATTTACAAAATGAAATTACTTAGCATACACCTGTGGTGGATAAAACATAAGCTAAAATAGTGATAGCTTTTCTGTTCTGAAGTTTAATCAAAGTGGTTCCTGAATCTGAAAAATACAGAGGTATCTTCTTAAAAGCTTCATGGATAAAAAAAGTTAGGATAAATCACAAAAGAGTGGGTGGATTATGTACACTTCACAGGCCCTCTATTACAGTGCCTTAGGTTTCTTTTTGTTTTCTGTGGAAATAAAATTGAACTTTTTTCTTCTTACAGAAGAAATTGAAATAAAAATTGAATTTAAAAATTCTATCCATTTTTGAAGGTGGTATGAGTCATATTATAGAGAAAAGAAAATACTGTTACAGAAAGGATAAATCATCTTTTTATGACTTCAGTACCCAGTTAATATATTGCAGTAGTACAATTTTTATCCATCCCACCTTTTTGCTTTTAATATTTTTCCTCACAATATTTATTTTGGTTGCATCGTCTTCATTTATTAAAAGCAGTTGGTTTATGTATGTGACATATCTTTTTGAGTTTTTGATTTATGTTTTGGGGAGGAGGTTGTATATCATCATTTGAATGTAAGGTGAATTTGGTGTATTTAAGTTTAGTCAGCAAAAAAGGTTTTTTTCCCCTCCTTTTTTGCCCTTATCACTTTCTTCTCTGTAGTCTCTTTGAAGCTTTTTTTTTTTTCCTTACCAAAATCATCATCTTGTGGTTTAATGTTGCTGGATAGTGATCGGTGGGGTGTCCTCTGTTTATTTCCTGCTTGTGTATCAGGAGCATCAGCAATGCCCCAAGCAGCTCCACAAACACTTGTGCAATTGTTGCAGAACCAGCAGAGGAAAGAGCAAGACCATCTAACTGTTTTTTCTGATTTTCCTATCTGTCCTATGTAAACACTGACATTTTTATTAAAGGAATAATTTATTGACTGCCCTTTAAAGCAGAACACTGACAGGGTTTGTAAGAACCAATCTTTTTGTTTTGTTTTATCATTAATAAACCTCAAGTTCTAATTTCTCACTCAGTCCTTTGGGACCAAGGATATACTTGGACATGGTTGGAACTAGATGATCTTTAAGGTCCCTTCCAACCCTAACCATTCTATGGCTCTATGATTGTTGAAGACAAGTAAATTTGAAATAAATGCCAGTCATTGAAATAAAAGCGAGTGTTCGTATTCTACATCAAGATGCTTATATATAGGCTCAGACATGCATTCAATAAATAGAAATCCAGCTAACTGTATAATAAATGCATAAATTCTGTCCAGAATGACAGTAGTATTTAGTTAGATGAGAATGTTGGCCTATCAAACTGAGGATGCCTAGATGCGTTTTCTTATTATAATTGATAATTTAGGCAACAACAAAGTTTTTAAGGGCACATCAATAATATTCTTTGAGATATCAGAGAAAATCAACTGTAATAGACACTGAGACTTAAAACTAAGTTAGCTGTGTAATAAATTTTTAGGTATTTGAATATATTAAATTCTGTATCTCTGTTACTGCTGGATTGCACTCTTCCTCCTGTCTACCTGAATTATCAGTTCAATGGTATTCTGGAATTGTGCTACTACTGTGGGCTAATCTAAAATTAACAGCGTTATGGGGAATGGTCATTTTTCCATTAGTAGTATGTGTGTTATATATGCTTAGCTCTCAAATTGATTTCATTGCTCTTGTAAATATGACTTAGACAAAAATATAGCTTATAAAATATAGCATTGATAACTACCAGGTGATTAGAGAGCGGCAGAGGTAAATCCAACAGTCTGGCATATTTTGTACTAAGGTCTCAGAGATCCATTCTGGTCTTACTTTTGTGACATGGAGAAACATGACACAAAAACCCCATATCCATGCTTTCTGCGAGTTCAGTAATTTCATACATTGTTTTATTTTCATGGAAAAAACTACTTGACCTTATGCTTAACTACTAGTACATCTGACCGTGGAAAGTAACGAGATAATCGTAGTTGTATTAATTTGACTTTGCTATAGCCTGAGGGCGTGCACTCAAACTGTGGTTTAGTAAGCGTGTGATAACCAGGTTAAGCCATGATATATGGTCCCAGATTGCTGTGTAGGGAGTGATGTGGGAATCAGATGGTATTTCATAAACTGCTACGGCATTGCCCTCAGTTTTTGTCGATAGATTCAATTTATTGTCCGAGTTCTTATTTATATTGCCTATGTCTGTGGTTACTAATGATTACCTTAAAATCTTCTTGAAAGGGATAGAATTTAGGCAAATTTTACGTATGATCTTCAAATCAGATGAGTATTATTTAATTTATTTTAATATCTCAGCATGCAAAGTAAAGTCAGATTTAAAGCAAGCGTGTTTTTTTAGTTTATCTAACTTGTTGACCATTAATACCATTAATAAGACTAAGAAAAGTTTTAATACATGCACTTCTTTATTTTATGTGACATTCCAAAAGTGTTGTGTACCTAGGAACTATTGCTAACATTTGAGGACGAACTGCTGAGGAGCATTCTTGAAAGCTGCTTATCTATCTGTCTGAAATGAATGTGAGCCTGATCTCAAGCAGCTGTTCCTTTCCAAGGATATCCAGACCATACACTGGTTTAATATTTAGTTTATAAGGATAATGCAGAAATCTGTATCATACTGTATCATCTGTTTTAAGAAGTTCTCTGTGGATTTTTCTTATGGAGAAACTTTGAATATCAGTGATACTTCAATTTAGAAAAGTAATTGTTCTTTTTGAAGGAAAATGAAGACAACCAAACCAGTTGGTTCTGCTGTTGCCATTCTGCACAAGAGACTCCTGAAATACAATTTGGTCAAAGAATCAAAGGCAAAATGTAAATTTTGGACTGATAAATCATTGAAATTAAGAAATTGATGATTGCATTAAATAATTTTTAGAAACAAAAGAAATTTCATAAAATGTCTGATGTCTCACCTAGATTCAGTTCAGCCCGTTAAAAATATTGAGGACCATATTCCTGAGTTTCTGAGGTTTTATTACTTAATCAGAGTTAATACAAATCTTTGTGTTGTTAAACACAGCTGCTGTTCTTTGGATATATGCAGGACCTTGCTATTTTTTCTTTATTTTAAAATGTTGTTCCAGACACAAACAGATGTAATGACATAAGTATGTCTAGAGAGTCTGTAACATTATTTACTCTACCAACTTATTGCAAAGATGTACCTTACCGTTAATGAGGATGATTTATCTGTTCAGGAACATACCGCATGAATAGTACTTTACAACATAGGTTACTATAGTAACACCTCTGTAGTTTTAGGCTTGTATTCCAGTATATCTCATTTGATTTTTCAAGTGCTCTTTGTGAACATTTTTAAATTAGCTTATCGCTTGAAAACATTCGTGAAGGACTTTTTTACCTCAATATTATTTAATAGGGTTGTTATGGCAACAACATATTTCTCTTGACATTTTACCTATGAAAAGACAGTGTCTGTATCTCCAGCAAATAACGAGGAAAGAAAAATGTTCATGTTATTTCTACACACATGGTACCATATAACAACAATGAGTTTAGCATGAAGTATAAAAAGGGTTTGGGCTGTGCCTTCCTCCTCTTAGGCTTTACACTGACACACGCAAAATCTTGATCGAGAAGACTGATTAACGTAAATGATGCTGTTACTGTTGCAGGCTTTGTGGTGAGATGATTAGCCGATATGAGTTACTTTGAGACAAAACAGTATAATGAAGAGCAAGGTATATTGCAAAGACTATTGTGAAGTATATTTGCGAAGGGTGCAAGGAGCAGGGCTGAAATTAGAATGAAGCAGCATTGTGCTGGTCTGCCAGTCTGACTGGCTTGGCTGGCACTCTGGAAAGCTATGGCAGGGAAGAGTCCGCCTGCAAGAGTTTTCTCGTCTAGCTATATATGCAGTAGACAAGTAAATAGTGCAAGAAGTATTGTTATCTCAAGTTTGCAGGTAGAAGACAAGTCTCCCTTATTTTGATCTTCTTTTGGTAGGAAGAAGGTCCTAAATCGAGGACTACGAGGTGGCAGGATCTCAACAGTCTCTAGCATGGGTCTCTAGCACCTTACAAAAGTTCCTATTTAAAACCTTTTGGGGGGGAAAATGAGAGAAACATCTGTTTATCAGGCAACAGTGTGTGTATATACAGTCCTTCATTCAGGTGATTCAAACATAATTAGCTCCTGGGATTAAAATGAGTAATTTGTATTTAAGAATGTAAGAGTGGCGATATGGATACAAATCTTTTGCCCTCAGATTCATGCAATTATGGAACTGTATGTGTTGGTATGGAAATTTAGCTTATACTTTTTAGATAACAAAAGTTTCAAATAATTTCATAACTGATACTTACGTTAGTCAACTTCAAATGCATGGTTCAAATTAAAATTGCCATTACAGTAAAAGTATCAATCAATGCCCCTTCGTGGTTTAAAAATCAGTGTTACAGCCTAGGTTCATTAAGCATAGTTAGATTACTTGGTCTGAGTAATGAATAGGCATTTCCTATGTTTATCAGCAGGTGCATACTCTTTCATTAAAATGAACAGTACAGCAATATTAAGAACGATGTAGTATTTCTTAGACTGAGAGGTATAATAATATGTTGCAATAATTATTTCTAATGTATGTCAGAGTATTACAAACTAAGCTTTTGGATCCCTTACCCTGAGAATTAATCATTACTAGTTAATTGAATTTGTGATCTGACAAAGCCCTATCTTCACCATCAAACAGTCTCTAAATGAATACTGAAATTCTGCTAAAATTTAACTTATACCAGTAAGTGGCATGAGAGTTCGTTCCCTCTATCTCTGCTGAGCAAAGTGGTTATTGAAACTTGCAATAATTCAAGTTTTAAAAGACTGTACAAAGAATCTTTTTTATTAAAAAGAAGCATATAACTGAGAGAGAAAATTTTATATAAAACTAAAAAGGTGTCTAGGAAGCAGAAGCAGTAACAGCTGCATGGAAGATAAGGCAAAAGTGGTGTAGTAAAAGTTGTTTAGTACAAAAACTGCGTTACTGGTTTGTATTGTTTTTAAATGGGCTGTGAATTATTTATTTACCTCTTCTGAAAAGAAGTTCAAAATTGAATAACACAGTAAACATAATAATTCAGGATCAATCATTCATGGACAGATCTAGACTTAGTATGAACTCGCGCAGTGCTGTGATGTCACCTGAGGAGCCGCCCCAAGAATCTTTGCTAACTGGATAAGCTTGCAGGTGTTCCTGAAAGCATTGCTTTCGGTCTTCATAAATGGGTAATTTTGTGTAAACCTTTGCCCAGTTTTGGTGCTCCAAAAGTAAATACTCAAGTATTGGGATTATTTTTGGAAAATGGATTAGTGCTTTTTTTAAAGAAACTATGTACTCTAAGATACATTTCTGGTTTATGATCCTTCAAGAATGTGCTACTGTTTTCTGTTAATGAGATGCGTACATTGAAAATCTGCCTGTGACATGTCTGATAGGCAAGAGAGAGATTTTAAAGAAGGTGGAAAGCATCTAGGGCTCAATTCTGCATGATATTCACTTGTTTATCTATAAAACTGTGCCTTTACTTATAGTCCTCCATCAGGAAAAAGATGTGCTAGCCTCTAGGATCAAGCACAAAGATCTTGGAGAAGTCTTGGTGTTAATTTTAGTGGAACCACATTTGAGGATCTGTTATCAGAATACCAATCTATATCTCTGTTTGGGTTTAACAGTATGCAGCAAAGCAGACAAACACTTCAGCTGTGCCTGTTTCTTTGGAAGTTGAAGGTTCTGCTTTATTTTGAAAGAATAATAAGCAATGAAAAAATTGCATTGATTGTTTTCTTATTTTGCTGAGCAAATAGGCCTCTTAGCTTTGGAGAGGTTCTCTCTCACCGCGCCCCCGCCCCCCCCCCCCTCCGTATTCTAATGCTTCTGTTAAATAAGGCTCACGATGGGAGACCCAGGCTACAGCAGAGTCCAGGTTATTTGATGTCAATCCATCAGAGCCAAGAGGTCATTCTGGGATCATCCTCTGGGCAGGTCATTCTGGGATCTCCTTCTCTTCTAAACTCAAACTGCTCGGCTTCTCTGTTCTTTGCAGGAAAAGAACAGAAAATAGTGGATTTTACCGTAAACTTTCTTTATGCCTGAACTACAGGATGTGGCTTAAGCTTGTCTGAAACATTGCCTGGACATTGACTGCCGTGCAGGCTAGAACCTGGCTGACCACTCAGTTACAGTTGGCTTCTTAGGCCGGTTTTAAATCCATGTTGAACATTTCTCTCAAACTCAAGGGCCAGTTAAATCAGTGTATCTGTATAAGCAGTGTGGACTCCCTGAGTTTGAATGAGCAGACAAAGACTTGATCCTTTGATCCAGAGAACTCCTCCTAGAAATGTTATTCCATCGTGTGTGGTTTTTGTTGCGTTTCAGTAAATGTCTGACTTCTAATAAACTGTGTTATAATGTACATTCACTTTTGATATTCTGAGGAAAAAAACCACTTTTTCATAGGGAGAATTTAAATGTTTAAAGTGCAGCATAATAAGCATTTGTATGGCAAACCTTTTTCATGGGGATTTGTCATACCAAATATTTAATTAAACTGAGGTGAAATAGTGTTATTTAAGCAAACCAGTTTTGTTAGAATAATTAAACTGCTTCAAAAAGATTTCTCTGCTCTTTCTTTCCACATCAAGTACAGATTTATATAGGAACCCTTCAGCAAAGAGTAGGTTCAATTTCTAGAGGTCACTAATAAGCACGGAACTTTGTCCCCTACCCTGGAAGCCGGAAAAACTAATTTAAAGTGTGTAAGTGCTCAGTGAATGACAGTTACTGACAATGGTTTATTTAAAGGAAAGAAAAAGAGAAAGAGAAGATAAATAGGATAACACAGGAAAACAAACTATGCTTTCCTAAATACAAAGATAATGTCAAGTCCTCCTCTTTGACTTCATTTTGACAGACTGCTAAGTAACTGGCTGCTTGCTACCTTCTCCAATAACATTTCATTTAACAATTAGCACCTTCAAGCTCCGCGGCTGTATCACTTCTTTTGCTGGGCAGTGAGACCTCAAGTAAGCTGAAGCTGACTGTGGTGCGGACTACTGTGGTTCCAGCAGCCGTTCCTGTTCTTAAGTGATTTCTGCTCTTTAGCAGCAGTACTGCAGCAAACAGCACTACAAATACCCCTACTGCCCAAAGGAGATTGTATAAAATCTCCTCTTTTCTCTAAGGTTTCCAGCTACTGGAAATATGAGTGCTTACCCCAGACATACTTCAGTTGCCTTGCCAGGCTCTCACAGTGCCTAATCTCCTCCCCTTTATGACACGACTGTTTCTTAACACAAATATGAGCAAATATATGCACAAGGCATGTGTGTTTCAGGTTTCCCTCTTAGCTTCTCTTGTTTTCTAATTCTCCCTGTGAGGATCTGGCATTCCTTTCCAGCTCCCTATCTGAGGGACCTAGCAAGCAGGTTGGCATATATTTCAGTGACAGAGGGAAGCACTGGTTTATGCAGTGTAGATATAATTGATTCCACAGTACTACCTTCCGAAAGAGAAAGCCTAGTGATTTAGAAAGATGGCTTTACGTTATTGTAGGAAAAGCTGTGGAAGTACTGTTCAGTATAAAGTACAAACCTTTTGTGTCTGTGAAATGGCATTCAGCAGTGGACGCAAGCTTATTCTGTACATCTGAAAAGTCTGGATAAATATTTTTTCTGTTGAGATTAACAAAAAAAAAAGTTCTCTGCACCACCACTGAGTATTCTTCAATCAAATTCATGCAATATTTAACCTTACTGGTTATTTCCAAAGACAACATTGTAAATGTGTCTTCGTGTGTCAGAATATTGAGATGTCTTTGGGCTTTAGGTAACTTAAACATTAAACGCATGCACGACAATAAAAACTACATTGCCTTTAACTGACTATGAAAAAGCAAAAATCTGTTGTGTTTTGTTCTGGTTCCTGCCAGAAAGGGCCGTGCCACTGACAGCCTAATTGCCAACTGCATATCCCCCTTAGCTGCCCTGCCTGTCTGGTCGTGAGCTCATGTGGGCACATGTTCATTAAATCAGTCCACTGATCTGTCTGACATCTAGAGGGGGGATTACAACTGCCCATTAGAAGGTAGCCTGCAATTAGATTGGATTAAATTTAGTGTGAAGCTGCACTCTTGGTCTGCGTTACAGCAATGTATTCTGCCTCAACAAGTAGAATAATTTGCTTGACTGTGCAATAAATGCAATTTACAGGTGCTGATCTCTAGGTAAAACATGGTCATTGTTCAGCTTTTGTGTTAGGTGCAAGCTTAATCAAATTTGGGTGCATATAGCTTGTTGGAGATAAATATGAAAGCTTCCTAGGGAATTAGATACTGCTAAATTGTCACAACACTGACTTTTGCTGTTAAAGTATGTATTAAGATATGAGAAAAAATGTTTCCTGTATGGAAAACTTAGCTCTGCATTGTGTTCTGTGCAGAATTGATGTAAAATACCAGCTAGTGGGGCTGCAAGGGCAAGCAAAGAAGAAAAAGCACATTTTGAAGTAATGTGTTGGTTATCTGGAATCAGTATAGTTCATCTTACCATTCCTTTACTTTTCAAAAAGGTTAAGACTTCTGCTTTTTTGGCAGATGGAGCTGATGAAAGTGAAACTGCTTCCATGTTTGTGTATATGACTGTATCGCATCCAGTTTTTTCCAGTAAATTATCTTCCTGGAAAACCATATGTTGGTCAGCTGTAAGAGAAACTATTATGTAAATCTTGAAAGGGTTTTGTTTATAAAACAAAATCTTCGTATACAGGGAATGAAACTCAAAAAAAAACCCAAACTGTGAAAAGCGTGGAACATTCTGGTCTCAGTACTTATTGACAGTTTGCGTTTCAACAGATGCACATCCAAAAAGCGTGGCCACTTGTCTTCCTGCAAGAATGGTGTTTTTCAGATTAGTCTGTAAGTCTTGGATGAACATGTTTTTAGTACCTTTGCTTATGGTCAGAAGAGAAAATAATACAGAATCTTCTTGAAGAATTGTGATTCAGAAGTGGACAGGCATTGCAGGAGTGTAAAAGTACAGAGGTAAAATATGTTATGATTTTTCCCTTTGTTTTTCTTCTTTTTTTTTTTTCTTTTCCCCTGAACAAGTTTGTTGTCTTACTGTGCACAAGCTTGTTTCTACAGCAGGGAACCGAACAGTGAGGCAGCTCTTGAGTTGCTTCACCATCTGTTTCTCAGCTCTTTGTTCAAACTCCCTGATCAGAAGCTCATAAACCATGTTGTCCTCTGGACACATGTGAGGATACTGAGGTCTTTCCTATTATGTTACTATTGCTTTGCACTTCTAATGTGTTTGCCATTTTTGCTGGTGAATTATTCCTCAGCAGAAGCAGAAATTCACCAGCACAAACTGCATAAGAAAGAACAAGGTTTGCTTGAAGTCTGAATAAAAAACAAGTTAATGTTGTTTGGTTTATATTCCTACTAAGGTCAATTGTGTCGTATTTTATGTTTAATGAAGAAAAGGGTTTGGAGTTAAGTGCATTATTTACACTTAACCTGTTTGACCATTCTCAAAAAAAAAAATCATGAGTGACTTGCTGACAAATAAAAAATTCAAAAATTTATCTTTTAATATAATGTATCGACTTTGGCTTTATTGTTTGCCATACATTTTTAGAAACTTCTTTAGAAGGTCTTTAATATTTCCAGGCTTTTCTTTTTTACAGCTTGGAATAATCCTTTGTATGTAATGGAAGATAAGACTCAGATTATTGTTTTGTCTAAGGAAAAAATATGCCTGGTAAAATGATGACTTTCTAATCTGGCATTAGTTCAACACAAAAGATCAGAATTCGCTACTAATTCTAGCTCACAGTTCATTTTTAGTTCAGTTCAAAATCAAATATGATGTATTTGGCTTCCATGGCTTGTTCTACATCCTCTTCTATCAATGGTGCCTGTGCTGTACTGTGTACACTTAAAAGTTCTGCTGAAGATTTTTTAGAATTCTTTGCTGTCCATAAGGGGATGTATAAGAACAGGGGGCCAATGCTGCAGTTCAAAACATGAAGAAGATGGAAGTAAACAAAATCATACCAAAAAGGAATCCATTGTTGGATAGTCTGAAGCAGAACAGAAGTGTTCAAAGGCACAGATGATGAGAACCTATCGAGACTCTTTCCCAGTTACTGTTGATGAGATATGGTATGATTTTGTGAAAAATTTTGCAGTAATCTGTTGCAGAGTTCTGATGTCTTTGTAACATTGATTAGCAAAACATGGCAAGGACAGTATCAGGTGCTTTGAAAGGGTTATGCACAATACTCGTGATTACAAAAAGATATGTTCTCCTTTTCAGCAAGGAGATTTCTACTTACAGACCTGCATTGCATAAGGAATGATGAAATGTAGGAGGTACATCTGTTCTGTCCTGCTTTGTTTTTGCTTGAGTCTGTTTAAGTTATGTTTATTATATTCTTACCCTGTGTCTTGAGAACTGAGGCATAAATTGAGCTGACTGTATTATCCTTCAAAATCCTGTGAAAGGAGATGCGAAATAAATGCAGGTGTCATTGGCACAGCAAGAGATATTAGAGATGAAAAGCTGGCATCCTTTGTACAATGCTGAATGCCATGGAAATAATCAGTTTGCCTGATAAAGTTTATAAGCAAGAGAGGAAATTAAACACAAACATATTCAACGTGATGGCCCTTTCTCAAAATCCCAGGTTTCTGGGTGTATTGACAGGAGATATTTAGCAAAATAAACTAGTAAACAAGTAGCACAGAAGTCTAAAGGCTATTGAGGGTGTATATGTTTAATTTTGAGGGGCAAGAGGGTGAGAAGAATCTCTGGCAGACAGACAAAATGCTTTATCCTTTGATATATGTTGCCTTGGACTATTTAATTCTGTTCTGTTGCGGTGTTAGGTTGAGTCTGCTTTGCTGTTATTAGCATATGCCGGTTATTTCATTAACTGACTTTGTTAAATGCCTGGAGACATCCTGTATCACTTAATGAAGTCAAACACAGCAAACCTCTCTTATTGCTGTATAAAGCAAGTGTAGTTAAGAAAAATATTTGCATATTGTAATTGTTGGAGAACATTAGAACAAAGCATTCAAAAGAACAGACCCTGCTACTTATTGGTCGAGATCTGAATTGCAGCTCCGAGGCTGAAGCACTGCATAGCCTTATGAGAAGTGAGGAAAAAAAGAAATGTGGTTGTTTTTATAGCCTTCTGCATATATAACATTCAGCTTTGTTTAATACTAATATTTTTCAGCTGCCATTTGTGGATTTAGTTGACTGAGTTCTATGAATATTAGTGAGTCGTACACCTAAATCTATTTAAAATATCTAAGCTTTTATTTACTATTCAGCTATTTAAAGTCCAGAAAGAACATCAGGGTCACATCCAGACTGGGTCAGTTCAGCCTTCCATCTTTCCAAGGCAGCTTCAATAAAATTTCCCATCATTTACATAAGAACAAGCTAATTGACATACTTGCATTCTTAACACATGATGTATGCAGAATAGAAGCAGAGTACATGCACAGATAGCTTACTGACCATGCACCCATTGTAGATTAATTTTATTATTATTTTTCCCCCGCTGATGAGTTAAAAATGTTCTGGAAGAGCAGAAATGGGCATACAGAATTAGGAGAAGTCCCCAGAGCATGCAGAAAACTATTTTAAGACTAACTAGCTTATCTTCCTTGTATAGCAGCTTTTGCCATGTGACTTTCTGTATACAGAATTTTCAGGAACTGGTACGGCATAGGCAGTACTTAGGGGAAATTCTGTGTAACAAAACAACTACTGTATCAGACAGGGAACAGGAAATGTGTACAAGCAGAACCGCAAAACATTATCACCATAATAGAGAGTCTCTTCTAACCACAATTGTTTAATTACCGCAAGAGGGAATCCTTGGGAAGACAGGGGAATATATCAGTTTTGATATTAGTATTCCTTACAGTCACAATAATGATTAAAAAAAGTAAATGCAGTAATACACTAATGGGCCTCAAAACAGAATATAATGGAACTGGAAGTTAGAAAATTGGGCTGTTTTGTGATAAATGATCAGATTTTCTCCAATTCTTCAGTTTGACTGGGTTGGAAAGGAGTTAGATTTGACTAACTCTGAATAACTGGAGTCAATCCTCGCTTCTTGCTCAAGGCTCCTTCGTTAACTCACTTGAGTAAATTCACCCCAATAAAAAGAATACAAAAAAGTATTTGCTCATTAAATGTGAAGCCCTGAAGTGGTCAGGCAGTTGGACTGGATGACTGTTGTAGGTGCGTTCCAACTGAACTGTTCTGTTCCCTCTCTCTAAAGGTCACTGATGACTTAGGTGTTGAACAAGGGCCCTGCTGGCCTTGTATACAGGCACACTTCTCCCAGAGATTAATGATCTTTGATCAGTGATTAAACTATAGCTGAAACGGAGGGAGGTGGGGAAGGGGGGAAGAGGAGGCACAACATAGAATACACAGCTTTGCTTTAAAAAAAACCACAAATTGGTGCAAGAACATATTGCTCTGCAAATACAGCCTTCCAGGCATGGCATTCGGCACAAGCTTAGTTTATGTATGTAAATCTGTATTTGAAAGGGAATGGTTCATTTTGAAAAAGCTATGAAGAAACTGAATTGCTGGGTGGATGATATGAAAAAGATAAGGTACTGACAACTCTTCTCATTGTTAATCTTTAAGGATTTTACCTGGGACAAATTCCTCTTGCTGTTGAGACAACTACCCAATTGAGCTGTTAGATAACATATGGGAATAATGTTTTCCTGCATTTAGCTTTCTCTGACTTCTTGCCCTTGCAGAAAGTGGAGTCAGATAAAAATAATCTTGTAGCAGACTTAATGTTTAGCCTAGAATTGTTATTGTACAATGTATATAAAATTAACATAACAATTGATAATGGCAGAGCCTACTTAGTTGTCTTGAACTTCTCATAGAGAATTTATATTGGGAGCTACATTTCCACAAACAAGAGTAATGTCTGCATCTCAATTTTTACAGCCTCACAACTGCTCTACGCTAGCGCCTTGCAGGTTAAAGTGAATCTCATTGTTCACATTGGCACATTTCTTCCGATAAATTTGAACAGTGCATTTGGTTCTCTTCCTGTGACTGAATTGTCGAACATTTCTTAAATAATTTCTATGTCAGGCCACCTCTTAATTCAGTTTTCACTGCCAACTACCCACTGACAAAGTGGTTCATTTCTGTTTGCATTATTGTTTGCTACATATTTTCTGCCTTGTTCCCTTATTGTTGACAGCTTATCTACTGTGGCTGAATCTTGTATCGTTTCTCAGCAATCCTCAGTTGTCTCACAGGCTCTGCATTCTTCAACAGAGTTTATAACAATAAAGAATAGAATGATGTCATGTTAGGTTACGTTCTTTCTTTCAAGTTACTATTTTTATACTCGTCCTCTGATCCTGTATTGATCACTTTTATAGGATGTTTTTAAAAAAACCTAGTACCTTTTCTTGTCTTGTGTTGTTTTCTCATTTTTAACTCTAACAGATCCTTTTGTGATTTACTTATTTATTTTCTAAGGCAGGAGAATTTTAATAAAATGAAATTTGAACTAGTTGTTGCATTCTTCTTCTATCTCCCATCTTCCACAATGTTACTTTGTTATTTGCTTTTTGTTCTTCATTTCTCACTTCTTTGTTACCGCCTCTCCTGCCTATATTCACATATCTACATGGTAAAGATGTCTTTATTGACCCAGAGCTACATTCAGATCCTGCCCTTCTGTACACGTTTCAAAATGCAATCTTTCTTTTTACGTATACTGCTCAATATTTCTGTGTAAGTAGTTGTTTCCTTTCATTTTAACCTTTAACCACCTCTCTGATAATCAGGTTTTATATTCTGTAATCAGTAAAAGTGAATTCATCTTCCTGGTTTGTCATCTTACCACATCTCTTCTTTGCTCTCCTTTAGATTACTCTGTGATTTTTTATCTATTTCTTCATGTCAGACTTTTCATCCACTGTTCTCCCTCAGCACAGTCCTGCAGCTCCTTCTTTGTGCCTCCACATGTAACGCACTTGCTGAACTCAATCATGAAGTCATCGTCACTGCTGACCTCAGCGGCATAGCATAGTGCTTGGTATCCAAGAAGGCCTTACGAGTCTTGTTTGTGATCTGAGGCAAAAGGTAAAGTAAACCTCTCCTTATGTTTAACGTTTTCTTGACATTATTTGTTGTTAGCCTTTTTTCAGAAGTTATATAGCAAATAAGCTTCAATTTGGGAAATGGCATTTCTGGCTCATATGACTGAACTCTGGCAAATATTTGTCCAATTTACAGCTTTGCTACTGCCAGAGATGAATAGAACTTTTCTGGTGCAGAGATGAAACTTCTGGTATATACGTATGTTCTCAAGTTACAGGTTGTCAGCTGAGGCACATTAACCTACCCCATATGTGTAGTCCTTGCTCAGTGCCAATACAAAATAAATTGGATTTACTTAAAGCAGCAGGAGCAAGCTGTGGTAATGATCACAAGAACTTTCAACAGCAGCAGCTTAATCTCTCATCAGCTTTGAAGTGAACCCTGCTTTGAGACGAGGCTGCGCTAGATGATCTCCAAGTCCATGGTTGTGATCTTGCTTTTTGCCTTGATTCCTCCTTGCAGGATCCTGAACTCAACCATCTCATGGCCATTTTGTCGGAATCTTCTCCAGCCAAACAATGCCAAATGTGTCCCAATATTCAGCCATAACCAGATGAGTCATCTCAAAGTGGTATTTTCTAACTGTATTAATGGAAGGTTTTTTCTTATGAATCACTAACACTGAGGCATGCTTTTTGCTGTCACAGGTACTATACCTGTAAGGAAACACAGACTTCATCTAAACTTAAATATTTGTTTGAAAGTTTTGTTTGTTTGAAATGGCTCGTATCTCAATGTTTTTCTGCAAACTATTCTCACCCGACTCCCTTAATATGTACAGTTTTAGAAATAATCCCTCTGGACTAGTGCTAGTCAATATTTTTGGCATTAGTTCATGAAGAGCGTCCCTGCACTTAGTGAATTCTTATAAATGGAGGACAAAAGTGTGCATTACAATTAGGAAGTCCTCACCTTGGAGAGAATTTCATTACTGTTCTTTGTAAGTGGTGGGTATATTATTGTCAGGCAATTTCAATAACATACTGGAGATACAGCAATAACTAGCAGCTACTGGTGTAGGAAGTCATTACCAGAGCATTGTGTTGCTATGTGTGTGTATTTGAGTATATCATAGTTTTTGAAGAGTGAACTATTACTGACCTTGAGCAAAGATATATGCATGATTAGCCTGTGCTAATAAAACCTTAGTTATCAGCAAACCCCAGCTTGAAGGATGTAACAGAGGTTACCGAAATGCTTAAATACAAAATGATAGTATAGGTCTTGCAAGTACGAACACAGCATGATACTAGAGGTATCAAAGCTATAAACAACTCACTGATGGTCATTAAATTAGTCCAACCTCAAGAGCTGTTAAAACCAATTTTAAGGATAGCAGAGAAATCAAAGAGCGAGTATCCATCACATTAAAGTACATAACCATATACAGTAAATTCATATATAATGTTGTCCTGGTTTCGGCTGGAATAGAGTTAATTGTCTTCCTAGTAGCTGGTACAGCGCTGTGTTTTGGGTTAGTATGAGAAGAATGTTGGTAACACCCTGATACTTGCAGTTGTTGCAAAGTTGTGTTTAGACTTAAGTCAAGGACTTTTCAGCTTCTCCTGTCCAGCCAGCAAGGAGGCTGGAGGGGCACCAGAAAGTTGGGAGGGGAGACAGCCAGGACAGCTGACCCAAACTGGGTATTCCATACCATGGGGGAGAAGTACAGCTCAGGGGGTGGGTGGGCAAGTGGTGAGCAATTTCATTGTGCATCACTTGTCTTGTGTAGTCCAGTCCTTTTATTATTGTTGTCACTGTATTGTTATTAGCGTCATTGCTAGTTTCTTCCTTTCTGTTCTATTAAACTGTTCTTATCTCAGCCCACAAGCTTTACTTTATTTTCTGATTCTCTCCCCCATCCCACTGGTTGGGGTGGAAGTGCGTGAGCAGCTGCGTGGTGCTGAGTTGTTGGCTGGGGTTAAACCACGACAAATGTACAATTGTGAACCAATGAGAAGGGAGCTAGTAAGTGCAATGTGTTAACAAAATACGTGAAAATGATCCCAAGCACACCCAAGAGCAAGGTGGAATAAATTATCAACATCATACTCTTGGCAAAGAACATGGGGTGCTGACAAATTGTTGTAACCCCCATCCCTCTTTCTCCTTGAGGGAACCCAACACCATAAGCTGTGAACCTAGGGGAGCATAGAAGGAAGGGCAGAGAAAGAAGAGGAGCATAGGAACCTAGACTGAGCAGAGGAATAGCAGAGAAGGAAGTGTTCGTTAATTTGTGACATTTGTGAATGTCAGTTTTAACTCTATTAGGAACAAGTTGCATAACTGGACTAATAATCCTTCAGTTAAACTTGTAAGCCCTTAATTAGACTAATAATAGATTCCTACCTTCACTTAAAAGGTATGTTTCTTTAGCCTTCATAAATTTTCATTGAATGTTTGGTATGATACCACCTACCCCTGAGGCTTGGATGTTAAATTTGGAAGCAGCAATGCATGATAAAGACATCAGGTGTCACAACGGTTCTTTAGCCCAAGTTTTCTAAAAGTTTCCAGACACCTGTTTCCAAGAACATCTCTGAGACTTGGCTGTCATTCAAAGTACTCAAAAATTTTCTCCAAGGTGAACAAAGAAGTGAAAAGTTTCTCTTTTATCCTTTACATGGAAAGATGGGATCTTGTTATGATAGGCCCTCACTGGGAAAACAATGCATCTGCTAAACTTTTCCCATTAAGACAAGGTGATCAATTTTGTTATGATGCTCCATCCGCAGGAGAATTTATTCAAGCGGATTGGATTAGCTCTTGATAAACAGATATGACTGGGTTTTGAACTGGATTGCATTCACAGTAAATAAAATAATTCCTGTAAGGCTCCTGTAGTGGCAGATAATATTTTGACAAGCTTAGTGTTAGTGACTAAAAAGCTGTAGACAGATCCATACAAACTGCAGTTTCAGGGGGACAGTGTGTTACTGACTGACAACTGGCATTTAGGATTTTGCCCTAGAATATTATTTTAAAGAATGATGTACTAAACTGAAATGAGAAGTGTTGAATTAGGATTAGCTGAAATCCTTTCATCCAGCAGCGATTACTCTGTCATTCAAGTGGACATTGCCTGATCTAAGGTCCTATGCTTAGGTAAGGTAGGCAAGAAGTTTGTTGATAATAAAAGGTCTGCGTACTAAGGTACATAATCCCAAGCCACAAGCTTCAATCAAGTGATGTAGTTTTCATCTGGTAAGGAACTAGCTTTTAAATTGTAGACTTCTAACTCAGGTAGCATGATTTAGCTAACTTCTGTAACTATTTTAAAAGAAGGTGAATCATTGCAAAATGATTTATTCATAAGATCATGAAAACCATTAGATTGACTCTGGAGAGCATCTGTTCTAACCCTGCTCAACACAAGGCCAACTTCAAAATCTCAGACCCTCATCTATTAGCTTTTAAACATCTCCAAACATGGAGATTTCACAACCTTACTGAGAAATCCAGTTTTTGACTGCCCCTATCTCTCTCAGCCCCCTAACTTGGTGGTCTTTCAGTGAATTTCCTGCAGCATTTCAATGTCTGTCTTGTTCTGGGGACCCCTAAGCTGGACTTAGTTCTACAGAGGAGGCTTTATGAGTGCAGAATAGGGGAGAATAACTTGTTCACTCAGCCTCCTGCTTTGCTTTGCAGGCTTATTAATGCAACCCAGTGTGCAGTTGACCTTCATTGTCTCAAGGACACAATTTTGATTCCTTTTCAACTTGTCTACCATGGAAGAATTTGTTTTCACTATTACAATGTTACTACTGATCTGGTTTTGATACTTAGATATCTCAATAACCATTTTTTTCCCCAGTTAAAAAGAAAAACTCTAGTGAACTGAGGAATTAAAAAGCAGGTGCATTGACTTCTATTTACTTCAGGAAACAAAGTTTCAATCAAAATTCCCTTATATCAGTTGCTTAAGTAGCAGTTTTTCCATTATTTATGAATTAATTCATAAAATTGTCTCCTTATCCTTTAAGTGGTGTAATGCAAACATAAGATGATTAAAATCAGTGTAGGTTTTCAAAATAGTTTTAATGTTACATGTATAAAAATGCAAGTTCAGTAATTTTTGCAGGAAGAGATGTATTTCTCAAATCACAATCCATGTTGCAAGATGAAATAATTAAGTAAACAAGGGATTAGAAATGCTTTAAAAGAAAAACTTTCTACTTACTTTTTTTTTTTTCCTCATTTTTGTGATCACCCAGGTAGTAGTCTAATGCCATATAAGAACAAAAGATTTTACTGGGAAGAAGGTGCTCTTGTTTTTTTAGAATATGAAACTGCAACAAATTCTGTTTGTTTCCAGGTGACAGTATGGGTTACAAGAAAGTGCTTAGTCTGATAAAATCTTAGTAGCCCATTGGGCAAATCATGTACTTGGTACTACCCTAACTTCCTTTAGAATAGTACAGTGGTATAGTTTGAGATGGAGAGCTAGAAAAAAATAGCATAAATTGCTCAGAATATTTCTTATAAATCTGGATGTTATTTAAAAAGAGAAGCCAAAGTGATATTTGTTGCTGCTGCTTTTAGAAACAATCTCTTGTGTTAAATATTCTATGCTTTTGTCTGTAGTCTTAGCAGCATTTAAGTTTTGAGATGTTTAAAAACTTGAATGAATGGTGGCTTTATAAATGGTAGAGGATTAAGCTTTTTATTCAGTGGTAACCTGGAAAGGTTCTTTAAATGTGTTTGTTTAATTTATATTTCAAATAAAGGCTTTAGCTGAAATGCTGCTTTTTCTGTCCCCTAAGCAAGCGTCAAGAGTTTAATTTGAGAGGTTGAACACTCTCCTTGTAAAGTTTGTGCTGTATGATTTTTCCTGTCCCAAATTTTCTCAGTATATAATACTTGAGCATGACAAATACTCTCCAGGAATTGACATGATTAAATTTGTACCAGTCTGGAAAGAATCGCAAGTTGTGTATAAATGAAGTCTCCCGCTTTCCGTCTTCTACAGTCAATCCCATTATGTGAATAACAAATACCTAAATAAGGAGAAACCTGTAATGTTCAATAGATTCTGTTGTATGATCAGTCCATTTATGCTGCTTTTGTCATCTGCAGAGGATATGTATTTGAATTCAGAGAGTCATGCTGGCAAAAAGAGATTTAATGTTTCAGTGTCAGCTGGAAAACTTGGGGATAGTGGAACTATGGTGTTAGCATAACCAAGGACAAATACAAATTGACTGAAGGGAAGATGGGGAAATGGGTTCAAAAATCTTCCAGAACCCTACAAAACTAAAAAGGCAGGCAAAAATAAACATACTTCTTTTTTGAGGTGCTGTATCTTTCTATTGTTTTGATTATTTGTATCTGGATACTTGGGGTTTACTTTGCCCTTAGTGATTCTTCCAGAGATTTTTGTTACTGGAATAAAAGCCCTATAAAGGTAGGTCGTTAAAGCAAAGCTGCAAAAGGCCATATAGAATTCCCCTCTTAGGAGAACTGTAATGATAAATCAGAAAAGGACAAAATAAGTATCAGTAACAAAGCAGTCCTAAGAAAATATGTAGCAATTTTCTGTTAATTTCTTTAATCTTTCCAGTTTTTAAATGACACCTGTAAGACCCACTGTTGATTAATATTTGGGCCCATTTCTGACATTTGTTTTAATTTGAATAGTAATTTGTGTGACTCAGTCTCATGCAAAATCTTTGGAAGGAAGAACATCAGTCATACCAGCACAGAGGATACAGAATAAAAATAAAGTTTTCTGGAATAAATTTTGGACTTTTTTTGGAAGAGACTGGCTCTGTCCTTGAAGAGAATAGCAAATGAAGTCCATGAAGACAAATTGTTCTGAGAGTTGATAGATGCAGTATCACTGGGAAAGACAGAACATGTTTCTGCCAGGCATGTTTGGGAATAGGGACTTGAATATTTTCATTAATCTTGTCATAGCTTATTGCTGCTCACTTCCACAACAAAGATGGGTTTTGCTTTGTAGCAGTGAATGAACACGCTTCCTGAAGAAGGCTTTGACAATCCACCTTTTTCACATTCAGTTATTTTATACGTCTTTTATTCTTTCTAGAATTAATAACTCATTACTTAATAAAATTGGAATAACTTTTAAAAAATGCTGTACCATTACATGTTACATGCAAATCACTCTAAATCACATCAGACTGTTTTCTCTTTTAGATGTAGAAAGGTAACCCTGTTTAAGACTCAGGTTATTCAGTAATGAGGTCCACAGGCACTGTGGTGACTTGTGCTGGATTATTAAGTTCAAAATGCTAGTTCTTCAAAACTAAGAAATCTCTAGAGAAATTTCCTTCTCATTTCAGATTTCGACAACTGTTTCTCATTGGACTCACTTTGTATTTACATCTTTGAAAACTGGACAAAAAAAAAGACCAAGGTAAAGAGATTGATCAGGAATTATTGTTGGTCACTCTGAAAGTATGAGATAGTATAGAGATTCAGAAACAATGCTTACTAACTGCCAGGAACTGCAGGAATGACTTGGAGAGAGAGGAGTGAAGTCACTTTTCAAAGACATACCAGACTTCATATTGGGGTTCACGGATCCAAAAACATGTCACCAGGAGAGTGGTTTCAGAAATAATTATTTCTTTTATATGACTGGTTTTGTGTCACATCTGCTTTAGACTGAGCAGTATAAATTAACATTAAAAAACCCTGTCGAGTTCAGTCTTCTTTTTGAGTATAACATCCATTTATTTCTCTGTGAGCAAGTGTTCATAGCAGTGAACAAATTCTGTTCATAATCAAGGGAAAAAAGACTCTTGAGACTCTTCCACTTCAGCACCAGGAAGAAAAATGTTTTCAAAATAGCTATAAACAGGAGTTGCAAGTGTCTTCAGCTGTTCTCTCCCTATTGCTTTGCAGCCAGCTTTTCATCACTGTCTGTAAGCTGGGGCTATGTACGTTGCTGCAGGGACTCCCTTTTCCTCAGCAGTTCTCAGCAGTCCAGCATTAAACATATCTGATTGCTTAATATGTATCCATTAAGCTAGTAATGAATAATTGCTGAAATGGTTTCCTTCAGTGAATGAGTGGCTGACATTTTTCTGATGTCTCTTATTTTAAGAGCTTAAGTTAATTGAACTCTAAAGGAAAAGCTTCATTCTGAATCTCTGAAGCCAGTGACATTTTTTCATGACCTCATGGGGAAAGGCATGAGGCCACATGGGCACAATTTGGGAATTCCTTATCTGCATGTCTGGTGCTTCTGAGGTACCAGCATGAATGGGATTAAAAATCTGAACAGAACTAAGTCCCAAAATTAATGCTATGCCCTCTGCAGCTGAGAATAATTTTTTGAGCAACTGGAGTTGTTCATCGTGATGAAAGTGTTTCGGATCTCTGCCTGAAGGGGAATGAGTAATAACTGCTGGAAAAAATAGGCCCAGATCTGTACGCATCCTGAAATCTCAGTTCTCAAAAAAGCACTTCATTATGCTTACAAGTGTACATATTTAGATGCATGCATGTCATATATACATTTAATGCAGTGAAATTAATGAGAACACTTAAAAGTTTAAGTAGGAGCAGGTGGCTAGGTAGTACAGAATAAGATTGACAAGAAAGAAAAGAGAGGAGGGAAGAGGCAGATGTGCAGCAAAGTAGACCCAGGTTATTTCTATTATAGACCTTTGCTAACAGTAGGTGAGTAGGATTTTTGCTGGAAACATCCACCAGTGTGTTAAATGGGCTGGTGGTAGATTAAATGAAGTACAAAGGGGAGGAGAAGGCTTAATGTAGAAAAGTAAAAGTATACAAATAATTGATGCTTTTCTTCACTTGTGAAATGGATTAAAAATAACTTGAATTAAATTGCAACTTAAAATTATTTTTTCCCTATATCTTCATTTCTAAGTTGAATAAAACATAAGCCTTGAGCTTCTATGTTTGTAAGGTTTGCTCCTAACTAAATTTTTGACAAGCATTAAAAACATAAACAAAAATGATTAATTGGACAATTTCATTTTGAAAACAGAAGCTAATGTATCCAACAATACAGAATTTGCCAATCATTTTTCAGTTCTTACAAATTAAATAATCTTCATAGCAAACCGTCTGAGGTTTTTTGATCATTTGTTTTAGCAAACGGTATATTGGAGAAGGAATCTCTCGTAAGTATGCTGGTGGTGGATCTGAAACAGTCCATCGCAAAAGAGCCTAAAGATATGTAGGAGGCCTGTGATGTCCTCGTCACTGAACATTAGGAGATCAATAAAAGGGAGAAATGGAGCAGTAGTTCTATACTTCTGACTCTGAAATACAAGATTTTTTTGGCTTATGACCCTATTTTAACTGCTGTGATCTCCCTTGAGGTCACAACTGCTAGTTTGGGAGCCACTGAACTAGAGTGAAGTGTTAGCCAGGAGGTGCAGAAATGAAGCTTGACAGCAGGCAGAGATGCCTTCCAGCAGAGAGAATTCCCCCTACTGCTCTGACTGCTGGGTCTGTATAACAAGGAAGGTGTTGTCTATTGGCTTGCTTTGATGTAAGTGAAAAAAAAGCTATGAAGAGGTACGCTAACAATCTCTTGTTAGCCTGTATTTGAGATCATTTAAGGTGAAAGAATAAAGTGGAATGGCTCTACCCCCACCCCCACGTTGTCTTCTGTGTGGAGTCATTTGACAAGTTAGTTCCTTGGGTTTGTTCACATTTGTTTCTTATTGTCTAATTATGGTTAAAATTACTTCCTACTAAGTCTGTGCTTTCTCCTAATAAGACTGCATTAATAGCAGACTAAGTAAAACTTTAGATTTTGAACTAGCCTGTAGTAATGATTTCTGTTATTACAGAGCAGTAGGCTGTCAGCCTTTGATAGTTGATGCCTAATCAGTACAACAGCTGAAGATCGTACTTGTGTTGAGGAGGCTAAAGCCTAGTTAAAACTCGTGTTTGTAGTACTATAAGTAGTGGCAAGGATTCTCTCCTAGGGGTCTATGCAAGGAAGGAAAACCGCAGTCTGGTCAGTTATTTTAGGAAGTATTCTCTGTGGGTGCTAAGCAGCCTGATAGAAAAGAAACTAGTCAGTGAGTAGTTTAAAGATACACATATATACATTATTGAAAGTTTATATTAGTGGATTTTTATTTGATTTTCTTTCTTTTATTTCAGAAGTTTTTTATAATAATAGCAGCTGGGATTTTTTCTTTTTCTATAATTGTACCTAGTTTTCAATGAGAAATATCTCTATTTTCTGAATAGAGGTAGTTTACCATATTACACGAGCACACTTGGGGGGGGGGAGAGTGTTCTGAAGGTCATCTCAGAGGCTCTGTGATGGTTATAAATTTTGTTTTCACTTGGGTCATTGGCTACCATGAGAAAGTAAAAATAAATTTTTGTTTTTGCTGTAAAAAGGAAATTCAGTTACTGCTGCTACCGTAGTTGTGATTTTTTTTCCAAATTAATTGATGTTAGTAAATCAATATGCTGCTTCTGATGTTGAAAATAACATATATTCTCTGCTATCATGTCAGTGCTTGTCTTTCATCTGGCTACAAATCAGTGGTGCCAATACTGAAAATCAAAACTGGGAACTGTGCTAGAGTAAGAATACATCTTCATATCAATGATGTGAAAAGTGTTGGTACTTTGCTGAGTGATATTTTGAAAGCTGGAAATTTCACAGGAAAATAAAAATATAATCCCCGTTACTCAGCCCAAATGATCTTTCTGGTACTGAGCTCTTCCTTTCTTTGCTGTCCAGTTGTCTTCAGAATACTTGACCTCTGACATTCCCATTAGTCCAGGACTACTCCAGGATGTTGTCTACCCCCAGTCCCTGCTGAGGAGGGGAAAGGAGATCTAGTGATGGACCCGTTGGCAGCTGTCTGCCCTGCTCAGGCCATTGGAGAGGGCATGGCCTGTCGCTGAGGTCACCCTCGGCTTCTGGCTAAGCTTCCATTAGGGAGCAGTTAAGCCTTTATTATTAACTACCTATTTGTAATGTGATTATAGGAGTTGGGGACTGCATTGAGCTTCATGGTGGGTGAATACACAGGAGTATAATATTTGCTTTCTTCAACTGTTAACAAGCTAAAATCAAATTGAGTTATTAATGGATGATAACTGATGTATACGTCTGCTAGTATCTATAAGGTTACAAACTCCCATACTTGCACAACTAGGTATTTTAATAGGAGCCAACATAAAGATTCATGACCATTTGAGGTGGGTTGTCACCACTCTTATATGTAGACAGCTCTATAGGTCTTAGGTCAAGAATGACCATGGAAGTAGAAACTTCTGGCTCAGAATGAATGTAGGAAATCCTGTTTTGTGAATTTAGTATCTCATACTTAATTCTTGATCATAAAACTTGTACATTTGACTGCTCAGGCTTGTGTTAAAAGAAATATCTGTAATGTTGTTTGAACAACAAAATAAAGCAAAGTAGGGTGGAATTTTAGGAAGATGAGAAGAAAATATACTACAATAGAAAGAAAATTAAGTGTGAGAAGTGTTGAAAAGGCAGACTGTTCAAGAGCAGACAGAGCATTTTAGAAGACCGTAGGAAGAGCAATGCAAGAATGAAGTAATGTGGAATTAATTGTAGGTTACTTTATTCCATACATCTGAAAAACCTGAATTGGTTTCATTTCTGCCTGTTCAATGGTTCCATTCAGAAGTTTGTGTACGTCTATTAGGGACGCCATAGTTTTGCTTTTAGTAGAGGAAATAGTGCTATTCTAAATACCAGTTTGCTGTAATTCGTGACTATTGTCTAATGAGTAATGTCTTGTGATTACTTCTCTCTCTTAAGAGGCTGGACTTTGACTGACTCCCACAGAAACTACTATTCCACAGATAAATGTTTAATTATTATTTGGAATTGTTGAGAATCCCCAGATGAAAGACGCAGGAAGTGAAGAATGGCAACATGCTGTAGAATGCCATTAATTTACAGTAATTGACATATCCAGTGCAATCACTGAATTTTATGAAACAGTCAATAAGGAGCAAATCATACTTATTTGCAGTCACAAGGCTCAGACTGTCTCCCTTGTTGCGGCAGCTGTGATTCATTTCCTCTACACAGGGAGCGGAAAATGGTTTCCTGAGACAGGGAAAGGGTCAGACAGTGTCAGAGTCACTTTTTCACGTAGACTTATGTGAGGAGCATTGGAAGTATGCAAAACATTACCTGTGAGACTTCTCTTTGATTGCTTCATATTTTCTTGCTTCTATTTGGAGAAGGTATTAAATAATTTAATGCAGTGGGGTAAAAGGAACTATATTAGAGGGCTGAGGAAGATGACTAGATCATGATCAGCTTGTCTTTCTCTTTTGGCGATGGACTGTCCTTACAAAGGATATTGTGGGGGCAAACCCAACTCTAATATGAAGTGAGGCGTAAAGGAGGAAGGGAGACACTTCTTCCTTTTGTAAATCTGCTGTGATAAAATGGAAGTAGAAAACATAACATTTGTTTCAATGGTTTTGCACGGATAATTGCTTAGTTATGTATTTCCTTATCTCTGTAGAACCCAGGGACTTTCTCTAGATCTTAGATGTAATTGTTAATTCAATTTCTGTTGGGGAGACCTTCCTCTGCTTTACTGTCTGATCATAATAAAAATGA
Source organism: Sagittarius serpentarius (assembly GCA_034782735.1). Lineage (NCBI taxonomy): Eukaryota > Metazoa > Chordata > Aves > Accipitriformes > Sagittariidae > Sagittarius > Sagittarius serpentarius. The sequence continues at coordinate 22,346,673 of JAVKLA010000090.1, forward strand.
TGTATAAGCTCTTTTTAATTATGAAATAAATCCAAGATAGCAACAGAGACTAATAGTTAGGTACTCTGAGTTGATAAATTGCTATTTACTGTCTTTGTATCAACTGTTTTCTATTGCAACCTAGGGTTTTATGAGCAGAGCTGTGCACATGATAGCATCTCTAACATGGTTTATTTAAATCAAGCAAGCCACAATGATAAAAACACACCCCAATGCTGGATTAGTCAATCTGTTGTAACTGAACAGTACATCACTATTAAGGTTCATAATGGGTTTTGTGAACTCTGTAGCTTCTCATCTAAATGAGATTTTATGGGATTTATATGTCCTTAATGCTAACTGTTCAAGATTTGTAGATGTTAAAATGAAATCTAAGCGCCTGGCTCAAATGTATTCAGATGTTACAGTGGTGTTATTGGCTTTTCCCAAATGTCATCAAAATAGATGAGTGCAGTAATAAATACCTCATGTTTCATAATATGCAAATAGTTAGAAAGCAGAGATTTTTCAGCTTTTCCCTTTATCAAATGGTAGATGGATTAATAACTGAGGTTATCATGAGTACAGAAACACAACCATATACAGTGATTCATGAAACAAGGTGGGAATAAATACTAACAGTAAATAGGGAAAGAATGTACTCTGTCATCTCATCTGAAGTACTCTATTCATGCAGTAGTTAAGTGCTGTACTAAATGCTGTTCAACTGAAGTATATTTTTCTGATTAAATTAGCATGTAATGGTATCTGAGCAATTTAAGAATATACATCAAAGGACCTGTTTCTGGTGAGCAGAGTAGTAAGCCCTTCATTCTGTGTTACCTACCTCGTGCCAAAACACTGAAGCATTCAGTGTAATGGGTGAACTGGGCCTTTGAGCAGCCTCTTGGCTTAGCTCTGGCTGAGGAGTGTACGCCACGGCTCAAAAAGAAGGATGCTGCAGTGTAGGGGGCTTAGAGGAGCTTGAGGGGGTTGTTTCGGGGGTCGTGATTTGTTCTTTGAATCCTGAAGTGGCTGATTCGTATTATTTTGATCATAAGATTACAATAACTGAAGTGTTTGCAACTTTCCCCTGAATATGACTCTGCAAAGGGCACCAGGAAGTTGTGAGAGCACCAGACATGCCGTGCGATGCTGGCTTTTGGCCTCCAAGTAGCCAGTCTGCTCTGAAGTCATCAGCTCCTGAAAGGCTGTGCTGGCTGCGGGACCAGAACCATAACACAGGGATGAAAAATTGGTGTGATCTCAGTTTTCTTAAAAATATAACTTCAAATGAAATGCACTGAATGAAACATTCATTAGTATATATCAGTGGTGAGCCATGCTGCTGCGTAATGAGGATTAGATACCATACAAGAAAGTGCTAAGCCTGTACAGTGAGTATTCTTCAAGGAAATTTTCCCCAAATCAGCCAAGTCAATCAGCTTTTATGTATGACTTGAATACAGTCTGATCAAGCCACAGAATAGTTTTCTTGGTCAGAAATAAACTTCTGGCTTGTGCTGAGGTTAAGCATTTAGAGCTTCTCAGTCAGCGCTGGCTAGCTGAAACAGAAAAGTGAACTAGAGCCGCTCACTATTACGGGTCATAGCCTTTCCTCTCCTTAATGCTACTAAAATGATAACTTGAGGGTGTTTTCAGTTAATGAGGTAATTACACTAGCCTGGATTTGACCTTGGAGTTTATCACTCATTTAACAAGAAACAGGAAGCTGAGATATGTCTTTGTCGCTGGACACATCTTGAAAATTGTGAGTGTAAGAGCCAATCAAAGCAAAAAGATTATGGTGGTGAATTGGAGTATATAAATTTGCATATTAATAGTGTTGCTGGGAAGAACCTGCACAGTGATCATGCAGCTCTTTTAACTCTGGCTAATAATGTCTGTCCGTCAACTGCAGTGCAGGGATCCACATGCTGCATGTTGTTCACTTCACTGAGAAGTACTAATACAGCATATTTGCAAATAGCAAAAACTATTAATAGTGCAAGGAAATACATAACTAAGAAAACTTTTCTGGATAACTAAATTCTCATTCACTGAATAGATCCTGCTGTATAATTAGAATCCCTCTCCCATTTTAATCACAGCAACTTTAAATAAACAAATTAAAAAAAACCCCAACTTTGTTTGTGAAATGAACAATTCTCCATTTATTCTCTTTTCTTTAAGAAACCATGCTTTGAATACAAGGGCAAACTTCCTTTCCCGCTGTAAAACTGGGGGTTTTAAAAATATAATTAAAATAACATCCCAATAATAGATAAAAAGGAATTAAGGTTTTAATCATTAACTATAAGGACTTGGGGGCACAATTTCCTCTTAGATGGCATATGTAGAAACAGTTACCATGGCTATCTGGTTTGTTTTTTCTGTGGAGAATGTAGAAGTTTGTATTTTCTGAAACTCCAGGGAAAACAAGGAGCGGTGGAGCTGACAGGCAAATTCGGCTTCAGGAAAAGAAAAAAATAAGCACACCCTTTTTATCACTTCTAGTCGTGGTGTAATGTAAAAGATTCTGATATATTTTCCTGTAAATTTATAGAAAATATTATTTTGGGGCTCAAAAAACCTGTCTGTTTAAAAAACTAGATGTATTGGTTTGCAGTACTCTTCAATAGAGTGTTTTTCTGTAATTAATACCATGGCAAGTTTTTCTGTTTGCTTGCTTAATTTTACTATGTTAGTATGAACAACAGGATTGTAATCTGGTTAAATATGTCATCATAGAGCTTGTGAATTAGGAAATTTAGAATTTGGGATCTTTTATAAAACACATTTCTTTTTTGGACTATAGTTCCATTTTAAGCATATATGTCCTTTTCTTTGCAGGAGATTGTATTTGTAGGTTTGTGGAGAAGAAAAAAATGTATTTATATAGTCCAGCACACTTGTTAGCACAACTTGCCCTGTTGTTAATTCAAGTTATTGTAAGCCTGTTGCCCTAGGCCTCCTCGCAGAGTATTTCTTTCTTAAATTTGTCTACTTCCTCCACAGTCTGAGACACATTTTGTCCACTAATTATTCTCCTCTCCTCAGTGAGCTTCGGTTTGCATTTAGTTTCCCTGCAGGCACTGAAGATGTTAGTTTAACAGGCTCCCCTCCACTCCGTCATTTTGTCCTGTCCTGCCCCCTGCTAGGGGGGGGATTTACCAAAAAGTTGGTGCTGAGAGGCTGTGGCAGAGAGACTCCCCCAAACATTGTCTGGCTGGCAGTTGCTTTGTTTGAGGCTGTGGACTCTCCTTAAACCTGTATTTCCTTATCTCTTCCCCTCGTTCTTCCATCATGAAGGAGATATTCTGACAGTCCATCTCTTTACATGGCAGCTCCAGCCTTTCATCTCATTTAACCAGTGCCAATGAACTCTAATTCGTTAGAAGGGAAAAACAGGCTAGAGATTTGCGAAATGAAAATTCATTCCTGTAACTTAATAACTTGGAACTTTTAAGGTTCTTTAAAAAAAAGACAATTTTGCAGAGTCATCTTAAGGGATACACTCTTTCATCATACCGGAATATACAAAAAGCAATCGATTTTATATTTAAAATCAAATTCTGCATAAGGGTCTATTTATATAAAGCCAATAGTAATTGTATACCTTCATCAGAAAATATAATTCATTTTATAAATATGTTTTCTTTTTCTGTAAGCATTCCAATCACCAAAATTGAGCTTCACTGTAAAGTTATGATTTAAGACTTAAATCGGAGAAAATAAGTTTCCTGTGTTAATACATGCAAGAATGTACATTTTTCACTCTTTGGAAAATGCTTGCTTACCCCTGTAGGAAACGTTTCCAAACATTAACAGCAAACATTTCAAATTTAGTTTGAGCTTTTGGATATTTTTACTTATAAATGAAAATCTTAACATCCTGATATGGAAATGAAAGCTTCGAGTATGGAAACTCTTCATCCAATTTTAAGTTTTGTGAACAAATTTGAAGTGCCAGAATGTCATCAACTGACATTATTTTAATATTTAAAAATCTAGTAAGAATTGACACACATTGCACAAGGAAATTCAATGAAAATGGTACTGGGGCAATAGAATTAGTACTTACATTTTACAGAGTTTATAGGAAATAGAATGATTAAGTGTAGCAGAACAGATGGATGTTACCTAGCTCAAACTGTGCTTAGCACTCCGGAATCAGTTCTCCAAGAGAATGATCAACCACACATAACAGTTACTTTGATAATTATTTTATTAATTAAAAAAATAAAAATCTAAAAATGCATTTAATATCTAGTTAAAGGAAAGGATTGACATTCTAGCCTGTAGTAAACAAACATGTTCATTTATAATAGCAGTTTTTAGGTAACTTACTGGAATGCCTGCATCAAATTCCTCTTATAAAAAACATGATTGAAAGTTACTGGGATTCTTTATATTCTTGTTTATGTGTAATTAATTACTAGTTTTAAGACCATATGTTTACTTCTGCCTATGTCTTTCAGGTCCTTCACATCAGGTGCATCTTTATTTTGTTAACTTTATTAAACTCTTGGAATTAGATCTGGAGTTCGGTTTTCTCCAATGAGAATTTAATATACTGTGAAGCTAACTTGTAAGAAAAGTTTCCAAGAAAAATCAAAGGTAAAGGTAAAGGTTAATTGCGTTAACTTTTAAAGGTAACCAAATGCTGGTATCTGTATAAAGCTGCAAAAAACAGTTGAAATTTTTTTAAAGTTGTTGTTTTGGGTTTTTTAAGTTTTCAGTGTGGGGTATTTTACTGTTTATTTAAAAAATGTGAAAGTTTAAGTTCTGCTACTTGCTTTCAAATCAATTAAAATGTTAAATCAGCTAATTTAATGCCTGTTTGAAGGGAGTCTTAGAGCAGCACAAAATGCTACTCTTCTGGCAGCTTAGCATACTTTTGCTACAGGATGTCTGCTTATAAATAATAACAAAAAATAGGACCAATGATTTCCATTTCATAATTCTAAATATTAAATTATTTCTGGATATTTCCTTTTACAATTGTATTTCTGTTACCGAACCTTTTTATGTCATTAGCAATTCCCCCCAAAATTGTGTTTTGTTAACACCTTAATATTTCAGGTATGTTGACAGAAAGTACTTAAACACACAAAAAAAGAAATCAATCTTAAAAATTAATTATCCTGCATCTTCAATAAACCATAATAACATTAAAACTACAGAGCAAATCATAACTCAGTGTTCAATATATGTGAAAGATATGGAAGCTAAAATCTCATCAGGGTAATTGGAGGTAAAAGTTAGGGTCTTTTATTGCTATGTGGTGGTGTCTAGATGATTTTAAAGAGAGCAGAACTGGACTCTAGCCTTCAAAGAACACATTGTAAGACAAGCGAAGGACTTTTCCAAAAGTTAGGTGACTAGCCATAAGTAATTCTTAGTCAATAACTCTTCTGGGTTTTTTGTTTGGTTTCAGTATTATTTAATAACTTTGATATATAATATTATTAATAAATTTAATATCTAGTATTATTTAATAACTTTAATAGGACCTGTGGACAAACTATGAATATTTTATAAATTGTGATCCCAGTCACCACTCAGTCACCCTTTATTTTCTTATCAACATTACTGACCACATTTCTAGTGAATCTAGATTTCCAGTAAATCTTTCTCTTTATACAAATAATGCAAACCAGGACAAGCTGTCCCTGGCTCACTGCTGTGCCTATTTTAATCTATATTCAGATCTACTTCTAAATTATTACGTACCTGAGCACAGGAGTTCCATTATGTTGTATTAAACAGTGAACAGAAAAAAAGGAAATCCACTTGAAAGTGGTTGTATGCTCTAGCCTCTGCCTTTAATGAAGAAGATACAGAGAGTGTTTAGTCATTCTTGTGGGATTTTAGTCATCCCTGATTCAGTTAAACCATTTTGACAGAAACATAATTAAGCTTCAGTGAGTTAAGTACTGGTTTTGCCAGCACTCTGAAAAAGTTATTTAGTATTATGTTTATGTTCAGCAATTTGACAGTAAATAAATATTTCAGCTATTCAAATATAATTATATATATTCTTAAGACTTAGATAAAGATTTCAGCATGATACGACTTTTGGTTTTGATCATGTAATAATTGTTCCAAATGAGGGTATGGATGGAAATAAAAAGTCAGAGAAATAACTTTCCTGCTCCTGTACTTTGACTGGAGTAGGTGTTTGGATTTGAGATTGAAAAATTGTTTTTAATTGTCACATCTTGTAGCTTTTACTTGGGTGTAATTTTTTTCCTGAAACCTGTATAAAATAGTCTTTGGGAACAGTGAATGACAGAATTTCCTAAGAATATGAATAGAAAAAGAAATGTTTTTGTAATTACCTGAAAATTGAAAAAGCTTTCATCATCAGCTACTGCAGTAATAGAGCAGATGATGCAAATATTTACACGAAGAAGTACCTTTTATTGTCTAAAATGCTTAGTCTGCTAAGGATTTGACTATGTTTTCCTTGAGGGATAATCAGAACAATAAAATGAAATTAGTCAGTAAAATTTTCTAACAGCTGTCTCTATCAAAAATGCAAAATCTGCCATGAGTAATGACAAATACATAAGGACCATAATACCTGCTGTCCATAGAAGACTGAATAGTTCATTGGAGGTCATTTAGTGCGATTTATCACATATAAGAAATTATTGAAGTACATTGTGGCTGATGGAGTAAGCTCAACATGGCAGAGAATGCGTGCTCCTCTCCTTTTGCCAGAAACATTGTAATGACTTCGGAGTTTGTATCAGTGAAAACTCTAGAAAAATATCACAAGCCTGAAGAGTGCTGCTATTTGTGCTGTAGTTCTCCATGTAAGAAAACACCAACTGTGATAAGTTTGGTTTGCTAATGACGTAGAATTTTTATTCTCATTTTCATCAGATAGGTACATTTTGGATCCAACTTTTTTTTTCTAGATCAAACAAAAAGCGTTATCGGTTTTAATCCAGCTAGAAGGAAGATACTTTGGGTTAAAGAATGATTTAAAGAGCAGTGTGATAGCTCGGGATTTAATATTTGCAACGTGTGTTGTGATTTTCAGATCCTTAACTGCTCTAGAGGCTCAGATGGCACTGATGACCAAAACCACTTCTGGTTTTTGAGTGTTTGGACATTTGTAATTATGCTTCCCAGAAACCCAATCATGTAAGTATGCCTGTGTAATATTTGTATTGAGTAGCTGTATTTGGAACTATACTCAAAGATAATGTGCAAGTCTGCCTAGTAGCAAAACAAGATTTCTTGAATATTTTAACATATGTGGTGGAATCAAGGGGCCCATAAAGTGTTTTTTTTTAAATTTAAATATGAGTTATAAGAAAAATAATGCAAGCATCTAAAATGTGGAACATCTATTAAAATTTAAATTTTACTTTATTCCTTACATCCTTTCTGTTGACCTGTACAACATTTGGAAATCATTTAGGCAGTTTTAAAGTTGGGCATAAATAGAATCATAGAATCGTAGAATGGTTTGGGTCGGAAGGGACCTTAAAGATCACCTAGTTACACCCCCGCTGCCACGGGCAGGGACATCTTCCACTAGACCAGGTTGCTCCAAGCCCCATCCAGCCTGGCCTTGAATGCTTCCAGGGATGGGGCAGCCACAGCCTCTCTGGGCAACCTCTGCCAGTGCCTCACCACCCTCACAGTGAAGAATTTCTTCCTAATACCTAATCTAAATCTACCCTCTTTCAGTTTAAAAATGTTACCCCTTGTCCTATCACTACACTCCCTGATAGAGTTCCTCCCCATCTTTCCTGTAGGCCCCCTTCAGGTACTGGAAGGTCTCCCCGGAGCCTTCTCTTCTCCAGGCTGAACAACCCCAGCTCTCTCAGCCTGCCTTCACAGCAGAGGTGCTCCAGCCCTCTGGTCACCTCCGTGACCCTCCTCTGGACTCGCTCCAACAGGTCCATGTCCTTCTTATGCTGGGGGCCCCAGAGCTGAACACAGGACTCCAGGCGGGGTCTCACGAGAGTGGAGTAGAGGGAGAGAATCACTTCCCTCGACCTGCTGGTCACACTTCCTTTGATGCAGCCTACGATACGGTTGGCTTTCTGGGCTGCGAGCGCACATGGCTGGGTCGTGTTGAGCTTAGATGTATTCTTATGGATCAGAAATGAGTTGAGAAAGGCTACTACTATTGTCATTATTATTAAATTACAACTTTTCTTTTTAAGACAACAGAAGTTTAAAAACATGCAAAGGATATATGTAAGAGGAAATATATGTAAGAGGAAATCTATGTTTCTGGTATTGACTCTTATTTGCAAGCTGTCAGCTGGGAAACAGGCATAGTACGTGTTTTTGTTAACTATTCCATGAATGACAAACATGGATAGTGATAAATGCTTTTTGAAGCATTAATTTTCCTATATCATCTTAGGTGTTGGACAGGATTCCATGCTAGCTGCCAAATACAGATTTTCTTCAGGCAAAAGACAAAAAGAAGAGGAAAAACAGGAGGAGGAAAACTAAGGAATGGAAAGGCAAGCATGTGAAGAAGGAAGACAGAACAACAGCATCAGCTGTCATGTCTCACCTCTTAGCCAAACCTGGGGAGGGCAGCCATGGGAGGTGTCATGGCAATTCTCGCTCTAGTTGTGTTGGGATGCTGGCCAGGGTTAGGCTGTTGAAATATTATAATGTCTTCAGTAACCTGGAAGCTAAAGAAAGAGTGGAAGTAGCAGAAGGGCTGCGATACACTTGTTTCAGTGTATTCTCATCCATTTCCTGTCATAATTTCTTACTGAAATTTCTTTTTTTAAGGAGAAAAAGTGGTATGATAAGGAGAATATTACATTCTCTCATTAATTCCTCCATCTGAGACTAATTTTCACTATTCCAATTTTAGTCCATCAGCTTCTAGCCTACTCATTAGCTGGTCTCAGACAGGTACAGTGAAGTTGCTTTTTTTATAGTTGTTTTAGTCTTTTAGCTTTTGCTGACTTTAATAAAGAATTTTGTTTAACCAGACTATTACTGCCTATGGCAATGTAGATAATAGGCTTGTATGCAAAGTGTTTACTGCCATTGTATTGGTAGCTGCTGAGAACGTGCCATTTCCTTTTCAGTACTGCTAATCTTACTTCTTGGGGCATTTCTGTTCTTTACTTTAACTGCTCAGTAAGGCAAATGTGCACTGTTCATCATGATAAAGAGGTACTATCTTTTGGTATTCCTGGCCATCTCTGTAATACAATAAAATCAAAATAAAGACCCAGCAGACAATTGAAGACATCTGTTATCCTCTAATGACAGGCATCCTGACTTATAGTCTGTCATTCTGGAATGACAAATTTTTCATATACCAGCTCACACTTCCACTGAACTCTATACCCAAAGTCCTCAATTCTCTCAAGTGTATTTTTTATACAGGGCATGTTTCAAAAGCAAACAAATTATGGGTTTTTTACATATTTATGATCCACTCAGTTTTCCGTATACATTTTGTAAAACTCTGACATAAGGTGGGACTTTGTATGTCTCTGTGCTTCAGCAATATGCTTGTTAAGGGTTCTTTTTAAGTGAGCAGTGGAGATTGAGATCTGGGAAAAAAGAGCTAATCTAACGAACAGAAAATCAAAGTACAATATTTTTAGAAGTTTTTAGACTTTTTTTTTAGAATTTTAGAGTATTTTCTCCATATTGTTTACATGCTATTTCTGGAAGTTTTAGTACTTGCTACCTGCCGTTCTCCCACTGTTCTCCCTGAAAGTCCACACCAAGCCAAGTATTTGTAAGCTGAAAGGATCCAAATATTTTCATGGCTAATAAGAAGAGGGAAAAGAGTATGTAAGACTGATTTGCCAGTTAATTGTCTGTTTGGGTTTTTTTAAATGTATGCATTTTTATCAGTCTTTACCACCGGTTTCTAACAGGTATGTACCTGAAGTGAGCCTCTCGGTTCCACTTATCTCTAATTGGCAATAGTATCCCATTATGATAGGATCAAGCCTCTATTGTGAATAAGAAGATAAGCACTTCTGAAATAGTAATGGCATTTTAGTTTATTTATCCCCACCAAAATATGAGGTTATAGGCTATATTATTTGTCAGATGTAGGTTTCCAAATAAATCATTTCGTGAAAAAGAACAGATTAGAAACAGTTGAAATTTTGTTCATAAATATTCCATTTATCTTATGATCTGCTCCCGTATTTCAGAAGAACTAACTTTTTTAAGTGCTGTTATGTTTTTATTGAATAAATTGTAGAAACATATACCTGATCTATCAAAATGGTTCTTTTTATCCTGGCTACTATGTTATTTCAAATATTTACTCTTTCATGAACGCTGCAGAGAACACAGTGCCAATAATTGCTAGGCTTTAAAATTAGCTGAGTGCTCTGTTTTTAGATAAAGCATCCAGTTTCCCACATTGTGTAAGTATTGTTGGAAAAAAATCAAGTCAACTATGTGAGCATTTAAATATAAATTTAGGCACACATTATTAGATAATGATTTAGAAAATGTTGTTTTTCCCAATGAATAATTCCATTAGCAGCCCAAAAATTTTTTGGAGGAAGACTCAGAAAATGTGGATAAATCATGTAAGAGGGTGGAATAGAAAATGACCAGAGATACACTGTTAAAATGACTTTTGCCTGTAGAGGGGAAATTAACCATTGACCTTCCATGGACCTACAAGGGAAGCTAAGGTTGAAACCACAGCACATTTTTTTAGAGAACAGTTAAGTAAAAGGAGAGGATTCATAATACATTTTCTGACTCAAAGATTTTACAGTAAAATCGTAAAGAAACTGAATAGCCAGGCAGGAAAGGCACATAGAATCACAGAATCATAGAATCACAGAACTGCCTAGATTGGAAACTGCAAGATCATCTAGTCCAATCGTTAACCTGGCACTGACAAGTCCCCCACTAAACCATGTCCCTAAGCACTACGCCTACAAGACTTTTAAAAACATCCAGGGGTGGGGACTCCACCACTGCCCTGGGCAACCCGTTCCAATGCCTAATGACCCTTTCA
>JAVKLA010000090.1:22359240-22375148 GCA_034782735.1 Sagittarius serpentarius
CTGGAAACACTCAAGGCCAGGCTGGATGGGGCTCTGAGCAACCTGATCTAGTTGAAGGTGTCCCTGCTCACCGCAGGGGGCTTGGACTTGATGACCTTTGATGGTCCCTTCCAGCCCAAGCCATTCTATGATTCTATGATTATTCATTTATCCTTTGGAATGTGCTATGAACCCAAACATAGGCCTATAAAACAATAAATAATTGAGTACAATATTCAGAGAAGATTCTCTGTATTGTTAATAGTTGTTGATACTTGTTGTAGACCAGTTTTAAGGGAAAAAATATAGTCTGCTAGTAATTTACATAAGCAAATGAATCAAAAGAGGAATAACCAGTGTACAGTGAATCATGCTAGATGCTTCAGATTTTAAGTGGATAAACACGTTATTAAAAACTGATAAAACAGGAAAACAACAAGAATGTCACAAATCAAACCAGCTTCACTTTTGGTCAGCCAGATACACTATATCTGAAAGACAGGAGGTGCTTGTTTTTTCTGAGATGTCTACGTAACAACAGCAGTCGGTGTCCAAAGCAAAGGTGCTCACCTCTGCTCTGCTAAGTAGTTCAGGAAAAGCATCGTGTCAAAAGAATCCTGCTGTGCTAAAAACAATTTCAGGTGAAGAACGTATTTCTAACCCAAGGTACCATACAGCTGATGGGCTATTTGAACAAGTGAAATCCGATCGTCTTCCCAAAGTCTGTCTGCTAAATAAATTGTCTTCCATAACATGACTAGTCTTCCTTCACAACACTTGGTTTATAAATTCTACTTCTTTTTGTTCAATTGGGTTGCTATGGTATTACTGTAGGACAAAACAACTAATTTAGAAAACGTAATTATGAACTACTACTGGGATCTGAGGTGCTGATAGTTTTGTTTTATGGCTATTGAAACTAGAACATAGCACCTTGTTTCCATATCTGCTGTTAAGTTCCCAAGTCTGATTTATTACCCTTTTTGTATAGGCTATCTGGGGTTTTTAATTTGGGCTAATCTGAACAGTCACAGAACTCACATCATACTCATTTTATTGAATTTTAAAATTTTTGGTTATTAAAAAAAAAGGTCCTTCTTTTCCTTAGAGTTTTAGGCAAAATTGGGACAGAAGTTGAAAAATACCTTAAAAACATTCTTCACTTCTGTCCTCATCTCAGTTAGAATTGCAGCAAACCAAAAATCTTTTACTATATAAATAATTCTAAATAATTTTTGCTATGAAATAGAAGGAAATCAGTGAACAGTACCATTTTAGGCAATAGTTCAGTGCAAATGTTTCATTTCTATTAGTACTGGAAAATAGTTTTGAGCTTTTTTTTTTTAAAGAATACAGAATTTAAAGAGTTTTTATTGTTTTGTTGTAGTAACTATCGAAATGAAACATCAGATTATAGAAAAAAACGTAGTGCTTTTGTTTGTTGCTTTGTTTTGGTGGGCCTTTTTTAGCAGAACACCACAACCATGAAGATAGGACTCCACGTACTTCCACCTGCATTAATTAAGTTGTTTCATTTTGCAGGAAAATATAGTCATATATAGATAAATAAAGGGAAGATGCAAAGACCTTAAACTTGAGGATTTTAAAACCTCTATTTCTGTTTTCCCAGAGTCCTAAAGGACATTATATTCTTGTTAACTTTGTTTATTTTTGTTGAGACTTTGAAGCCACGTTTCTTTGTTGGAATTATCTGCTGTATTTTATTGCAGAATGGATGGTAAATGACACCTTGTTGCTCTGTGGTTAGCATTGCTACCAAAAGACATTTTCAGGGGAGGGACACCACACATTTAAAAGATTTTTTCATTTGGATTCTTTCATGTGCCTGTGATCCTTAAAAAAAAAAAAAAAATTCACTGACATATAATGTATTCTAGTCATGATGCTTTAGCATGTCTAATGTCAAAATTTCTTTTGATTTCAGAATGAGCAAGACTTTGCTATGGTGCAGTTCCAAGCTGTATAAAAAGAAATGACGAAAAGAAGGAGGTAAGAGAAAAAACAGATATTATAGCTCCACACCCACAGGAGATTGTATTTATGTTTTTCTGCTTCAGGCTCACAGAAACACAAGGAAGATAAATACACTTTTTCATCTGATGGATTAAATATATTGTAGTCATTCTGAACAGCCTTTTTTTATTTATTTTGGCTTTCCATTAAAGAGTCTGCATGTGTGCATGTGCTTCTGTGTGTGTATGCTTTAGAATCAGGATTGAAAAAAAACCCGAAGCCCTTTCCCCTCTAATTCTTATTAAATGACATTTCTTAGGAACATATATATTAAAAAAAGGCCTACTTCAACATCTTGGACTCAGTTAAAATTTAAACCTTTAAAAATGGCATTTGGGTCTTCTCCAAGTATTTACTTTTCTTCCCAAAATTTTATTCTTACATCCTCTACAGGAATAAATTTATTTTCTTTTCTTTTTTTTTGGATGTTTCCTTTTGTCTTTGATTATGTGCACTGCAAAGAAAGAATTTTCTGCTGACTTTATCTAGGTTAGAAATCTGTGAATTTTCTCAAAACATATTGCACTTTCTCTTATGTCTAACACGCTCCATATGCTGATGTTCTCAAATAGAGCTGACTGGGGAAAAAGCCCACTTCCTTTTCTGGAAAAAGTCTATTTTTGAGAAAAAGCAATCCTCCAGTAATTCCTCCTCTTTGTCAATGACAAAGTAGTAGGAGACTCATCTAGGATATGCAAAACCAAGGTTCATTTGTTTGGCCTGCAGATTCGGTTTCTTCTTGAAGCTGTTCACTCTGTTTATTGGGGCAGGGCACCTGATACTGCAGATTGGCTTGGCAGCTGAGGCAGTCTAACAGTTCACTGCGCCTGAAGAAGCACAAGCCGTGCTCTTGCCCAAACACTTCCCCCTTTGCGGGTACTGGTGGCTGCCTGGCCCAGTCGTGCACCTTTCAGGTTGCTGACTGGAAGCAAACCGCTTTTCCTTCATTTGCCAGTCTGCTGATCTGGCAGAATAGACTGGCTCGCTAAGAGGGTGGGTAAGTCTCAGAGATAACTGAAGGAAAAGAGAAACATATGTGGGGCAAGTTAGATTTACTCACTTCTTTTAGAGAACTACGCTTGCCTGTGTATACTCGTGGTTAGTGTTTGGGTTTTTTTTCCCTGACAGGCGTGATAGGCACGTTCAGATTCCATCTGTGCCTGTTTAAGACCGAATACTTTGACCTGACTTACCCTGTACCACAAGGCTGTTGGCTGCCCTGTGGTAAGTGTGTGCTTTCGCTCTCATTTTCATTTAGAAAATATACAGTCATCTTTTCTCCCATGAGAATATTTCCAGAAAAAAATATGGAACCTGTATTTTCTGAGGGGGGTGGGGGGAAAGGCACAGTTGGAAAATTCTCAGATTTGCTGTTGGTACATTGCCATTCACTTTTTGGCCAAATCACTATGGAAAAGGGAATAGCTACCTACAAAGTTATTTTGCTAGCCTGTGCAGTTGCACGCTTGTATAACATAACTTGCAAAAGGGGGAAAGGTGGATGTATCTGCTCAGAACACTGTGCAGTGTTTGAAGAACTAGCTCCTGTCACGATCTTACTTTGCATTTATGGGATTCCCCATAAATACCACATGAAATATAAGAAACACTTCTGTATTTGGTGGCTTATCACTTGCCTTTTAGAAAATCTGCTTTATAAACCTGCACATTCCCTAGCGAGTTATATTGGAAGTGGAAAGCTCTATTGATGGGAACACTATAAAACATTGTGACTATTCTTGCAGAAGTCACTATACCCATGATAAACACTGCAATTCTGCTTTTTAACAGTGGCATTTGAGAAATATCACAAATCCTTTTGTGACTGTGTATACACTATGGTAATATTATGTTCTTTTTTTTTTTAATATGTCCATTGATTAAGCTGTGCTCTGGAATTTTTCCTGAAGACTTTGCGCCTCTCATATAACAATAGTCCCAGGTTATGGGATAGGACATTGGGCTTAGGAAAGAAAGAGGTTGGACAGCCATCTTATTTTTGATTTGTCAAAAGTAATGTAATTAACACTGGGTAAATTGATATTGTTTCTGTGCTTTAGTACATAGTAAGTAATTACATCTGACAAATAGAAAAAGTACAATTTCAGATCTCATACACATATAACTTACAGTAAACATTTATCACACAGAACATTTAAAGTTTTGCTGTAGTGGTAACAGAGATTTGTAACGCTTTTTATTCTTTCCCTAAAAAAAAGAAAATCTTGAGAATTATAGTTGGTTTGGTTTTTATTGCAGTATGAACTGAAAAAGATCTTGTTTCCTCTGTAGACTGTGAGCGGTTACATATCATTGCAGGAAGGAATTGTTTTCACAAACCAGTCTCTTATTTATGATATATAATACAG
This sequence comes from Sagittarius serpentarius, assembly GCA_034782735.1. Classification (NCBI taxonomy): domain Eukaryota; kingdom Metazoa; phylum Chordata; class Aves; order Accipitriformes; family Sagittariidae; genus Sagittarius; species Sagittarius serpentarius. The sequence continues at coordinate 22,363,623 of JAVKLA010000090.1, forward strand.
GATTTTACCTAAATCCAGGAGTTGCTAATACTTCTTTTATACCAACAACTAAGAGTCATCTGTCAGTAGTTTATAGCCACATCTGTGAATCACTGGACCACAGCTGTAGCTTGCAATATCACTTTTCAGTGATTAACAGGTCTTCTAGCAAGTTTTTTCATTGCATCTTACAAAATTTGTGAGTTGCTGTAGTACCGCACATTGAGACAGTACATACATTTGTGCATTACAGAAAGTGAAGAATATGAGCTACTATACGTTTACTTTATTTCAGCATTCTGAAAATGAACATCACTTCTTCATCAGTGTACCATGCCAAGGGATCCTATTACATTAAGTTTGATAAATAAACAGTATTAAAGATTGCACTGGCTGTGTAACAGGCCTGTTTGACAGTGAAAGATTTTAAAATGCCTACTTCACACAGAAAAAAATGAATACAGGCCAATTTTATGTGCCAAGTGACAAACTATAATGATTAATAGACCTATTTAAATGAGTAATTGTCCTATGTGCTATACCAGCTTACGTTGTACGGTAGCTGTACATGCAGCAGCCGGCAAACCTCTTCTACGGAGATGTAAAAGATGAGAACTGGTAAAGATAACAAATAACAGTTAAGCCAGGCCAAGCTAAGAGTAAGCCTACACTGCATTTTCGATGACCTTAGTAGAGTTCAGAGAACTTAATTGGCATCTCAAAGTTTCATACACCCTCCTCCCAACTTTATTTCCAAGCCTTCCATGAATCACTGTACTGTAGAATATCATGTTTTAAAGATCTAAATTAAATGTATAGCCAAATTTTCTTTGTTCTGTATGAGATCTTAAGTGATCTGATTCTATTTTTGTTTAATAAAGAAAGAATTAATGTGGCTAGCATAGTTGTAACAGAACTGCAGTTTGTGATACACGCATTCATTTCTCTCTTACTTTTCATTTCTCCAGCACTGTGATAGGAATTTCTCACTTATTGCATAGGCAACCGTCACAGGGCAGGTGGGATCATCAATTAGCAGTGACATAGCAAATAGATCTGTGTTTTACCAGGTTTAATCAGATATAACTCTGTCATAGCCACATGCAAGCAGGTGTATATGAGTCTCTTTACTTTTGCTTTGTACATCTCTACATCCTCAGTTACAACGTGTGTTCTACTTAATGTGTTTTATAGCATGGCTATGCACCTTCTGAAATGTTCTTTACTATTTTTGTTGGCTCTTTATTAGTTTTGTTGCTTTCCTGTCACAAATTTAATCTGACAAAAACCTGTTGAATCCTTGATTACTGCTAATTTGCTCATTTGGCGATAGTAGAAGCATTTTAATTCTTATTAATATTTGTGGATGAAGGATCCAAAAATATATAGCTTTTTAATTTCTGTAGTTATAATGTTAAAAATAATTTTGGAATGAAAGAGTTGTCATTGGTGTTGATTTCCATTGTAGTAGGAACATTATACATACACGCTACAGTCTTGGTCTCAGAATAACTTGTGAAAAAATAGTAATTTGGCCAAATTTTTCAAGTAGACTCCTATGGGGACACTCAGAGGGTAAACACATTTGCATTATATTAACATTGTGCCAGCATAAACAAGAGTGTTTTATAACTTATTTTCCACAGTCACTCTAATTGTTTATAATGAACAGCGGTGAGTTGAGAAGGAAGCTAAATTGTTGAAATGGCATTTCAAGCTCACTTTAAACTTAGCTCTGGTCTTTTGCTACTGTAAATGTGCTAATATTTTAATAACAAAGTTTTCATGGCTCAGATGTTTTCTGAAGGGACATTTGTGATTGACGAAATTGTAAAGAGCACCCTGTCTACTCGGCTGTGCACCTAGAGTATAATCAAGCAAGTTCACAGTCAGCATAATCATTGCATTCTTACTTTACCTCGTCTACAGCCAAAGCACTAAAATCCCTTACCCTTTCACCTGAGCCTTGTAGGTGTGACCCTTTTCAGTGAGCAGGTACTCCTCTGGCTTCATGCAGCTCGTGTAGGAGATAGAGCCAAGGCATTGAGAAAGCACTGATGAATAAGTGTCTGCAAATAGGTTGTTCCGTGACTTTAGGGTTTGTGGCAGTGCCCTCTTGGGCTGTCTTCCTTGTTACTAGTGAGAATCTAGATTGTATAATGGGGTGTTTATCTTTTGCATGATTTACTGCCTCACTGCGTTCTTCTCTGAGAAGTTTTAAATATGTGAAAACATCATCTGGCTCCTTGATAAATGTTAGTTTGCCTTTTAGCTTTTGTAACCTCTGACAGAGCTCAGATGAGCTCAGCAGACTGTGATGCCTTGTTTTTGTGAGACTGTCTCTTGTTTAGGTTGAAGTCACCATGTTTTAGTGACTCTCTGTTAGATAGTCTTATAAAACCATGTCCTTAACACTGTCAGGTCATTGGAAATGTTAACGTTCACCTTCTCCATTTGAAATTGTAGGTGAAGATTTAAAACTTTTCTTTTTTGATATCTTTTTAATACACTTTTTGTTTCAATACATCTATTTTTCTTTTAAAATTACTTTCTTGGAGGATAAGCTACTGAGGATAGTTTTCCCTATTTGGAGGACTCATTAAGACTTGTTTCTTTCACTTACTAATTTGCAAGCAGAGGTCTGCACTTCCAAATCAAAACTTTAGTGAATTGAGGTTATATGTCTTTCTTGAATCTGTAATCGTGTATGAAGAGCTGAAGTCAAACATTACACAGGCTTTCTTAGCCTCAGGCATTAACCCAAACGTAGCTTGTGCAACATGAGTTTCCCCCAACATAGGACCAATACGTTAAGAGAAGAATAATACCTTCTGAGGTGTTTCTGTTTCAGTATTGGGAGGTGTGGTGGGTCCGCCTCGGCTAACAGCCAGCCAGTCACTCATCTCACCTCACCCCGTGGAATGGGGGTAGAAAACAGGATGAGAAAGCTCATGGGTCAAGGTAAAGACAGGGGGGTGGCTTGCCAATTACTGTTGTTGGGCAAAACAGACTCAACTTGGGGAAAACCAGTTTATTGTGATTTAAAATAGATTTGCATAGTGAGAATGAAAAATACAGGTATTAAAATACCTTTCCTCCCCGCCCTTTCCTTCACTCCTTCATTCTTGTTTCCTCTACCTCCACCCCGAGGTTAGAGTTTATTTACTCACAAATAAGTCTCTTAAGCATTCAAAATAGTGCGTGTTCTTTTTTTTTTGAGTACAGTGATTTTTACCAAAGAGACTTCAATTGAATTTAGTAGCACGTGAAGTTTCTCATAGAGAAATGTCGTTAGACTAAGTTTCTAGCCCTCCCTCAATCACTGCAAAATTGCTACTATTTCACTTCATATATTGCATGCTAATGAATTGTTTTAATAATTAATTGCTTTGTACATTATTTGAGTTAGAGCGTGAGAATGAGTTTATAACTTTATGACACTCTCCTTGGAATCCATGCCAAAGTTAGTCTTTTTACTATTATAGAACAACAGAAACAGGTAGTAGAATCTGAGTCTCTGAACTGTGTAAAAGGAAATGGTAAATCTTTTGGAATGTATGTCTATTATTAACTCACCAATGAAACCAACGTTTTCTTAGGGCTAAATTCAAAATCCATTGAAATTGATGTAAGGATTTCCAGGTTCAGGTTAAGGTCACAATCATACAGTTGTGATAAGCAAGCCCCCAAATAACTCTATTTTCTTCTTGGCTTCACTTGTCTAAAGTAAAACTATCATAAGTACATTTAATATCTCTCAAAATACTTTCAAATGCAACTTCCTGGGAAGGGCTGTAAAACCTAATGCAAGGAGAGAAAGAATAGCAGTAAATGGCCAGTGAGCCTTGTGGTGCCCTTACAGAATATCTTTCCTATCATTCAAAAGCACCTTTTCATTCTTTGAGGCCTTTTGGCAACAACAACAACAAAGACAACTAGAAAATAATCTTCAGATAACATGTCCCTGAGGCAATACAGAGTGCAGTCTGCAGAAAGAAATGAAATAGGTTTCTTAAAAGGTTTTGTTTCAAAAATGTATTTATAACTCATAATTGTGTGGACCAGCACACATAGTATACTGCAAACAGCACAGGCTCTTTCATTCGTCTTGATGCTATTGCCCTTTCAGGTTTTCAAGGATTGATGAGTAGTGATATCATAGCCTGTCCAAGCCTTTTCTGTAGATTTGTGAATATGCTGAAAGCATACGCTTTTGTTCAGAAACAAAGCTGAACTTCCTACTGTTTCTTTTCCATAGTCTAAGATTCTCGTATTTTCTTTCTGTCTAGTTTTGTTATTTCATTTTAGCAAATTTTAGTGTGGAGTAGGGAAGCCTGTCTTTTTCTTATACATACAAAGTGCACACTCTCCATTCTCATGCTGTTTTTTTGTCCCTTCTGATAAAACCTGCTTACTGCAGGATTTCCCGTTTCTGATTCAGTGAATGGAAAATTGTGTGGAAATCTATGTTGTGGGGTCATGAGAGGCAGAATACAAAGGATAGCCTAATAAAGATTTATATGAGAGTATATAGCTTGTGAGGATTTCTCTCAGTGTTACTTGCTCTGTTTGCCTTACATCACACTGGGGAAAAAGAACGCCCTCGTTTTGTATTAGGTTGTGTTGTGCACTTAAGTAGAATATGTGTTATTTTAGTAGACACGTTGTAGCAAGCTAATAGCATTTTTCAGTGCTTGCAAGGGACACGGATTTTTTTTTTTCTTAAGAGTCCTGCCATTTCATTTAAAGTATCATTCTCTTTTCTGAGGTACATCTAAAATGAGACTGGGGGATTTTATATTTACTGTTTTACAGAGAAAATTGTGCTGAGTTTGAATGTGCTATGAGTTTTAGTGCAATATGCAACTTTTCTTAAATGTGGGCTCTCAGGATAAAGAAGGTTCTTCTGATCTGGTGAACTTCCTTGGTCAAGTTACATCAGTGATAACACCACTACCTTCCTGGTCCCTTCTGTTTGTTTGCGCATTTAACAGTGATTATAACTTAGTTCATGATTCTAATGTAATTTAAGATAATTCATTTTAAAAAAATTAAAAATACCATACTTAAAAAACTTGACAGATGCAGACAAACAGTTCTGTTGCATAAGAACATAAGGTTATAGTTTATATCAGTTTTCAGAGTTAGAATTACCCTTTGATATTAGCTGATAACCTGCTAGGGGTTTCCTGATCTCTCATGGCCCTGTAGTCATATCATTTTTATGTAGTTATATCATTTTTAGCTGGAGATGGAGTTGATGGAAAAATACCAATTTACGTTCAGTCAGGCCTGGAGAGGAAAAAAAAAAATCACTTGACTTCTCATACCATACAGTTTTCCTGTTATTTTGATGATCGTGGACTCATAAAAGACGGATGAATGGCCAATTCACTGGCTTTTTTCCAAGGAGTGAGCTACTGTTTGGTGTGAATCAGAATAGGAAAATAATACAAAGTAGTGCAAAAAAGCAATAAAATAACATTTAACAGAGTGTCCATAAAAGATAAAAGATATGTGTTTTTAGGTATCAGAATGCTAACAGTGTGATTAAACCGGTAAAGGTCTTTGTTTTGTGACATTGTTTTCTCTTTGTTAAACTAAAATGTAAATCTTGTACTTAGTGGGAAGAAAATGCAGGAGGGAGTTGGTAGTTCAGTCTATAAATTGAAACTTTTCAAGGTTGTGTCCAGGTATTCAAATCAATGTTTACAACAGATACAGCATGAAGCCCAGCAAAAATCAATAACATTAATAGATCATGTTATTCAAAGTTATGTGAATGCCAATTAAGTAAATAAATGAACACAATGAGATGTTGTCAATGAGAGATCTTGAAAGGAAATAAAAATGACTGAGCTGGGAGAATGTAGGTTATAGGAAAAAAGCAAGAATTCAGTCACAAAGACAATGTCACACTGATTAATAATCAAGGCACATTTGGATAAAGAACATAGAAGAGAGGACTACAAATCTGCAGCCAAATCCAGACTGTTCCACAAGATGTCTTCAGAAGTTAATTTATGCAGGTAGTTTACAGTTGAGATTCAAAATGACACAAAGTATTAAAGATTATTTACAAGATGACTATGACATAGCTTGTCGTTGTGGAGAATGATAAGCAAAAAAATATTAATCTAGGAAGAAGGACGTTGCAGTCAGGCAAAAATGCATACCACAGTACAGCACAAGTACAAGAGGTACAGTTTAAACTATGGTCCTGTGATGTTTGTGAGGGAAGTGGAAAAGAAGGAATGCTTGAACCTTGAATACCTCTGCTTTTGCTCCCTGCTAGATTTCACTTTGGTATCTGGAGATAACATCTCTTATGACTGCAGCTTAGCCAGAGATATTCTAGGTTCTGCGTCATCTGAACACTTGTCAGATGGAGAACGTCTGTGTCTGCCCCTCCTTGGCTATATTAGTATTTCTCTTTGAATTTTTCTGAGCATCATATTCCTTCCTTTAGTTTTTATGGTTCTACCTTCTGCATGCAGTTCCACAGAATTGTAGTGTAAAATCAGGCCTGCGTGGCTGAGAACTTAGTGCTTTCCTAATCCTTTTTCCTTTTTTTCTGTCTGACTGCATCAGCTGGCGTCTTTCTTCCCTCTCGATTTAGTGGAGACTGAATTTCTTGTCTGTTGGATTCGGTAGGTACTCAGGTTCAGCAATCTAAGCAGATGTAATTCTGATCAGTTACATTTTTCCCTTTTCTGTGGAGATGACTTCTTACCCATCTTCTTTCAGTGGTGACCAGTGGGTTACGAGAGTTTATGCAGGAAAACTTCAGCGAGGTCTTAACTATTTTAAACTGAAAAAGCCTTTCTAATGAGTTAGCACCAGAAAATTTACCATGTCAAACGACTCCCCCCATTCACTGAGCAAAATCTTGTCATTCAAATGCAAAACGTAAAGTAGAATCTGGAATTTTTCAGTACCTGAACATCTTACAAAACAGTATTTGGGAAATGTTACTTTGCAATCCAGTTGCTGGTTAATTTTCTGTCTAAGGTCTTTTGCTACTTGTTCAGTGTAGTATTTTTAGTTTACCTCTGGACCTACTCACAGTCTCAAGTACAGTTTCTGTAATGTAAATGTAGGTTATCAAAGAATACTTTGGTTTTGATGCTGTAACGTAGAACATACCTCTTTTGCTCTTTCAACCTGTATGAATTTTATTCAAATGTTGTAAAAAGGCCATGGAAAATACTTGACTTGGAGACCATATCAAACAAACCTCTTGCAGTGTCACTTTTTTATAAAATAGCTTATCTTTACGTGGTAAAAAAAGTGTCTTTCATATCTTTCTTTCTATCTGTCTTCGTTTGACTATTGGGTCTCAGAGTTCCTGGCAGAATATCTAGGAGAATGATTTTCATTTCTGAGCATACATCTCAAGTAATGGAAAGTATTATGTTCTTATGTTGTATAGGAAATGTGTCTCACAGCAAGGCTGGAGAGACCTGGAAAGTTGCATCTGAGTGATCCAAAAGTGGCATTGAAATGGTATTTTAGCTCTCCAGGAAGATGAAAGAGCTTTTTACTTTCTTGCTACTATTATAATTTCAGAGTGACAAGTGATAAAAGCAGCATTGGACTGAGTGCCTCCCACAGTTTTTAACAGCATATCTGAATCATATGTAATACTTTCTTTATTGATAGGAGTACAGAAGTAAGTTGTTCATTCTAAAAAATGGAGGTTATGGTTGCGTGTGCAACTTGATGTGCACAAAGGATACAGCAATTAGCTGTAGAGGCATCGATAACACGCATAGATCCCTTTGTTCACAGCTGTTTGAATGCCAGTTAGTTTGAACAGATAAACAACGATAAACTGTCAGTCAAAGTGTTTAGAAGGCAGGTAGTGTGACAGAAGATGACAAGGAAGGAAGGCAATGAGCTAAGGCATGAGGAAGAGAAAAAGACTTACAAAAATTTCTGAGTGTACTGACACCAGCTGACTTTGAAGTACATTTTGAAGAGGATAGTAGCACAATGAATGTATGGAACAAAGCCCACACAAGTTACAAAAGCACACATATACTTCTTCCTTGAAAGTATCTGAAATCAATTTTTGCCCCATTTTTGGGGGGCTTAGCAGCCTCTTTGTTTTTCCTCTAAAGTATTGTATACCATCTGTTATTGTTTCTCCTTTTGTTTATAAGACATACTGATAAAGCAGACCTTATAAATGGTTTTAGTCTTACATAAAGACTTCAAAATAAAAGTGAAAATTGTGGCCTACATTCTGTGAAACAAAACAGATTTTCTCAGACAGTTGGTAGGATAAACAAGCTATGGTGTTTAGTGTTGTTTTAAAGCATGTATTTCAGGTTCCAGCACTGGAATTCAATAATGAATCTGAAAGTTCCTTCTTTTGATGCACAGGGTGTTTCTAATATGTCACCATATGAGGTTTTTTTGGCTTCTTACAAATCATTCCAAAAATATCTACCACTGTAGGAGAAAAAGTTGGCCTTATCAGTATTGAATTTTTTCTTTCCTCCCCCAAAACGGTTCTGTTAGTTACCGTCTATTTTTTTCTGTCGTCAGAACAGGCATAATGTGGAGCTGAGCATAACAAGTGGATTTTTTTTTTTTTTTTTAATAAAAAGTTTACACTTATATTTTACTCGGCTTTCTTTAAAACCTGTGCAACTTAATTGTTTTATAATCTCCGATGCTCCTCACAAGATACTTGTCCCAGTCTGCTCTTGAGAATAGTAAAGGTAACACAGAGATGATATGGGCCTGGTCTCAAAGAGGTTTGGATATGGAACAGTGATAAAACCTGAGATACAGATACCCTTAGTACAGGCATTTGGTACTCACTGCCCTGTCCCGTACTGTGTACTAGAGGCTTAGATTCCTTAGAGGATACATATGTCACTGTTAAAAGTTACGGAACAGCCATCACTGTTAATGGGGATTTCCTCTAACGGCAGGCCAGAAATGACAGAACTGCCTAGAGCAGGATGATTGATAGAAAACACAGACTGCAGGGGTGTGTTTTAAACTTGTCTTACTCAAGTCTGCACATTGCAGAGCAGCTCAGCCATCCTGAAAGGGTGTTAGAATTTGTTGTGCAGGCAAAACTAGGACACATCTACTTTACATTCTGGAACAGAATAGTTTTCCTTTCTCTTAATTTAGAATTGTCCACAGAAGAAAAATTCAAAGTTTCTGTCAGCTTTCGTAGCTCTTTCTTTAGTCTGCTTCACTCAGGGAACAGCATATTCATCTGTTTCAAGACAGTATTAAAGCACATTGTTATGGGGGTGTTGCTCCGTTGCTTTCTTCTTGTCATAGTTTTGTGGTTGCTTGGAAGCATCACACTGTAGGGATTGTTAAATTAGGATTTTCACAAATACTACATTATATGATTTAAGGAGGGTGAAAGGAAAAAGAAAATCATGCTGATACTTCTATTTCTTTGACGTTTTACATTTTCATACAGGAGTAAGAATTTAAGCTGGAGTGTAATCCATTCCCTGTAGTCTAGATTTAGCAATCTGTAGCTATGTTTTGATTAAAACTCAGTTAAATCTGGAATTTTGCTGAATAATCTGATAAAACATTAAAAAAATCATATAACCCCCCAGTGAATACAATGCAGATTTATTTGTTAATGTCAGATATAATTACTCATCCAATTTCCATCCATCTCATTTATGTTCAAGAATGGAACCTCAATTATTTCTTTTTATAGAAGGTTTTTAACATGCTATTAAAACACATTGAAATGGGAAACATTTACATTATTCACATAGAAATGGATGACACGAGGTGAGGAGGGGAATGCTGGCAAATTTCAAAAGATTTTGAAGTGCAGGTCAAACACACTTAGCATATGATGTCTATATTTAACAGTACTTAGCATTGGGCAAATATTGGGTGTTTCAACAATTAGGCTTATCTGTGAAGGTCTCTGCTTTTAATGGGAAACTGGATAATTCAAGTGTCTGCAATACTAGCTCAGTAAATTCTGAAAAAAAGTCCCTTTGATGGCAATGGAAAGCTGACAAGCGTTTTAGGGAAAATAGTGATATTCCCCTCTTGCCTTCTGACAGTAAGGCTACTTAGAAACCTCCCAAACCCCAGTGCTGAAATACTTGTAACATTTCAGATACATTCCCTGTTGGACAAAATTAGTGTTACAATTAATTAACCTCCTTGAAACCTGTGTATTGGTTAATTTAAAAGGTACATAGTATTTTGTCACTCCTTGTTACCAAATAGATTTTCTTATTGCCTTGCTTACGTGCAGTCCCCAAGTGAAACAACAGCTCTGAAGATGAGATACAGTTCTAGGTGCTTTTCTGGGTGCCTAACCACAACATCACTACTCAAAATTTCAGAATTAGTTGCAATACTAACAGTGAAATCTATTTCCCATTGAAGACAAACACAAAGCTCCAGTGGGCTCAAAAAGATTTCACTGGGTGCCTGGGAATATTAGAAACTAACTACAATCAATCTTTCCTGAGTAAATACGTACCCTATTAAATGAGGAGCACTTGCAATATAGATGCTTTTTGTAGATTTCAGATATATCAAGATAGCAATTCATTATTATCCATACTATCTTTGTGCCCAGAATCATGCTTATGGGAGTCACTTAAAGGTAATGAAGACTTCAGAAAGGAAGGCAAAACTCCCGAGTACTTAGAGAATTTGAGTTACGCTTTTTCAAACTGTTGCCGTAACACACTAATAACTATTTTATGATCTTACTAAATAATAATTAGAATTCGTAGTATCCGTCTGGGCTGATTAAGGTAATTATGATGCTTCTTAGTATGGCAGTATGTCAAATTACCTTTGCTGCTTTCTTCTGCCTCTGAGAACCAACCAGAAATTTTTGCACGTTACATTAAAGCAGACAAACATTTGTTATATCTCGATCCATTCCGGCGTTTCCAGAAGAAGAGACGGTGACACGGGTTTATAGAAAGCCACACGCGGGCCTGGCTGCGGCTGCGGCGATGGCGGGAGACCAGCGGCGTCGGGCTGAGCGTAAGTGGGGCTCTGGGCCCGGGGGCAGGGTGTGGGGTGGGCCCGGGGGCAGGGTGTGGCGTGGGCCCAGGTAAGGCCGCTCAGGCCATGACGGCCCGTCAGTGCCCTCCGACAGCTGCTGGCACACCTGCGAGGCGGTGCACGTCTAAATACGTTAGTGAAGCCGCGTGCTCCTCGGAGAGGGCGTTTAACGTTCGCTCCAGCAGGAGCAGCTGTGGGCTCTTCCTGCGGACCGGGGCGCGCGTGACCGTCCTGTGTAAACGCCCGGCTTCGGAGCTCCAAGGCCAGGCGCCGAGGCGCCTTCGGGAGGCGCGAAGCTGCGCGCCACGTGCCCGCCCCGGCGCTTCTGCTGGCCGCCCGCGCCGGGCAGACGCCCGCCCCTGCCTGCTGCCCTCCGCAGCCTCGCCCTTGGCTCCGAGCCCGGCCGCGGCTCTGCCCCCAGCAGCCGGCCCGGCCCGGCCCGCCAGGTGCGAGGCTACGCGGGCGCGCCGCGCCGCTCGGCCCCGCCTGCGCCCTCGCCCTGCCCGCCCC
>JAVKLA010000090.1:22375356-22388087 GCA_034782735.1 Sagittarius serpentarius
CCGCGCGCGGCCCTCTACCCGGCTCGGGGCCCGCGGCCTCCGCCACCTCCTCCTCCCCCTCCTTCTCCCCCTCTGGCGGGGCATCCCGAGCAGCCCAGGCCCCGCGCCGGCCGCGGGGCTGCCGGTGTTCCCCGGTGGTTGCCCGCTCTCCTCAGACCCTGCGGCTCGGGGCTCCGCGCCTCGGGCGACCGCCGGCTCCTGGCGCTGCTCCTGGGGGTAAGTAAGAAATAAACTAACGTTGTGTTCCTGAGTTTGTGGGGGCTTTGTAAGTTTTCTAAGTGTAGCACATCCGAAGAGGTTAAAAACGTCATTGGCACGCGGCAGAGTTGTTTCTGGTTCTCTTTGCTGCTGAGGAAGTTTAGCGTGGGACTGTAGAAGCGTGAACGCTTTCATCTGTGATGCAATGATGAAAAGAAATCCAAATTTTGCACATAATGTCCGAAATGCTGTGAGTTTAGCTCTCTCTTTCAAAATAGAGGCAAGTGGAAATCCAGGAACGTGTGGAGCCTCACGAGTATCTCCTCGGTGTGTGAAACTTGGGGTGTGGAAGCCCCCCCAGGTGGGAGCGGTGGGTGGCGAGGGGTGCCTCGCTTCCCTGGGCCTCCAACCAGAGCTGTAGGGCAGCGCTGCTCGTCGCTGGCCGCTCGGGCTAGTGTGTGAGGGCGGAGGGCATCTCGCCCGGGCACCTTTCTCTCCTGCTGCGCTGCGTCCCACCTGCCCGTTCCTGCGTGAATACCCCCAGTATTTCTGCCTTTCTCTTATTTTGGGGATGCTACTACCTTATCTCGTTTGGGTATTCTTCTCCAGAGCGTGCTGGCAGGTCATGCTGTGTCTCTGGTTCCAGTGACTCTAATCACTATCCCTCTTGAAACTTACATGTTTTCATTCTTGGGAAAGCAAACACTGTTTTTTGTCAATGTACTCTTGTCTGAATTTTCTTTGTCTTAGCTGGTGACTCCTTTTCAGACCTATTTCCTTCATATTGTAAGGGCTCTAGCGTAGAAAGCTCTCTGTAGCTTTCTGTTCTGCAAATTGGAAAGGGTTTGGTAGTAAAAAGTTACTTGTAACTTAGTATCTTTTTAAGCCAGATGTCTCTCGATTTTTTTTTTACCTTTTCTTTGTCCAGTTAGCTTTGAGAATTGAATTTGTATTACTACTTGCTTTAAAAGATAAATTAAAATAGCACTGTGTCGCTAAAACACTTTTTTCCCTCAATGGCTTGTGGAGATGGTGCTTTGAAGTCAGGACCATAAGGCTGGAATTTTGAGTCGGAATTAAAATGGTGAAGCCATTGATTCCCAGGCTGCCTTTCTTACTCTCATGTGGGTGCTCTCTGAGCCGAGAGAAGTAGTGAGGCTGTGTAAATCAATCATGTCACTGGTAGGCATTTTAAAGAAAGCACCAATTCCTATTTTTTTCAGGTCTGTAACTTTTTAAAACTGGATATCAAATCTCTGTTGACATAAGTGGCGTGTTCATGTGTCCTCTTACTCTGTGTTCTGCACCTTACTAACTTCCAAAGTTTTAAGGATGCTTTGAGTTTTCAGAAGATATGTATTAGCATGCATATGCAAAATGCATTGAGACAGATGAAGGGTCATCTTCAAATTCCAAAGTTCAGCTGAGTTTCAGCTGGACTGCTACCAGACTTTGAGCTTCAACACTTGCTGCTCTCAGTATTTGTTGTATTTGGTATATGAATGGCCCTAACATTTTTCCAGAGGTCAGTTTTTTCCTGTTGGGGGAATCCTCCACCTTCCCAGATACCCATGGTGTATCTAAATATACAAACATAGCTGTGTTTCAAATGTGACAGAGTGGGAAAAAAAGGATTTTCCAGTTCATTAAAATGTTTCTTTAACTTGGGGGAGGTGGGGGAATTCAAGATAAAGAGAAAACAATTTTTAAATGATTCACTAGTAAGCTCAAAGAATGTTTCTGATCCAAAAGTTTTTGTTTCTGCTTTCTGTTTCATAAACATAATGTTTTTGTAAAGTCAATTGTAAAAGAATAATCAAAATGCTGTCAATTGAATTTGGCTGCTCTCTGTGAAGGTTCCACTTGCCCACTTAATGCAAGTAAAGCAGGAAGTAAATGTCTTGAAGGGTCTTGTGCATTTTTTTGTAACTTGGTTAAAATATTTTAAACGGTAACTTGTTCTTATTTACCAACTATTAGCTGTACTTTGCTGGCACAAAAACGATACGTGCAGGTGTTGTAATTAAGGCTTATCAGACCTGGATTATGAGATAGCTAAATCTATACAGTACATCAATGATTAATTCTTATTTGAGAGATTAGTAATGACTTGTGTTAAATTACACAAATTATTTTGTCAAACTGAAGTAGTGTTTTTGCTAACTCTACCTGCTTTGTGTTAGGCTTTGTCTTCCTGTAACTGAAAAATTATGGTAAATATTTGTGCTTGAAGTTGGTAGGCAAAAAAATTTGTCTTGCTTCAGTCAGAGAAACACAAGACAGAGGAGGAAATAGGATGACTTCCTACATGTATTTCTCATTCACCTCAAATTTTTCTTTAGGCCTTATCTGTTCCCTGATTTTTCCCTCTGACAAATTGCTGTATATACTTACTTGAGTGTGTTCATTTTGGGGCAGTACTTTATTTACTTAAAGAGCACAGATTGGCTTCAGCACTTGAAGCAAATAACACTGTTAAAATACAAGAAGTTCAAATAATTTCTTTTTGTTTTGTACTAAGAAGCAGAAATAATTGGAGACAGAGGTTATTTTGCTTTCCTGTCTCACAAAAAATATTCTCACTTGCATTATTATTTTTTGACTGCAGCTGTTAACTGATACTAATGAAAATGTTACTTTTATGCCTACCTGCAGCATTAGTCTAAATCATAATTCAGCCTTACCGGTGCTTGTCACTTTTTTTCCTTCCTGTTGGGCAGGTACAGTACTGTGTCTGCATTAGACTATTCATGATCTAGACTGTTCGTTCTTATTGCAGCACGATTAGTCACTGTAGCATCAGGTTTTCATTGGCTCTGTTCTATTTTATAGTACTTAATTTCTGAGCAAAAAAGGTTGTTTCTGTTCTAAAGACTTCAGGAAACTGAATGCCTGATTAAAGTTACTAGCATGTATGATTTCCTTTTTATGGAAAATGTGCACTACTGAGAAATATAGTATATTTCTCTATGTGGGATTTCTTTCCTGATCTGCAGGAGGGTTAAAAATTCCTAAATATGCAATAGTTTGTTTATAGACGACTCAGCCAAAGTCTTAATATTTGTGTTGTGGAGCTCATACTGGCAGACTGAAACTGAGATTTGTCTTTATTGCTTTTTTAAAAGCCTTATTTTTTTTCTGACATTCATTTAACTCGTTTTAAAACAAACTTTGGCATGCAAGCCTAGTCCAAATGCCAGAATAATTCTGTAGATGAACCCTTCCAAGGTTTTCTTGTCTGTTCTGTTGCCAGCTAAGGTGTCCATGAGTGCCATTTGTAAGAACAGCTTTTAGGAATTCAGGTGCTTGTCTGCTAGAGCAGGGTTAAACTGACTTCTGCCTGTTACGTAGTCTATTTGACTAATTGATTATGGTAAAATGTTTTAGGTTAGTTATGTGTACAATCACTTGCTAGAAATGGGAAATTCTAGAGTAAATCCTTCATTGGGTATTATCGCCATTCAACCTGTAGATTAGGACACCTACTTCCAATGATATTTTAGTTGATATGAAATTCATGAGGCCTGAACAAAATAAGGTTATTTTTAAACTTTCATCCCCTGAAGGCTCTTAGTATTTGCAGCCAGCAGCCACGCCATATTTGTGACTCTGTTTAATTATGTGCAATTAATTGGGTCACAGCTCTGCATGTTAGAAATAATGTTCATAAAGAAAATCTAGTTAAGATATAAAGTGAGTTGCAGCATTTTTATTGTGTTTAATTTCTGGTTTGGGCAGAACTGGGAGCACTTACTAGTTAAGAGTTGATGGATTTTTTCATTGATGTTCTGCTGCTTAATTTCAAAAGATGACATACGTTTATATAAACCTCAGTTTGCCAAAGCAAACACAGGCATGCTTTAATTGAAAGCAAATGCCCTTTTAAAATAAAGCAATAACAACTTTGTGTACTATGAAAAATATGCCCTCTCTTCGTTTATGGAAAAAATACCAGGCCAAGAATGTACATGGTGAAGGACGTATGAAAACAACTCCCTGAAACATAACAACCAATCAAACAAAAACCCCTTCCCAAAAAAGAAGCTATGACCACAGTCATCTGGCTACTGTGGTTGTGCAGTCATCAGTATTTTTATATGAAACTTCCAGATGTTCACATTCTCAAATTTAAACTTGAGAAATGTGAATAAACTGGTTTTGAACATATACTTACACAGCTGGTAAGTTAAATTGGAGTCCTTTCTGGATTCTACCATCCAGAAAAAAGCAAGGAAATAAGCAAGATGCACCAGTCCAAGCCTAATGTTATTTCAGTATGAGCCATTTTGGTAGAAGTTAGGAAGTCAAAAGTATCTTTGTTGGATAAAAAAGACAAATACTTTGGCAAAGTGGAGTCTAGTCTACTTGCTCATGGGGGTTGGAACATTATGGTAAAGTACATCTAAAAAACGTCCTGTTGTAACATTTAAGGTTATATGTTAGCACTTGATACTTTCATTTAATGCTTTTCCCTTTCAGTAACAAGAATTGAGTCCATGAAGTTAATGTTACACTAACACAGGAAAAAAAACCCCAACCCTTTTTATTGTTTAAAAATTTTATTTAGAGACTGTAGTAAACAGGGACTTAAAGCTTGGCCTGAAAGCTCATGTGCTGCCCATCAAGGTTTATCAGCTTAATCTAATATCTAAACAAATCTAGTCAGGTGTTAGCTGAAACTGTTGTTAATCTTAGCTTATGCAAGAAAATGTCAATTCTTGCTACAGAATTGGAATAAGCTGAGAAGACAGACAGTTTCTCTACCCCGTTATCGGTATTTCTGTGGTTTTACTTAAAAGTTATTAGATTATAAGGTAATCATAATTGTTAAGCTTAGCATCTTGCAAATGAGATTTTGAAATTTTCTTTCTTGCCTTTTTTTACTATAGAAACATAATTTCAAAAGTATGTAACAATGCTACAAATGTCAAAGGTAATTATCACTTCTGTGCAGTTAAAGAATATACAGTGTAGTATTGCTGTTGAAAATTCATGATCTTCAGCTATAAAATGTTGAGAAAATAATGAAACTTACCTACCGGTCTCCTTGAAACAGATTGTTAATACTTCTACCATTCTTACAATAAGGCCAACAACCATCTTTTTGTGAGTGGGATTTTAATTTTTAAGGACATGAGAAATTACTGTAGCCTACTGAACTGCAGTGTAGTATACTCTTGGTTTAGATGACGAATTGCTGCTGTGAATGAAATAAGTAGCTACCGTTTCAAATTTGGAGTAGCGCATGCAACTGGAATACAGTGAACCAGGTTAGAGAAGGTTAAGCGGTGCTCTCAAGAGGACAGTCATTCCTAAAAATGGAATATAAATTTGCAAGGGTTTCTGGAAGGTATTTATCTACTGTTGCTAAGACTAGTGCCTAGGAATGGTGCAGGGAGCCAGCTATGTTAAATGCTGACTATAAAGACTGAATGTGTATTTAGCTGCAGCTTACAGTCCAAAGTGGGTAACTATATTTCGTTGCAGTTTTACCTGGAGTATTCAGGGCAGTGTTCTGGGATGTCAGTTATTACTTAGTGATTTTTGTGTATACATCACTATTTGGTTTTTTTCCAATCAAGCATTCAAACGAGAAAACGACACGTTTAGAAACTTTTACTTCTTATGATAGGTGGCTGTTATAAAAACTGGCATAAACCTCTGACAGCTCCTCTCAAGTGTGCTTGAGGAGGGGCAGACCTTGCTATCTTATTTTTGCTGCAAGAATCACCAAGATATTCAGACTCTGGGATGGGCTGTTTGGACAGCTGGTCCCTCCGTTTCATAACTGTCTCAAAACAGTGAACCAGATGGATTTAGTATCTGTAAAAGAGACCTTTGGGAGTCTGTGACAATGAAAGTTTGTGGTGATACAGGCAGAGCCTTATGTGGACAAATGTTTATCTCTTAGTCACTAAAAGGATCTGATGTGTAGCAAGGATCTTCTGGTTTTGGTATGTACTCAGTATCTTGCAATTTGATGGCTGGGAGTGGTAGCTGTAGCCTTAAACCAAATAATAAAAACAAGGGTGGTTATGCTATGAAATAAGAATCCTTTTTGGGGGTAACTTCAGATATATATCCACACAGGTAGTCTTTCAGATGTGTTTGTGTTGAAATTAATTTTACTTGTATTTCTTGGTTAAGATTGCTGTTTTCTCTACCTAAACTTGGAATCTTTGTGTATGCGTGATATCTATTACATACAATGTACTGTAAAGCTAGTATGTATGAGTATATTTCTATATACTTACACATTTTCTGTTTACTTCACGTATGCTGTGTAACAGTGCGATTAAACTTTATCTGTTTAAATGCCAAAAAGGCGCTTACTGAGAGCTCTAAGTTGCTATACCATAATAAATGCATCACATAAAACATTATTTTATTGCATGTGCACGTAGGACGTCTGTTAAAGATGGACTGGGAATCTGCACCATTTTTTCAGATCTTAAAATCTCATGCTTAATGTACACTGAACAAGAAGAGGGGTTACTAAGAATAAAAATGCATGAAGTATAGCTGTTTAAGAAACTGAACAGAACTTTAGAACAGTGAGACAAAGTGTAGCAGTACTTCTACCTAGTACTTCCTTAAAGAAAGGCATAGGTGTTTTATCTTCGCAGCACTCTACCAAATGTCTGCTTAAATCAAGTACCTGTGGATTATGCTCATCCAGCTTTCCAGCAGCTGCTTTGAATGAAAATCCTATAGTAATTTAAAAGATCACTTTTCTCTCCATAAAGAAAAAAAATCAATATTAAAAAAAAATAAAAAAATCCTTGCATCAATCTATGCATTACTGTTGTTTTTCATCTTCCTATAATAACATTCTCCTAAAGTTAAAAAATTAACACTTTAATACTATTTAGTTTACACTGTACTGTTCCCAATATTTTGCAACGGTGGACTGGTGACTTTTTTCTTTGCTGTTATTTTTTCAAAACAGTTGGATAACAAACGAATGGAACACAGAAGAGGTCCATAGAAGCTGGTTTGGAGAAGAAAAGCAGCATAGCTGTATTAATAAGATTACAACCTGGGCTGATTAGTCCTTCCTGAGAGCTGTTCTGGCTCTCGGATAGTGCTATACGCTGCTGTGTACATGGCTGTATGTTGATAATAGCTGTTTAGTGCTCAGCAGAGTCTTGGTCTGGTGCATCTGGTACACTACAATTATTACTGAGTAGTTTTTACTTGTCTCTGGGTTTTTTGGATCATCTGTTGTAGGATTACTGCTACTGAGTAGAAGCCCTGAGTTTGGAGTCTGCTTTTGTGAGCAAATGAAACTTAGCATGAATGATGACTTTGAATCAGGACCAATAATAAGAGATGCTTCTAAGTGGGAGAAGTAAAACAGAGTAATTTAAACCTATCTAATTAAGCTATGATTATTTTTACTCTTACTAATAGCTATGTGACATCTGTAGAATGTACAAATGAGGGAGTTATGCAAGACTGTACATTAAATTCATGTTAGTACTTACGGGAGTAATGACATTGAAATTATATGTTGATGTCTCTTGCAGTTTGACTGTGTGGCAGTATGCTTGACACTGAATTATTACAGAAAAATACATAATGTCGCATGTGAAGCAGAATGGCTTATTTAAGATGTTTGCACTCTTGTTGCTGCTCTTCCAAGAAAATCGACTTAATTCATTAGTGATCTCTTATCAGTGGAAAACAACCTATCAATGTGTTGAGGTAACAGGTCATGACTACCGTTGTGTGTTCCAGAATATTGCCAAAGTCAAGCAGCAGCTGAAGTAGAGAATATCAGCATTTTCAATAGAAAAATTGATTATTGGCCAAGAGTAAAGCAGAGAGGGAAAACAGTGAACTGTGGGCTTCCTGTCAAGAATATAGAAAATCTGAATCAGAGAGGGTACTCAAATTGAAATTAGGTAGGTATTCTAAACGTGTGCATGCTCACATGTATAGCCAAAGCATTAAGGATTTTAAACTTCATTCCTGATTTGGTTGTTGAAATTTTAAGTACTCACTAAAGCCCTTGGAGGTGAGAATGAGTCTTGCCCATTGCTGGAAGCAGGAGTCATATATATGCTGCTTAAAACAATTGGGAGGATTAATGTCAGGAATGTAAACTTGCCTTTTTCACCCATTTGCTTCTAAACCATAATTGTGTCTGTCTTGGTGACAGGAAGCAGCTTGTTGCTAAATAATGTCTCTTTATGTGTGTGTTTGGTCTAATTTTGAATCTTGAAAAAGTTAAATATATAAGCAGTTTTGCTTTAGATTACAGTACTTTAGAGGGGTTGTATTGACTTGCTGGCTTAGGTTACACTACAGTCTTGCTGATTTGTAGATTTTAGAAAAGTAATCGCAGATGTGAAAAAAGATGTCAATGAAGTTGGGCTAAAAGTGTAGTTCTTGTAGCAATAGGACAGGTTTGTAATGATTTCTTAGTGCTTAGTTTCTTCTTCAAGTGATCAAGCAAATTAAAGCCTTGGTGAACCCAGATCTATGTTATGCAGCTATAAATATAGACAAATATTGCTGAAATGAATGGTTTAGCTTCAGATTTACACTGGTGTGAAAACTTGAATGCAAGTTGACCTTCATGTTAAATACTATTATAACCAATATGATGTGTATATATACATTACTTAACTAGTGTAACCGCTGCTGTGGTAATTTGAACAGATGCTCTAGTTCTTTATCGTTTCAAATAAGAACAATAGAAGTAGGCCTCAAAGTTATATATATTAAAAGATTCATAGGTTATTACAGTAAATTATCTGCTTATGGCATCCAATGATAAACATCCTTTGAGTGTGGATTTCAATAATTTGAAAACAGTTCTTTTGATTTTGTATGTTGTGGGTTTCTTTTTTCCCCTAGGAAAGGAAATTCTCTGTGTTGAGAAAAGTATCTCAGGAGGCCGATAATTAGGTGGTAGGATTCTGTGGAGAATGAGCTTGTGAGCTGATGATTTGTCCTGCACTAAACAGTCCTGTCACTATCTGTCAATCATAAACCTACACATTACTGTAAGTGTGGAGGATGCAGGTTGTTTGAATTGTCCCCTATTGCCAGTCTGGGCAATGCTGGTCTGCTGATCTGGAAATTGGAGGCTTAGAGGAATTTTATTACTGATCTAGACAACTGAGAAATTTTATTACTAGGGGAAATAGAGTATATACTTCATGGCTCAGTGCTTGTAATGGTTGGAGATTTCAATCCCTCTTTGAGATAGAGGAAATAGAATTTGAGTATGAGATCCTGAGTGATTTGAATCAGTAATTCCATTAAAGTTATATTTATTATACACCTATTGACAATGATCAAGGTGTCATTAAATAAATATAGCACTGATGCTACAGTAAAATCCATGTCTGCATACAGCTACAATTCATTTTTCATTCTTTACAAACACCTTTACTTTTTTTTTTTTTTTTTAGAAATACTACTTGTGGTAGATGGAGCTTAAAAGTAATGGTATTTATGTTAGCAGTTAAGTGATTACTGAGGTATTGACCTGTAGCTTTCAGAAAAATATAGTTGAATATAGACAGACTGAAGATACTTTGCTAGTGTGTGCTATGTAAAATCTCAACAATCTTAAACTTGGAAACAAAACTGCAACCTTCACAAAAGGGAACATTTTTTCAGTTTTTTGTATTGTACTCTGAGCACTCTGGATGCTTCTGCATAATCATAAGAGTTATTAAAGGTGACAGAGACTAACATCCTCCCACAGAGATCGCAACAAAAAACCAGTCACATTTGTTTGCTGAGTCTATGAAATATTAGATGTTCATTAGGAAGCCACTGGGCAGCGTAATTGTGTGGAAAACAGACGGCTTACATTTCAGAGTTTAAATGTTTCACACAGATCTGAGTTGGATCCTTTGTAATATTAATGGCATGGGAACATTTCTAAGGAAATGCAGCTAATTTATTCTTTATGCATAATAGTGCACTCACCCCCCACCCCCCACCCCCCAAAAAAAAAAAAACCAAAACACCTCTGTACCCTCTGTTTGCTAAAATTCTTAGTTTTGGAAACAATTGGTGTATTTGAAAGTGTTTGACACATTGAAATAATTTTTTAATAGCTGGAGGAGCTAGAAACATTTAAATAAGAACGAGCCTTGACATTTTCAGAATATGAAATTAATTATTTTTATATTTCAAGCATACTGCCTTTTTTCTTATTCTTCCAAACAGGATCTCATTAAGTCTATCCTTTCCTGCACTTTTTTGAACAGTGTATCAAATCTGATCCTTGTCCCAGTGATGTCATTTAGAATTTTACCATTATCTTTAACAGGAACAGGCCTTTTAGGAAAGGCATTAGAAGAACTGAACTGTAGAAACAATAAAGACAAAGTTAGAAATTACATTTTTAGGTTATCATAAAAAAATTCGCTCCATTCAGCAAACATAAGTCGAAAAAGAAATCAATTGTAAACACACATAGGAGGATCTTGGAAGTTTTTAAAAAACCTGAATTGATTTTTGTGGGCAAAATTCACAGAGCTAGAGAATTTACACGGAAAGGACTTCAGCTATGTTCCTCGTGTAGAAAATGTAATGTTTTGATGGAGAAACTGTTTTTTTACGGGTTTTACTAAACAAGTAGATTTTATTGGAGGGGATGTCTGGAGAAGGAATAATGATGTTCTGCTTAGCATATAGGAATGCTACAGTATTATTTGACAAAATGTAAATAGGTACAAAGCACTTGATTGGGACTACGTGAGTTAGATGAGACTTCGAAAATAAGATTCATGTCTCAAACTTCTTGACTTTCAACAGGAACATGGCTACCTCTTCATTTCTTTGTAGTGTGTCATTGTAGGATTTTACTTGTAAGAAATAACGTTTACTTTTCTGTTTAAAAGCTGTGGTCCAGAAACTCGGCAAACCCAACCTGCAACCTCATTTGTATCTAATCCTCTTAAAATATATATATATGTTAGTAACAGTATTGAGTGGATATATGCAGTGGCTTAATTTTTGCAGGATAGCATAGAAGATGAGACTGCTAAATGTTTTTGCCATAAGCTCTGATTTAATAAGAAACGATGAAATAAAGAATGAATAGGGTCTTGTGGCAGTAATAAGGGTAACCACAATGTGAACAGGAACAAATGAAAAAGTGATACAGGAAGCCTCAAATACAGAACTTTATCTAAGTGGTGAACCACATGTCTGTCAGAGAAGCACACTTAGACTTGTTCATTTATTCTGATAGAAGTAGGAGGCTGAACATTATTCATAATTAGCAGGCTTTTCACATCTGCAGCAGGCTTGCACTCTGTGGTGCAAGTATGGATACATAAACACAGAAGTTCAAAGGTGACACAGGTGGAATAAAGCATCAGTTTTGTCCCAGC
The DNA here is from genome assembly GCA_034782735.1 of Sagittarius serpentarius. NCBI lineage: Eukaryota > Metazoa > Chordata > Aves > Accipitriformes > Sagittariidae > Sagittarius > Sagittarius serpentarius. Next base: position 22,386,921 of record JAVKLA010000090.1, read on the forward strand.
AATATTGTAAAATGTAAAGGAAATAAAAATCAGTTTGCCTAGCTAAATGAAAGGGGTACTTTGGGAAGAACATAATTACCTATGTTGCCCTTGACCATGTCCTTGTGCACTGAGACCAAAGCTCTTAAAGGCACTATGAGATTAGAGTACAAATGGCCAGGAACTCATCTTTATCTTCTTCATTTCGGAAGAGTGACTACTACTATTTACATAGATATATCTAAGTCCATCATCCATGTAGGAATCTTTCAATAGCATAATGTTAAATACTACAGTATCTGAAAAGCCAGTCTCCTTTGGATAAGAATGCTTATTCTAAATGGTAACACAATGGAGAGATGATCTGATTAGAAGAGAGATTTGGTTTGTGGCACAAGAGTTTGTATTAATAACGTATGACAAACAGCTAGGTTCTTTCGATGTTACCTATAGGTAGTGTAATGGTGGATCTTTAATCAGAAGAAAAGGCTGTATGTATATTGAAAAGTATAGAACATTCTAATTAGAAAGCTTTGTTATAGTGTTAACTGTAACACATCTTAAATATGAGAACCGATGGCTAATCAGATTATAAAGGGTACTCCTGTACTGGTGAAGAGCTCTTATCCAAATAAGATTCTATTTGCAAGACCAGCTAGTATCACAGATTCGTTGTGTTTAATTGCAGGAAGATGAATCTCAAAAAAGGTATGGTTCAAGGCGGGTGTTTCAGTACCTGATTCACAGCAGAGAAGTGAAAACAGAGAGGCTTTTTGTCCCTTTTCATCTTTGTTGGACTCAAATGTCAGTGTTAATGCCAACATAAGGAAAGAAATGTTAAGGCAATCTCAAATTTTGTTTTAAGGGAAGCTTCATTAGTCCTTAGGAAGAGCTGGAAAAAAATCGGTTGATATTGCTATTAAGAGTTAATGCAACAAACCGTAATCTTTCTTTAAACAGTTGACAGGCAATTTTCTTCATTATATAGGAGGTGAGTTTGAGGGAGAATGGCTTGAATTTATCATGTACGAAAAGGCCCAATATTAAATTAGGTAACGCTGAGCTTGAGTGTTTGCCAGTTCACAGATAATGAGGATACTGTATCTCAGGGTTTGTTTTCTTTATTTTCTTTATAGAAAGAAAACAAAACTCTGTCAGAGATTTAACTTTGCATTTCCATTGGGAATT
>JAVKLA010000090.1:22394973-22455370 GCA_034782735.1 Sagittarius serpentarius
TAGCTAGCAATACAGAGCACAGCACTACCAAGGCTGCTATGGGGAGAATTAATTCCATCTCAGCCAGACCCAATACAATACTGAAGTAAATTGCAGAGCAGTCCTGGGTTCTGTAATATTTCACCTCCTTGTTTTGGGTTGAATGTACACTTGCAATTAATTACCAGAGAAAATCTTGATTGTTTGACATCTGAGATTTTAGGAAGTTTCACAGCTCGTTTCCTAGATGATTTGTGAGCTGCTCGAGCTGTATTCGTGGTACTCTTCAGGACTATATTCTAATTTTATGATTTGTAGTATGTGTAACAATGTTATCCAGCAAAAAGTGTCGAAAAATAGAGGCATAAGTTGGGAATTACTGATGACACATAAATAGCATTATAGGTTTTTTTTTAGTCTAAGTAATGCACCTATGTAAACTTAAACTTTCTTTATGCTTCTAAATCCTTGTAAATTCCAGAGAAAGTTAAGGTGTGTTTTTATTAAAGATTTTTGTTTTTTAAAGCCAAGAATGGTCCTATAGCCATGAGATTCAATATTGTCTTACAGGAGGCCTGCAAACTCTGGGAGCTGCTGACTGTAAACTAAAGAATCAGAATGTGTATTCACACACACTTGTTCCAATGCAGAGAGTTTACTTCAAAATCTGTAAGGAAAGGTGAGCCTTCTGAAAGGCTGCTATTCTGCCTGTAGAGCCATGATAGGGATGGGGATTCTCTTTTATGTCAGATTTTTGTCTCTGCAGATATGAATACTCTAATCAATGCATGAGGGAGCAGCAGTCATTTTCTCTTACTAGCTGAGCTGTACCATTGCTTCTAGTCAAACAAAAGCGCAGTTGCATTCCAAGAAATGCTCTGTGCAACCATTAGTACAATTTTTTTTTTTTTTTTTTTAGTAGCAGGTTGTGTTTGCTTGAAGGCTCTATCATCAATCTACTTCTGTGAATTTCCCTCCACCTCTATTCATTCTACCAATACTGGATACAATTTCTGTGTTATTAAATAGCTGCTGTGGACTGCTGTCAAGAGGATATGTGAAGAGCTATGAAAAAATAGAGTAAGAAAGCGAAGTTGTGTTTAACTTGGTTTGCAGCTTATTATTATTCAGAGATAAAACTCACTGAATTTTGCAAGTCTGGGAGCCAAGGTGAGATGTGAGAGAAGTTGGACCTCTTTACTTGTAATATCTTTTGGGACAGCTCTTTGCTAATCCTCATTCCATCCTTGATCTCCCAGTCTGTTTTTGGAGGTAGCTGATTATCTATTTCTGTTTGTCTTGGATGCTTCTGGGGAGATGAGTGCATCCCTCCCACTTCCCCATACTAACATGAGCATTTCAGTGAGAAAATAAGGTAAAACGTCTTGTCTTCTCTCTGGTTTTGCTGTTTTGTGATTTGACGTACCACTTTTCCTCAGTTGATGCTGAGCCAGTCTCATCTTCCTACTAAGACCAAGTAACTGACTTTCTTCCTCAGGCTGCTCAGTGAGTCCCTACCGCTGCTCACTTCTTTTATCTGCCTTCGTGTTTTGCTTGAACAGATGGTGGCTATTACAACTTTTCTTGTTATGTACAACCAAAATTCAGCCTAGCATAGCACTGATTTACTTTCGACTAAAATATCCCTTCACAGATCACAGTTTATGTAATTCAGTTGCCATCAACCTTACATGTATTAAGTCACAGATAGCCTTAGGAACTCATTAAGAGGCACTAGACTTTCTCATAGTGATTCAATACTGTAGATTCATTACAGGATGCTCAGCTCCCTCTGCTTGTAAAAACGAAGAATTCTGCTTTTTAATAATAACATCCTCTAGCTGACGTTACCTTTCTGCTCTATCAGGAATATGTTTTGATGTGGGCAAAAATATCAGCAGAAAATTCTGTTTAAAAATATAACTTGCTTTCTTGACTGCACCAGCATGCCATTGTTTCCTTCTGCAGACTGTCTTGCCTTGCTGCTACTGTGAAATAAGCAATTGTCTTTTGATCACATGGTTTAAAAAAAAGTCTGATCACTGATGATGAGAGAGAACTACCAAGACATCAGGGAAAGATCTGGACACAATATTTTGCTATAAACAAATTATTGTTTTTTTTCCACAGGTGATAAAATTCTTCATTCTGTAGCTGGCTGCCTAGCAGCTTGAAATTAGCAGCTGAATGTCCTTTGTTCATCCTTTCATCGATCATGCCTTGCATTGTGCTTGCTATTTCCAGTCCTGGATCAGCCCAAAACCCTTACTGTGGTACAGTAATTGCTGTCTGGCTGAGCTAAATATCTGTCCCTGTTTAGGAAGTAAAGTTTACAGTTGTCTGTTGGGCAAGGAAACTGTTTTGTGACAACTGACTGGGTATTAAATTTTAGAGATTAATTTTAGTCCTGGTAAGGAGCAGCTGTTAACAGTAGTTCTTTGCAGACTTGTAAAGCCTCCAAACACTGATAATTTTTTTCTCTTCATTCTATTCTAATTAAAGCAGAAGAATTTAGCATGAAACCTTTTCATTCCTTCTTGAACAGTGCATCACTAGGCAGTTAGCCCTGGCAAGGGAAGGTGAGATTGAAAGGATGCTGCTGTTTTGTCAGGTAGCAGCTCCGGCTTACAGAGTTCCCATTCTTGCCCGTTTGTTCCCGCCTCTGTTGTGCGGTGCACTGTTTTACAGGTATACTAAACCAAGGGTTTTGTGCAGATCTGGCAGGGGCTGAATCAGGGCACCCATGTGGATAAAGAGTAGTCTCTCTTCTTTTTATTTTACCCAGACTACTGATTTGATTCTCAATTCAGCGTTACAAACAGTTTTATTGGCACAGGATGAGGAGGCACAGCACTGCAGAATCTGTAACTGCAGATAAGAAAAGACAATTTCTTACACTGGCAAAGCTGCCAAACGCCTTGTTTTGTGAAATTTCTTCTGCTAGTTATCTCTTCATCAGGCAACTGATGGAATTGGATTGTAAGCCTTAAAAAGACAACAAATGAACAAACAAAAAACTCCACAACTTTCTGTTGTTTTTGTGTAGTCTGATTAAGTCCAGAGCATCCCATTGGAATCACTCAAAACACTTTCAAAGCCAGCTTTGTTTGGCTGATAGGCTGCTAATTTTTGAAGTTCATAATCTCTAATGATGAAGTTAGTCTGACAGAGCTTGTGTCCTGTCACAAAACAAAATAAAAACTATGAACTTCAGAGTTCAAATTTAGATTGATGCTAAGTAATTCTTAGGTAGTTGTCTTTCCTTGGAGGAACTTTTAAAAGATGTTTGTTTATTTTTTAATATATCTGGAAAGCAATGTAGAGATAAAAACTTAAGTCTAGGGCTAGAAAACCTGAGCAATTTCCAAACTTTATTGAGCATTTCTTATTCCTGGATTATAGAAACTGAATACATAACCCTTCTGACATGAGTTAATCACTACTGCTGCCAACCATTGACATTTGCCAGCTATGTGACAGCCAACTGGAGTACAAGAGTTTATAACAGTGATGAGGACTACCGTAAAAATGCTTAACATAATTTAAGTATTAATTACCCTACCTGTATACTGAAGTAGCTGTTCTTGAAAAATATACTGTCCAGCTGCAACTTTTAATCAAAACATTCTCATTCTGGAATAACAGTAGTTTGAATAAACTGGAATACTAATGGAAACCTTTTGTTTACAGTTATGGTGGCTTATTTTGTGAGGTGATTTTTCCTTTTAACCTAAACCTTGGTGGTAGTTGAAAAAGAATATGGTGATACTAGTGAGAATCTCTTCTTGGTTTAAAAATTCTTGCATGGTATTGATGCATTTTTTTTTTTTTTATTTTTTTTTTAGTTTGAAGAAATGAAAGGTCACTTAATCTCTGTGCAATTCCTTTAGTTATATTGAGGATTTTAAATCCACTGTATCTTTTTTAACTGAAATTTTGAGCAAAATTCCCAATGGCTACTTTGAAGATGTTCTCGTAATGTTACACTTGCCTGGACAGAATGTGTTTAATGCTTCTTTAATCCATGCAGGAAATCTCCAAACAATAATCTTTTTTAAAGGCATGAAGGGAGCAGCTTCGTTTACTTCTGTGGCCTACTCCTCAGCCTGAGTGCTGGGAAGGAGCAGAAAAGGATGGTTCTAGACACAGTTGTTCAGTCAGTATAGGCACTTACCCTTGCACATAGTTGTAGATTTCTTAAATTGCTGTGTTACCTTTAAAAAGAAATTTAAAACAGTCTCCCTCTAAAATTTGCTAGCTTAATTGCTGGGACAGTGGTGTGCAGATGAAGCAAGAGGAAGTGCTAATGTGAGCAATGACACAGAATATGTGGTATTGCCATGTACCGAAACTGATCAGCTTCTGTTGGCATGTATACTACTTACCATAATAAAAAGAGGAGGTTTGAATTTTCTCAATTTGAGAGCAGTAGTGTAAATTCACAGATCCATTCTAACTTCTTACTGTCATAAATAAATGTATTCTGAATGTGATTATTGCAAGGTGGCTTTAACTACTAGTTATGTAATCATTGAACTTTCAGGAGATTTTGATTAACACACAGGAACTATTAAACAAATTTAATTGCTGTTGTAAAGCTAGTCACAGTGAAAAGTTACAGTGACTTCAGAGGAAGCTAATATATGCATGTATGCATGTGTTTATAAAGGGTATAAATTGCTGCTGTTTCATTATGCAGGTCCAAGCAGGTACCCAAGAAAGCACCAGAGTTGGAGTATCAGAGGGAAAGGTAATAATTTATGCCAATTTATACATTTCATTCAAGTCTTGAAAGAAAGAAAATCTGAAAATAAAGGACTGGGGCTATCATTACAATTATTACCAGCATCTGATGGTTCAATGTCTTTCTGTGTTCTTGCTGGAAAGCTAGTTGATGTTTAGATCACACAGCTGTGTTATCTTTAATTGAACTTTTTGTTAAGTTGGGAAATTTTGCCCAGGAGCTCCACCCAATTTCTAGTAAAGACAGTTAAATAGTTATTCCTATCTGAGAAGAGTTAACAGTAGTAAAACAACTCTCCTGCTGCTTCAATTCCTGTGCTGTGTGAGTACTGTTATGTGGATTTTGTTCTCCCAGTCTTGGAGCAGAATTATGTGTTCTGAAGACTGTTGGGGAATAGAAGTGGGTGTATTAATCTCTTCTGAAAAATGTTATGTTTAAGAAACAACAGCTGAGTGACCTGAACTTGAAAGTGCAGTGATGCACGGCATGCTTTAGTTCTTGCCTGTCTCACTGTACGCTTTCAGACCTCACCATTCCTTAAGGCTCTTATTGGTACATCAGTGATGCTAAACCAGTTTGTTCTTAGGCGTACACACCAGCTATAGCTGTGCTGTACTTTGTTTCTAGCTATGTAAGCATTGCCCTTGTCTTCCCTGTTTGTAACTAATGTATTTTATTACCTGGAACTCTCAGGCTGCTCTTTTGTTGCAAACCCAACCAATCTGTTATACCAGTTTATTTTACTCAGAGTGGCTCTTATTCAGAAAAATTTACAAGTAGTTAATTTACAGTACAAATATGAGTAGATGGTACAGATGATTCTTGGTTTCCTTTTTTTCTGAAGTTTGGTGTGCCTCTGCAGAAAATGGAAGGGAACTCCTCAGATTAAAAGAATGTGTGGTTAGAGCTAACAAAATTAGTGCCTTTGCTTGTTTCAAAACAATGTCATGGTTTTATGGCAAAAGCAGCTTTGAAGCTAATGAGTTATCTAGCTGCATTTAGAAAATGTCCACTATTTTTGAATAGTGGTATCTATTTTGCTTGCTGTCTGGGCTATGGGACTTGTCTTATATGGTGTATTAAGATGAGAAGTGTTGGTGTCAGAGTAATTCCCGAAGCTGTATATGTAGACTGTGACCAAGAAAAGCATCCTCATGATACTCCCTAGTGCACAATTTGCTGTCTTTGTGCTGTAATGAGATGTGAAATAATTTTCTTTCTATTGGCAGGCCACTGTTCATGCTTTGCCTGCCTAAAGGCAGTAGGGTTTAAGTATTGTATTCTGAACCTTGCTGTTTGCATATTCCAAACTGTTGTATAAATGTTGGAAGAACTGTAGGGGAATATAAAGCTCAAGAACAGCGAACAAGTGGAAAAATGGAATAGGAGCCTTGTAATCATGGCATGTTGGTATATGAAAGGAACCCAAATAGTGCAGTTGACTTTTGGATAGATATATAGAATTTTATCTTAGAAACCAGCTATTCAGTTTACAGTCCGTTCCTAGATAAAACACTATTAATTTTCATTGGAACAAAAGTTGCGCCTGCTTTTTGCAAGTGATGTTCCTGGGAGAAAGAATTTTGCCCTGGCTGTCAGGAGAAGCTGTGAAAAATGCAGTTGCTTTCACTTTTGTGCCTATACGCTCATGCTGTCTCTCTGTCTTCAGTCTAATTCTCAGTAATGTTTTAAAATATTTCTGATTCTGGGACAGAATTTCCACATTTGTGAGAGAAGTTATTGGTTAGTATTGGGAGGGGGAAAAGAGGGAAAGAAGCAGCAGTGTTTTCAGCTGTTAAACAAAGCTGGAATATCTTCTTGACTGGTGAAGGAACTCCAGGAAATGACCAGGTACCAAATGAATCTGATAAGAGTGATTCAGTTGCTTATATTGCTTGCCTAGGAAATGGTGCAATCAGTACTCTGCAGTGATTACATTTTTGAGTGGCTTTGGAAATATTTGTTACTAAAGACAGGTTTTCTTTGAGAACTCTGTGGAATGCATCAGAACGTGATTGCTGAAACTTCCATTTGAAAGAGGTTTCTAATCAGTGGTGGAATTTTTTGGTTAAAAACAAGCCGGAGATTACTTTGTTTATGGTATCCATGTGCCTTTTTTTTTTAGGGGAGCCTAACCTATTGGCCTTCGTGTGTATGGGGAGACTTAATTTTATTTTTGAGGCCCAAAGGTACTTTTACACAGATTGAAAGCTTTGGATTGTTTTTAAAATTATTTTAGACCTCATTCAAGAGTGTGCTTTTGGAAGCTCTCATTTCTGAGATGAGAGATAAAGTTTGCCCTAGATTTTCTGAAGTACTTGATATCTTTTTTTATTTAAAAGAAACTTTAACAGATGAATGAATTTTGTCTTGTGTCCTGACTAATGTGAGCTTGGATAAAATTATGCTTGCCTCATGTCAATCTGGGTAAGACAGTCATACCCTGTTCCTGGCTATTTCCAAGTTTTACACAATACATTGTTAACTAGACTGTTTTCATTCAGTGCAGAATGAATTGATCCCTGTGTGTAGCTTGTAAAGCCACTAGGATTCTCTGGAATGAACGGTGCTAGGTAAATATCAGACATTAAACCTATGCCATTTTTGCATCAGTTATGTGTAACTGATATTTTCTAATATATGTTTATGGCTCTTTTTCTAGGCATAATAGGTTTTTTGTATTTCTAGATTAAAATACTGACTAGTTGCTCTCTAACATAAGGTCTCCTAAGTTTTTAGAGCGTATAACACAATCTGATTACTTTTAGCAATATAGAATACATCCAAAATTCAAGTTATTTTGGCACCAGCTAAATCCATTAATAAACTGAGATTCTGGTAGGCGACAAGTCTGCTGTTTTGTATTTCAGTCATTCTTTATCCATTAATATAAGGTGAGAAATTTACTGATGAATTTTCCTTTTCTGTGTTAGCTGCTGATTGGGGCAAAGGCAAGACCTCTAGTTTTTGGAGTTGTATAATTTAATCTGCAGCCAAAGGTATAGTACATACAGTAGTTGTAAAGGAATCAAAATTCTAATGTGAGGGCTAAAAATAAATTTTAGATAATCAACATAATTCTTAATTGAGTAGTTGAGATCTATTTGGCAGCAAACACATTTCTAATTGTGTTTTGTGTTGTGCATTTTTATTTTATATAAATGATCATATGTAGTGGACAGTTCTTTCTAAATATTTGCTAAATAGAAAAGTCATTTTTACTTAGGTATGATACATGATGACTTGCAGCCATTGGAAATAGGTGAAGAAAGGCTAAGGCCCCAAGATATTTGTTACTTACTTAAGGCATTATTAATCAATCTTATGGCCTGTGGGTGACACCTTTCTTTGGGATCAAAATGTGAGTAAGGAACACTGGGAAAAAATACAGAGGAATAAAGAGAAGAATTGTAGCAGAATGCTTGCTGAATTTCTATAGATTTGCATGTTTTAAGTGTGTGCTAATTAAGTGCTTTGAGCCTAAAGGCCTAAAGGTTATGTTCATTTGTTCTGGAAGAAATCAATAGAATTGGAAGGGTGTAGATTCTTTTGTTATGTGGTGGCAGTCAACTTCAGGGCTGGCAGTTAACAGATTAATTTTTTAGGTGAATTAGGACCATAAGTCCCATTCTCAAAAGCAGCTTTGACAGAAGTTGCTGTTTCTAAAGCAACTTAATTTTGATATTAAATAAGAAAATCAAATACATCAGACTTGTTTACCTTTGAAAAAGCTGACTTTTTCCCACCTAAAACTTGGATCAATAAAGAAGGAAACTACCTTTTTTCTTACAGCAACTTTTAATTACCTGTTTTCCATTGTCTATTTCAAAATAGATACTGCAATTTATAAACCACGTAAAAAAGCAACAATATACTTTAAAAATTGTATTTTCTTATTTGACAACGCATTTTTCCTCCACATGATAACCTTTGTCACAGGATTCTGAATTTTCATGAAGGGGTGTAATTGTCATACTACTATTGGGATTGCAACACTTGAATTGCTGATGAAATATCAGTTGAAAATTTCTATTTTTTTGACTTGAACATTGAATTTGTTTCTGCTGATGTTATATTCTACATAAGCACTTTGTAAATGGCAGCACAAGAATTAGCCTGAATTATATTCTAAAATACTTCAGAAGTGAAAAGAGGAGCTTGTGCTTTTTTGGTTCAAATAATGCCTCATTTTATGGGAAGAGGTGAGTCACACAGGTCTTCATTGCAAAATGATTTTTCTGTAGATGGTTCTGAATGGTATTAAACATGAACAGGCAAATACAGACCTGAACCCCAACGTTTTTCATGTTTTAGTAAAACAAGGCACTTACAACTCAAGTTATATGCTTTTGCTGTTCTGCTAAAACACGGCTCAGTGTCAGTGTGCTAAATAGTAACAGAGGTTGCAGGTAAACGTTTTAGGTTACAGAATGACGGTTCTTAAACTATTAAAAATGAATTATCTTCACTGCTATCCTGACTTGGGATCAACTCTGGATAATATGGAACCTGTTATTAAGGAAAATCATTACATGATTAATTTCTGAGAGGAGGAATGTTACTGAATGTCATCAAGTCCCATGTACATGAATTGTATCTGTACTATACGATCTTGCCAAGAACATAAAAGTGAACAGGCTAGATGTGTGGAACTGGTTCTGAATAATTACATTTCTCTGTAATTTAATCCTGCCTTCTGACTTTTCCTAGGAAACTAGAATTAATAAGCAATCATATCTTGACTTGACCAGCAATGTAAAGAAATTTCTGAAATGCTCAGTTTTTAATGTGATGATGTTCAGAAAGATTTGATTAGTCATATTTTTTGCAATTTAGTATTTGTACTCTGTATTTATCAAACAGTTAAGTATGAGAACCCAGAAGATGACAATCTAGTTGTTAGACCCTAATTAAAAAAAGGCCAATTTATTTGCGTAGATTTTTTTTCTTACCCAGAAATTTGAGTTAGAAGTTTTTGAAAGGAATCCTAGTGTCATGAGAAATAGTTGTTGAATTATTTAAATGTATTTTGATTCTGGCTCTTTAAATGATTGTTATGCCTTATGTTCTTTTCTGTTATTAGCTGCTATAAAGCTTAATCAATAAGTGGGTGTTAATTTGTGTCATGTCACACTGGGCTTCCTGTGAGATTTCTTTGCATGGTGTACTACAAACTCATACCTGTACCAAAAAAGACATATGATTAATATTGTTCCACTTATCATTCATGATAGCTATCCAGCAATGACAAATGTTTCCCCATTTCACAGTAGAAAGGTACCGTGACTGTTTGAACTGTTGTAAACGGCACTTAAGACAGAATTAGCACTCTCTCAACTTGTTTCCCTTCAAATCCTATTTCCCTTCAACACAAAATAGAGTCTAAAATTGATGGAAAGGTGGCTGTTGCTTTGTTTAGTTAACAACTATAGATAGGCAATTCAGACCCTTGATATCTTATTTTTATTGAATAGTTTTTCTTCTATGCAAAGTAATGCAATGCAAGGAGGTTTTTGAGACTGTGCTAAAGCTTTTTAAAATAAAAATGCTTCTACACTGAGAACACTTTATACACAGTAGAGGAGCTTGGGTATTAATACTGTCCTGGTTTCAGCTAGGGTATTTAATTGTCTTCCTAAGGTTAACTTCCTGGGGTTAAACCATGACAAATATTCTTGGTGTGTAATTAGAGAATATCTTTGCTCAGTGGTAAAAACTTGAGAAATATTGTAGATTGTTCCCTGAAAGTAATAATTTTACATATTAAGCATCTCATATGTTCCTATATGACAAGTTAACAAAAAGGCTGGTATGCTGGAAACTATGGCCTGTACAGAATCTTTTATCTCTGTTTAGTCTGTGGTGAAGTGTTACAATGATGAATGACTTTCAATTCCCACATTTTCTGTTCCTGGCACTAACAAATTTTCATCCAGTGCCAAACTTTCAAGTCAGACAGATTGTACTTTTCAAACTGAAAAGTCCCATTATGGGACTATTTGAAAACTGTGCTGACAGTAGTAAACCTGAAGAGATCATTATTTGCCATTTTTCCTCATCTTTTCCTTTGTACTCTGACTCCTGTAATTAAGTTTTCTGCTATAAGCAAGTTACCAATACTTTTCTTGCTAGGTCATGAGTACATGTACGTATCTGTACTCATAATACCCCTGTGACATACTCTTGCACCAATCAAAATATTTCCTGTTAGAGTAATAAACTCTAAGAATCTGCTGTGGTACTTCAACTTAAAAGCCATGAAGGGCTATGATTATTGTGGAAGTCCAGCACCTCAAAATACAGCTTTCACAAATTAAATACAAATATACACATAACACTTAATAAAATAGCAATATAAAAAAATTATTTAGGATAGGAGAACAGAATGAGAGAAGGTTAAGTCTTGCCAAACTTCTGGGTAAATCGTTTCTGTAACAATGATGCTTGTGACTTCAAAAACTTTAATGTAAAGTGCTTAAGAAATGAAATATTGGAATATAAAGTTAATTTTGCAACTACACATGAGGTTTTTTTTTTTTTTTTTAAATCTGGAATATCATGTCTATTTACTGTATAAAGGTCTGTATCATACTTTTTTACAGCAACAGATTCCTGCCCTATTTCCTGAGGCATAAGTTATATTTTCTAAGTTCTCTTTTATTCTGTCCAACCACTAGTTAGTGCTTGGTTTGCTTGCCTCTTCATACTATTCAAGAGGCAAGATGTGACTCTTTGTTGTCCTCTATCTGTTTCCTTGTGGGTATAGCATACAATGAAGTTCTACGGGGAAAAATAAAAAACCTCGTTTGTCGTTACCATTCCCTGACTGTTTTTGTTTTGGGTTTTTTTGTTTGTTTCTTTTCCATAATAAAATCCTCAAAGCAGATGCAGTTTCTTTTTGAGGAATCTGACCATGTTGCGGAATATAAATAAATAAAGGCATTTTGCTTGGAAGCCTGAGGAGACCTTGGTGTTCTGATAGACCAGCCAGGAAGACTGGAACACAACACAGGCTGGACCGCAGTGTTATAGATGTTCTGCTTAATATACTATGTTTAAAAGAAAATTAACAATATGGCATAGCTAAGCACTGGAAAATGAAGAAATGCAACAGTGTAGTTTTATGCAGTTTTAGCTTAGTCCTTTAACAGGTTTGTGTGTAGCGTTATATGAAGTGGACCCTTCCATAAAAAATGGTGCGTGTTTGTCTAAACATTTTAGGCTCAGTGAACACATGTTTAAAGTTACGTGAGAGTTAATTCAGCCTTGTGTAAATTACCATTAGGATAATGGTCTGATTTTTTTTGCTCTTCCCTAATGAAGCCGAATGAAATATTAAACTTTTTAATGCCTAAATTTTTTTTGGAGTTCCATCAGAAATGATGACATTATTTCCTTAATGTCGTGATGAAGGTATGCAGATAGAAAATACAACCATAGAGCCTTTTTGATGTTTTAGGTGCTATTGGGAGACCTATAGGATACAGCTAATGACAGAGGCAGTAGGTGCCCATGATTTCACTCATTCTGAGGCACGTAAAACCAGTTTGTCTCTGTGTTAAAACTGCTTCCTTTGTTTTCCTGATAATTCCTTTGGAGACTTCATTCAGGTAACTTCCTTCTACCGAGTTTTCTGTTGCAATTGGCAAAGGCAGTGTATGTACCTAGTGAGGCTGCAATAAGTTCAGAGACCAATGTGTTGATCAAAAATCAGATTCAGGTTGAATAAAACATTTTTTTTGGTTTTGTGAAAGGGGAATAATATAGTAAAAATTTTTATGTATCGTTGAGTTTTGTTATGCGATTGAAAGCACCATGAATTCAAAGTAGGCTTAGAAATTACTAAATAACATTTATCTTCTCCTCAAAAAAGAAAGATAAGTGGATTGTAGATGAGTGACTTTTTAAAAAAGAATTTTTTTTTGGCCACCATTTGAGTTGCAGGACTTGATGGCTGTAGGAGATTTTTAACTGCCTAGAAATCTGTTGGTGAAGAGATGAAACAGAGTGGTTCCCTAAATGTTTTCAGGGAAGATTTTCATGCAAAGAAGAAAGCAATTACACATAGGCTTTTGAAGATCTAATTATGACTGGTGAGAAGAAAAATGTTAAAAATGTCAAGGTTGAAGGAATACTAAGTGAGAGCAGCTGTCACCAGTGTAAGTCATGATCCCTGAGATAGGAAGGAGGAATGATAGCAAAATAAACCCAATACATTTCAGTATGCCAGGCTCTGTTAAACTCAGAATTGGTCAGTAAAAGTCTTCCAAGAGGCTCCTCAGAGGTACTAAAGAAAACTGCAGAGTATTTCCAATTAATTATATTAAAGGCATAAATGAATGCTATCCTGTTATAGAGGGAACAGTAGGAACTATATGAAGTCACTTGGTAAAGCTGAAGATTTATGTTGGAGGGCTGCATCATTTGAAAAGCTGTCTGCAGGCAAAGAAAAGGTTGGTCTTGTTACCACTCTGAGTCAGTTTTCTTGAACCGGTTCTGGAGCTTTGGAGCAGATAGTGAGCAGACTAGGAGAACTCAGCTTGGTGAGAAATCTTGATTTTTCTGTGGACTTCTACTTTTGGCAGCAGCTAGCTGTTAATTCAGACATTACGTGAAATCTCATTGTGACAAGTATGTGGTTATCAAACAAGGCATAGAACTTTACAGGGAGTGGATGACAAGGTCATCTTGTTAAAGATGCATAGAGAGGTCTAGCCTTAGTATGTGTAGGAAAAAAAAAATCAGCTAAATAAAATCAATATGGTACAGAACTGGTCAGAAAACTGTAAGAAGAAAGTCTAGTATTTTCATGGGAATTGCATGGAGATCCACTGGTGCTTCAGCCCATACTATTCTTCATTTTCATAAATGCTTTGGGTGGTGGTATAGACAGTCTTCAGACAAAGCCAAGCTGAAAGAAACTATCAGAGTTCTAAATGTTGGAAGATACACTGAGAATTCAAAATTATCTTGTGAAATGGTGAATATGATTGGGGAGAGAAGTGAGGTTGAACATTGCTCAATAGGAAAAAGTACAAGTTGTACTTCAGCCGGAAAGAAAACCTACAGGAGAATGAACAGGTAAGCAGATGGCTGTTTTGCAAATAAAGGTTGCAATTGACTCACCAGTGGTAAGACCTCCAAACTAGAGAAGTAAGTTGTGTAGACTACATGTAAAATCAACTGTCTTAACAGTCTTCAAGTATGTAGCTGCTGCTGCGAAGAGTGGGGAGAAAAGCTGGTCACCATGGTAGGGAGGCTACTGTTCTTCTCTTCAGGATTCAGCAAGGAAACACTAAGATTGCATTTAAAAAAACAAAACGTGCTTTAGGGAAAAATTGCCAGAGGATCAAATAGTTAACTCTGCTATTGTCTTAAATACACTGAAGAAGCTTAAAGTGTGAGTATATGAGTGCATATGTATGTATTTTAAACAAAGTGTGCTATTATCATGGGATTGTCTCCAATTTAGTCCTCTTTCAATCAAAGTAAGCACAGCTGCGTGTGTTTCAGTTCTGATAGGAAATGTTGTGAGCGCTAACAGAGGAAATGCAGAAAGTGAATTCTCATCCATCACTTTAACACACTCTACTGTGGGCTGAACTGTGATAAGGGATTCTTGTCACACTGCAATTTCCAGTTTTCCGAAATACTCCTTTGTACTCTGTCTTTTAGGGGGGTGATAGAGGGTGGGGGAAGCTCAACACGAACATTTGTGGAAACTTGAATGAAATTGCTGTGAAGTTGCCCAAGATGTAGCTCCTTGGACTGTATTTGATGTTTCAGAAATGACAGCACCAGCTTAGTTTAAAACATTAAAACAATGCCCCTCTATTTGATTTTTTTTTCATGTTTTTTTGATTGGTGGAACCTTTTGCATTTTCAGTGACTTTGTATCATTCTGCATGTAAAAGAGCTGTTTCGGGCTATTCATGATGTATTACACAAAATGCTGCTTGCTGTTTACAGAAACTGTTAATAATCCAGAAGCTTTGCTGTCCTTTTTTAGTAGTTGAGTATTTTATGCTGCATTGTGGCAAATGAAATTAGAGAACAGTATATCAAAGACTTGATATCTATGTATACTGTGAAGTTTTTTTACTGGTATTTTTGTAAAAAGTAATTTGAGAGTGTAATTGCATATTTGCATTCAGTTAGTGAGAGGATTGAATCTGTGCTTTGTAAATACCTGATAGTCATCCTGCTACTGTTTTGTATGAGAAAGTGAAACAAAACTCACTCGACATTTATTTTGTATTAGGAATGCTTTATTTAAAACTGTAATACTTCATTTAAGACAAGGCTAGGTTTAGCAAGGTATTTTGCTCAAGGTTAATTACCTTCTTGGAAAGCCTTCTTCAGTAAGCTAGCTTCAGGTTATCCATAACAGGTTGCAAAGTATTTTGGAAAACAAAAATCATGCCTGAGAAAGAGATGTAATCCTCTTAAATAAAATTTCTGTCGTTTGTGTTGCATGTGTTCTTGTAGTAAATACTGAATTTTACAAAATGTTCAGTAGAAATATACTTCCCATTAATGAGACCTGATCATTAGAAAATACAGATACGTCATCCTTTTACTGTTAAAGTGAAGTTCTGTTTTAAATAACCTTTAAGGAAGGTCATGTTTCTGTAATCCCCGTTTTGATTAACATGAATATTTTTTCTGTTGCTTATAATATTTAGAATTTGCTCTCAGGAATACTACTTTATTGTTCTTCAGTTGTATTTCAAAAATGCATTTCCTAATAAAAAGTATTTTCTATGCTAGTATGGATTTCTTGACATCATGTGCCACTAGGTATGTCTATTAAAAACTTTTGTCAGTCACATAACATCTGTAAGATGGAGAGGTACTGCTGGAAAAAGTATGCCGCCACTATGTAATGCTAACAGACAGCTTGTGATACATCTAGAAATAATATGTCATAAAAAAATGCAAGTGTATTTCCCCAAATCCCAAATGTTGTACTTTTCTCCAAAGAGCTAAAAATTAGAAAACCTTTAATTAGAAACATTTATTAAACTCAATATTTTATTAATGGATTCTTCAAAAGTTTTATTAATTTTAGGAGGGTTTGGGTAGGTAATTCTTTATAGGTGCGTTTGAAAATTTGTAGGAATTAACTGTTTAAGTTGTCCAGTTTAAGATCTCAGATTATTTGTGCCTGATGCATTCCAGCTGGAGATGGAATACTCTCTGTGTGCTAGAGCTGGTTCAGTGTGCAAAAACTGGGGAAAACCCAACTGAAATGCATCTAATGTTATTGGATCCTCAGAGCCAAGTGTTTTTCTTCTGCAGGTACACTGAGCCACACTGTTTGCTAATTAGATGTGAACTTTCCATGCCAAGACTCATGTAAATGTGTATTCTGACAACATACTTTTGAGTGTTTTAATTTGCGAACAAGAAGGCCAGCATATTCAAAATAATCTAGGGATTATTTGGCTACTCTAGTGGATGTTCAGCTTAGCTGTCTGTATTTCTGTCATGGCAGATAATCTGAAAAAAAGACCCTGATCTATGTTGAGTTGAACTGCCATTTGTCCAATGTAATTTGGTAGCTTGTGGGATACTTCCTTGTTCCTTGTATAAAGTTTGTGCTTATGTGAGATGATTCATTAAAAGACCAGACCTCCAGTTTTTATCGATTTTTCTTTGAAACATGAATGTTCTGGAACTACCGTTTAGGAAGAGCAAGTCTGTACCTCTGAAAGACAGAGGTCCCAAACAGTGACTTTTTTCATGCCAATTAATTTGTTTAAAAGTGTATAAGATACTGAAGTTACCAAGTCAATCAATTATGGATAGACTGTAGGTGGCTTTTTGTTAATGATGACAGGAAGCACTTGATTTCCCCCCCCCCCCCCCCTTTGGATTTCTGATTTATTTCTTTTAGGTAGTATGTTATACCAGGCAATTAGAGTGATCTGTCTGATGAATACAGGCTGAAGCCAAAGCATATTTTTAGATAATGGGCTAGGAGACTGAGAAGGCAGGTATCTTGAGGCAAAGGCAATGTATGAACTCCCTAGTAAAATGTATGTATGGCCAGTTTTTCTTTTGAGATCTCTCTTTTGGAGGACTTGAAGTCTGCAGCATTTCATCACTTCTTTGTGTATGTAGGTGTATTAACACATTTCACCATTCCTCAGCCCAGAGCTCTAAAATTGTTTTATTCCCCATGACCGAACTCTGTCCTCGGTGTATTGCACTATGGTCCAGGATGTTGGGATGCAGTTAGCTGTCCTACAAGCACACGGACTATTCTGGATGTGTGGTCTGCAAGTCCTTGAACAGAACATACTGGAAGAGGTGGTTTTAAAAAATTTTCCCCACCTTCAGTTTTGCTACTAATAAATCATTAAAAAATATACTGTATTTCCCTAGTTGCTCTGAGGCATCTGTCCTAGCATGGGAGGGCAGCTGATTTTGCAAAGTGCTAGCCTGGGATGTATGTACTATTCCTTGATCAGTTCTTTAGTTTCTTTAGCTTCTATAGTATCTTCTTAGCTTCCAGCTAAAAAGTAGATTCTTTATTAAGTTATCCAACAGGAAAATAGCATGCTTGAAGTACCTTCAGTGCTCCACTCAAGCATGCATATATATATATGTGTGTATATATATATATATACGATTTTTCTGGCCTTGGTTAGACTGTGTGATTTTCTGAATTAGTCTTAATCCTTCTCCCACATCACTGATAATATTCCTTTGTTAACTACATGGAACATATTGCCACTAAGCATTCTTGATAATTATGTTCCTAAAGCTCATTTCTATAGAAGACCCATATGGTATACATAATGATACATAATGCTGTGACGTGGTTTTCAGTTACCCATAAGTGAATAACAATTTGAAATGAAAGCAACTTCATATTTGTCTCTTACATTAAACTTTTCTATATTTGTAAAGAAATGAAAGGTGATAGAAAAAAATCTAATTTTTCTTATTTTCTGCAAAGTGAATACAAAATTTGCTCAACAGACCCCATGCAATGACAGGGAAGTACTTAGTGTTTAATAAAGCTGGGTTGGAAGTAATCTACGGAAAAGAAGTAAAAACATACTTTAAACCTCCACCAAAACTGTCTGAATGTGGGGCTAGTAAGCAAGAGGCTATCAGGACTAAGTGACAGACAAACTCCTTGTGATGAGGAAAAAGGTGGGTTGTGAACTGATTATCCTTGTTTGCTCCAACAGCTGAGGCAGGTGGTATGCATGACTGATTTAACTTTGAATTCATAAAACTTTTGTCACTAGCAGATTTTCCTCTATATTTAGGAGCTGAGAGGGAATACTGCCTTTTTGACAAGCTAGGGAGGCTGCAGACATGTCTTTGTTCACAGCAACACAGCTTCAGTGCAAATACAATCAATGTAACCTGTGATTGACGTGTCTTCACGTGGTGTATATGTTATGCAAACAGAAATAAGGAAAGAAATACACAACTCTAGTCTTTCTTCAACCTTCTGATTTATCATAATAATAATTCATGACTATTGCCTGGATATATTACTTATGGCAACATATACAGGAAGGAGATACTGCTGTGAATTTCTCAGTTCAGTTCCTTTTCCTGCATTTCATTGTAATCTATCTATCCTAATGTGATGTATTCCAGATGAACTGAGCAGGAAAGTAATTAATTATTGCAAAAAAGGAGGGAGTTGAGTTAAAAGCCTCATTTGTCAAGGAAATGAAAATTGTCTTTATTCTGATCGCTTGCTATTTGTGAAATATGGACAATTTCAAAATCTCCTTTAAAAAAAGAAGAAAAAAGTTTCACTTTTCCAATTAGAGGTCTTCAGGAAGCACTAATTATTATCTTTTGCAGGAGAGGAAAAAGTAATGAGCACTTCCATATTGTCACCAGTAACCTTGATTAGTCCTTCAGATAAAATTTTAAGAAATGCTTCATACAGTGGTTTCATACAATATTCATTATACTTCTAATTGGCAGAATTTAATAACTTAGAGCTGTTTAGTAGCTTTAATATTTTCTGTATTCAAATACTACTGCCAGTACTGTCTTCAGCTCAGAGAAGGTCCAATATAGATATCTTTCCTTGACAGTCCAAGGGGTACGGTGTTCTCCTCTTGCTGTCTGTACTTGCTTGCTGTAAAAGAAGCATTCCAGGGAATCGGTTTTCCAAATTCAAGTTTTGAAATATGTGCCCTAACATGGGACTTGCCCATCTCATTGGGAGGTCTCATCTGGATAGAAATAAAGAACAATCCTTCACAGTATTCCTGTCATCTGGAACTTAAGGGACAGATTTTGCTCTGTTTGTGCTGTGTGTGAAATTGCAGACCTAATTTAAACTTATTTGATTCCTTTAAGTATGAGTGGAAGTATTCTGTGAAAAACATCACAGCAGAAAAGCCCAATACCAATTTGAAAGTACCCTGTATATAGCACATCCCTATAGCAAACAGGACACAATGATCAGAACAGAAATTACTTTTTTTTTGACAAGGTATAGCTCTAATTCAGTGAAGTTTGCAACTGCTGAGAAAAATGTGTGCAATTTTGATGCCCTTTCAGGAAGAAAAGGAAATTTTTCTGGGCTTCAAAATTTTTAGTTTTTGTGATGCCTCTGTAACAGTGATTTCTGGCATATGTGTAGGTGCATAGCTTCCATTATTATTATATAAACAAGCTGCTATTGATGTAAGGTTCCCAAATTCTGCTTAAAAACACTTAGAATGGTGAATAGAGGAAACTTTATGCCCCCACTGCATGCAACAAAAGGTTGCTTAAGTAAACCCAACTAAATTAATCAATGCTGAACTTTGTTTAATTTAGGAGCGTAACAATAATGTCAAGGTTTCAGCCACACCTAGCCTGAAATTTGACAATGCTATCAAGATGCCTAAATTAAATACAAAAGTAATTAAGCACTCATTACCCAACTTTAATTCAAAGTGTAACAGTTTTGATGTGGTTTTGACTTGTATCATGAGCTTCGGTTATCAAGTCATTTTCCACTGAATGCTTTTTCTATTCTTATGCAAGCGACTGGTAGCTTAACATCCTCTTGTATTTGCTTTAGCAAGCAGACTCATTTAGCGTCTGTAAATGTAGAGTAAATTGCCTCATCTTTTTTTGTTAACTATTATTAGATCTTACTAGAGAGAACAGAGCTGCTGAAGTATTTCTAAGGCATCATTTCTGTTTAAATAAATTGAATGAAGAGGGAGACTGAAAGATGAGCAGAACCTGAAACCAGGGAGTTAAATGCTTCAGAAGTTAAATTTTCAACTTTTTGGATGCCAGCAAAAATCTCAAGCTTCAGTACTACCCTTTAGACTGATAAAGACAGCGATTCCATCAGCATCCTGTGAGTTAAAATGGTGGCTTCAGTTCTTGCAAACGAGCGGGCTTGCCTTTGTTGTTTCCTTGGAGTTTCAAAGAAAAGTAAATACCGAGTAGTGCTACTAGACTCTAAATTATCTTCTCACTATGAAGTGTTTTTATTTAAAATGTACGCATGTCAGCACATCAAGGTAGATAAATTCGTGCTAGTGTGCTCTCTTATTAATAACCTGCAACCTGAAGATATTAGCTTGGAATATTTTTGAAACATAAAGGGCTTATTTTAAGTTTTTCTAATATTTCCCACTGATGCATAAATTAAATATCACTAATTGATTATGTAGAGTGGGAGGCTGTAATTCTTACTACTGGAAATGAATGAAAAGCGAGCAATAGGTCAATGCCTGTAGCCGTGTGTCTGAGGACACTTTGTCTCTAAGCTTTACATCTTCATGACCTGGAAATCTCTGAACATATTTTTTGCCTTAATTCCCATTTTTTAAAAAAAAGGGCAGAAAAAACAACTACTACTTTGGGGAGATTAATTTGATATGTGTTACCTGGAAACAGCCTTATGCAGAAATATAACAAGAAATGGCCAAGCTCTGTATTTGTGTAGCATGGTATCCTGAAGTTCTAATAGAAAAAAGTATAGAAAATTCATACGGTCTCAGTGAGACTTGGTTTTTGTTTCTTTAGGTTTTGGGGATTATGTGGCATGTAAATGTTCTTTTTTTTTTTTTCCTTCTTTTTTCCTTCAGTACACAAGTTTCATAACTAGTAATTGATTTTTTTGTTTTGTATCTTGAATAATAAATGTGTTAACTAATACACATAATTAAATGTATTTAATATTTCTCCATTTCAGGAAGGGAAAAAATAGCAGTTCAATATCCCTACTGAGCTTGTATATTCATGTAATATGTTGTTTGTGAGATTACTGTGGTGTAATGTCTGTGTTTCAGTCAACAGTTCTCTGAAAATCATAATTTCACCAGTTCTCATTTCTGTTTTATCTGAACTCTTGGAATTTATGATTGAAGCTAACTACACTTCAGAGCTCAAACCTGATAAATGAAGAAGTATGAGGGGAGGGAAAAAGATGTCACCCACAGACATGACCCATGTCAGAGAACCTATCTAAAGACTAATCTGTTGTGATTTGCATAGAGTACATGGCTTTTTTTAAAGATAGAGCAGTGTGGGAAAACTTGAGGTGCAACTTAAAGCTTGGAAAGAACTGGGAGACATTGCAGGAGTTTGGCTTTTGAGTAGGCTGAGGAAACAGAAAATTGTATGAGAACAGTGGATGAGGAGGATCAAAATATGCATTGGTATGGTGTAGGCTTTTGTACGGGGAGATGTGACGGTCTCATAGGGCATCTCACATCTGGATGCCTTTAAGTTTAGCAAGAGTTCTTCCATAGTTCCCTCTTCACAAGACTGTTCAACATGCCAGCCCCACTTCTAGACGTACGGAATCTCTCATCTTAAAGACAAGCAGCACATCTCTTCAATTTAGAAATGAACAGAAAAACTTTAGGAGCAACAAGTTAATGCCTGGTACAGAACTGAGTCATTGAAGGTGAGAGAATTTGGACATAAATGTTAGTGTGGAAGTTAGTGTGATTTTATTCCTTGCTCTATATATATATCCTGTTAGCAGCATGTTTTGATGTGGCACAAAATATCTCTGTTATTATATATTTGTTATTATTAACTACAGAAATGACAAACTTACATTCAGATATATTTTCATAAGATATAGAAACTGTGTGACTTCAAATATCCACAAAGCTGTTATATCAGGCTCCTATCAGTTTTATCATTTTTTTTTAAAAATACCCTTTATAGGGTGAAAGCAGAAATCATGTTAGGAACACTTGTGTTTTATAATTAATGAAACATAAAATTGTTGCTAGGGCTGTAGAAAGGTCTTTTGGAGAGGAATAAAGGATATGGAAAATGTAAGGGGAAGAGTTTTCTGGAATTTGATGGACTGTGAACATGCAGTGAAGAGGACAGGGCTCTCCTTTCAGCCTTGCAATCATTAGTAATGGGTCAAGCACCCCCAGTGTAATTTTCTCAATAGTGAGTTTTCATTGCTGACCCTGTGACCCACTTTGGGTTTTTTTGGGGGTGGTGGTTTGGGTTTTTTTTGCCATTTCATCAGTACTAGTGCAACTGAAGGAAAAATTAGACAAAAATTGGAGAGGAGAAAGGAGACTGCCTGTGTTGGTGGTGAGAAGCTCAATTAGCAGGAAAGAAATGTTTGTAGCTTTCTTTGAATGCTTTTCATTGTCTTAAGATAACACTTAAATGGTCACTTCAACAGACCAATGTTGTTAAAAAGAGAAAGCAAAAGGGACAAAAATCTGTGAATGTGAGATAGAGATTAAGTCTCTGATTAGATACCTGTGCATTCCTCTTGGGTGAAAAAGACAAAATGGTTGGAGGAACAAATTATTCCTGTAATTCTTTGTTTCTGTGCTATAGCCATGGCTAACGTAGCCAGTAAGGACAGCAAGTGGTGTTTTGGATTAATTTTTGAAGAGAAAAAGTGTTCATACATGCAGAATAAAAAAAAAATCCTTAGTATTTTTCTAATTGTAAAATAGATTCATTTTAATACATGATTGTTACTTAAGAATCTGTATTAAAACACAATATACTAATGGAGGTAGGCAGTAGCTTTTTTAGTTTGTTCTTTTTTAGTTAATTACACGATGTGCAAACACCATCCAGTGTACAAAGGCTTTCAGGATTCTAAAAGTCAGGTGGTGCAGGTGACATCTTTACGTACAGCTTAGAATGCATTCAATAGAGCATTCACAAAATTTGAATGCTCTGTTGAATGATGCTGAATGTCAGTTAAAATATAACTTGGGTGGGACAACGAAAAGCAAGTCTGCAATATTATAGTAAATATAATTTTAGCCTCACTGTGAAGATAAACAGAGGAGGAGTAAGGTTTCTCAAGATCTTTAAGTAAGTGAGAGTGGGTTTTTGACATTTGTTGCCTCAACAGCTTTCTCAACAAAACTTGGTGTTATGGGTCTTTTACCTCTGTAGACATACTGCTTTGCATTTCCCCACACTGAAATGAATTTGTTAAAGGCCAATTTATTTCATTTAGTTGGGATTCTTCTAGAGTTCATCAGACAAAACACCACCAACGTCAAATACAATTCACTTAATACTCATGAATAACATGTCTTAAGCATGAACGCTCCTACAAGCCTATTACACTAAAAACTGAACTGAAAACTGTAAATAAAATAGATCTATCATACTGGCTCTTCAAGTCTTAACACATTTACTTCAGATTCAGATGAATATTAATAGCATTTATTCAGATAAACAAGTTTGTTGTGGAGGAGCTGACAGTGTATGATTTATGCCAGTGATTCTTCACTCGGACATAAATGCATGAAGTTTCAGAAGATGCTCATATAGCCCAGCCTGCCCCTCTTCCTCCATCACTGCTTGTACCAACTTGCTCATGTTTAATGTCCTTGCTGAGAGGGTTAGTCACTAATGACAGCCAGCTTAAAAGGTGTAGGATCACTTTGTGGCTCAGCAGTTTCACAAAATGACACCAGAAGTTTGTAGCGTAACTGAGTTGTAAGCTATGATGTGACTCTGAAGGTGGGGGGCTGGCTTCAATAGGATTCATTTGAAGCACATATTTTTCACTGCAAAGAAAAACTGTCCTGTGCATGCTATGTTAAGGCATTGATCCATGTCACTTCTGAATTGTAAACAAATAGTGTAACTTTTTTAAAAAAGAGTGCATTTTCTTCATCATTCCTTAATCAGGTTTAATGGTTTACTTTAACATTTCAGTTATGCAGATCTTCCCCCTGGGTTTCAGTGATACTAAAAAGGTCAAATCTGTCCTCATGACAAAAATGAACCCAATGCTAAAAACTGACGGAAGAAACTGGTATCAGTCTAGTCATTACATCTTTTGTGACTTCATGTTAAGTTTTTATGCATTTGTGCCATCCAATGATAGGTCACTGTGAGAAAAGTCTGGGAAATCAATACCTGCTAAGCTGTTTCACTGTAGGTTGATGTTTAGAAGATAGGTTGACTGAACACTATTGGACTGCTGTATGCTTTTGAATTTTAGTATTTTTGGTAACAAGTGGACTCACCATTGTTGAAGTGCTTTTTCAGGACAGATCGAAGGAAAGAAACCTTTAATTCAATCAGTAGGTTATATTTAGTAGACAAAGCATCCATTGATATTATTTTTGAAGGATCAGAACAGAGTTGTTACTTGGAATTACGTATAAGTAACTTATTTGCCAAAGATCTGAACCCTGACTAACAAGCATATTCAAGGCTTTGAGCTCATTTGCTGCTGTTTACTCCTTGGACTCACATCTGGCTCACTTTGTACTTTTGTGTTGTTGAGTTTCTGTATTTGCTTCACTTGGGTATGAAAACAGGACACAGCTGCTATGTCAGCCCTGAGCTCTCTGATCTTGCTAGGCAGGTAAAATCAGCATGAGTTTGGCCTGCAAAGATAGGAAGCAGAGAACAGTTGCTTTTGTGTGTGCGCTTGTGAGTCTTACCCCTTGTTTTACCTTGAGGAAGATCATACTTTCATATCGGGCTCAGTGGTAGTATCTGAACATAAATTCATACAGCCTAGATTAAGAAGATTCTTATTTATAGGAAATTAATGTCTTTATGAGACTGAACAACAATGAGTGGATCTACAAAATCCAGGGAGGACTTTTTCATTTAAATAAAGGGAAGCTGCAAGGTTACTTTTATTTTCCACGTGAAACTTTGCTTTACAGAAAGCAAAGATGTACCCTGGAGGATGTCATGACTGGTAGTTAGAATGGCTTCCTTGAGGTAGCTGAACTGAGTGTTCTAGGTGACTTCAAGTTGGATGGCAAGTCAAGAAAGGATGATGCTCTAAGATAGAGCTGTAGAGGTTCAAGACTTTGAATTTTGATCTGTTACAAATAAAACTGAAGTGGGATTCCTTAAAATCCCTGATTCCCTATTAGTATTTTGTTCACTTGCATCTTGCTAGTCTGGCAGTCCTGATGGCACATGTTAACATACGCTGCAGTCTTCTGTTGAGGGACCATCCAGGTCACTTATGAGGGGTGGGAATTAACTTGGATTTCGATTTCTGAAGGAAAAGTCTTGATTTATCCTAAGACTTAATAATAATGTGTTGTGGTTTGCTTGGGTATTTTTTTTTGATCCTCATGGAGTTCACCATTGCCCTTGATGGTAGATTTCAAATTTAAATGTTGAATTCTGTTTGAAACAGTCTTTTTCTGAATTCTGATTAGAGGTTTGGACTTCTGGGTTAATGCCTTTTTGTGGTAGAAAGCTGAAAGGCACAACACAGTTTTCTAGTCTGTGTTAAACGGTCTTCTATGAGGAACTGGGACTTTCAATAATATATCAACAATATATAAAGGACTAGGACACTTCTGAAACCTGACCCTATGAAGTTGTACAGATAAATTTAAGTTATTGATATTTCTTGGACTTTGGAACACAAAATTCAGGTAAAATGTCCTCAATTGAAGGAGATTGCATCTGTGCTTTTGAAGTTCCTTTCGTTCCCTGTGTAAATAAGTCCAAAATGCCTCTTGGGCATAGGCGTGTAGAGCAGAAATAAAATGATCAAAAGGATCTCTAGCTCTCAGATGGCTAATTCTTTTTCTCTGCATGAAAAGTCTAAAATTCAAATTCCTGCAGAAAGTACTTTTGTGTACTCCCATTCTTGAGTACACTTGTAATCTCCATAAGTTATCTATGTATCTGTATGCTATATGTTTGTTTCATGCCTTGATACTCAGCTTTTCTGAAAAATAAACTGTCAAGTTAATCAAAAGGAAGGGTAAAGGGAAGTGCTGCTTGTGTGCCTTATACACAATACAGGCTGTTCAGGAGAAAAATAAGCTGTAGTTGAGAGCAAATACCAGTCAAGAGAAATAATGGCCAGTAGATGTTCCATTTCTAATTCAGTTCTATTCCTAGAATTAATTTTGAAGTGATTATATCGAGGAAGTGAAAGAATGATACTTACAGAATTAATCAGAAATTGTCCTTTTAAGGTATTGTTGGCAAATAAAGATTTCAGACATGGTGCTCAAGTGCCTAGTTGCATAGCTTTGAACATGAGAAGTATGAAGATACTTGTACCTTTGCTCTATGCAGTCGTGGTATTGCCTGTCAAGTGGAAATAGAAATAGTATTGTTAACTTAGCAATATTTTTTTACCTTACAGTACTATAAAAGTTTGAAAATGTGAATTTCGGGCATCATGGATTTGTGGAAAATCTGAGTATAGAATAGTGCATGAGCTGCTTAAACTGTTCTTTTGGCCACTGCCAGAGATGGATTACTAGACTCGGACATTTGGTCTGACAGAAATTTGTTTTGTGATGCCATAAGAGTCTGAAAGGAAGAATTTTTAACACCTGTGGTTTTTTCCCATAGGGACTTTCAGGCATAAAAATCTTCAAAGGCACTCAGAACACCTCCAGATATATTTCTACAGTCTTCACATCAGGCTTTCTTACAAAATAAAATGAATTTTAATTCTGTAGTTGAATTATGGAACCAAAAATAGTGACTAAACCAGAGCTCCTCCTGTGAAACCTTAAAAGACTACGTTATTAAAAAATTAATTGCTGGAAATGCTTGCCTCTAAATTGTGACCTTAATTCACAGCTTTCTACCATCCCCAATGTCCGTCTTTTATATTAATGAGATTATATGCACTCATGATTAGAAAGTAGGAAGGATTTATAATCTAATTTCTAGGTACTTTTTGTGTTGTAAGAAAGCTAATCTCATCTGCATAGGAGCTAGACATCTATAGAATATCTGAAAAGTTCCATGGATCTTGAAATGAAACTTGTGATTTACTGTGAGGTATAACATATGTGACTGCAAAGAACGGTCCTCCCACCTGACTGTTTTGGGAAAAATAGGTCCCCTATCATCTGAAATAACTAGTGGAGTGAACCTATTTATATTGGTAACTGTCCATACAGGAAAGGAAGCACAGTTTCCCTGTTTCAAAAATGGGTAGGCTGTCAGTGCCCGCTGTTACTATTTGACGCCAAAGAGGTATGGCACATGCAGTTCTGTTTATTTATGCACGTTGATTTGAAAGCAGTGATGGCAATGGAACACTTAACTGCTTTTTCAGATTAATAAGAAATATATGTATATTTTAATGTATACAATACAAAATACATATAAAAATATATCTGCTAACACTAATATTTAATACGTAGAGTACTGTATTTCTTTCAGTACCTCTTTTTCTAGTATTTTCTATTTGGGTATTGATTTTTTTTTTTAATTTCAGTCTTTGCATCACAGAACTGACTTCAGTAATTCCATTTAGATGATGCACTTCTGGTGGAATTCTTGAAATCAAACATATCAAATTACTTTTTTAATGACGGTTTTCCTCTGGGGTGTTAGCTGGTGAGTTTGTGCAATATGTTTTAGAAACTACATTGCTTTCTCTGGGAAATGGTTTATTCATATAGCAATAACCCAAACACATTTCATTGTCAGAGACAGCATAAAATTCAGTTGTGGTGCCCCTGCAAATTTTCTTCTGTACAAAGAATGAAAATGTGTCTTGCTGAAAGATCGTGACTCACTGGCACTGGTAATTACACAGCTTTTGTGAATTTAAGCATTAAAAATATGCTCTACTTCCTAAAAAATGACAATTTTCGTTTTATCTCATTGTCACAAAGACTATTTCAATAGATTAGGAGGAATTCTGCTGAATTTGTAGATGTTGAGAAAATTCCTAAGTTCTTTGTAGTGTTATTGATCAGGGCGTGTTCATATCAGGTAACAGCTGTTCCATTGAGAACATGAACAGGATAGAAGATCCAAAAACTTAGTTATTATTAGTACTTAACAGCTTATGGTACTGCCATATATCATATTTTAAGATTATGTGATGTTCTATACCAATATTTGTGCCTCAGAATTTTTACAGATCCATTTGGAAAGGTCATTGGAAAAATCTGATCAGCTTGATTCATTGCCATGTCAATCAAGTACAGAGCTCATGTTATTACAGTATATATTATTTAGTTTCTTTTTCTTCCGTGCTCCCTCTACATTCATAGAATCTAACTTAGTCTGATACCTTAGAACAAACTGTTCTATTTTCAGATGTAGCTATTCCAATCTGAAAATGCCACTGGTGAATGAAATATTGTCGTCTTATCTGAATGTTTTATACTTGTAGTGATGGTCCAGTAATAATATTAACCTGGGACTATTCCATATGACTTTCTTACCTTGACACGTTAACTGGAATGCAAAATCGGTGGGTGATTGCTTCCCTTGATGTGTGTGTAAAGACTTGCTAAGAGATTCACGCTGGTTGTCTTTAATCTGCCCTTTTTTGGCTTCCTCACCAGTGTGTGGATCAGCAGGTTGCGGGGAGCAGCAGGGATACATGTAAAGCTGCAGCAACCACAGCTCCAACAGGGGATGTGTATGAATAGGGGAACCTACACCTCTATAAGAGGTGGGGGGAGTGCCTATAATTGCATATAACATGAGGGGGTCAGTATTACAGCTTTGGGGATTAGTTATTGAAGGGTGCTTAGGAAATTAGTACATGTATGTTAGTACTCTGTATTTGTCTAATATTGTGGTTGATGTGGTGTTCAGGATCAATATTAGCAATACATGTGCTCCATGCACTACTGATTAAGTGTTGCTAATAAATCAAACTGCTTTGATAGTGAATTGATTTGCAGGTTTTGAATTGAGCAGTTTTTCCTTGAGATAAGGTACTTAATATTGATTAGCACACTCAAAAATTTTAGGAGTATTACAGCAACAGCTGAAGTGTAGTTAAACCAGCTTGCTGGTATTTCCCTACCATTCTCCCCTGTGAATACTTTTTTTTTTTTTTTTGCATCATAGTTACAAAAACCCCTAACCCTTACTTCATTAGTGACCCTCATGGAATGCAATGTAAATTCTAGATCTTCATCATAAGCCTTCAGTTAAGCAGTCTTTGTCCAGAAATCAGTTAAATATTGTATTTTATTTTTACTTCTGTCATGAGGAATTAGTGTTTAAAAAACAAATTAACAACCAACCAAGCAAAAAACCCCAAGCCAAACATACCCCCACACACACCCAGCCATTACTCAAAATATTTTCTAGGCAGCAAACTTTGGAGAAAACAGAACAAAACACCACCCCAGTCCTACCTGTTATTTTCCAAACCCAGTTGCCTGCCTTGGGCAGCAGCTTCTCATTCCCCCAGTAATTGCTTTGCATTCTAGGTACCTCTCTTGCATGCAGAAAGCCTGCCTAAGTGGTCACAAGGGTCTATTCTGGCTCTGAAAATGTAAGAAGTTACTGACTCCTGAAGATTGCTAAGACCAGTCAGTTTCTACTGAATGAACTGGAATTGAATGTACTAAGTTCTTTGCAAGGAAGCACTGTGTAAGAAGCCTTCAAAGATTTAGTATGCTTTAAAAGGTGAGGTTGAATCTGCTCTGATTATCACCTGTAAGTGACCTTGAAATGGCTATAGTGATCAGATGCTGACAGCCCCCTTCTGCATAAAAGTAAAGATAACTACCCAAGAAATAATTTCTTGGGATTAGGCTTTCAGAGTTTGTTCTTTCTTTTATGTATCAGTGGCTTCAGTGGAAGTTTCTGTCATGCTGAAACTGCAGAAATCAGCATTGGGCATTGTCTGTTAATCTTGCACCTACAGAAGGCAGCAGGAAAAATTCCAGTTGACTGCAGTGAGTTTTGAGCTGGGATCTAAATCTGATTAAATAGTCTGTGGTACTTTTTTAACATTAATGGCAAGAAGTGCATGATTTGTTTTTATGTTTGTGTGAAGGGCTGGGTATGGGGAAGAGAGCACAGACAGTTTTAGTTTTTAATCAATTTAGAAAGTTTCAAGTTCAGTGTGTCGTGGAGCCCTTGTGAAGTTTACAGTTCATGAACTGAATTATAACTATTTTTCTATGACTTGTTCAGCCATACGTTAACACACAGTAGTTTGTGCTTATTTTCCAGGTGATGAACTGGTGCCAGAACCTGAACTGTGTGTTTTTGAGTCTCTGACTTAATGCAAAGGTACTTACAAAGAACTAGGTAAAAAATTTAAGAAGCTTTAAAATGGTTCCCTCCATTATAAGGCTCAAACTGATGATATAGAGCAGGTCAGCTTCCTGGAAATGCTTCTCATGGAGTTTACGTAAACAGCTACCTTCTTACAGGGGAAACATTATGCAGTCTCCAGATAGTGAACAGGTAAATCATGCTCTGAATGTGATCTCTGAAAAGTCTGAAATTATTTCTTAAGCACAAGCTGCAATAAAATTGCATTAACACAATTGCATGGAAAATTACATCCTCATAGCAGTGATAAGTGTGATGTTAAACATAGCTTGTCCAGGGAGTGGGCACTATAGGTCCTGGATTCTCATGTAATGCAGTAATGTCCTCACTGAAGACATCTATAGCAAAAGCAAGCTGATCCATGGCTCCTGTCTATTAAAAAAAAAAAATATTAAAAATAGTGATTTTTTTTTTTTTTTTTCCCCAGATTATAATATGGTTCACATGTCCAGGTTGGAATGATGGCAAATTGAAGTGTATTAGTGTGCAGGGAACAAGAAGCAAGAAAGTTGATTTTTGCAGAACTGCTAGTTAAGTAGGTTACCAGTTGCAATTAAGTGGCTGTGTGCACTGTTATTTCCTGATTTCAGGCAGCTGTGAGTTCTGAGGGTCTTTGATATTCTAGCCCGGTCAACCTCGTGGAAGGGCTAACAATTCTGTTTTGGCTACTGCTGCTCTTTCAAAACAGTTTAAGTACTTGTAGTCTATTAAAATAAATGCCTAGAAGTGGAGACACCTGAAAAGTTCAAATTTTAAAAAAATGTTAGAATAAAATAAGTCTTAAGTTGTGGTTTGTTAAAACTATAGTTATTTCTTTGAGTATACTTTTAAGGGTTGTCAGCCTTTTCATATAATACTTAATATGGAGGATGCATTTCTCAAATTAAATATTGTTGCTGTTTGAATCTTAATTGAAGAGATATAGTATGTATTCATATTTAAGAAAGATGTTTGAATGTTAATTATACATACACATATGTATACGGAAGACACACATATCCAGAAAAACCTAGCACAAATATTATGTTTTTAAACAATTTTAAGAAACGAATGGATGCTTTGGTTGGTCATTGAAGATCCAGTAGGTGAAAGTCTTGCTAGTTCTGATTAACTGCTCTCTGGGTGGGATATACCTTGACAATCAGAGAAGAGTTCATTATCCAGTGGACATATGTATTAAGAATACTTTGATTCATAGCTTTGTTCTTGTAATGATTTGCAAGCAATGCAGTAAAAGTCAGTTCAGAATTTTCCAGTGCCTCTTTTTTGTTTTGTCTTGGAAAATGTAGAATTATTCAAGGCAGACTTTTTCAGGAACACGTATTAGTATCAAATAATGTTCAGTTTGTGGTTCTTGGAGACAAGGGAACAAAGACTTGAATTGTAATCATCAGTATTCTGGGATGTGTAAACTGTGTTTTCTCTCTTCCTTTTTTTTGTAGGGGGAGTGCTTTGAGGGGAAGGGGTTGAGGAAAGCGAACTGTTTCTGGCATATCTTCATGTATCAAAAAGCTGTGGCTTCTCATAATTTCCAATATATCTGCACAAATTAGTGAGAAACACTTGTCGTCTGCTTACTTAAATAAGGTTTAGTATTGATATTGACAGTGGATGTAAGCTGTTTGGGGCTGAGCCATTTTCAAAAAATGTGTCTAATCACCTAATAAGCGTCACTCTTAGAAATGTGTTGGACCAAAAAAGCTTTAGCACTGGTCAAATAATGTTTGAGAGTTGACATTTCTATACTTGCATGTCTATAGCAGTCTTTTCTGAAATAAATATTCTTTAAAACTCATAAGGACTAAATTATTTTTTTTTTTCCTTCCAGGAATTTCTCCCAGTAGTCTTTCCCATTTGACAGCGGTTCTTCTAACTACATGATATTGAAATTCAAAATTATTTGGCTGTATACATTGGAAGAATTTGAAAATTGTTTCTTGATTAGATGGAGACAATTTTCAAAAGCAAGTTTTATCTGATACTTGTTTTCCCTAATAATTGTGTAAAGTTATTGCTTCTTATTGAGTAAACTGTTACTAGAATAGCTTTGAAAAGTGTACCGAAAAAAGAACTGCAATCTTGTCAAAGTACATTCTATCTAGAATTTAAATGAATCTAAATCTGACAGTCATCTGTTTTTAATTGTCTTTCACAGTGGCAGAAAAAACTGACTTTTGAATGTGATACAGCTGCAGAAACTCTCAAACCACAAAAAGCCCTATAATGGTAAATCAGTCACTTTTGATGGCTATCTGAGCCACCCTCAAAGTAAAGGGAAGGCTTTATTTACATAAAATAAAGTTAGAAAATAAAAAAAAAAAAGTTAGAAGTAGGCGCTTTCCTAAGGGGCAAGGCATGACTTGAGTGGACACCATCTTTTTTAGAAACTTGTATCAAGTTAAGTGAAGAAACCTGTCAAGTTAAGTTTGAATTTACTCTGATACCAAGTAAGTTGTACTTTCTCTCAATTGTGGAGATAGTGGAGAGTATGTTTCAGTGGAGATGTTTGCTCAAGAGAAATAATACATTGAAGGATATGCTGCTTTGCTGATTTTAAGTCCATAAATTGTAACTTTGACTCTAACAGCTGCTGGCAGACACAGGAATATTCAACTTTTTGTTGGTACAGTACATCAGCTAAAATTTCTCTGGGAATGGAAGGAAAGATATTTTTTTTTTTGTGCTGCCACAGGTACATGCAGGTACATTATAATTACTGGACTGCTGTGTTCAGATAAATGGGAGATGAAGTACACTTGATTAATCATCTGAGAACAAGATGGTTCTTCCAAGTCCAGTGGTAATGCTTCATAACTTTTTTCACCTGTTTTGAAAGCAAGGTTTTATTTGTAACTGCTTAGTTTTTTACTCTTTATATTGGATAGTGTTGCAGGCTTCAGTAAAAGTTCAAGGCTGTGCAGTGGTGTATGTGCTTCAATGAACAAATGATTGTTGCTTTAAAAACCTTGTATTATAATGATTTATCCAAGAATACTCTATATAAGAGAATACATGTATCTTCATGCTTTTTTTTTTTCCTGTTTGCTCACTCATACTAAATTCTGCTTTACTCAAGCCTATTCATTCTTTCCTACTTGTTCCTCCCTGTTGTACCCATTTTGTAGGTTTTCTGTGTGTTTGGGTATACAGCTGCCAAATAGTTCATGGTTTCTCATCTTATATTGGTAGCTGCTTTGATGCCCTAGTTTTCAAAGCTGAAATCTCTTTTCTGGATCCTGTGACCTTCAGAAAGTATTTATCTGGGCATAGAGAAGTATGCTTTCTTTCTCCAGTCAACTGATAAATAATAGTTCAAATAAAGTAATAATGTGCTGATAGATGAAAAAACAGTACAAAGCACTGCCTATGCTTTCACTCTATTTTCACTGGGATTTTCCTAGAAAATTGGGGAAGAAGCCTAGAACTATGTAATGAGAAAGCATTGTTTGGTCTTCCTCCCTGCACCTCTACCAGGTGAAATGAAGTTACAAATATTGCACATGATATCTGTACCCTATAGTGGAATATGTGAATCAAAACTTCTGTATGTACAAATATTCTGAAACTTGTAACTGGCTTCTTTAGGGGGTTCTTTTACTCTGTTTCCAACTTTGGCATATGCATATGGCGATGGTGGACTTGTCCTTCTAAATTCTGATTTAAATTCATTAAATTCTTGATGGTAATACAATATGATTTTTTTTTTAAATATCTTTTCTATAAAATAAAAGAATAACGTGCACGATAGGGTCTATCTGTGATCAGGATTACTGGTATTAGGAGCTAAGAGACATATTAAATAGAATAATGAACTGTCTCTAGAAGGTCTACTCTTCATCATAGTTTGAATGACTGACTTAATTATGGGTTCAGGGAGATATTTGATGAATTCTTCTTGTTACGATAAATTTTGCTAGGAGAAAGTTAAAGTAGAACCAGGACTTTTAACAAGCTTTAGGTTTGTATTGTACTTTCAATAATCTCTTTTAATGCCAGGAGAACAGTAAAGGCTGCCCTCAGGAGGGTGCTTGTGTCCCCTGAAGATAATGAAGCTAAGTAGGAGCACCTCTCTACCAGACCAGGCCGATGATACAAAGAGGCCAAAGGAACAGATCAGACTTTCACCAACCTGTTTTACCCCTTGTAAGGAATACGGAAGCCTGGCTTCAATAGCACCTTTTCCTGCACTAATGTGCTGGGAAAGATGAGAAAGCAAAGGGTTTTAAGACTTGCCAAGCATGCCCAAACAGGGGATGGAGACTTCAGCCAAAAGGTTAATCTAAAGCAACTGTGAAGTTTAATTTTACAGCCTGTCTTGCATTGTTAGGGGGAGAAATTAGTTTAGCAGTAGCTTCTTGGGGATGAAATGCAAGATCAGACCTTCTGCAGCTGACCTCTGTTTGCAATCATTTTCAGCAGTCCGCAGTTTTATTAGACTCTAACAAGTAGCAATGTTTGTACAAACACTTGAATACATGTGGAGTTTTGGAGGAAATGTATTTTTGAAACAGACTATTACCCTTGTAATTGCATGGGGAAGAGAGATGGGTTCAAGGTGAGAGTAATCAAGGGGTCTGTGTATACTGCATCTTGTGTTTCTATCGTCCAGCATGCCGTGCAGCTCCGTGTGCTTTAAAGTGATGCTAAGCATTCATGTAATTGTATTAGAGTTTTAAACCGTGATTCATCTTCAGTATTGGAGTAGGGCAGCTGAGCAGACATTGGAGAGGTGATGACTGAAAGGTAAGTGTCACTTAGTAAAAGTAGGTGTACTAACAGCAAATTAGGGTTAGGATGTGTTTAAGCCGATGCCAGTTTCAGCATGCCTATCTTTGGTGACTAGTTATCATTACAGATAGTCTCTCAGAGGGTATTGGTAGAAAGCTGGGGAAGCACGTGTGACTGGCTGTGCTTTTTGCTGGTGTGTCACAAGAATAGTCTCCTTGTACCTTCCCAGTTTCTTTTATATTGTGTGCCATTCATAGGCCATAAATATGGCTCATTACTCTTTTCCCCTTCCTCTTGGGACAGCCTGTTTGAAAGGGCACAGCTTCTAGACATTCAAGGTTCATAATTCCAAATTAGCACCAATCTTTATGCACATTGTTCTATTTCTGTCACTAAGGGAAACTTGAGTCATGATTATGTGAAGTGAAATCTCAGAGGTTTTTACTGTAACACACTTTGGGCATTGTAGTTGATGCAAAGAATAGTTAGTGCAAAGAAATCTACTATGTATGGGTAGTATTTGCACTTCAATTTGAATCAAGAAATGCAAAACATAGCTATAATCACACCCTTATTGTGGCAGAACCTTGGTTTACGTGTTTCTGTTAAATTGTTTTGTCTCATTCAAAGCCCTAGTGCTTATATCAAGAATGACAACAATCTTTTTATTTGTAGGGGGACATTAATATTTACTAAAGATGGATGTGAGTCAAAATCCTGACTCAAAATCTCAAATTTGGGAAACTTTAGAGTTTTTGTTGTTGAACTATTTTAAATTTAAATGGTAGTAAATTAAGTAAACAATCTGTACATGAACTGTAGGCTCCATGGCAACTAAGCATATTGCAAAAATGTAATGACAACCAGCTACAGCATTAAAAAATACTCTAGACAAAATAGCCAAGCTGTTTGTGTAACACTAGAAATTCCAAAAGATATCAAAGTCAGCCAAGCAGTAAATCAGCATGAAATACATTTCTTCCTGCACCAGCAAAGGCACTCCAGTATGGACTTAGATCAGGAGCTGATTTTATAGCATTGTGGCAAAAGCATAGTCTGTAAACTTCTGGGTTTGAGCCTAATTTTTGTAAATTACTAGCTTTAGAAAGAGTTCATATTTAGACACAGCATATAAACATTAAAAATGTTTGACAAGAGTATTATATTAATAGACTAGTTGCCAAAAAGCACAGTTAAACTAAATATTTTGGACTGTAAGACTGGTTTAGTCTCCAAGTTGTGAGTTGTTTCACCCAAAATATTGGTGTTACGTTATTGTTTAGAGCAGTCCTAAGGATATTCTGAAGTTATGCGTGGTGGAAGTGGTTGTGCTGTCTCCAGCTCATGCCTTACTGAGGACTGGCATTCTCTTGGTGAATCACCCCTGTGCAGGATGCTGTCTGCTCCCACAACGTGTGACTGGAAGACCTTGACTTGTCTTGCAGGGTAATTTCAGGCCCCTTTACACTTCTAATGTCCTCTGAAGTGATCATACT
This sequence comes from Sagittarius serpentarius, assembly GCA_034782735.1. Taxonomy (NCBI): domain Eukaryota; kingdom Metazoa; phylum Chordata; class Aves; order Accipitriformes; family Sagittariidae; genus Sagittarius; species Sagittarius serpentarius. The sequence continues at coordinate 22,431,427 of JAVKLA010000090.1, forward strand.
CTGGCCCCAAATCTTTCTAGCTTGAGTCTTGCAAATTGTGATGTGCTAAGCCAAAAGTAGCTGAGAAAATTGTCAATGCTCAGTGCTTTATGATAAATAATGTTTTGTTCTCTATTTTACTGAAAAGCATAGCTATTTATAGTGTCTTCGCTCTCCTAGAAAATTAGGCTGGAAACAGCTGAATCTTCTAAGCAGTTATGCAAACTTGAGAGAGACTGGCTGGACTTGCTAATGCTGATCAAGTAATGAAGCAAGACAAATACTATTTTCTTAGGTTTTTTCAGGTTTTAAAGACATTGCAGAAATACTAATCTAACCATCCTCCAGCAGTGTTGTTCAGTTCCATATAGCGTAAGTTCCCTCAGGCAGAAATTTCTGAGAACAGTGGGAAGTCAGAAATTTACTTGGCCAAAGGGATGATGAGAGTGCAGCTGGGTCAGGTGGGAAGGATGGGGACTGAATCATACTAGATACTGAGAGACTGCTTGGTAGCGGCTTGCGCTACGACTGGAGCAGGAATTTGAGTCTTGCTGTTTCCCTGCTAAATTCCAGTTCTCTCTGTTGGCTGAGCTGTACATCTCTTCTTTGCTGATGGGGAATGTTACATCAGGTATGTAAGGCAAATGTGAACTCCTGTGTATTGTTCTGATACTAAAAAGCACTGGATTGATATAATCACACGAGCTGGAGTTAAGGTAGGATCATGATTTACTTCAGATGATTCCATGAACCTTTTGTTCATCTGCACACGTAACTTAAAGTCAACCCCCTTTGTAAATGACATTTTAGAGACTCTGACATTTAGTCAAGGTGACCACCAGCTGGTAACTTTTGAAGAATCAATAATGCAAATAGTAATCTGTTAGGAGAAATACCACTGTGAGGTCATCTTTAAAATAAAGCTCATTTTACTTGCGCTGTTGTGCCCCCACCGTGTTTGCAAAAAGGGGAAAAAGTCACTGGTTTAATTAATGTGCCGTGTGACACTGAAGTGACTACTTATATAGGCAGTATACCAGTAAGAGCTGTTATTTCGTTTTGTTAATATAGGGGAACAAATAGTCTAATTTTAAGCTTGCGTACTTCTCTTTTGTTAGCAGCAAAACTGTCAGTATAATAAATGAAAGCAAGGGTGGTGACTTTGAAATGAATGGTCTGAATCATGTATCAGCAGGCATACTGCCAATATGGTTATGCTATTTAACAAGACAGTCTCCAGTCTAGGAAAGGAGGATATGTTGGTTTTTTTCCAGAAGTTAAAGCCTACAGAGAACAATATTCCATCAAGAAAAAAGATATAACAAGGACTATACAGCCTATAAATAATACATTTTTTTCCTACTGAAAAATACTTGATCTTCAAATAGAAGTCATGTTTGAATTCTAGTTTGTACTGATTTTTCTAATAATTTGTATATTAATGCCACTATGATATTACACAGAAGTTTGTTCTATACCAGTCTTTATACATCTATAGGAAGCCCCTTCCTGAAAGGGAGGAAGCTTTTACAGGAGTCACATGGGAGAATGCATGTTAAATTCTTTAGCAGCATCTGACTATTCTAGTTATGGTGAAGAAATACGGAGCTGAGAATAACAGAATGCACTGAGTATGAGTGTAAGGCAAAAAGTACAAGAAATGTTGTTTGTTGTGTCACGAAGGCTATGTTAAAATAAGTACTATAAAAATGAAATGCCACATTTAATATAAGTGCAGTTACAGTGTATGCAGCAAAATAAGGATAGATTTTGTGCAGGAAAATGCCCCATAGTATTCCCCACCTTTTCTGAGAGGTTAAGAAAATGGAACTTTAACAACAGCAGGACAGGTCACAGGGCTTTCATCAGGTTTTGAAAGCCGTGAAAGTTTTTATAGAGTTTTGATGAACTTTCATTGGCATATGGTGTAGACATGTCTGCCAAGAGTGAAAACATCATTGTTCATAATGAATCTGTTTTAACAGTTGTGTTATGTTAGTGCTCGAATGTCTTTAAAAGATCCAATGTTATTGACTGATACTGTGCAACTGAGTCCTTTTGTTATAGCATTTATAGGCTAAAAAGTTAGGAAGAAGAGATTATATAGCTGTTATGGAGTGTGTGTGGAAAGACAAAGCAGTGAAGAAAGCATATGCTTAGCATTGTCCTGATCACTGTGCCTCCTTCATGTTGACTTCCTGGACCGAGTGTCTGGTGTATGGGGAGCGGTGGAGGGGGGAGTGGGTTAAGATTTCTAAAACAGTGTAGGTGCTCACGTGAGTGTTCAGATGCTTTGTTACAAAGGCCTGATTCAGTCAAGCTCTTAAACATCACTTTTTAAGTATCTAAGTAGTTTCTGGAACCCAAAGTTAGGCACATACTGAAGCAGCCTGGTCAACTGGCTCTGGAGGATGTGGGGAAAATGTATGTGGTAGGTACATTATATTAGGAGGATCAGTCTGTAATCCTATATAAAATACTGGGTATCTCTGTTAACATATTGAGTCAGGAGTGTGATTTCTGAAGAACATACCATCCTCACTGGCTGTGTTTTGGGTGGCATCGTGGAGGCATGAGTCAGAGCTGGGCAGATGTCGTCAAGGTCTCACGAGTTGCTTTTGGGTTGGCATCGCTCTGTGACAGCATATAAGACTTAAATAGCTGAAACAATGTATATTACAGAAGTGCTCTATAGAGAAGACTTAACTCTTGTCTAGCATGAGGGTTATCCAAAGGAATAGTCAAAAGAATTATAAAAATGCTTTTATAGCAATCACTCAATAGCAAATTCAGTAGCGATCATAACTCTCAAAACAGCAGCAGTAGTTTCCTACAGTGCTGGTAAGTTGGCTCTGTTTTCTTTTATTTTCACTTCTTCAGTTATCTAGGAAACAGATCAAGGAAAGCCACGGATCTGTCAAGTCGTAGCCTTGACAGTTGTATGAAGCTCGTGGTTCATGGTTCCACAGTAGTGTTCCCAGCATCTCCAAAACTGGTGAGACAGTAGTGCAGCCTCTCCCAGACAGCCAGATGAGCAGGTTGGCTGGCTTTGCAGTCTGTGGGCCAGCAATGTGGGCAGTGCCTTCCTGCAGGCTCTGCTGTCAAAGGAGAGCATGCCCACCACTGCCTACGAGCTTATTTCTATTCATGTGAATAGAGCCAGGCATGATACGGTTCTGTGTCCACAAACACAGACCACAAAGCACGGAAGCAATCACACAAGTTAAAAAAAATAAAAACTCTTTGGGATGTAATGCTAAAAGGCTTCACAATGGCCATCATTTCAACATCTTTTCTCAGAAGTCGTGAAGACAAGAAAGGCAAGAAACTTGCTTTTTTGCAAACTACTGCTGCTACTCAGGAAAAAGAAATCTGATATTCACATCTGATGACTGACCTTTGAGGAGGAAAGAAATCATGTAAATATTCTGAGGCTTATTGTAAAACTATAGTAACTGGAATCACTGTTTGTGTTGGATGCGTATACTCTTGTATGAATGTGTTTGCTTCTATATAGAGTTATTAAGATGCATATAAAGATAGTAAAAGGTAAAGTAACGTTACCACAGCAGGCAGACTGTCGCTCTGTAAAAGTGGCATTTCAGGACCTGCTTCATAGTCTTGGCTCATGAATGCCGTGAAAGAAGGTCAGTTGACCAGATTTTGTAACAGCAAGACTGAACAGTCTGCTCAAGTGCGCTGATATCTTCTGGGTAGTGTTGTCACTTTTCATAATCACGTTGGATAAGATAGAACATGACTTCCTCAGTAGATGGACACCCTGGAGGTAGTTCAACTTGTCACACTAGATAGGATATGTCCTCTGCCTCTGTATTAAAGTTCATCTATATTTGTTCAACTCAGATAAAATTAGACAAGGAAAGTTTAAAAAACCAAACCAAACTCAAACAAGTCTGCCTAAATGAAAAGCTATGTCATGTGCCAAAGTGGCTAATAATATTTGATAACCATGTCAAAATGCCTATTTTGAAATTTAAAAAGAAAACACCATGAATATAAATGCAGTGATAAAGACTGTTTATTTCCCTTAACTCTTTGGTGTTCTAGCACTGCTCTGTTTCTGTGATAGAACCTAAATAGTTGATGAAGATGGTAATTCCCTGTGTATTGAAAAACAAAATTGAGCTTTAAGCATCACTACTTTTCCCTTCTCATTTTACGTTGGTATGAACAGCGTTTAGGAGTTGGAGAATCTAGTAAGTGTTTTGAATAATACAGCTTTTTCTTTCTCCTGTCAAAAAGTGGCAAATACCTTTTTCTAAGCATCCTATAGATTTAATAATCTTTTAACATTTGTGCCCTGCCTTAAATCAGTGTATGTCCATTTCTGCATTGCTTCAGCAAGCTTTGTCTTCCCAAAGTTTCCTTTTCACTGTGAATTTACAGTTCAGCATGCTCATATCGATGGCTTACGTTTATGTGAACAGTGGTCTATTGCACTAGTTTGCTGTTCTCTCCAATATTAGCAGTACTTCCTGGTTTCAGGGTATTCTTTTGGTCTCTTTTGCCATGTGGCTTTCCTCACATTTTTTTTTCTTTGTATATGTATGTGCCACAATGCACAGTTAATACATAAGCATAAGTATTAAAAGATGTAAGTGCTCATTGTAGGTTTTATACTACCCATCTAGCGGCATGCAGCGGGAATTTTTAGCAATTTAGAACAACGTAGCCTAAATCAGTGATGTAATTCTGATAGTTAGCACTAGGTAACTTTTCTAAAGAAACAGAAAGCTTCTCCCTGATTAGATTACTGTATATTATCCCTTGTAGAGTTTTTGAATTACAGTTTTAAATGAAAAATGTCCAGTACATATGAGGTACACACGTTAACAGTTTTTATACTCTGAAGAGCAGTTGGTTGAGAGTAATGCCTTTGTGGCTTTCTAGATGAACAAAAACATTTCCATAAAGAACATGCTACTTGTGCCTGGAATTTAGTGCCACCCATTTTGATAGCTGGATTTGCAGACTACTATAAATAATAACGTTTAGATGATGCCTATCAAGTGCAATTTGCTATGTAATCTTCAGTGTCCTTTTTTAACATAGTTAAAGCAGAGGGGTATTGGGAGGGAGATTGTTTACTGTACTTTTTCTCCTTAACACATTGTAATTATTTTTACTTTGGCACTTTCAGTCACAAACTGCTATGTTTTGTGGTGCTCTGTCATCAGAAGAATCAGCCCTCCTCCAGAAAGCCTGATGTGAGTGAAAGTGATTACTATTTCCTAGAACACACTACAGATAAGGGAAAATGTAATTGCTACAGACTGGAAAGTTAACCATAACAAATGTTGTCATCTTTTATCAATGAAAACAACAGGTGAAATGAAGAAGAAGCAGCAGCATTTTCCTGAGATTATGAAGTGTGTATTGTAATTGTCTGTGACGGGCTGAACCTGAGGCTGGTCCTGACCCTTTTTTAATCTATTTACTCTTAGGAAACAAAAAAACCAAACAAACATCACTTTTCCATATTGGTAGCATGTGCTTTGGGACAGTCTGGTTTTGTTTCGTTTGTCTCATGAATAAATTTTCCTAATGAAGTAGCTCTATCGAGTTCAGACACAAACATTTATTTGCTAATGGTCTAGCGTACTACTACATAAAAATCAACTCATATTAGTCTGCAGATGAAATATATTTATATGGTAAAGTAATTATGGTCACAGAGATACTGTATAAAAAGCTCTATTTTGTATGCTTTTCTAAGGGTAGCTGACTTGTGCAAGAGGTGATTTACGAGCTTGCTGCAATAAGCAGTGGCTTGAAGGCTTAACATACTAAATAATGCATACGAGATGAAAAATATTTATTTTGGGGAGAGGAGGAGGAGAAATTACTTTGAATTGTTGTATAACTTAAAGTAACACACTAATCTTGCATCATAAACTACTTTCATTGACTATGGTTGTGTAATGCCAGACAGGCTAAATTTTCAAATGTATGAATTAAAGAAACAGCTTGAGAAATTCCATAACAATATTATGTTGCTGTCTCGCATTCTTCCTTGCTAGAAAGCCTCTGTGTAAGGTTTTATTGACTTGTTAATGGGATAGCTGAAGTTGTATGTAGTTGTCTTGTTTAGCCTCTATTTGTATTAGACAAATACCAGATGTCGTAGATACCAACCACCTTTTATGGAGTAAATCAAAATGTTGTCTTTTCATTTCTGAAATAAATTCCTGTATTCTTAATGGTCTTGTTTCTTAGACAAACTTCTTTTGCCCTGTCAGCAACTTCCTGAAACGGGAAATATTTAAGATGTTATTTCACATATCTCATCTTTTGCTGTTAATGTGACGCTTAGATCATGGAGACCATGTTTGTTATCAGTTGTTATGTCCTTTTGAAGGATGTTTGCAGCTCTTTTCCAAATTCTGTGTATTTATGATCACTGCAAGGAAAGTGCATATGATTTGGTGGTCTCCATTTTCCAATCCATTTCTCACTATTTACTCTAAATGAAACAACAGTTAACTAGGTTGTCTGATTTTGCAGCCTGAGTTAATAGCCTTATTACAGAAATAGGCAAATCTATTGCTATGGCTTGCTTATTTCACATACATGCAGGATTTGGTCCAAAATCTCTTGTGGTCCAGTCAGTTCTTCATGTCAAGTCTGTAGAAGGATTTCATTTGATCTTAGTATGAAAAGCATTGACAATGGCATATGATTTACTTACAGAAAAGACTTATCTTCACTCTGATAAATATTAGTTTATATCTGCTGATATGTACCAATAAGTTCTAAAGCAGCCAATTTATGGGTGTGTTCGCCTAATCTAAAGTGAATATTTGTGTCAATCCAAAATCTCTGGGCAAGTGAACTTCAGATGTGAACTTGCTATTCTTGAAAATAAATTCTACCTAATTTATGAAAAAGTTGTTTTTTTTTTTTTTGAGATGTAATGCTAATATGGCCGGAGAAATCATAAATTGTAGAATAGTTTGGGTTGGAAGGGACCTTTAAAGATCATCTAGTCCAACTCCCCTGCCATGGGCAGGGACAAGAAATGCCCTAAATAGGTATCTGAACAGATGAGAACAGTTAGTGTATACCTTTTGTTATCACCATAATCTTCATGGCCTTTAGGAATACAATTTATTAAACTCATTAATGAAAAGACTTGGAATCCTTATTTCAGGCAGTATTTTATGAGGGGTTGTAGATTTAAGGAAACTTAATGTTGCTTTATACCCATTATTTAAAAAATTTAATTATTTTTACACTGCTTCAAGTTTTCTTCTTATGAAAATTAATATGAGCACTAGTATGTATAATACGAGTAGTACAAATAATAAATATATTAATCTACATATCTTAAATGTACATTTAGTATTTTCCACTTTTTATCAAACCTCATGGAATCTTATCAGGTGCTATACTATGCACAAGACTGTAAACAGCTCTTTTGTGTAAAATGAGATAATCCACAAGGAGAGTAGATGAGAAGGATGTACTTAGCATTTTAGGTAACCTACTCAGGAATTCCCCATTTTTATTTTGAGCCAAAAATCTCAGATTTCTAGGTGAGAGTTTTGGAAAAGAAGACAAGCTCAAAATTGCACAGAAGTCTTATCAGAGTTCAGTATTAAACCCAACTCTCAATGCTCAGTGAAGTAGTTAAAAAAACTTCCTTCTAGATTTCTTGTCCAATGTTACTGAAATCAGAGGGACTAGCATTTATAATTTTCATACGGAAGGGTCAAGCCCTGTAGTAATTCCCCCTTTTTTTCAAGTGAAGAATATCCAAGATGATAAACAAGCTTTCCCTTATATTAAATCAGCTTTGCACAACTATGAGAGTCTGGGATGTTAGTTGTTTCATTATCATCACCATAGTGGCTTATCCAACTCTAATATGCTCACTACCGAACACTCGGATCTCTTTCTCTAATGCATGAAAAATATATCTGGTTTACTGGTCAACTGAAGCATTTTGTAGCAGAATGTTTTGGGTTCCCCACCACCCCGCCCCAAATTCAGGCAGTGCCACAATCTAAAAAATGATTAGACGGTTTCATCTGGTTTTAACTTGCTGTTTGTTTTCTATGTTTTGTTTTTGATAGAACAGCAATCGTGCATAGTGTATAATTTGAACAGTGCTATAAATGCTTACTTAGTCAGATATAGGCACTTGGAAAAAGTGCAGAGCGCAGTATAAGACAGGCAAACTTCCATTTTCAAGTTTATAACACTGATAAATTTGAACAGCATTTAAGTGATTTGTAGGTTCTGCAATAAAATTCAAGCAAATGAAGTTATATGTGGAAATTCTGGGGAAGACAAACTTGGATACATCTAGAGGAACTTCTAAAACTCTGTACTTGACTGCAGGAAATCCTTAGTGGTCTGACTCTGCACTTACTAATGTCTTGCTTGCACTGTCCTTCTCTGACTGCAACACCTTTATCCAGTCAAGAAGTAAGGTATTAATCTGTTTTAATATTGAATCCTTACTAGGTATCCAGTACATTATTTCAGACAAGGATGGTAACTGGCAAAGTGTAAGCACCAAGCACGAGTGTGTTGCTGTTCTCTAGGTGCCTTTGTAGGATAGCCATTTCTGTTTCACAGATGGGGAACTACAAAGAAAAATTTGAGAATTTACCACAGCTAGAAAGTGTCAGCTCCCCAGTATTTGACAAGAGAAGATTGCTGAATATGAATTAACAGTAGGTTAAGGGAACAAAGGGTGGAGCAGTTTTTGCTTAGAAGCTGAGGTAGGCGGCAGGATCTTCAGGGCCGTGTGCTTTTACTGTTGTGCTCAGTGAAGTAGGAAAGACTGAATACTTCGATAGTCCGGTTTGCTGACTATCTTTCTGGTTAGTCAAAGCTGACACTAGCTGCAGTTGCATCAGACTTTACAACTGTGTGAGATAGGGCAATAATATGGCAGATTAAATTTGAAATTTGTAAGACACAGTCTGTAACAACAGGCTCTAATTTACATACTAAACTGAGAAAATAATTATGAGAATGTTAGCTCACTTAGCAGTAGTGAAACAGCTAGATAAAATACTGAGAAATATTGGCTAAACACTTTGCTAGAAAGAATACTAGATGTTACACAATGAAAATTGCACACTGTATTTAAGAAAGTTTGTCCAAATATTACCAGACTGTGTTTTCAAGTCCCTTCTTCCTGATAAACTGTTCAGGAAAGACCAATACCCACAAAAACATATTAATTGTTTTGTTACTGATACAAATGTAGGAAGTATTTCTACTTATCTGTCGGCTAAGCTCATGTTCTCCACTCTGAGCTATGAAAATATCAGAAGAAAGATTACTCAAAATAAATAAGCATCAGAATCCAAAGCTGGGTAACCATCTTTTCTGTTAGAGTAACATCTAAAATGAAAAAAATCAAGTAAAATGTCTGTAGTCAACACATAAAAGAAAAGATATAACTAACTGGATTGCTGCTGCAAGGGAAGAAGAAAAGTGATTTGTGTTTGCAGTCAGTAAGGTGTTTTTTCTCTTCTAAAATGGAAGAGAAAATATCGGTTTAAGATTCTAGGAGGCATTTCTGTCCTTCGCACAATATCCTGAGGTACTCCTTTGTGCATCAATGGATGTTACTGCTTGCTTGGTAATGAAGTGGTTTCTAACTTCGCTTCCTTTGCCATTACAAAGCTTTTTTTGCCTTTTCATATTTTTAAATGCAAAGGAGAAAATAAATAAAAAAATGAAAAAGAATATGTACAACTTAAAGACTTCAGACTTAGCACACTGAGTGAGACTGAGTGCTTCATGTATAATGAATAGAACTGTCTGAAGTTTTGCATTCTTTGCCTGTCCTTTTCCTTCGTGCCAATGATGCTACACAATACTTCGTTCTTTTAGGTGTTGTTCAAGCCAGGGTTGATAAAATGGCTGAGAGTGTAAACAGTTCTTCAGAAATGAGTGTATATAATGAAAAATAAAACAATTCAAAAGTGGAAAAGGAATATAATACAGAAATAACTGCTGAAAAGGAAGAACAGTTTTTTCTGAATAACAGATTCTCTACTGTTCAGCTGCTCTAATGGTATGCCTTTGAATATATTAGGGAAATTAGTACTGAACCAAATATTATGTGTACTTCTAGACCGTTTGTAGCAAGCTCACGCTAGTACTTCAAGATCCTTAAGAAAAGTTCCAGACTAACGATAGTACATTAAATCTTGTCTCAGTAAAGGCCAGAAATTATGCAGTCTGAATAGACTAGTAAAATGAAGTGTAGGTTGTAGATGAGGCAGAGAATGTTGTCCGATTTTTCCACGTCTGTCATACAATACACAGCTGACCTTCAAAGACCTGCCGTTTCTGCCATTCCTGATAACAGGCTGCTTTTTCCTGACAAAATGAAGGAGTTGTTGTTGATGATATTGGATAATGCTTAGAGACAGACCAGTATTGGTATACAACGCAATAGGATCGGCGTTACCAGTAATTCAATGCATGTATTTAAAAGTTGGGGCAGTGATGAGATTAATTATGCTTAATCCTATTTCTCTTCAAGGCAGGGTCCTTTCTAGATGTTTGGCAATAATAGATGATTCTATCTATAACTTCTTGCAGGTTTAAACAATTAAAAACATCCAATAAAGAGACTGAAAACCCTTAAACTGTTAGATGTCCAGACTTAGATGAATGTGCATTGGAGTGTTTTGGACTAAAGAAGTAAAAAATCGCCTCAGTGTTTCCCAAATTTGTTCTCAGCCCTCATCCAAAACTTTCAGATGAACACTGTGGGTAGAGTTGCCAGATGACATCGTGTTAGTTGATTGTAATTCAAAAGTGAAATGTAAAAGTGCTAGATAAGTTTTTTACTGCTTGTAATACTGGTCTCATTCAGATAGGGACAGTTTTCTCAAACTTGGCTAACTCTACTTACTCTCATAAAAACACCTTTCCTTCCCTCAGGAAAGAGAGGTATAGGTATTATTTCAGTCTTTAATCAGCATTTTTAGTTGAACTTAAGACTTCCTAAGCAAGAAAGGCTATATTCTACCCTCCTGTACATGCGCTGTTTAGTCATGAAAGCAATCCTGTAATACATATTCATAGCGATTCTAGACCCTGGACCTCCTAACATCCCTGTATTTAACTTCAGTGTTTTGATTACTCCCTCTGAAACCAGCAATAGAAGGCAAATTCTCAGTGTCTCCAGGATCTGCGATAGAAGGCAAATTCTCAGTGTCTGCAGGATTCAGTAATATAATTCTTGTGACCTTATTCATGGATAGATCCCGTCATGTATTTCTTTTTAGATTCCTGTAGTGGCCTTATTGATGGTTTCTGAACAACAGTGAGCTTAGGACCAAATTTTCCAAGTTAGATGTGTAAAAAGTATAGTAGGAACCTGGTAGATATGAAAAAAGTAATTTCTTAATAGTTGCTAGTTCAACAAGGATTTAAATCTTTTGAAAATGTGAATGCTTTAATGTCCTTAATTCTTTAGGAAATTTGGCCTTGTTACCCTCCCTTTTGGGGTCATTTTGTGCACAGCTGAACATACCTGAAAAAAGAGCATCTGTGAGCAGGAGATGCACAACTTGCGAGTATAATGCACTTATCTTTTGCATATGTTAGCAAATAAATGTATCTAGGATTTAATGATTTACCGAGCTGAGCACATTAGTATGCTCATTGCCTGGGATAAGATACCCAAAGAGCCTTTGCTGGCAGATGTCAGCAGAGGAAGAACTGGCCTCTGCTGCTTTCCAAAATAGACTTGTGATGATGTTGATGTGCCATCTTCTACCCGCTGCAGGTTAATTTGCTAGGGTTTTATACCGTACCATGTTGGTGGTTATTTTTTCCTGTTGAATACCAGAACAGCTAACAATCCCCACTTCCACAATTCTGCCTGTGAAGCCAGTTTTACCTTTGTCTTGTGTGGCTCTGCTCCACAGACTCCCTCACAGCTTTCTTGCAGCACAACCATTTCTGTAGGTGTCTCAGCCAAGGTATCAGACTGAGGCCTTGGATCCTTGGAAGATGGACAGTACTGGGGGATGTGGGGCTTCCTGATATACGGCTTTTTCCTGTCAGTAGTCAGAACTGTTACCTGAAGCACAGTAAGTCAAGATGTTGAAAAAGTCTGCAAGTTTTCATTATTCTCAGACAGATTGATTAGAGATGAGATTAAAGGTATGGAAATGGAGAGTAAAACTGTCTTCACTTTCACAGATACAATCGCGTGCAGTATTTGGTATTCAGAAAATGCAGAGAAGCTGGTGTCCTGAGGGGTGCTTATCATATTTTACTGACTTTTTTGAATTTAACTGAACTTTTTGGAAACAGCCTTGGCTTATAAGCCAATTTATTTTTCTTTTTACTTGAATAAGATTCAGTAACTCTTGAACATGTTTTTCAAATTGAAGAGAGTCTGGGGTTGATGTTAATTATTGTCTATGTTTTAAAAGTTCAAAAGAGCTCTAAGTCACAAGTGTTGAAAACCGTAATCGGCATGTAGTTAGGCATCACATGGATGTCTTTTGTTCTTTTACATGTGCTTGCTGGTTAGTTCTAGTAATAAGTAAAACCCTGGGATTGTGTGGTTGAAAGCTAATGATTCAGAACCTCACTGGCTGATGCCTTAAGATCAACCTAATTCAGTAAGGGTCTTCTGGCCTGAAAACTCCTTGAATATATGATTGGAGTAGCTAGTCTAAGGTTTGAGGATAGTGTAGAGTTTATTTGTGGGAAACTTGAAGAAAAAGCTACTGGGATTTCAGTGTTGCCTAGAATATTTTTTTACTCTGTCTGGTTAGGGGACTCACTGGCTCCTAGCTAGTGCAGGCAGTTTTCCCTTTTCTGTCTTGTGCTGCATCCTTTTGTCTCTGTTACTGTCTTGTAAGCTTAAAAAACTTTGTAACTGCTTCTCTCGATTAATTTTGTATTTATACATTGAAGTGATGTAGTCCTTTTATATGCATATTATAAATTTCCTAGTGAATTTTTTAATCCTGAACTACCCAGACTGAATAAATAATAGTTGTCCCAAATATTTGCAGTACTTTATGTATAACTGGCAGATATGTGGAGGGAGCTGTAATCTAATTATGTGAATTTCTGGGAGATGAACACTGGCTGTTCTGAGGCAACTTATCAGAATTGTTCCTTTGAGGCAACTGTTGTTTTCAGTCAGCACTTTTCTCATCATCATAGTTATAAAAAAGGCTTGTGTCTGGGAAAACAGTCCAATTAACTAATGGAAACAAAACCAACTGTACTGCTGTAGGTAGGTTCACTTCGGCTTGTTTAAAAACAGTATCTCCTGGAGATAATGTTACTGGGTCTTAGAAAAGAGCTAGGAGGAGACTGAGAGAATAACAGATAGGGGAAAGGAGGAAGCAGGGTAGGAGCAGTTAAAGCAAAGATGTGCCATAGGACAAAGAAGAACAGGAGTGAAAGTAACAGAGAATTTTTTTTTCTTTAGTGTTGACTGGAAAGTTGGTTAGTATTACACTGTAATTAGAAATGCTGTTGCGTATTTTATGTTGCCATTAATATTTTCAGTTGAGAAGATACAAACAGAGAAACACAGGTTTCTCTTTTTGCTTTGATTTCCAGCTAATTATTTGGGGGTTAAGGTCCAAAGACCCAATATTGAACCAGTATGTCTATAGTTTTCAAATATGTACATCATTGCCAGAAGTTTTTTGATCTATGTACTGTCATCATTATAATGAGCTTCTTAGCATTTGCTCTTGCCTTTTCTGCCTTTTGAGGGTAGCATTCTTTGGAGTCCAGTCACTCAAAGCGTGAAGTGGAGTGATAATTGTCTACTTCAGATTATACTTCTTCAGTCTTTCCTGTGTATCAACGTACAATAAATCTCTTGCCAAAAAGTTTTTGATTATGATGTGTAACAAGTTTAGTGCAAGGGAGAGGGGTGCAGGCAGGGCAAAAGAATATTTTTGGATGCACTTGAAAGCTTGCAGAAAATCCCCCAAACTGTTTTGTTTTATCTTAGCTTAAACTCAGATACAGAACAGCCTGCTGGATGTCTAAGTCAGCAATCCCCATAAGGTAAAACTTATAAAGACCCTGATATCTGCCAACTTCTATTTCCTTTTCGGGATAATTAATAGACTAAGCTATAGAGAACATAAACTGTCAATGGAAAGTATAAGGGGACCTGTGTTTCCTCAGATAAATAAGGAAGGTCATAGCTCTGGAGAATGTTCCATGTAATAAACATTTTTAAACGAGCCTGAAACTTTGAGAAATCAGTATGGAGACTGAGGAAGGGGCAGCATGGCAGCAGCTTTTCTTTGTGTTGGTAATTAATCTTGCTGCAGGCATTCTGTGCCAGCCAGAGTTTTCCCTGGTGTTCTGAAAGAAATGGAGGTCTACACTGCAGTTCCTGAAGTGACAAACAGTCCCTAAAATGTCAGACATGGATGTGTAGAATAGTCTTTATCGCATAAGAAAATAATTTGATTTTTCTTTTTCTTCAGACCTTTGAAGAAAATATTTTGAATCTTGTTGCTGTGGTCAATGATAAAGCTGTTTTCACTTTGGTTTTTGGGCAGGGATATATATATAGAGTGTCTGAAAAGCATTCTAATGTTACGTGATTAATAACTGTGGGTAAAGTTAATGAGTAGCATCTGTTTTTCTAGAAGGACAACTTAATAGAGCTGTCCACTCTTGAAGATGAAGGATGTTTGTGTATGAGCGGCACTAGTAGTTGTGGGCTAACCCAGCTATTAGTTTCTTAAAAGGGGATTCTGCTTCGGTGAAACTACCAAAGTTCACTAATTAAGAGTAGATTTTGTCATTCTCCTGTCCTAATTTATCAACATAACAGTTTGACACTTGGGATTCTCTCTAGACGCAGACAAAATGAATGAGCAGAACTTGCTAGAAGTGGATCAGCTTGGATATTTGACAAGCATGATCACTTCAAGTTTTACATGTGGTTTCACTGACAGTTAATTGAGTGAAATAGTTGTCGTCATGAGTAGAGTTTATTTAAAAGCTTCTTGACTTGCAGTTTCAGGTAATACTTTGCTTTACACTAGTTCAGGCAGTCTGCTGACTCAGAAGCACAGTGATATTGATAGCAATGCTGAGCTGGCTTTGTGAGGGGGGGAGGGCAAGGAAAGCAGACACATCCTGCCACTGAGTGGTGATGGAGATGTGCTGCAGCTATTGCTGCAGCTTCATTACTACAATTAGTGCCTGTGCTGAAACAGGGGTAGGTGATGGTTATTCTAGGTAGAAGAGATGGTTATGGTTCTCCCTGTCTACCACTTTTCCCTTTGTGATAGCTTCTTTTGGCAGACAGTGCCTAGCTATTCTTTTTCCTTCCATCTTGCATTTCTTGTTCTCTCCTATCCATATCCAGACACACCGATTTGATTCTTTTCGCATGCCTTTGAACCTGCAAAAAGAGGAACAGCCTTGGCTCACAGTATTTTCCTTTCATAATCACACCGTATGCATGGTCTTTTTTTGCATAAGGTGTTGGCACTTGCTCATGCTGCTTTGAAGCCAGTTGCTTCTCTTTATTCTTTTCCTGTCTCTTCCAGAAGAAAATCCATGTACCTTTTCACAAAATACCTGGAAGTAGCAAATGAGTAACACCTTCTGAGGCTATGTAGATATGAACTGAATGTATTTGCAGTGTGGCTGTTGCAGACAAAGCACCTAACTGCAGAAGCAGACCATTTCTTTAAAGCACTGTGCTGATAGGAAAGTCTTTTTTTCTAAAATAGAGATGGCTCTGGAGCTGTGTCCCTGTTGTTCTAGTATCACCTCTTGCAAGTATTTAGTGTAACTATTTTTTCTACTCCAGTGATGCAAGATTTATCTTTGGCATGAGTGTGACAATAGTGCACGCACTTGGTATACTATTCCTGCAGCAACAGCACAGACTTTACATCCTGTGTTTAGTTAGAGGGACAGAGAAGAATAAAAATATCTGGATGGAAATAAACTTGTGGTATCATCTGGTTCATTCCGTCATGGAACAGGAACAATAACCCTAGCCAGTATTAGTCCACAAATTTTTGAAAACCACGAACAAAGGGTATTCATAGCCTACATAAATGTCATGCTCCAATGCTCACCTAAAATTAAATTTAAAAGACTTTTTTTGTAGCATATGTCAATTTCTTTTGCTGCAAATGAAGTTTAATTTTTGCTTTACATTCAGTGTAAATAGACTAAGTGAATAACTAGTGAGTTCTTTATGCATCAGGCTTGTGTTATCACAGCCTTTGAAAGAAGTTTCTAATCTGTCTGTTCTGATCCTTTATTAGAAAACATATTCTGAAATTTCTTTGCAACGTGCTGGTTTCGGCTGGGGTAGAGTTAATTGTCTTCTTAGTAGCTGGTACAGCGCTGTGTTTTGGATTTAGTAGGAGAAGAATGTTGATAACACCCTGATGTTTGCAGTTGTTGCTAAGCCGTGTTTAGACTTTTCAGCTTCTCCTGCCCAGCCAGCAAGAAGGCTTGGAGGGGCACAGGAAAGGTGGGAGGGGACACAGACAGGACAGCTGACCCAAACTGGCCAAAGGGGTATTCCATACCAAGGGACGTTATGCCCAATATATAAACTGGGGGAGTTGGCCAGGGGAGGAGCACGGCTCAGGCATCGGTCAGCAAGTGGTGAGCAATTGCCTTGTACATCACTTGTTTTATCTATTCCAATCCTTTTATTATTGTCACTTTGTTATTGTTATTATCATTGCTAGTTTCTTCCTTTCTGTTCTATTAGACTGTTCTTATCTAAGCCCATGAGCTTTACCTTTTTTTCCCCTATTCTCTCCCCCATCCCACTGGGTCTGGGGGAAGTGAGTGAGTGGTTGCCTGGTGCTCAGTTGGTGGCTGGGGTTAAACCACAACATCTTTCTTTAAAATATGATGTCCAGTACTCAGAGGAAATCTCCCCCCGATGAGTGCACTGGACTTACTGCCTTTCATAGGATACTGCTACTAATGTGTCCTGTATAATAGCACATCCTCCTCTTTTTTAATAAGAGCATCATTTTGTTATTTCTTTCAATTGGTAACTTATGAATTCCATAGAACTTTATTTTATGGTAGTTACCAAACCTGTTTATTCATGAGACTCTGCTGTCTTGTGCATAATATGTTTCACTTAGTCAAATTGCTTGTTATTGTTTTGCTTCTTATTGTTTTCATGCTATTTCTCTAACTTATCATGAAAATCCTCTCCCAGAAATCATAACTTCCACTGCAACCCATGTTTTGCAAGCTACAATTCATTTGCAGCTTTGTTTCATTATATAGGTCATTTTTGTAAACACTGAATAGTGCCAGACTGAAAATCAGGAAAGCCGTAGGCACTCCTTGGTGGGTTTTCATAGCTCAAGAGTGAAATTTGAGTGAAGCAAAGGGTATCCCTTGTGCTCTGAGAACTGTTGGGGTGGTTTTGTAACCATGGAAGCTTTATGTTAATCATAGATTAGTTTTTACTATGTATGAGCTCATTCTATCAAAATCTTCCATGTTTCAGGCAATTAGTTTAAATCCTGCATTTTAGTTCAATGATCCATTCTAATTTCTAGCTTGAATTTTATAGCTTCTTTCTGAAATAACTCTGTATTCACAAATATGCCAAAATATGCACATTCTTCTTAATCATATCTGTTAATGAGTTACAAAAATTATTTCATATCATGGCTAGGTACATCTCACAGTGGAGCTATGTTTGTTCAGTGGTGGTTCATAGAGCTAGTCAGAGATTCTAATAGAGTATGCTCACTTAACTTCATTACTAATACAAATGCAGTGCTTATTTTACAGAAAATCTAAATGAATGGTTCGGTTCAAGCTGAAATTAAAAGGAGGAAAAAGGGAGGATGGAAGGGTACAAGAAACAATAACGCTAAAACAAAACATAACAAACAGCTGATGAAAGGAGGACTTATTTTCCATTATCAGCACTAAAGACAAAGCAGCTAGGAGGGAAGCTTGAACAGCTTTTTGCTTGATCGTAAGATGGTGAGATTTGAGGGAATGCTGTCTGCCTTAGTGAAACAAAAGAGATTTACTAAAATTCAGCTCAATTTAGTAGAAATTGCTGGCAATAAAACATTGCAATGTTAATTTGCAAGACCTAGAGTAAACATCCTGTGAAGCTTGAGCAAAGTGATGTACATGAATAGGAAAACTATGAATAGAAAAACTATGGTACTTTTCAAAGATATAATTTATAAATTTGTTATAGCTTCTTTTAGCTGTGGTAAAACACAGAAATCTAAATAAAACTTTGTGTATATGCTGTATACCTGAAAATGGACATCTTCAGAGTGGACTTGAAACTAAACTTGTGAATAGAAAAATATGCAGGATTTTATTGTGCATTTCCTGGAAGGATGCTAATGCAATCCAGGAATTGAACAGACTTGTGAAATCAATTTTTTTTTAGATTGTCTTTCACCTTCGATACAAAAACATTGTAGGACTTCTATATTTTATTATGGTTATTCAGAGATTCTTTGGACCAAAACTCTGCAATTGTTTTCATTAGAACTACATAGAAAGCAGTTTCCTGCAAAATTTTTGCTTGAATAACTCAAAGGCATTATTTCATGCATCTAAATATAATTGGAATTTTTAGACTGGACCAAAAAGCAAGAAATACTTGTGCTAATCAGTAAAATGCTTTTATCTTAAATTCTGTACTTCATGATTCAGTCTATTGTATCTTCTGTTTAAATATTTATCACACAGTTATGTATGTTTATAAAAGAGTTTTTTCACTGAGCACAACAAATACTGCTTATTAAAAGCTTATAAGTGAGAGAGAAAAACACGTTTATAATGTAGCCGCCTGAGCTGCAATTAATGAAGCAAACAGGAAAAATTTTCTCACAGCTTAAGTTAAAACCTTTCAAGAACACCGAAGGAAAATACTCCCAGCCTCCAAACTCTGAAAAAGAGCGCTCACGGCAGATATAGGGTTTCAGGCCTTCGTTCGAAGGCTAAGCTGGAAAACGGCTCCTGGTGTTTTCGAGTTTATTTGGTTCAGGTATTCCTTTTGTTTAAAGAAATCAATCACACAGGAAAACTTCGTGTTCCCAGTTTCTATTTGTAGTCAAGACATTTGCTTATTGAAGGTATATGAAATACTGCTGCTTACCACAGTATTTTTTACTTTAATGATTAATTCCTGGTTTGATTGGGATTCATCTACAAAGCAAGCAGCTGGCTTTACTAGTTAGTGCGTTTCTTTACGTAAATGAGAAATTGTTAGTACCAAAATGTTGCCATAAACATAGACTACAACTCTGAAGTTGGTAAGAAGCTTCTTGGTTTAATGAGAGAAGTTTTTTTTTTTTTTTTTTTAAGTAAAGCCTTACTTCAAATGATTCTATCAAAACTGCATTAAACCTAAGGAGGCAAAGCAGTGTATCAGCAACGGCTGTTCTCAGGGAGTCCTCTGTGTTAGGAACTATCATCGGAAATTGAAGGTCAAGCAAAACAACTGTGTTTACTTCATATTGTGTGTGTCCTCCCCCCAGAATAAGTTGAGGAGCTTGTCATGCCTATTACACTACAGAAAGTAAATAAGGTTGCAATAATATTACATCGAATAACATTATTTGCAGTTAGAATTGAAGAGTTTGTCATGGTAACTGCAATGAAATGTAATCTTTTTTAAAAAGTGTAATATTAAGTATGTTATGGTAACCTCAAAAGGCATGTAAACTTATTTGTAGCCTTTTGGCTGAGCATTGCAGGAGAGATAATAGGGGGTTGCAGAGACTAGTTTGGAGGAAGGAATGAGGCATTGTTGGCCTGGCAGGCAGTGACCGCAGCACAGCAGCAACCTCAGCCAGAGAGGTGGAGGTGGGAGGGGGAGATTGGACAAGAAGACGTTTTACCAAGGAAAGCTGAAAAAAGTTTCAGTGAGGACAGTGAAAATCCCCATAACATGAAGGATAAATGGGAGACCCCATGTAAAGATTTGATTGACAGTAAATTCAGTGGCTGTAGTTTCTGTAGTGTAATTAGAGTTGTTTGTGAGAAGCTATCAAGATTGCACGTTGCCTTGATGATTGGCATGTAGAATGTATAAATAAATTACTTGTGAACAGACTTAAGGAAAAAGAAAAAAAACCTTCTTCAGATAAACTTGCAGCCTGTACAGAACAATGTCGTTTGTGTCAAAGATCGGAAGTGTCACGGGTCTTTTGTCAAACATCAAGAAGAGAGGAGCTTGTTTGTGGAAAAAAAACTTGAACAGCTCCCGTGACACCAGAAGTTAATTGCATTAACTGTAATTTCATTGCCAGTACAGAGTGGTCTGCCTTTGAGTGAAATGGAAACGTGTATTTTGAAACCCTTCTGAGGGTGGATTTTGGCTTGGCCTGTATGCACTTATTCTGGTTTGTTCCAGAATTCAGAGCTTATTTACACTTACAGAGGAAGTTCTCAGTAAAAGGCAGAAGGGTGTAGGTCTTTGCTTTTGTTTTGCAATATAGTGAAATAAACAACTCCTGATAACTTTTTTTGCTCACTATGAAAAACCTTGTGATTTATTTGGCAATGTAAGGAGAATCTTTTCATATTATTTTTGAGAAGTTATGTTTTCAGTTTGAGATGTGTAAACATGTTTCCACTGCAAACATGACCAGGGACTTTGTCTTCTGATGAAATATTTTATTTATAATTTTGTCAATGACACCTCTCTGTTTTTACAAAAATAAGCAGAGCTACTTTTACCTGTTAAGAACTTTTCCTGTTTATACACTTAAAATTAAACCATTCTTGTATCTAATTTAATTTTGGTCATCTGTTCTTGATTATGTATATTATAGGTTCTAAATAAGAATGCCTGGGTTTGCTTCTCTTGCAACTAAATTTACTGCTAAGATTCAGCTTCCGTGGTTTCCCTTGATCTGTCCTTCATTTTTGAATTTTCTGTTTCTGCCTGTTAAAAGGTGCTTTAAATTGAAAACTGGTAGTCTAGAACTCAGCTCTGTTTAGTGCTTGTGCATTAATAGTTGAACAAAAGCCATCATTTGGTATTGTTAAAAAGGAAGATATGGATCACTGAATATTACAGTAGAATGTTGAAAATGAGCAGTTTCTGGACAGCACGCATCCCTCATGGATCTGTGTACTGCCAGTGATTTCTACTATTTCTGTGGAGAGTGTTTATATTATGTGTAAAGCAGCAGACTTTAGAAGAAAAAAAAGATGGTAGTTGATATTACAGCAGTCTTCACTTGAGAAAATGAGCGCGTTGATTATATGATTCAGGGCTGCATCTTTTTGAAAGATGTAATGGATTGTGTACAGGGAGGAAGGGCTTTCTTCCTCGTGGCTCTGGGTAGTGTTGCATGCTTCGCTTCTGTCCTTTGCCTTGCTGGTACCCTAAGCATCTGCATGTGTATTCTTCATAGCACGATTAGCATTTACTTCAGGTACCACTGCTTTGAATTTTGTCTTTTCTGGCAAATAGACATAGGAAAACTGCATGCACTTTGGGACCCGCCACCCTTGACTGGAATGTAAATCTTCCTTGGAGGAAAGACTATTGACTGATACAGAGGAAATTATGCAGAGGTGGTTGCAGTACTGGTACCTTTTGTTCTGTGTCTGAATAACTCTTGCAGCAAAACTCAAATGCCTATGTTGAATAAATACACAAATAAATTAAAGTGAGTTTAAAATACTGAAGAATAAATGCTCAGTTGTGTTTTGCACGCAAAAGAATTGTTCCTCTTGCTGTTAATATATTCAGTTTGATAATAGGTGTAGATAAACTTGTTTGCAAATTTATTCTAATCAGTGTTATTAAAATGAAAGGTTGCTCCAGTCTTTAAAGTTTCTTAGGAATCAGCGTACCTTTTTATAGAGTGAAATCAATTTCAAGTAATAATCTTGACTGTAACCTTAGTGACTATTTTCTCTGTGAGGATGTTTGACTGCAGCTTCCAGTGATCCATTCAGTAGCAATGGATCTGATAGCAGCAAAAGAAAGGTAGACATGGTAAATACCCTGAATACTGAACTGTATGGTTAACATCACTTAGTTTGTGGTTTTTCCTTGTAAAATGGCAAGGAGACAAATTTTGTCTTTCAGGCAATTTTCTAGAGATACCTAAACTGGACAAAGGGAGCATCCTTTCTACAAAGTTTAGCAGGAACTCCAGTGGCTTACAGTGACTGAAGTAGCACCTATTCATCTTCAGGATTTGTTTCTAGTGCTGGGGATGCAAACACAGCAAAAGCTACAGAAGCCCTTTGTTATTTTAACTTCCATGTGAGAACATGAATAATAGGGTTTGTCTATAGAATAAAGCAATATTTTTGATTCATGTTTAATGCTGGGCTCATGTCATGTAGGTTCTGCTTAACTTGAGGCCTATTAACAGTTACGTGCGTATACCCTGTTAGTTTTCCAGGCTCTGCTCAAGATCTTACTTGTGATTTTCAAACCCTGATTTCTAAGATTATTTAGGAATACGTTTGATCATGAACTTGCGATTGGTGAATCTGTAAGACTACCCATATTGTAAGACTAACCACGTTGTTATGGAGACTACTTCTATAGCATCATAGAAATTGTTTATGTTGGAAAGGAACCTGAAATGAAAGATCAAGTCCAACCAACCACCAAGACCCACCACTAAACCACGTCCCTCAGTGCCACATCTACACATCTTTTAAATACCTCCGGCTTTGGTGACTCCGCTACTTCTCTGGGCAGCCTGTTGCAATGCTTGACAGCCCTTTCAGTGAAGAAATTTTTCCTACTGTCTAATCTAAACCTCCCCTGGTGCAACTTGAGGCTGTTTCCTCTTGTCCGATCGCTTGTTACTTGGGAAAAGACACTGACACGCACCTCGCTACAACCTTCTTTCAGGTATTAGTAGAGAGTGATAAGGTCTCCCCTGAGCCTCCTTTCCTCCAGGCTAAACTCCCTCCCCAGTTCCCAGTTGGCTCCTCATAAGACTTGTGCTCTAGACCCTTTACCAGCTTCGTTGCTCTTCTTTGGACACGCTCCAGCACCTCAATGTCTTTCTTGGAGTGAGGGGCCCAAAACTGAACACAGTATTTGAGGTGTGGCCTTACCAGTGCCAAGTACAGGGGGATGATCACTTCCCTACTCCTGCTGGCCACACAATAGCCAGGATGCTATTGGCCTTCTTGGCCACCTAGGCCCACTGCTGGCTCATATTCAGCTGGCTGTTGACCAACAGTCCCCGGTCCTTTTCTGCCAGTCAGCTCTCCAGCCACTCTTTCCCAAGACTGTGGCGTTGCATGGGGTTGTTGTGACCCAAGTGCAGGACTTGGCACTTAGAGTTGTTGAACCTCATACAATTGGCCTTGGCCCATCAATCCAGCCTGTCCAGATCCCTCTGTAGAGCCTTCCCTCCCTCAAGCAGATCAACACTCCCACCCAACTTGGTGTTGTCTGCAAACTTACTGAGGGTGCACTCGCTCCCCTTGTCCAAATTATTGATAAAGATATTAAACAGAACTGGCCCCAATACTGAGCCCTGGGGAACACCACTTGTGACCAGCCACCAACTGGATTTAACTCCATTTACTGCAACTCTTTGTGCTTGGCGATCCAGCTGTTTTTTTTACCCAGTGAAGAGTGCATCCATCCAAGCCATGAGGAGCCAGTTTCTCCAGGAGAATGCTGTGGGAAACTGTCAAAGGCTTTACTAAAGTCTAGGTCCACAGCCTTTCCCTCATCCACTAAGTGTGTCACCTTGTCATAGAAGGAGATCAGGTTAGTCAAGCAGGACGTGCCTTTCATAAACCCATGCTGACTGGGCCTGATCACCTGGTTGTCCTGTACATGTGTGATGGCACTCAGGATGATCTGCTCCATAACCTTCCCCGGCACCAAGGTCAGGCTGACAGGCCTGTAGTTCCCCGGATCCTCCTTCCAGCCCTTCTTGGAGATGGGCATCTGTCGCGTCCCAAACTTGGAGTGACTCAG
>JAVKLA010000090.1:22463191-22482563 GCA_034782735.1 Sagittarius serpentarius
GGCTCGCCTCCCTGCCCCGCGTCCCGGAAACCGGCTGGGAAAGTTTTTTTTTGGGTGTCTCCCCTTCTGGGTGTCAGTCCTCCTCCTCCTCCTCCTCCTTCTCCTTCTTCTTCTTCTCCGGTTCGAGCCCAGCGCCGAGGCCGGCGGGCGCCCGGGGCGGGGGGGCTGGGGAGCCCAAGGAGCATCGGCCGGGCTCCCCGCGGCCCCCCTCTCGGAGGATCCGGGAAAAGACGGGGGGAAAAGGCAGGAGGCGGCGAGGCGGGGAGGGAAGGGCGGGGGGGGGGAAGGGAGCCGGGAAAAGAGGCAAGGCAAGCGCTTCTCCCGGCCCAGACAAGCCAAGGCTCCGGCGCAACCCGTCGGACTGGCTGTGCAACTCCCAAACAACTCCCTCAGACAGGCACGGCACGGCACGGCACGGCACGGCACGGCACGGCACGGCTCCGCTCTCCGCCGCAGCCTCCGCGCCGCCGGCCCCGCCCGCCTGCTCCCGGCCCCCCGGGCGCGGAGGGCGGCTTTGCCGGGCTTTTATTCCGCTTTTCTTTTCCTCTTTTTTTTTTTTTTTTCATTTTTCTTTTAAAGGCAGGTCCTATCCCCGTCAGGGTGCAGCCACCCTCTTTTGCATCCTGTCTACAAGCCACCTCGCATCCGCTCCCGAGGAAAGCACCGAGACCCAACCGCACACGCGGGCACGCACGACGGCCGGCGGGCTCCGGCGGAGCGGCCGCTGCTCCCTCCGTGTTCGGTAGCACCTCGGTGCAAAGTCCCATTAGCGTAAGGCAACAAAAGCCATTTGCGATGAAATCCACACGCTCGCACGTGTGCGCACTTGGAACACCGATCCTGGGGGGAGGGAAGGGGGAGAGACACGCTTTCCTCCTGAAGTCCAACTGAGGAATATATATATATGTATTTTTTTTCCCGGCTTAGGGGGGGGAAAAAAACCACAACAAAAACACCCAAACAATTAAACACCCCTGACACCTCATTCCTAGAAATCAAGCATCCACCAGCGAGTGGATCTAAGAGCTCAGCTCCCGCACCGGGAGACAGCTTTATCCCAAACTCCTCGATCCGGGACTAAACCACCAAATCATTTAGCCGGCGGTGAGTCTGGCGAGCCCTCGGTCCCTTCCCTAAGCTACTGCACCGCCCAAAGCAGCGGCAGGGTCGGATGGGAGCACGTCGTCCCCCCCACCTCCGCCCCAGACATGCATGTCGGCAAGGCTCCGCCGAGGCTGGGGGGACCTTCCCGCGTGGGTCACCACCAAATAACTGCGTTCATTTGCAAAGTGGAGTCCTTTATTGCGCGGTTGAAACGCACTGCACAGGCAACTTTTGCGAAACGGGTGACAACAGTATTCGTTGGTTTGAGACTAGGCATGGGTCCTGGGCATCGCTCTTCTTTTTCCTCTTCTCCTCCTTTTTGTCAGATTAAAAGACACTCACCTCTTTCTAAAAATATGGATGCGCACACAGACACAGAGAGAGATGAGCGCACACGGTCAGTGCTGAACGGCTCCAAAACCAAATTAGGTGGATTTTGATTTTTTTTTTTCCAAGCGGTTAAAATGTTATTGCTCAAAGGCGTGGGAGTGTGGCCCTCAAAATTAGGAGGCTGGTGGAACACGGCTCCCAAACCCGTGATTTCAGTCCGGCAGCTGACCCCTGCAAATTTGTGCAGCTCGGTATAATCAACCCGCAGCTGCATCGACAAGGCTGAATTTAAGCGTCGGTCCTGAGCCAATTTATTGGCATGCCTCGGGTACCTGGCGTGTAAGAATAATTCTCCTCCCTTTGTCTCTTTGCCCTTTCATTCATTCATTCACCCGTCCATCCATTCACCCGTCTATCCATCCATATGGATGAGTGTAGCATCCTACAGAGCCTTATCTACGGAGGATCTACCTATAGACCAGACTGCTGCTGGATCCTGTTTGCCTTTTCTCATACACTGCCGACAAAGCCGGGTTTCCACAAGCCCCGAAGTTCCTGGGGAAGGACCCCAGCCCCTCTCCAGCTGCAGGACCGCAAGGAAGCCTGGCGAAGGGGCAGAAGTTTTCCTAAACGAAATTGAGAGACGGAGGGATGCTGCTGGCTCCCGCTCGCAGCTGCGGGGCCGGGGCTCTGCCCCGGCCGGGGGAAACGCTTACCTCACATTCCTCATACTTGATATTATCCGTCAGTTTCCAAAGCATTTTCATGGATTGGCGTGAGAGAGAGAGAGGATTTGGTTCTCCCTGCCTTTCCCTACGGCGGCGGCGGCGGCGCCGGGCGGCGTGGGGAGCGGGGCTGGCGGAGGCTCTGCGGCGCTCCCGTCCGCGCTCGGAGATCTCCCTCTAATGGTGGAAACTTTTCCCTTTTCCAGCTCTTTACCCACCGCCTAATCGCCTCATTAGCATATCAACAACAGCCCAATTGCTCGCCAGCACAACAACCTGCAGCGATGGACACAGGTAGAGAGGACCCACGAGGAAAAAAAAAACAAACAAAAAACAACCAAACAAAAAAAACAGAAAACCTGAGCTTTTGTAATAAAGGATGTTCCAGCCCAGTTACTACTAATTCTTTTTCTGAATTCTCCAAATTCCTTCCTAAATTTTGGATACAAAAATAGATAATAGTATTCTAGCAGTAGTCAATCTAGTACTGAATATTAAGGTGCTACTATGTTTCCATTGATATTATCAACACCTCTGTTCATAAGTCTAAAGATTTCATTTGCCTTTCTGGGCAGATTTTTGCGTATTGTTAAATGATTAAACACCACAGCCTAGGCAGTGTTGCATATTATACTCATAGCCTGATGGGTAAGCATATTTAGTAGGCATTTCCAACGTCAACAAAGGTCTCTCTTGATCTTTGTGTATTTAGAAGAGCAAGACACCTGAATGCTTGTGAATAATGAGAAGTGGGCAGAATGACTTACATCTGGGATTCATGTACTTGCAGTTTTATTGATATTAGGTTTTATAGACAAGAAAGAAAAAAATTAAAATTACACTTCTTAAATGGTCTTGCGGGAAGGCACACCTTTCTACTACCCATTTAATATTGTGCAGGCATTTCTCATTTTGATATCTGAAGGGAATTTCAAAATGCACTGATTATTCTCATGCTAAGTTTTGATGACTCTCTTGCTTCCTATTTCTTACCTATGGACTCTCTGAGATTACTGGCAATGGCTCTAAAATAATTCTAAAAAAGCACTGAATACAAGAGGAAAAAAATAATCACACAAGCACCATGTTGGAGATCAGTCAGGTTTTTTTTTTTGTTGGGTTTTTTTTGTGTCCCTTGGGGCCTTAATCTAGTAAGACTTCTCTAACAGCACTAATTTGAGTAACTTCTCTTTTTATCCGTAAGCTGGTGCTGCAACCTGGCAAACAGCAGAAAAAAAAATAAAGCAGTGTATACTGGGGGTTTACATTTTTAGTAATTTACATTTTAGCCGGGCAGGCTAAAATGTGTCTGTGGGGAGTAAAGCTTTGGTTTAGGAACAGATGTTTTAAGTATGTGGATATTTGGGGGGGGGCAGAAAATATTCCGTATTTACCTGTGGACTGCTACACAATGACACTATTTTCTATTATTTCACTAGTGAAAGTGAAGCACATTTCGGGATTTTTGAGAGGTGGTTTGTTTTTCCTGAAAAGTAGGTATAGCTGCCAGCAACATCTTTTTACGTCAGGAGTATGAAATGTATAAAGGAAAATGAAAATGTGAAATATGCAGTGAAAATTTAATGCATAGAAATTATAGCTAAGTAAATGGCTAGAAAAAGAAGTAGACTAAAAGTGATCCTCTTCAAATTCATTGAAGTGATTATAAATAGGCTGCTCAAATTAAATGTAAATATTTGAATATCATGATACAATTGTTGAAGTGTCCAGTGCCTAGGACCCAGTCAGAATAAATCTGACAGCAGGAAAATCATTATTATGTCAGGGTACTAGCACAGTGTGTGCTGTCCAAGCCTCTGCTCTATTCTTTATCACTACCAAATCAAAGCTAAGTGGTGAAAGTGGTAAGGAAGATAAATTTACTTGAAGGAAAAAAAAAACCGAAACCAAAAAATCCCAAATACAACTTTTGTGTAACAGCTGGGTTTAGGCTACCAAAAATAACTGTGATTTTGAGTCAAGCAAAAGATGCTGCTAATTCAATTCCAGTCTGTATATTCTGAATTTAAGATTTGGCCACTGAATCAAAATTCTGATTTTCTATTGAGACCTGAACAGCTGGGACTTGATTTTAGCTACCACAATACTTTTGCTTATTCAAATCGTTTCCTAATTTCATGTCTGCTGTTCAATGTTCATGGTGGTATTCTTATTATTATACATCTTTTGTTCAAGAAATATGGTTTAAGATTTCTGAAAAATTCTTATTCTAAGTTTTTAACTTCTTTAAATATGTGATCTTAATAGTAGATTACAGTTGTGTCTGAATAATTTTATGAAAATCAGAAAAAGAAAGTGTTTCAGGGATACTGAGAAAAGCTGCATACAAATATTGGGGAAAGAGAAGGGCTATGATCCGAAGCAACTTTTGCTTAGTGTTGTTCTATTTTGGTCCTAGCGAGTATGCGGTTTGTCATTTGCTTCCTTGAATGCTGGAACCTCCTGTCACAGATGTGTCAGTCCACACTGCATCTAACAGCTCTAGTGGAGTAATACTGCAATAACGACTGTACAATAAATAGTTTTAGGAAACTGCTCTGAAACATTATTTATGATTGTATATGAAATTTGTATTGCTAGTGATTTTATTAAAAGCAACTGTATTTTTTAAGTGATACTGGTTTTTGTAATTGGTATCGATACTGGGTAATGTGATGTGACCTTTCCCTGTTGTAAGCAGGCTTCAGTTCTTCATTTTACTTTGTTTCCCTGTTCCACATTATGTAGTTAAACTTGCATAATAAGAAAACAGTCTGAAGCTTTGGGTCCTTCATGCCTTTTCTGGATAGCTCTCTTCATTAATGTGAGTTGAGTGACACTGTCAATGAGGAGGCTCAGTGTTGTTTGTTTTCTTTAAATTGGTTGTGCTTGAGATGCATTACAGTCAAAATACTATTATGTTTCATCCCCAAATAAAAGTTTGTGCTTTTGAAACTAATAACAAGATTCCTACTGATGGCTAGAATTTTTTTGTAGGAAATGAGAGAGGAACAAGAAAGTGTATTAGCAGATCATAGGATGATTGAGAGAGAGAAATTTATTATCTATTCAGCAGGGTGTTTCACAAAGAAAGAAGTACAAATGTACAAAGAATTGGTAAGAATTTGTCTTGGGATACTGTGCCTGCCTGGTTGCTCAAGATCAAGCAACGTGAATTCAAAGAAGACTGAGTGTAAAGTGCTATTCCTTTGAGGTTGAGAAAATATACAGCAGGGAGGATGGGGATGTGTGAAATGTTAGAGGGAGGGAGACTTAGGGTGTTGATACATCACCAAAGCGTGAATTGTATTGTACCACTTAATGAAAATTAAAAGTGGGAACCGCCTGTAAAAAATACTGTTACATGAGATCCACACAGTGTGCATGTGATTTGAATATTATAACTATGGAAATGGATTTCCTAGATGTAAAATCTTGAGCCAGAATTCATTATTGTTATTCACATGAAATTTTCTGCTTATGAACTTGTGACGTGACTTCAGCTTTTGCAGGTGTTTTTATACTGTTATATATTTGCATAATGTTTTTAGTAAGTAGCCTTTAACCTATTCATTTGATCATGAGCTATTCTATTTGCTCACTTGCTATTAATTATTTTACAGTGTGTAATTGGTTATTTAAGTAATATGCTATGGCTTTTTACTTAATTGAAAACTTAGAGATAGTGGTTTGAATAGCATTGAGCATTAGTCAATAATAAAAATTGATATATTCACTGAATATTTAAGTATTGTCAATAACAAGTATTTTTATATGTATAGCTATGTGATTTGGACAATATTCCTGTGTTTTACATAAAGAATATTTTTTTGTCATCATTAATACAAGTAGAATATTCATTTGAGCTTTTTAAATACATAAAACTTGCCCATCTAGGTTGAGTAAAACAAATGTTGAAGCTCTTGAACAATTTCAAAGACAGATCAAGGTCTCAGAGTTAAGTTTCTGTAAATTCTGAAAATCAGTGGCCTGCAAGTGGGAGGATGCCATAACAACATGCCACTGGATACCACTAAAAGAGCTACAAAATTGCAGTTGAGTTCCTCACCTGTTCTTAGACACGGCAACTAGCTCTCCTAAAGGTTACTGCAGAAACATGCAACTCTGAACAGACCTTGATCCGTGAGGTTGTTCAGCCTTTCAGATGGGTAGGAAATTTTGGAGGGAACAGAAGAAGAGAGGTATTATGAGCAGAGGCAGTATGGCTGCAAAGGGTCAGGTGTAAATAGCCATCGAAAGTTAGGACATGCATTTTCAGTAAGAGCGGGTTTCGTGTGTTCTGCTAAGGTATGATTTTGGAAATCCTACGTGCCAGGTAGCATAAAAACATCTACTCTGAGAATTAAATCCCTGCCCAAAGGAGTTTATATTTTTAACGTGAGAATAGAAACACAACATATAGATACACTGAGTATGTGAGGGGAGTAATTAGAAAGTTACAATTAATGCAGTAAGAGAGTTAAATGCAAAGCATAAACGGATGCGAACAGAGTATAATTGTTAACAAGGTCAGGCTACAAAACAATGCAAATTTATTAATTCCCAGAGGAAACAAAGAGAACTTGCTGCTCTCCTGTATCTGTTATCTCAAGGAAATTATTTCTGTCTAGAATTGAATCAGATTAATAGAGCTGTGTTTCTTAACAGGAGGTTATGAATCACAGTACATGAAATGTGCCTGTAGAGAAGAATTACTCCATTGTATTTAAATATAACAACATTGAGATATCTGTAGGTATATAAAGATATCAGCCTTCTTTCTAACTGTCCAATGTTAGGACATCTACTCATAGTCTCCTATCATGCTTGTTTTGCATTGTATTATTGTCTTTTTATAGATTCTCTTCCATCCTCAGCGACTATTTTTTTTTTTTTTTTTAGCATTTCTAAAAACCAATTACTTCCTGTGGAGGGTCATGAGTGTTTAAAAATAAAAATATTTCTCTTTTTTTATGATTTTAAAAATTATTAGTTGTATGGGGTTTTTTTTCCTATAAACACAATTAAATTTGTTTTCCTTTAGCCATAGGCTTTTCATGGGCTTCCTAATAAATAATTCCAAACAAGATGGGTTTTTTTGATACAGGAGAGAATAGATATTTTCTAAATTCCATGTATTTTAACTGTAATTATACCTGCAAATTATTTATCTGGTTGACAGCGGAATGAACTAAAACTGTTGTGGTAATGTGACTCTTTAAGTGCAGTCCAGATCAGTTTTGTTAAGAGCATTTTGCTGAGCTTATTTCTTTCTAACCTCTTTGCTGTTTTCTGACTGTGAAATATGGCAGTGTTTGTTTTTCAGAGAGTACTCCAGGATGTTCTAATATGCTGAGGCCTGTGCTGCACTAGCTATTAGTTTGTGTAAAACCTTTGTGGTTCAAGATCTGCCTGTCAGAATATACTGCAAAAGAGTATATAAATAACTGCCTCTATATACTTAAAAAAAACCCAACGGGGATGGGCGCAGGAATCTTCTCCTTATATTAATGGCATTGAAATCAATGGTGAATGTGTCTCATCAGAAGCCAGAAGTATTATCAGGCTGCATTTTAAGCATCCTGAGTTTGGGGCAAATCTCCAGCTGTATGTAAACGAACCATAGTAGAATTACTCCATATGTATCATCTGTGAATATAGTTTATTCTTATCTTGTATTCAGTACTAATTCAAGTACATTTCCCCTTTTGGGGGAAAGCAAAGATTTCTTTGCCGGTTAAAGAGTGGGTGGAAGCTTATTACAGTTGGTTACTCAGGCATATACACAGGAGCAGTAGAGGTATCTCACGACAATATTGACCATGGCTGCTCGTCTTGGCTTGTGCTGATTTACATGTTTTGCATTTAGAGTGGTCTGTCAAACTGACACCAGCTGAAGCTTAAATGGACGACTTGGTATGTGTATGAGAAGTTGGTTTGTATCAAAGGTATTGATCTAAGCTTTTTTGATCAGGGAACTGTTTAATGGTACCTTCTTGACACATCTGCTGAAGTTAAATTCAGGAACTTCAGTGCTGCAGCAACGATCAGAAGAGAGTCTTAGGCTCTCAGCGGCAGGCTGTATCGAGTAAATTCACTAGGTGCATTCTTCCAAATTAACCTAATAACATTAGACTTGGCACGCGCGCATTCCCTTCTATTCAAAAGGAAAAGCATAACATAAAGTGCTACTTGTTCTGTAGAAAAGTACTAAGGCGAAATTCATGCTAGCAGTTACTGTGGCTGTTGCAACTTTTCTGCTCCCATGGTGTTAAAATTGAGCTCCAAGCAAAGTCGGAGCTGGAGAACAAGAGAAGCCAGAAGTGAACAATACTGTTCTGTATTTTAAAGGAGTAGGGCTGCCTCTTCCTGTTTGGGTGTTGATGGATTACTAGCCAAAACCTCAGCACGATTTCACAGACTGATCCTGCGGATCCATGTGTTGTTGTGGTCAATACTGTCAGTTCAGTCTCCGCAGAGGAGTTTCACAGGAGAAATAAAGTATCGTAGCAGATCCTTTTGAAAACCAGCAGACACACAGCTCTGAATTAGTTCTGTTATCAAATCCCTTTTTCAACACAGTATGTCGTCAACTAATGTTGCGGGTTTTGGAATATTCTTAGGGAACTATGCAAGAAAGCAAGTTTTGCCGTGTGAGCCAAGGTCGATGTGTTTTAACTCATGTTCTCTAGGCAATAACCATATTTTAAATCATTGTTATGAAAAGTATCAATGCTCTGAATTGAAATTACAGTTCAAGACCTTTGTTACTGATGCAGATGTGCATAAATGTGTCAGCTGACAGATCACGATCTGGTGTTGTTCATGGGAGTTAATGGCAGAACAATCATTTGTTTTTGTGCCAGAAACCTTAAACTTGGAGAAGTGCTTGTGTGTAATGGTAAATTTCTAATAATTTCTCTGACTCATTCTTGGGCTTCTCTGAGCCTGCTTCTTTGATTTGCATTAATTTGCAGGGGAAAATGGCTTTACAATGAATAAGATGCAGAAATGTGATTTGGTAAAATAAGGAATCATTTGTTGAATATCATTCTCAGCAGACCGTCATTGATCTGCATACCTTTTAGACAGGTACAAGTGCAACCAATAGACTTTATTTCTAACCTTAATTTTTTTCTTAACATTTAAAGTAACATAAAAGAAACTGGGGGACAGAAGGAAATTTGCCCAGTGATCATATGAAACAAATCAACTAATTCGGAATAGATCCAAGGTGTCTGCTGCAGGGTGTTGAGCAACAAACCTTGCTTGATTTGTGTATGAATCAGAAAAATATAAATTAGAAGCAAACTGTTTAGCAGATGTCCAGAAGCTCATAAAGGCTTTCAACATGATCTGATCCAAAAGAAAATTAAGTACTTCTGTGTTTCTGAGTTTACAATATAGCTAAGAAAATATTTCTGTTGCATGCGTGCACCCAAATTCTGGTGTTATCATTCAATACCTTGCTGCTCTAAACAGTGCTTCTAAACAGAAGAGCAGGAAGAGACTATGGGAAGGTTGGGTGTGCTTGTCCTCAGTGTTGGCCAGTATTTTCTTCCAGGAAGAAAAGTTCTGAGAATACTGACATCAAATTAGCCAGAGCTTCCCTAGCTGAGATGCAGGATAAGCAGAATAATTTTGTTGGCCTGCTGTGAATATAACCCTTTTTCTATTTGGGTGTTTGTTTCTGTTGCAAAAGCTTGTAACTATGCTGAAATCTGAGCTATAAGAAGTTTGTTAAACATTTTAAAATGCATGAATCCCTGTGGAAGTGTGGGATAGATGTCTGCTACAGAAGACAGTTGATAATGGACTGATAGACATTGCTGCTGTTCACTGTGTGGTGGGAACTTCTGTGCCATTGAAGACTATGCTTTCCTGCATTTAAGCTATTAATCAGCTAGTTTTACGCTGATTTTTTTTTAATATATTTTGTTGGACTCTATAACCATATTAAAGACATGCAAATATGTTGCAGAATAAAGGCAAGAAGTGGCCTCTCAGTTCTTGTCATTCATCTTTTTTTACTTGACTTTATAGTGAAGCTAAAAGTGTTGAAACTACCTTTCCCTACAGTGTACCTAATGTAGAAAACTTCATAAACTCCATTGAAGTGATCAGGAAAGTAACCGCAACTCAGTGGTGATATGCCTGAATGTCTTATCTCCAGTTTATCAATCTCTCAGTCTCCTTTTTCCTCTAATGTCTTTTTTTCCACTGGCTGAGCAAATATTTGGGAAACGTAAATGTGTTCTCAAGCTAAGCAGATTTTTCACCCACAAAACCCACAACTGCTTGAATTTGATCTGTTTTCTGTGATATAAGCCCAGCATAAATGTTTTAATACACTATTGTAGAGATCCAGAGACAAACTTACAGTGAAAAAATGAAAAGAGCATATATGTAGCTTTCCTGCATTTAGAAGTGCTAGCTTTTTAAGAAGTTCTGAGGGTTGGCAATTAAAAAAAAAAATCAAAATAAGCCATAAATAATAGGTGGGTTTTACACTAATATGCTAAATGAGAGTTGAAGTCCATCAGCTGCAGAATAAAATATATAATGAGGATCTACGGGTATATCTGACTTGAAAATAATTCTGTAAACTTCTTGTATTTTTCAGCACTTCAGAGAAAGTCATGTAATTCCCTATTGGTAATGACAGGGAATATTGCAATTAGCTGATACTTTAATGTTATGAAAGTAAATATTCACATGTATCTCTGGTGTAAAAGAAAATAATTTCATTGCTTTATTTTCAAGTATTGGTGCTTTTGTCCATTAACTAAACAGTAGACTCTGCCCATGCTCTGATTTTTTTCCAGTTATTAGCTGGCTTATTCACATAATAGCTTAGTCATTGCAGTGCTCTGTTGTGTAATTTCTGGTTGATAAGACCTCGAGTAAAGCGTGTTTTTGTGTTTTGAGTGCAGTGTAATTTTCTTGCATGTGTCTGTAAATGCCCACTTTGGCATTTTAAGTAGACAGTGTTTTCAAAGGGAAATTCAAGCCTTTTAGGAAAGTTTAAAATCAGATGTATAAATCCACATTTTAGTAGATTTCTAATACATATTTTGGAATGATTGTTTACCGTTGTATTGTGATATTTGTGAAACATTGTGAATTTTAACACAGTGCTTTTAATGTGAATGCAGTGTGTTTTGCAAGGATTTTTTTCTTCAGCATATGTAGAGATCTATATTGTTGGTAGTTTGATTAAAAAAAAAAATAGGTGGCGGGAAGAGCAGTTAGACTACTTTGAGAGCTTTTCCATTTCCTAAAATGTTGTGTTTACAGTCTTGAATACTTTCTTATATTTAGTTAGTAATATGAATGATGTGAAAGCAGCTTTTAGTTCTCTTCTGTGTTCCATGTTTGTTCCCTAGTGTCAAGTGCTGAAGAAGATAAGGGCATGAGGTGAAAAGCCCAAGATTGTAATGGGATGGCTCAGATGTAGAATGGCAATTTTCTGGAGTGCAGAGTAAACATTAAATAAATGAAAAGGATAACTTTAGGGTCACTGGGAAGGGAAGAGCTCTTCAGAGGAGTAGTAAATGACTCAGGAGTGAATGAATTAATTTGTGGTGGTACCACTCTCATCTAAACCAAATACCTGTATCCTCCAGAACAATAGGGTTTGAGATTCAGTGTTTTTCCTTTTCTATAAGAATGCAAATTTTAAAATGCCTTTAAGAATTAAAATTCATTAATTACCAAGTGACAGAAGCAAATTCTAGTATTGTGCAATGTTAGTGTTGACTTTGAAAATCCTTGTTTCTATAATAAAAAAGAGAAATTCCCATAGATACTTTTGTCTGTTGTGACCTCAGGATTTTTAAAGACACCCAATTCAAGGTATTTAGATAGTAAAATCTGCATGTATTTTGCAATCCTACCCCCTTTTTCCTTTCCTATTTCTTTCTTTTTTTGTCATTTCTTCAGCTTCATTTTACATGCTGTTAATATCTAGTCAAACTTCTTTCAGATGTATAATGTGAAACCCGTATTCTGCACAGTCACTCAAAGTTGATGAGAATAATTGCAACAGGATTGCTCAAATGAGCGAGAGTTGCAGAAGTGACTGCTTTTCTAATCCTGAATCAAGATCAAGCATTGTTTTTCTTGTTTGTTTAAATTTAATTACATACAAATAAGACTTAGACTAGCAAATTCCCAAACAGAGAAAAGTGTTAAATTATGCCTTCTGCCTCTGCACGTGGATTGTAGCATCTTTCAAACATTTACTCTTTCATCAACTTTGGAAAATTCAAGTGTGGATTTGAATACTGTAGGTGATGAGAACGAGAGGGACCCCCACACGTTCATGTGTGTACTTTATGAGTACGTGGACACACAATTGTAAATGCAGCATCCTTCAATTGTTTCTCATGCCCTCGATAAGCTGATGCCTTTCCAGCCTCCAGAAAGCTATACCTATGGCTGTATATCCTAGAGACTTTAAAAAGCCCTTAATTTATGAACTGACATAAGGATATTTTTGTTAGCAGGCAATAAGTTCTGAGAAACTAACATATGCTTTTAGGCATGATTCAAATTTTATGTTGCTGCCATGTCTGTGCTAAAGTGTTGTAACTTAATACACAAAATAATTATATTTGTGACAGACACTCTGCAAATCTCTTTTTTCACGTTTTTCTGTTTGTCTGCTTGAGTGGTGGTCCTGATTTCTTGAGGGTTGAATGTGTACACACTTTTGACTTTTTGTTGTTACAAAAAAAAAAGACATCAGAAATAAATGTTATTCTAATAGTACTACATACAACAGACTTCTAGTCTAAATAAACTGGGAATATTCTTGATACTTTTAATGTGCTAAATGCTACAAAATCTTTCTGAAAGATCTAATTGCTAATCTGTATGCAGGCTATAGAAATACTTCAACCTAGCTGTTAAAAATCTGCCAATTTATTATTTAATACTGATCTTGCTGCTTGTGACAAGAAACTGAACAACAACAAAAAAAAGAGATTGAGAAAATAAAGAAATTGAGAACACTGAAGGACAAAGTATTTTGAGAACTAGGGGGACTAAAACATAGTGCTCTTTCTTGTAATTTGTTGCACTATTTGTATATTTTAGCTACAGCCTGGAGAGAACTATCAAGTGCATTGGTTAAAGATCAAATTTTAATCTGAGCAAGCCACCCTTTTAGGCAATATACATTTATGTACGCTTAAGGGATATAGACTACATGCAGATTTCACCTTGATTAGCAAAAATCCAACCCCAAACCAATAAAACAATGAGGAACAAAATTAACAGATGTTTTTGCGTGTGTGTTTTTTTGTGGTGTGGTGTTTTTGTTTGTTTGGTTTTTCCCCTTCTTTAATAACTGCACTTATTTTTATAGGTATGGAGAAATACAGCTCTGGTAGATGCTCTCTACAGAAAACAGCTATTCCCTCAAAGTGTGCACTGGGCACAGATTTAAGCAACAAGGATTTTATGAAGAAGCTGGACACAAACAACAGAACAGGAGGCTCCTAAGGTACTCCAAGACTGAAGCCTACATGTGAGTCACGTTGAATATTTTCAAAACCTCAAATGTATCAGTTATAATATATACCTGATAAGGAACAGCAGGAAGAAAAGTGAAGAGTCACAAATTTTTTGCAAAAGCTAGGGACTGGGATGGAAATGGCAAAATTCAGTTAGGTTTCCTGAAAGTCCTTTTGTTAGGAAGTCCAGGCTTCCATAATCCACAGCCTTCTATAACTTTATCCATGCTGTCTTTTGAGGTTTTCACTGTGAAGTTAATGTAATAGATTCTGGGAAAGCTTGTACAGACAACCTTAAGGCAGGAGCTTTGTGTCTTCAGGTACTTGCAACCCTTGTTGGTCTGAGGAGGAGTGGATTTCGAAGTTTTATTTGAGCTGAGACCTTCAGCATGGATATTACTTTTCTTTGTTCATAATGTATATTTTACTCCAGCCAGGATGTAACATTATTTTTTAATTTTCAAAAGCTCTACTCTAATCCTCTACATAGTGCTGCAAAGTGAGGGCAGCACAGTTTCAGCAGTGATGACTGTAATAGTGTAATAAGGGGAAGCAAATAGGTGAAACTGTGCAAAGTGTTAAAGGAAGTGAAGAAAAATAGCTCTCATAGGGAGGAGTTCTTGGAAGAAAAATGTTCTTTTCCAAAGAGTTATCTCTGGCTTATTGCAGATAACCTTTCCTTTGACAATCTGGAAAGAATCTTTATGCCCCACAGGAAGCACTTGTATTTTGAAAGCTTTTCTGAGCTTAGAGGATGCTGAGATGCTGTCAATACACAAGTAACTATATTGTGTTTGTTTACATTGAAATGGAGGGGCAAGGCAGAAAGCCGTTATCAAGGGCTTTGAGAAGCAGCATGCAGGACCAAGGAAACTCATTCTCAGTGACATGAAAAGATTGTGTGCTCCTTAGTGACATCACCTAAGGAAGCAGTGATGACTTGGTTTTAATTTTCCAGCATTCTTACGGAAAAAGCTCATTAAAAATGCTAATGCTACATACAAGGTAAAAAGCTGGAAACCTTGCCACCTGACAACTAATTTATCTGCTGTTGATTTATATGCATGGCACATTTGAGCTATGGACTTCAGCTGCTTATGCTGTCACCACGAAGTCTATGGTGGAAAAATGAGCACTCCTATAAAAAGTCTTTTGAGTTTATAGGTCTCAGTAATAAATAATTTTGTTGGATTGATAATAGACCATTATGATGAGCATAGGTTAACTTACCAGCTCTCATTCCTTGGCAAAGGTGCTGATTGTATAATTCTTTCTGTCCGTTGTATCATTGGAATACTGAACTGCAAATTGACTCGAGTTCAAAATCAGTCTCATTCAGGACCCTACTTCTCTGGGACTGTATCTTCTGCTTGGATTTCTTCTAGTTCTCTGGCAAGCCCAAATATCATCCCCTTTCGGTGCTAACTGGGGTAAGGGACCATTATGGAAGTTGACAGCTATTAGGCTCCCCAGGCCGTAAAATGCTTGGCTTCAGTCAG
The DNA here is from genome assembly GCA_034782735.1 of Sagittarius serpentarius. Lineage (NCBI taxonomy): Eukaryota > Metazoa > Chordata > Aves > Accipitriformes > Sagittariidae > Sagittarius > Sagittarius serpentarius. The sequence goes on from JAVKLA010000090.1 coordinate 22,478,369, forward strand.
GTGCTTTAGCAGTTGGCTTCCTTGTTTAGTATTTTGTGGAGATCCCTATCTGTTTTGTTGAAACTTGAGAGGAAATAGTTGCTGAAGCTGTTTAGGGAATTGGAGGTGTCTGTGGCAAATATGAAGAACAGGTCAAAATTGATATATATTTATCACTTAGACTCAATTCTTGTTTAATTTAGAGGACTTTCTCCTTAAGTTTTAGGATCTACCACCTTGAATTCTATTTAGTAACAAATGCAGAGGTTGTAAGTCAGAAAAGCTGATTATGTTTTTACTGAGAAAGACTAAGTTTAGGAAGTTTAAAAGATGTTACAGCTTTTGCATTAACCATTTGCATTAACTGCTGAAACTATACATTCTGAACCATGGCACAAGTTCTGTTTTGGAAGTTCCATGGCCCACCAGTTTGGGGAGTAAAAAAAAAAAAAAAAAAAGTATAATGAAAACTATAGTGACTTTTTAGGTGTAAAAAGGGCTAAAGCTGTTCTTTGACAAACCAGCAGAATGGCTGATCTGAATGCTGCACTTGGCTTTCTGCATGTTCATGGCTGTGGTTTGTACCTCATGATAATGTAATCAGTGCTAAGTAAGTTAAGGAAGGAGACAGCTGCTGCTATGTGCAGCTATGATCTGAAATCACAAATTTGTCACCTTACCATCACTTAAATAGTTTCCTTACTCCAAAAGTTTGGCTCACAATTTAGGTGTTCTACTCAAGAAATAAGATAATACTCATTATAATCAAGGTGAAGACTTGAACTCTCCGGCAGACTTAATCAAAAAAATTTGAAGACTGGACTGAGTTTTGGGCTCACTAATACTAAACCTAGTCTAGTCATTGAGCAGCAAGCTGAAAGCTGGCTGATGTTTAAAACAATTTGCATGCTCTGCTTAGACATAACCTGGTAGCAGTCCTCTCATTTGCATCTCTACTCCTTTCTAAAATATGATGACTAGGTTACATCCTATTCTGTGGTGCTAGATATCTGAGACACTGCAGATGTAAATATTTAACTTTTTTTTTTTTTTTTGAGTTTTCATGAGGCTAATGTGTGTTAGTGATCCTGCATTTCAGCTCTTGAGATCTCACTGTACAAATTCCAAGTTAATTGAACTGTTTATTTTTGGAGATTATTTGGATGGAAAAAAGTGTTTATTTGATGTGTATAGATGAACTGAGCAGTATGAATAATCCTCTGTATTCTAGTCGTTTTATCCTTATAAAAATTACAAACCGGATTTTGGTAAGGACAGTTTGCTTTCATAGATATTTAATTAGTTTAGGAAAACTGGTAAACTGGAAATAAACTACTTTCTCCCCTCCTTGTGGCACTTGTGAATATTTCACAAGCACAAAGGCTAACAGAGCGCTGATGCTGGTGCCAAATATGTTTGAGCCAAGCATAGCTCAAATTCATAATGAGAACTCTCCAACTGCTCAACATGTTGCTCTTCACATCCATTTGACATTTTTCTGGCTTGACTGTGTTCTTGTGTGCAAGTATTCTGTGCAGTCTTTAAAACTGGCAGTCTCGCAACGTTGGAAAAGTAAACCTCATGCTTGCAAAGTTACAATTAAAAAAGTTCGTATGTGTTCTGTTCTACAATAGTAACCCACATGGACAAGACCATACAGTTCAATATGCAAGTGTTGTTGAAGGAATAGTCTAGTATATTTTTTCCCTCTTATTTCTATACCAGAAAATACATTTGTGCATCTGCTCACACTCTAGCTGAGTATCTTCTGGTTCTCTTTGACTCTATTTTTCCCCCCATCCTTTTTTCAAAGGAGCAACCTAACCAAGTTGTTTATAAGTTCTTTTCTCAGAGGACTAATTTAATCTTTTAGTATTAGATTCTTCTGTTCACACAGGATCAGTACAAGGTATAGGCACATTTTGAGCTGTAAAATCTTGGCCTGTCTAAAGTTGGTGGGAATTCTACCGGTGAAAAGTGGCATCAGGTTTTCAACCAAAGCATTTGGACAAATTTAAATCATGCCTAGACCTTGTGCAGTTTCTCTGCACAAAGCTAAATTTCTCCCAGATGACAAAATAGTAAACTAACATCAATCCTGACATGAAGTTGTTTCCAGCAGATGAAACTGGAACCCAGCAGAACAGAATTCTAAATGATTATTTTTAATTAATTTCTTGAATTGTTTTATCTATGAAGATGTCATAGGGGTGGGGGGGATTACAAATTTATGTACATGTAAATTGGAAGAAATGTTTTCTTGTGTCTTAACAAGAATTCTTTTTTAATGTTTTATAAATATATCAACCTTGCCATAGCTATCATATTTACTGCATGAAAGCTAACACTGAGTTTATAGCAGTGTTACTAGTATGTGCCATACTTTCTCTCAGAGGAACTTTAAAATGACTTTAATGTGGTTTGTACTTAAGGCAATTTCCCTTTATTTTTCTGCTTTAACCTGGAGCTTCTCTTTTTTTTTTTTTTTCTTTCAATGGGAGTTAGAGACGAGAACGTTAATTGAACTTTGTTTTTTTACATTATCCCTAAATGAGTCGAAATGGTGCCTTGGACAATCAGATTTTCAGCTTTGATCTGTTTTACAGACAGACACTGACAAAAAAAGCATTTTCAGGTACACTTGGGAAATGCAACACATGCATGTAATAACCACTATTATTAAGCTATAACAAATGCACCCCACTGGGTGGGGGGGAAGTGAGCAAGCAGCTGCGTGGTGCTTAGTTGCTGGCTGGGGTTAAACCATGACACTATTCAACATAAATGCATGTGTCTTTTTTAATAGTGTTGCTACAGACAGTATGTATCTTAGAATACAAACTTGGGCTTGAGCTACTGAGTATGAAGCTCAAGTGAAAAGTTGTTATGTATGTATATAATAAGTCACACATTCAAGAACTGCTTAGTATGACCCTACTGTATTTTCCCTGTACCTGTTGTTACTTTCAAATAGGCAGTAATGGTTCTTCAATACTGGAGCTGAACCACCAGTTTGGCCTTCTGCCAATTGCCATAATTCTCTAAGTATATAAAAACCAGGTCTAGACAATTATTTTTACACTGAGATTAGATGTTGACTACAGGACTTTAAAATAAAGAGAAATTTCATTATCGGGGATGCTGGTATGAATCCTGGACTTCCCAAAAAGTGCTTCTGTTTAGGCAAGTGAAGTCATGCCATTTCACTCTTGCTAATCTGAGTAAGCTCTGGCTAAATAACAAAATGTACTGTTTAACAAGCTTTGTAATTTTTTCTGATTTTGGGCTTTGTTCTCCAGATGAATGAGCTAGAGCTCATTTAATTACTTTTTACTCCACAGTTTATGGTGGAAGCTTGCTTTTTTTTGACTGTTTTTTTCTGGTTAAACTATGGAAGTATTTAATTTGATTTACTGCTTGGCTGTAAATGAGGGCTTCTTGCTGTAAATCATCTATCTAGACCCAGTGCCTCTGAAATTTTCCTCCACTAAATTGAATCCCCCAGGCTTCCTGTCAAGCGTCTCCATAACCCCTTTGGTCTGATGCAGGTTGCAATATCGGTCACCAAAGCTGAAAGTACCACTTTTACTCTTGGAAAAAGTGCTACATTCTGTATTAGAGACAGCCCTAAATAAATCCTTGGCATCCTTCTAGCAAAGTATGTGAGGGGGGCTTCTTCAATTAAGTGCTTGTGTTCAATGCAACCAATTAGGGTGCTTCTCTAGCTGGACATATATGGTCTGTAAATGTTGCCTAAAACTAGCTTTCATAGAAGTCTTAAAAGGCTATTTCAGTGACTCTTTCAAGATTTTATCATTTGTGCTGGAAGAAGCAGTCACATGCAAAATTCCTGGGACCTTCTTTTCAAAAGCAGTGCTGTATAACCTGCTTTCTCTGTACAGATTTATTGTTGAAGCTTACTTCAAGGTAGCTGTAAATTCCAGTGATCCTCAGCCTGTCTGGGTAAGTGACTCAAGAATAAAAATAAGACCTTTTGGTCTGCATCCCCCCCATACATGCAGCAGTCTACTGCTTGTCACGCTACTGTGCCATGCTCCATTTTCCCTGTTACCTGTTAAGCATTGTCATCAGTGTTGTCTGATTCCTTGTTTCCATTTTGGTATATGTCGTGGTTTAATCCCAGCCAGCAACTCAGCACCACGCAGCCACTCATTGCCCACCCTCCGCCCAGTGGGATGGGGGAGAGAATCGGAAA
>JAVKLA010000090.1:22482663-22493597 GCA_034782735.1 Sagittarius serpentarius
AGGGTGTTATCAACATTCTTCTCATACTGAACCCAAAACACAGCGCTGTACCAGCTGCTAGGAAGACAATTAACTCTGTCCCAGCTGAAACCAGGACAGTATAGTAGCATAGGCAGGCCATCGATCTGGGAAGATGAAGCACCCACAACCTCAGCAGATACTTAGCTGTTTTCCTTCTCACTGATGTGAACTTCCTCCCACTACAACTCCCATTCACTCAGCTACCTCCCCCACAACTTCTTGACTATAGAGTCTTGTTAATGTGGGGTCCTGTCCATATTATTAAAGCCATACCCATATCTTTTTAGGATTCATCTATTAGAAGCTTTTTTTGATCAATGCATGAAATCAGTAATTGTAGGCTCCTGAGGCTATGGGGTTCTAGCAGTTCTTTATAGCACATCAAATATAGGAACAGATGAAAGCAGTAAGAAATAAAGCTAACAGCTTATGATATGCTGTGCTTTTAATTAATGGTTTAAAAACAAAGCTCCTGACATGAATTATTTACATTTAGATATTGGATTAGGCTTCAAAAATCAATAGAAAGTTTTTTTTCTTCCTGTATTAAAGATCAATTGTTTTCTTCTGGCATTTGCAAAGAGGCAAAGCTTTAGTAAAAACCTTAACTGAGAAGAATAAGTCGTGCGGATCTGAACCTTAATACTGCAGTTCAAAACTACATCCTTTTTCATGTAGTATTGGAACAGTTTTTAACTTCTAATGAATTTGTGGATTTTCTATGTTGCATTCAATCCAAACTCAGCACAACTGAAAAATGAATGAAGAATGCAGGAAGAAAAAAATAAGGAAGAGGTTTTTGTATGCAGCATAGTGTAAAACCCCCTACATTTTATAAAGCTCTATGACACTTATTAACTTTAAACCTTGATGATTATTCAGAAGGACTTTTGTTGAATGTTTTGGGGAAAAAAAAAAGTTCAGTTGATTGATAATGAACCTCAGTATAGAGGTTTAGTCCTGCTCTTGGTTGTTTATTTTCTGAAGATGTCAAAACTTTCTGCAATTATCTTCTTGATTTCTAAGCTAGTTTAATGTAAGTATTTCCTGTTATTGATTTCTGTTCTTGATTTGAAGGATGAGTGAAAATAATTTAGAAGAGCTTTTGATTAATTGCTGTCTAGTTGTGCTATGCACTTTGTATGAATAGACTGTCTTGCTCCTTCAGCTCTTCAGATTTGAAAAATGCCAGTGAAATAATATTAAATTAAAATTAATTATTAAATAGTGTAATGTAGTCTTCAAAGATCCACGCAAAATGGTTGATCTGTGGTAGTTAATTTGTTTGCCTGTAACTCATTTCCTATAACTGTTTTAAAAAAGCTATAGTGAGGATTCAGGAATCAGAAATGATAGGAGCATATTATTTTGAAAGGCTTGATATTGAATCCTAAAACTAGGATTTTCAGGTGTAGTAATTCAGCTTAGCCCTAACGACAGTAACAAATTTTCTGCTCCTTCTAGATCTTTAACCCATGTGCTTGAGGCTATGATATCTTTTGGATGCAAGTATGGTTTTCTTACTGGAATCAATATGTTATAGCACAACGAAAAGCAGAATTAGTCATGGAAATATTCAGTTTAGAGCCAGAGTTTTTGGTGTTATTTAATCTGCTTTAGTACAAATGAAAATATACCGTACACCTTGCACAGTGTGGGGTGGGCTGGTAGGATCTGCTGCAACAAGAGGTGAGTGTGTCATGGAGGCAACAACGTCCAGGGTGCTTCTAAACTAGTCCCAGAGTAATTGCTGTGACACATACCCTTGTGTGAATGTTACCATGTTGTGAGTTTCTGACTGAGCACTGCGTGAATTATGGAAGGATTTTTTCCTTGCATTTACAGAGAAGATTGTGCAGGTCAGTTATGCAAACTATTCATTTATCATCGTAATATCTGAGGCAGTGCTGGCTGCACTTGAAGACAAGATATAAAACTTAGTGGCCCAATAACATGATACATGTGGTTATAAAATGGTCTTTTATTTTCTTAATCTGTTGTCCTTGTTCTGTAAACCAGTCTATTTAGCCAGGCCTCTGTATGGAACATGGTGGCTGAAGTACATTTTGGGGATCACATATACCATGTTTTGCTAGATTACTGAATATGTAAATAGTGTTAAGGATGTTTAATGTATGGATTTATTTTTTAACTCTTCCAGAGCTAAGGCTGTGGCAGATTCCATTTACCTTGTTTCTACTGTGTGGGGATTGCAAGTATGAGAGATCTTGTGTGTTACTAGAACTGATAGTTATAAGGAATATGGATAGTTGTCTTATTTTGTTTTCTTTGCGTAACAGAGCTTCTGGCAGCAAATTCTGTGTGGGTTTTTTTTTTTTTTTTGAGGGCTGAATCTAGTAATAGCAAACTAACAAATGCATTCATAAAGTAAACTGTTAGAATAGCAATACAGTGGCTCAGATTCTTTTTCCTCATCAAATTTATACAAAGTAGTGAGGCACTTAGGTTGTTATCCACTGGCTACTGTTTAGAGTATATCAACTTGTTGATTCTTAGGAATTGTGGATTCTTTAACCAAAGTAGAAAAACTTAAAATCTGAGAGATATGAGGTTCTGAGATTAGTACTTCATATGTTATTTAGTACAATCTTAGCTTGTAAGTCCAGTGGTATACTCTTTCTGTATAATACGATGTAAAATTACAGGAAGCTTGCAATATGGAATTCAGTATGGAATTCAGCACAGCAAAATGAAAGCAGTGTGGATTTCAGCATGGGCTATGTCAGTGTTCCAAACACATTAAATCTTTGCAGCATCCCAGGGTTAGGACACAAATCGTAACGAGATCCGCTTGAGTGGAACTGCTAAGATGAAAACCAAAGCCTGTGAGATTGTAATTATAGAAGCTGGCAAAATGTGAGATCAGAAATAAGCAACTGTGGCTCCCCGGTATGCATGGAACGGTTTAGAAAAACATACCCTGGAAATAAGACTTCAGTATTCTGTATTTTATTTAAAAAGAGCTTCTTTGAATCTGAGGGATTTATTTTACGTATTGAAGCACTGGACCAAAGCACACGGAGACAGTACAGCTGAAGTACACGAAGCTAGAATGTTATCTTGGGCTTCTAAGCAGTCCAAAAGAAATATGGTACCACGAGTCTGATGCTCTATGATGACTCTGATGGCATCAGTCTCTGATAGTGCTTAATCTCTGAGGCAGAGAGGCCAGATAGAGAGCTACTTCACAACGGAAGCCAGAGTGAACATCTCATCTCCATCATGCATTACTGGAGTTCATATACACTTTGCTGTGGGCCCAAACTGAATTTGGTCCAAAGCGCCAAAACCAGTTCTGGCTCTTCCAGATGAGTATTACATGGTGGCTGCTGGTCCATTCCAGCTTGTTCAGATGGGTGTTAACTATTTATGTGCAACCTGTGGGTCATCTTGCTCAGCTCAATAGTTGCAGACTGGCTGCTGTTATCTTAATTTGGTATACAATTGTATACAGCTATGGCAGGCAGTCGCTGCAAAATACCTTGCTGCTTCCCCTAAATCAAGCCATCTGAAGGTATGTTTGGGTACATGGCAAACAGAACAAAACCACAGGTAGACCTTCATTTTACAAAACCTTATTTCCAAACTGCAGGAAGAGGGGAGACCATCTTTCTGAATGCTGTCACAGGGTGACGCCTACCTGCAAGCACTGCTCGGAGCAATGAGACCTTGTCCAGCTCTTAACTGAGCTGGGAAAACAGGCAAAGCACAAATAATTGTTACAGTAACCGGACTGCGAACTGGGTGTAGACAGGCAGAAAATCAGAGACTGGTCTGAGCTGATGTGACTGACGAGGCCGTGGGCACGTGCCAACCACCTACGCTAGAACACCCAAACCTGGGCCCTTGTCAGGGTAGACATCTGAGGCAGTGATGGAAGCACTATGCACAGGCCTGGGCCACCAGCCAAGACCCAGGCATTCGGTGTCCGGTTCCTGTTACCGTGGGTCAATGGTATGCTGCTTTAAACTGGACTGGAGGGGCAGGAGCCTTCACTGGTATGACTACAATATGTGTGTGTGTGTCATAGAATTAGAATAGAATATTTAGACTAGAAATCACTATCTACTCCCACACCTATCTTGGTTAATAATGACAACGATAATAGAGTAGCAGCATTGTTACACTAACATTTGTGATTTGACTCTGTGGAGTTGCTTGCGTACGTTTCTTAAGATGATACGTTTTCAATATAACCACATGCCGTACATACTTTTTCTCTGAAAAGTGATGCTATGAGCAAGGTATTGGGCCAGATGACCTTCGAAAGTCTCTTTCAACATGAGTTATTCTGTGATTTTTTTTTTTTAAATATAATTTTTCTTTGAACGTATATTCATTCAAACTCTTACTTTTATGGTATGTGCATATCGTTTTGCAAACAGACCTCATGGAAAGTGTTTGCTTTGTGAAGACCTTAGAGAGAAACAGACATTAATTTGAAATGACCATGAAATGGATTTAGAAGTGGATCAATTTTTGCTGTGTTTTTTGACATACTTTTTTGTGCAGCTAGCATGAGAACTGTGGTTGCTTCTAATAATTATCAAGGGCCCAGGCAAAGCTCTGTTAGTCACTTTGAGAGACTCCTTTTGACCTGGAAGACTCAAACTCCTAGGGAAGAAAAAATGTAACTTGGTCTTCAGTTTTACACTCATTAGCCAGGAGTAAATCCTCCCAAAGCAATTTATGAAAGATAATGAAACAACTTAATTTGCCATCAAGATGCTTCAATTTGCATTCTTCTCAGTTGCTTTCAGTCTCAATAAAATTGGATCATTATTTATCTCTAATTTTAATTCTTAAGCTAAATTGTTTACCAGAAGGAATTTTTACTGTCTGTCTCTCCAACAACAATCTATTAAGCACAGCGTAAACACTGAAAATAAATCAAAAGCAAATTGAGGATCTTGCTGACTTATTGAACTTGTAGTTTCTTCATATAGCTGTTTTTATGCAAGGCAAAGCAACTCAATTATTTGCACTTAATTGTATGCCACTGAAAGAATTTAACCTTCTATAAACCCCAAAGTGGAGAGACACTGTACATGGAGAAATCATACCTGATAGAACTATGAGACTTGACTCATTCAGATGGGTTGTACGTAGTAACCTAAAATAGGCTTAAGAAGGGAGGAGAGCAGAGATGGCTGTTACCTGGACTGAGTGGGGAAAAATGAATTTTGTGGTGGCACAGTAGATTCTGAGAGGGGTATGGAAGGTGGTAGGGGTAGGTCCTCTCCTGTTCCTGTGCTCGTTCTCTGTCCTAGGCAACCATCTGCTTTGTCCAAGTCTGAGTCCAGCCATATCTGTGCTTGTGTCTTAGTGCTACTCTGTCTTCATTGTCTTATTGCAGTTTTGTGCCTGCTAAATACCTTTCACTGTATATTTGACTAGCTAGAACTGTAGCTGGCAAGGAATATGTAGGCTGCTTTCTCAGTCTATTGCTGCTGTGTGATTATGCATATGAGACACTACGCCAAAATGCAGGGAACTGCCCTTCCAAGAAAGTTTTTTTTAGATATGCAACAGCAACTGTACAGCTTTTCTCCTCTGATAGTGGTATGGTACAAGGGAAAAGGGTTTGTGGTACCTGGTTGCAGCATGTAAATACTGGTTTAATGTAAGTCACTGATGTAGGTTTACTGGGCACAATACAGGTGTGTTTATAAAGAAATGCATCTAATAGCATGATCACATAATTAAAGTAAATTAGAGTATTAAATACTAGTGGTTGCAGAGTTCAAAATGTAGAATCCTTGCTTTCTTACATATTAAAACCAAAACCAAAACAACACAAAACCCCTTTGTAGTTCAGTTAAATGAAAGGAATAAATGGGTTAACATTCTGAAAACTTTGAATATGAGAGTAGGAGTAGAGTGCTTTACATATCTGCAGTAGATTTACTATTCATAAAGATGGGATTCCTAGAATACAGTAGCAGAGGAATCACTGCATTGGGATTATACATATTAAATACCAACCTCAAGCTAAAACGCAGTGTGATGAAATGCTAAAGACGGCAGAGCTAGTAGTAACTGTGTTGCATTTCTGTACTTGATTGCCTGAGACAATTCTGTTGCGCCAAAATAAAATGTGTTTAGGAAAAGGAGATGAGGGAGGTAAAGTTTGGAACTTGCAGGGGTTGGAAAGCTATTTCTGAAGGCTTGTGTTGCCTTTTATATGATTGACAGGTTAGACTGTGGGAGCCGTAATGTGATATGATATTGCTATTTTAGTTCCGTTGCATTATCCTTTTAGAAAGATAGGTGCAGTGAATAAATGTAGATAAATGGTAAGTGATGTTTTATGATACTAAACTTTATATGTTCTGCATGACTACCTTATTTTCATTAGTCAAGTAATATACTGTATTTTAGCACAGTATTATCCCCAAGGAAAAAGAAACAGATTTATCTATTGCAGATTAGTTTTTAAACAAAGTGGTGAACCATGTGCCTACAAACCTGCATTAATGAATATAAACATTCAGCTGTTACTATAGTAAATGTTATTGAAAATAAAAGGTAGATTGAATATTATAAAAATATTAGATATGAAAGATGATCTGCAAGTTTTATAATCAAATCTCATTTTACACTATTCTAAAACCACCTATTCTGTATACTTGCATTGTCTTCCTCATCTCTCTCACTACTCATCCTCCTCTAGACACCACGTATTTGAAGAAAAAAGCACACTATTAGAAAAGTGAAACTGTTTCAAGTCTGGAGAAAATGGAAACGTTGAAACCATAACTCCATTCTGTATACACCATTTTTGTATTTGACATGTGGACCAAGAGATAGCAAAGAACTCTAGAAGGCTTTTTAACAGCCACAGGTGCATACTGTAATATAGAGCACAAGCTCAGCATGAGCTATGGTTCTTGCTCTGGATAGGCAAATCAAGTGAAGTTTTTGAGTTGTAGATATTTGTACCTTTGGAACATTCTTTGTCTAAAGTCACAAAAAATTGGTATAGTCAATGAAGGAGTACAGAGAGGTGATCCTAATGGATGATTAATTTTAAACAGAACCGGAGTAAGATGAAAGAAACAGGTTTTTATGCTGAATATGAAGCAGGGAATTGATTATACTTTTATTGCTTCAGTTCAAGTGTTGAGTACAGTATTTATGATGTGTTTGGTCATAAATTCCTTCTTCTAATTCCCGCTTAAAAATTGAGCAGAATTTGGGCTCAGTTTTGTAAGTGGTGATTTTAAGAGAGGTCATTGCCCAGGAAATCAGAGGTTCATTAATGTTAATTTCTGAGAACTAATGTATTCAAGAAGACCTAAGAATGAGAATGGTTGAACTGAACCTTACAAGGAAGGGAATTTCAGTAGAAGGGTATGAGGACAAATTATTTAATCCCAGTAAACAGGTAAACCAGAACCTAGTCTAAGAACATATTCTTGATCAAACTAGTGATCTCTAAAAAATACAGTCAGCCTGTTTGTTTATCCATTTCAAAACAGAAAACTGAGCTACCAGGACAGCTCCCTGGCTGAAACTTAGAGGGGCGAGTTGTTCTCCCCAGGCTAGAGGAAGGCATTAAGAATTCTGTGGGAGGTGTCACGGACTGCTTAACTCTTTGCAGAGATTTTTGTGCCTAGCCCTGATGAAACCCTTTTCTTCCAGCTTGAACTTTCCATCAAATTTGTGAAAAAACTTTTGCAAAGGACTCTTTAGGCAGCTTCAGGGAATACTCTGGACAAAGGCTGACTGTTTTAATGTATTTTTAAAACCTGTGGTTTCTGAGGTCCATCTGTAAACAAATAATTAAAAATGTTATTTGCTTTTTCCTCGTTTAAATCTGCAACCCTTGTATTTTAATCATTGGCTTTTAGATTTAAAAACATTCAAGCTTCATGATATATTCAGTCATGCTTGTTCCACTTTGCATTCAATTATTTACAGCAGAAGTCATCAGCTCACACATGTTCTGCAGGTATGTGGATCAGTAGTCTTTAGCTTTTGAGCTTTCAACATGAATTGGGAAATGAGAAAAAAAAAATTGAAGATTACTGTTCAACAAATTTTTGAGAAGCTTAATTTTTCAGAATGTTGCCCTAATATTTATCTTTTAATTTCTGTACTTTAACCAAAACCATTTATTTACTGTTCAATATTCAGGTCCCTCCTAAAGATTAGTGTAATATAGGTGCAAGTGTATAGGCAGTGAAAAATGTGTAGTTGTACACACATACAGAAACTCTGTGTGTAGGTACACCTTGGCAGATAGTATGCATATCAATAGATCTTCCATGCAACAGAGACTCTGTTAAAAGAATGTGAAATTCTGCAGAAAATAGTTACTGTTAAGTAATTACATCCATTCGCACGAAGGACACTCAGCTTTGTCTCAATCTCATCCCTTTTCTTGGAAAGGCAAAATGATTATCTCCTAACTACCTGACTTGCATTGTCATATCTTATTACTTGACCAGTTTAACAACACACAGGGCAAATATACTACGGCGCCAAAGTTCTCAATGTTAATTAGTCAGAAGTAGATAAGGAAGAGAACATTTTAAGGCTGAAATAATTTTTGTCTCAGAAGGGAAGCACCATTTTACAGAAATGGTTATTTCTTATTTAGGAAACATTTGTAAGATTTTTGTGTTACAGAAAGAAATATTGACTTTTCACTGGCTTTGTGCAGGCATTTATATTTCCTCCAGCTCCTTAAAATCTCTAATAATAATTTCTGTGGCAAGATCCATTTTTATACTTCACTGCAACTGCCTCTGGTAATGATTAGGTACTTTCATGGTAGTGACATGCACAGCAGAAGATACTGCTGCGTGACTAGTCCAGCCACAGAGAAAATGAATGTGTGCGAGTACACTGACATGCATTTTTTTAACCTATCATCATCGTCTGTCTTAAGATAACTAAACAAAGTACCAAGCTAAGAGTATAGTGCCTAGAGAATTTTTGTTGTTCAAAGGAGTAAGTTATTTCTAGTTAGTGATCCAGGTCACCTAACGTTCACCTTTGCTTCAAGAGTTGTCTACATAGTATTTCTTGAATCTTTTATTATTATGCATATTTTTCAGGACTTGATTTTCACATGAGATAGAAATATCTATCTATGAGTAATCTGGTCAGTATAATTGGATTTGAAATCAAGAAATTACTGATTTTTATTTTTTTTTTAATGGTGGCTAAACTGAACTCTTTTCTAAGGTCCTAAACCAAGATTTTTTTATGTGAGTGAATGATGTACTTTTTTGGCATGGGGTTTGAGTAAGATTGTTATTTATATCATGCGTCTTATATGGATATTCTGTGTTCCGATTCTGTTCCATATCCTTATATGTTGTCTGTTGCCAAGCACAGACCTCAACCTTGGCTTCTCCAAGAAAGACATTCCTATATTTCAGGTTGCTAAGCATGGATTTGTATGAGAAACATGACGGTTAATGGGACAGTTCAGGCCTCAATTGGTTATGATACTTAAGCAGGTGATTAACAGGAAACAGATGTTTGAGTCAGTTGTTGAACAGAGAATGTCAATGAGCAGTAGATGACATTCTTCATTTTATAGAATCCAGAATACTTTTATAAAGTAGGGATTCAATCATGTAAATTTTTTTTTTTTTTTTACCCTAAATTTCCTTTTTTACTCTGGAACTATCAGTGTGATTGTGTATCTACTTACAGAGACTACAGAGCCATGTTCTACATTTTATCCTGATGCTTATTTAATAAAATCAGAAATAACCTTAAGAGCAAAGTCAAGACCTGAAGTTCACACCTCCTTAAATGTCCTGTCTGCTTAGCTGCAGTCACAGTCTCTCCCTGTTCTCTTTTCATCACTTCACTGTGTGGCCTTTGGAGAAGGACTGTTGGACACTCTTAAGACAGTTTATAGTTTGTTAGTTAGGGAAGGAGACTGTGAACTCTAAAGTTTCTGAACTGTTCAATTTCCTGGATGACTGCTGAAACAACTGGTCTTTTGTATAAAAGAAGTAGCCTTCCTAAATCAGTAGAATTAAGAGATAAATTTCCTGAACATTAAGAAACTACCGGTAAGGCTCTCTTGTGATTCACTTGTGAGTGTGTCTTGCAGTATACTAACACAAGTAATTTTCATTATGAAGACTTTAAAATAAAGGAGAGCATGCATAATTAAGCACAGCCTTATATGAACCACCACAGATTCTGCTGAAACAAGGATGAATGCTCCCAGTGAGCATTGTTTCTAGTTTAATATAAGCAAAATATGTTGGAAACTATAATAGAGGCACCATGTACCTCAACAATTTATCAGCAGATCTAGACTTTGGTACGAGTCTTCTACGTGGCAACTAAACTGTCAGCTAACCTAAAGATCAAATAATTGTCCAGCTTTGCAAAGAAAACCAACATTGTTAAATAGTTGTAGATGGGGAAAAAAAAATCCTTCAGGGAATTTTTGGTGACTGCAAACTTTAAGGTATTTGTGAAAGCAAAATCCTAGAATCATAGAATGGCTTGGGTTGGAAGGGACCTTAAAGATCATCTAGTCCAACCCCGCTGCTGTGGGCCACCCACTAGATCAGGCTTCCCAAGGCCTCATCCAACCTGGCCTTGAACACCTCCAGGGATGGGGCTTCCACAGCCTCTCTGGGCAACCTGTGCCAGTGCCTCACCACCCTCTGAGTAAAGAATTTCCTCCCAACGTTTAACCTAAATCTCCCCTCTTTTACTTTAAAACCATTCGCCCTCATCCTATCACTATCCGCCCGTGTAAAAAGTCGCTCCCCCTCCTGTTTATAGGCCGCCTTTAAGTACCGGAAGGCTGCAATGAGGTCTCCCCAGAGCCTTCTCCAAACTAAACAAACCCAGTTGCCTCAGCCTTTCTTCATCGGAGAGGTGCTCCCGTCCTCTGGTCATCTTTG
>JAVKLA010000090.1:22493697-22625656 GCA_034782735.1 Sagittarius serpentarius
GCTCTCAGAAAGGTGTCCTTAAAGAGCTGCCAGCTCTGTTTGGTTCCTGTGTCCCTAAGGACAGTTTCCCAGGAGATCCTATCCAGTAATTCGTTAAAGAGCCAGATGTTCACTCTCCTTAAGTTCCGGGTCCTGACTCTGCTCTTTGCCAGGCCCATGTTCCTTGAGATCACGAACTCACCCAGGCCATGGTCGCTACAGCCCAAGCTGCCTCCAGTCTTGACCTCTTTAATGATCTCTTCTGCATTGGTGAACACTAGGTCCAGTAAAGGTTCACCCCTAGTTGGTCTGTCCAATACCTGGACCAGGAAGTTATCCTCAACAGGCTCCAGGAGTCTCCCGGGTCACTCGCAGCTCGCTGTGCTGGTTTCCCAGCAGATATCTGGGTGATTGAAATCCCCCATCAGGTTGAGAGTCTGCGAGTGCGATGCTTCCTGCAGCTGAAGCAGGAAGGCCTTGTCAACAGGCTCCCCTTGGTCAGGTGGCCTGTAGTAGACCCCAAGCACCAGATGTACCTTATTGATCTCCTCCTTAATTTTAATCCACAAGCTCTTGACCTGATCATGACTCCTTTTTAGAGGCAGCACTTTACAATCTGTCCCCTTCTTGACATAAAGGGCAACTCTCCCATCCCTCCTGCCCTGTCTATCCCTTTGGAAAAGCTTGTAGCCCTCGATCGCTGTGGTCCAGTTGTACAATTCATCCCACCATGTTTCCATGATAGCAATTAGGTCACAGTTTCTAATTGTGCCATGGTTTCTATCTTCTCCTGCTTATTTCCCATGCTGCGTGCATTGGTGTAAAGGCACTTCAGCAGGGCTACTGGACCTGTTACCTTCAAAGGAACAAAATAAGTTAGCTTAGATACCCTACCGAGAAACCTGTCAATGGAAATATCTTCTAGGAATTACCGTGATGAATTGAAAAGTTAGAAGCTACCTCTGTTGGTTTCACCATGGTTTGGTCAGCAAAAAATGTTATCCTTTTAACATGAAACTGATATTTTCCTGTGAACATTTAAATTTGCATCATTAAAGCAGCAGAAGCATAGACATCTGTGAACATTTTACAAACGTGTCTAAGATTTCCATGATCAAGGAACTCACAGGAGACGTTATTTGTAAGAGCCTATGACTTACCCTTTAAGTTTTGCTGTGCAAAGATGATAATTAAGCTGGAACTTGTGCCATGGCAGGCATGCTGTTGGCCATCCAAAGATCATGTGAAGGGGACCAACACAAACAGGTGTCTTTTGTACACTTCTGAGAGGGAAAGTTTAGGAAATGTAATGTATCACTGGATTTAAGGGATTTAATGTCAGAGAATCGTATGGCTGTATATGTTCTGTCTGACACAACAGGAAAGATTTAGACCTGAGATTGGAGAGATCAGTCAAATTATTTCTTCAAAGCACTGAAAAAGTGTAACTGTCTTTTAGGCAAGATTCTGTGGTTACTTTTTACTTCTCTGATCTTCATAAATATCGTAAAATACCCTAGGTCATAATCTCAGTCCAAGTCAATTAATTTGGTACCACTGAGCTTAATAGAGACACACCGATATTTATCAATAAAATGTCTGGGATTCACTTCCAGTTAAAACAGCTAGCTATCTATGCTAGTACAAAATGACAGGTATTTTTTTTATGCAAGCTGCGAATGATCTGTTTTCATGCATCAAGTGTAAGGTACACACTTTGTAATCAACCTGAACACCAGCATCCAACACGTTAGTCTATATTTAATAACTTTAAAAACATTTTAATCTTGCGCTATTGTTTTCTTTGCTGATTACTATTGTAGAGTCGTATAAGCAAACATACCTTTGGAAATGTATATTTTCTGTCACAGGTAATTTAAAAATGTTCTTACAAGTCTGCGTGTATGCTAGATAATAGAATCAGTACATGGTATTAGATGGAGGGTTGTTTCTCTATTGCATTTAATTGTAATAACCAGTTATCATACCGTATCTGGCTATATTCTGATTTCCAGTACTGGGATATGTTTATAAAGTTTGCTAAATGATTATGACACTGTTGGGGTACTGACTTCAGTTGTTTCAGAGCTGAAGGACAGGTCAGAGTTTTTTCCAAAGTCATCAGTAACACTGGGTCTTAGATCCAGACATGGAAGTTCTAACACTCACTGAGGCAAAGGACTGCCATGCATTCCCATAGGATGGCTTGTCAGTGTGGGTAAAGGTTTTCAATCTTCATTTTTAAGAAAGGTGAATTATTGAACCCAACTCAAAACAATTGAAGTGATCACTCCCAGGAAAAAAAATCCTATTGATCTAGACTTTTATTTTACTTAACCAAAGCAGGTTTTTATCAATATCTATTCCACATGAAAGCCAATGTTTTAAAATTCATGTGGAAGTCAACTGACTTCAGTATGAGTATTAAGATTAATAATCCTTATTTCTAGGAGGTTGTAGGTTTAGGTTCTTGAACAGTATGATTCCTGTGGCTTTAAGGTTTGTCAAGAAAGTAAAAGTATTGATTATTGGGGGGGGGAATTAATGACATCCTATACTGTTAAATTAATTGCAGATTTACTAGTGATTATGGTGGAGGCCAGGAATTCACTATATATAACCAAGCACTGATTAAAAGGGGTGGGGAAAAAAGTGGTCTTATGGCTTCAGCTTTTTGCTACAGAATTGTATTGCAGGTCGTCTTCAAACAGAAATAAATCCAGAATATGTGGTGTTGGTAGTGTCAGCAAAAATATTGCTTTATCATTTAAATAATAATGACAGAGTTGCAGCAGGAGTGGCATTTTTGAAACTTGTTCACAACAGTATTTTTGTAATTGTTGCATGCATTTCTATTCAGAGGGCTGTAAATAGATGCTTCATTGTTGCTCTAATTAAAAATTAAATTTCTGTTATTAAATTATGCACTGCCCTGTGTGTGTGCACATATATATTTAATGTGTTTATATGTGTTTCATATCATATTCTGAAGTTTTTTTCCCACGTCTCATGAAACCCATTTTTCCCTTATCCTTTACCTGGCCAGTTTACTTGGGGAAGTGAATAAATGGGTGACCAGCATGTATTTGTAGATACAGCATGTATGTGCTGTGTACAGAGACCTAGCTAAGACCTCTTAAGTGCTCAGCTGCACAAAAATGTTGGTGAAATGACAGCGTAAGTATAGAAAGGTACCATGCTTTGCTCTGTCTTATTCTCCAGGCATATCTGGAGATCAATAGGAAAGTCTTTTTCCATCAGCTGGATTCTTCGTTGGTATTAGGACTCAATATACTTCTCTCTTCTTAGTGTAATGGGGTCTCAGTGCCATGCAGAACCCAGCCTTGCTCTAAAATAATGGCAGATGGTATAAAAAGACACAGTTGATTCCTTGGATCTGTTTAACCCTGATAAAATCTTTAAGTCCTTTGATTAGGTATTACCAGACTGTTTTCCATTTTTTTTTGTGGATTATTTAGTTGCATTTAATTTCTAGAAATCAGAGTCGTGAGCAGATACCATTATACACTTATAAATTCACACATAGAGAGGGGGCTGTTTGATATTTTGGGTTTCAGTTGATTAGTTTTGAGCAAAACTACTTCCTTGGTTTTGAGTAAAAAAACTTCCTTAAACAAGTCACAATATATTAACAGATCAATACCACATTGAGCAACGATGAATGCTTTCTGTATTTCAATATTCTTATGTTTCTGGATCAGACCTTTTAGGGAAGGGCTGGTTTTGTGCTAAAGAAAAGAAATTGATTTACAGTATGGAACAAATGCCATCTGACAGCATATCAAGTTGTGACATGGAGCAGAAGCAAATATATACAATGAAGAACGACTTTGTTTTCATAGAAGGAAGTTGCAATGACTGCAAGCCGTGCCAAACCAAACATCCCTAGTCACTAATAGTAACCTGACAAGAAGCCTTGCAACTATGTGTTGTGAAACCAAAAACTCAAACTCGGGAAATCTTATTTAGCATGGTAAATAAATGACTGTTTCTGTTCTTATTACCGTTATCTTCTTGACTGCCTTGAGAAATTGTGCAGACATGATTATCTCTTGCTACCTATGAGGAAACCCTTTTGAGGACATTACTTTAGATGCAAGTATAACATTGTAATCTGGGGAAATATGCTAGTGTATGATCAGAATAATTGTAGTTTTATTTGCCTTTCCGATTATTAGTTTAATAGTTTTATTACATTCTGGCTGACTAGTTACTTTGTGTTACTGGAAGTGATTTCAATAATTATATTAGCAGGATTGAACATCTTATTCAGATAGCCTTTCAGCTGAAAGGTAATGAGGAATTATTTAGTGTATTACAGTAGCTTGTTCATTTTTTGTACCTTTGTTATCCATATACTATGGTAATTGTCAGTCTGTTCTGGAAGTATACACACACAAAAGTTGCACTGATTCCCAAGGATACAATGAGGGCTGTTGTCTCTTCTTATAGTCCTGTTAGTTTCCCAGAGCACCCTACCTTATCAGACACAAACACATACAATAATCCTGCACTCCTGATTCCCTGGCCTCCTTATTGCAACTCTATAAGCAGGTTTTGTTGGTACTCTAATAAAATATAGCTCGTCTGAATAAATGCACGTCACAGTGGATCAATGCTGTTAAATACAGTCAGTACAATTTTTTTGGTCTGATATAAAAGATCTCTAATCTGTAGAACTGCTTCTAGATAGCTGTATTTTCATTTTCTCTTTAAAGCAAAAGCAGGGTTTTTTCAGGGTTTTGTAATTGCACGTCTTTCATGAGCAGTAGTTGACTAACAGTGAATTGTGTTTAATTCTGGGAGTTTTCAACATGCGCACATATTTTACTGCTATGTCACACTGCAACTGTTCATCATAACAAGAGATACCTGGTACCTAACTCCAACTCGCACAACAAGTTCTTACAACGAGGTGGTAACAAACCTATCAGGCCAGAACTGGGGTCTCACGCAGTTAGCATCAGGTATAGTTAGCAAAAAGCCTGTGGCCTCCTACTACCAATGATAACGCTGGTTTTATTAAACCACTAGCTAGAAAAATTATAAAGGTTGGGCTTACGTTTGGGTTCAAAACAAGCTAAACGTGAAAAACTGCTTTGTATGCTTCTGATGTTAGGGCTGCAGGAGGCTCCAGCAGAATGAAATGTTGATGTTCTGAAGGTAAAGTCTCAGAGCAGCATCATGGCAAAAAAACCCAGATGATGAGTGTAAGAGCCTATAGAGGTAATTTTATTTTTCTAGATGACACCAGTCAGGCTTTTAATGGAGCAATATGTCTAGTTCTGGTGTGCTTCAGGAAAGGTACAGAAAAAATTGAGCAGTCCAAAAAAGTACCCTCTGGAATTATTTTCCAGGTAGTTAGAGTGCTTTAGGTGAGACTTACCTTTTGGACACAATCTATCTTTTCTTTTTTTTCAGCAGCAGAGTCAGAGGTAGGAAAAATACCATGTAAGTCTGTCTAAAAGAAAATGGCACAGTTGTCAGTACTTGAAGTAAAACAAGAAGTCATACAAGGCTTGTATGTATTTGTTTCCAATAATAGTAATGACAGTTAGCCATTGGAACAGTTCCCTAAAGGAACTATATTCTGTTTTGGTTAAAATTTGAACTACTCATTTCTGGAGGATTACTCTCCTTTAAGAACAAGTAGTTAGGCTGAATAAAAGTAAATAAATTAAGTATAGTAGTTTTTCATATACAGTAGGTTAGCCTTTCATGTGCGGTAATTACTTTTTGACCAGTACTGTTAAATGTAATTGCTTAATACAATGGATGTAAATTGTTAAAGGAGACTGGTTTACCAGGAGTGAAATATTCTGAAAAAGTTTTTAAAGGCTCCAAATACTGAATCTCTGACAGAGGGAATGTTTAGCTGAAGGAAGAAGTTAAATGTATAACCAAATAAAGAAATGGGAGAAACACTTTACAAAATCTATCTGAAATATCATGAAGATATTACTAGACAATGTAAGCAGTGACCTATTATGGCCTTGAGACTGTTGGGATAGATTGAAAAGTTATATCCATTGGTAAAACAGAGGCACAGTAGATGGTAATTGCAGATAATGGGCTAAAACCAAATAAAACAGAGTCTGGTTTTTCAATAAAATGTTTAAAACCCATGGAGAAAAGCAGTAATTGAAACAAAACCCATTTTGAACTTATACATTTGAATAGTGGAATAAAATTATGCTAATCTAACGTATCTGCCTTATTGTGCTTTTCTGTTCATTATGCTGCATGCATAAGTATGAGATGGTTATTAGTCCTTACTTATCTGCTTCAAATTGGTATACCCTTTCTGAGCACTGCAAATGTTGTCTTTTGAAGGATCTTGTTTACTAAATGAGTTTTCTCTGCTTGTTATATTGTATTTTAATTTAGTTTTGTTTACATCATGTAAAATGTATCGCAAATGATATTTACTAAATTGTATTATAGCTTTTTGATGCCTACATATTACTGAGTACCTCCCACATCATCTCGGGAGAATTCCATATCCAGTTCCTAAGAATTATGCTGCAGAATAGAAGTTGGTGATGACTGGCATCCTATCCTAGCCAATAAGCAATACTGGGCACTTCAGAGAAAGATTCAGGCTGTCCTCATAATGCACCTAATTATGGCCCTGGGAGGTATTTCTCTGGGAACTGTAGGTGGTGATTGCTTCATGTAAGTGGCCTTAGTGCTTTTGTGATTTATGCATTACTTACTACTGTGTCCAGTGTTAATTTTTTGTGGTAAGATTTTTTTTTTTTCCTGCTAAATACTACTATTTCAGAGTACTGTCTGAGTTTTCAGTATTTTGCTAACACGCATTAAATACTGGTCACGCAGCGAGACATGACTTTGTATTTGCAGTGAGGTCCAGAAGCATCCTGAAGTATTTACTGTGACATGTTTTGTGGCCTGAATTTCAAAATCGGCTCAAAATGCTGAGCTTTTGTTAAGTTTGGCGTTAAAGAGCTAGTGTGATCACGGCTCACTGTAATGCAGATCTAAAAATAAGATGTGCAATTCTGTAAACCTTGATCATCTTATAATTTCTTTCTCTCTCATGCTTAATTTTTGTATATTTCAGTACCTCCAGAAATATTTTCTTTCTAGCACAGTTTCAGCGTGAGAGCTAGAGACAGACTTTCTTTGCCTCCCATGTTAAATTAGCCCTAAGACATTTGATCAGAGTCCTCGCTTGGGAGACAGGAATTTGAGCAAACTTGGGCAAAGAGTAGATAGGCACTTTGGTCTCCCTTACCAAAGTTTACTGCAAAAACTGGACTATTGTGCAAAAAGTTTGGGGTTTGTTTTTTTCACTATTTAAAGAAAGCTGCATTTGTCTGATCCTGTAGGTATGATTTAGTTACACTCTGAAAAGGAGTAGCATGTGAACCTTTCCCAGCTTTAGGCATAAG
Source organism: Sagittarius serpentarius (assembly GCA_034782735.1). Taxonomy (NCBI): domain Eukaryota; kingdom Metazoa; phylum Chordata; class Aves; order Accipitriformes; family Sagittariidae; genus Sagittarius; species Sagittarius serpentarius. Next base: position 22,501,113 of record JAVKLA010000090.1, read on the forward strand.
CTGGGCACTGAAATGCTGAATGAAACTTGCCAGAACTGAGATGCTCTGTGCATTTCCAAAATTAAATTTTCAGGCCTGGAGGGATATCAAAAGTTTAAAGACTTTAAAAATTCAGTATGTACGTATTGTAGGTACCACTAGGGTAGATGATTGTTTACTGGGAACAAGGTGGCAGAGGTTCACTTTCTGTTTTTTTTAAGGTGTGCCTAGAAGTTTATTTTAATCACTGAAGAGCATATTTTTGAGTGGGTTCTTATGTGAGTCAGTGGAACATAAGAGCTTTAATTCAATACATAATACATTAGGATATTCTGGTACTATTTAAGGAAAATGATCCTGTGCATTTCCTAAGTGCATCCTCTCTTTTATATATTTCATTATAGTGAAGTAGAGTTGCAGACACACCCAGAAAGTTTGGTATGGCCCAGGACTCAATACTTCGGAAACTTTATTCTGTGTGGTTGTAAACCAGGGCATTGTAAGCACCTGTTCAACAAGGATTCAGAGGAGCAAGCTTGCTGATGAGGTTTGGGTGACAGCCGAATCCGTTGACAGTGAATACTGAAGACAGAGGCTGTGCTATTAGACTGGCTCTCGTAAGAAGCCTGTGTGTGCGAGACCACATGTTTGCGAATTGTAGGTTTCTGATAAGTAGTGGGTGCTCAGCTAAAAGCATGGTGTCTCAGAACGTAAGGGAGAACAGAACTTTGGATTCCTGTTCAAAGCTTTCTGCCAGAATTTAGGTATGTGAAGTAGTTAGTCTTTGGGTTTTGTGGCTCCCTTTTAGATTCAGGACATCTAAAATCTTCCTAAAACATACTTTAGGATATCTAAGGATCCACTTTTTGGGTCTTGTCCTAAGTACTTTGCTAAAGCACAACCATAATTATTTTCAAAGGCACAAATGCTTTCTCACAGATGCTGCATGTCCATTTTTATTCTTTAAACAGCCAATCAAATTCTACCCTGAAAATGTAGCCAGAAATTTGGCAACAATTCTTGGAGCTATAGTTTATTAAATGAGTTCTACAGCTGCAAAGTTTTAGCAATTTTTATTTTGGAACTGTATCAAAAGCTTTGTATTGTGCAAATGTGCATAAAAGACTTGTTGAAATTTAATCAGCGATGCATAACCCGGATTTAATTGTGGTTGGCTTTCTGCAGTGCCCAAATCCCTTTCTCAGTGGAGGATGAGTGTTGGATCAAATACTGTTTAGAGCCTTATTCTGCAAAGTACAGATTAATCTCAGAATGGCATGAGAATCTTCTCATTTAATCTGACAAGAGTACTGCAAGTATGGAGCACTTAACAGTATTGACCTGGCTCACTCTTAAAAACAGTAGACCTAGGTTCCTTCAGAGGTTAGTTGTGTTTAGTTTTAGAAAAGCACAACCTTTGTGTCCACCAGTACTCTAACTTTCTACCCATTACACCTTTTAAGATCTATTACTGCATTATGGTAAATGCACAGCCACCAACTTTCAGTTTCTAAGACCTTCTCTTAGCATTTTACTAATTTTATTTACTTTGTTATACTTCAGATGTATTTGATAGATGAGAAAACAGCTTAAAAATTTGAAGAGCTTTGTTGGAAAAATCTTTGAATTGGAAGACCGTGATCAGAATGCACTCATCAAAAAGTAACTGATTTCCAGACAAATACTATGTCAGACTTATGTTGGATGTGATTTTTAAAGGGGTATTCCACAGGTTTTCCAAACCCATTTTGAAGTACCGCAACTTTGACCTGTAAATAACTGAGCTGCTCCTAAAATAAGATAAGATGAAATAATCCATCTGTCCTTAGCAGTCTTATTTGTGGGATCAGTTACCATAAATAATTTACTTTTGTTTTTGAACAAGACAGATAAAACAGTATTACAGTGAATATTGTACTCTTTGGGTCAGCTGTAATGGCAGAAATGATTCTCTCGAGCTTTTCTGGTATGCTTAGAAGAAAACCAAGAGACTCATGTTCTTTTGTGGTACTTACAAGAAGTCAAGAATGTATTTTTGCAGATTAGAGGTTTTGACTTGACAGTAGGAACAATTAATGTCATCCACATGTTTAGGCCACCTGTGAAAACTGTTTGGAATTGGAACATAATGCCGTGAATATTGAGTAGCATGAGTGTTTTCAAGCACAAAACCAGGGGTGTGTTTGCTAATTTACCAGGATGCATTAACTCAAGTGTTTCGTGACTTCTTAGTTTGAGCAATAGAAATGGAACAGAAGATGCAAGAATTAAAGATTTGTTTTATAATAGATGGAAATCTTTAAAACCAATCTGATCTACCCTCCAAAGTTTTTTGCCTGAAGATGTGTATTTTCAAAATGTTCTTGTGCATACAAAAGTAGCCTGCATGATATATTTACAGACAGTTATTAATTCTCTGCCTTGGAAGAACATTGAGAGCAAATAAAATTTGTCTTTACGTTTTTGTATGTTCTTGTAGTGGCAAATAAGTTTCTAGATTTCTTGGTGATAAAGGAAATAAAATACTAGGAGTAATATCTAAGACTTTCTGGTGGCATAATTCTTGAGCTTATTTTAGGTATTTTTTCATCAAATCTTGATTTAAAAAGTAATCTATCTTCTTTGCTCTTATTAAAAATAGCTTTCTATTGAGTTACATTCAGTTCCACTTGTTAGGAAAATGCATTACCATGATTCACCAGTAAGCGTTTTTACTTTATCTCAGTAGTTCTGAGATCAATCTGATATGAAGGTGGTACCAGCATCTATATTTGCTAATGATTGCTTAACACTAAACTGGAAATGGGAAATAAAAATATAACAAATACTAAATATTTAGTATGTAGTGAACACTGAGTTGTTATCGGAGATCCATTTAACAGGTAATTTCCCACCTCTAGTTATCAGCTCCCAGATGGACTTTGTACCATTGATCATAGCCCTTTGGACCTAGTGACTCAAGCAATTTTCCACCCACCCCCATATCTCACAAGTATATGTACACCTCCAGCTGGGCTACAAGGATATCATAGGATACCATGCTGAAAGCTTTTAAAAAATTAAACTACACCTGCTGCTCTCTTCTTGTTCATAGAGCCAGTCATCTCATCAAAGAAGGCAATTAGGTTCATTACGTACACTTTGCCCTTGGTAAGTCATGCTGGTTGTATCCAGTCATGATTTTGTCATATGCCTGAAAGTGATTTCCTCCTAGACTTGCTCCATAACCCCCCAGGGAGTGAGATTAGGGTGATTCAGCCTGTAAATCCCTTTTGCCCATGAGTGTGATGATTGGCTTTTTCCAGTCATGAGGAACCTCCTGTTTGTCATGACCTCTCAAGGCTGATGTCAAGTGATCTCACACAGCTGTTTGATTTCCTGCCCCCCCCCCCCCAAGTCCTACTAACAGGAAAAATATGATTCAAATTATGATTCAAATGAATGCAGAAAGGAGACTGGTTTTGCTTATTCACATAAAACATATCATCAGTAGTGTACTCTCATGAACATGGCAGAGAGCTTCAACAACAATTTTCCAGTTCACAGACCATTGCTTTAAAGAAATGAAATGCAGCGTAAGTACAGCATTAAATTAGAAGACGACTTTTAATTTTAAACTTAAGCTTAAAAAAAATAAAATCAATGTGCATAAATAACTATAAACTAAGTCTTAAAAAAGCCACTGTTCTTCCCTGTAACCCTCTCAGTAACCTTTTTTCCAGCAAACACTATCAGGTGCAGTATTCCAGAGAGAAAAATACATGACATTTATCCTCCCCTATTGTGTGCAGACTAGATGTGGAGATCACAGGATGTAAATACTTATAATAAATGTTGTTTATTAGCACATTTTAACTTGATTACTTCCTCATCGTTGTTCCTCTTTTTCTCATAGAATGACTGAAAGTACATTTTTACTTAGTAAACCTGAACTTAAATAGGGGGACTGGTGGTTTGCTTTACCTTCTGTTGATACATTTAATGAATATCTACTCTGTGTCAGAAATATATATAAACAATAAAAAAAAAACCTCTTACTAGAGTTGGTTACATACTTTTTTTTTTTTTTAATTATCTGGACAGGCTAATAGCAAGTGTATTTCTGTTTTATTACTGCTTAAAAGTTTCAGTAAGTATGTCTAGGGTGGATGTATTAGGTTAAACTTTTATTATGCTTTAAGTATGCTGCCTGGGACTTTGTTTTAATTCATTTGTTTAGGACCTAAGCGGAATTGCATAGAGATGTTTGTAAACACTCCCCTTGCTTCCAGTGGGAAGTAATCAGAGGAAATCAGAGTAAATATCTCATTGTTTGCTCCAACCAAGAATTTAATGGAAGTATTAAATGTTCTAAATGGTAAAGAGTATTTTTTACTATATTGACACTAACATCTTTAGCTTGGTCCCAAAGAGTACTAAATGAGCAATCTATATGAAATTTAATGAAAACATGTATTTATTAAAAATCTTAATAGTGTTGTTTTTAATTCACTTTAACTCCAAGTTAGGAAAGGAGCTGAAGAAGCCATAGGTGAATGTTCAGGCAGGAGAAGAAGAAAGAATTTGCTTCTAGTCTTTTCCAATTTTAGTTTTCAGTCTTTTTGGTATGCCAGCTCCTGCTGGTTAGCAAACATACCAGCCAAGTATGACGGTTTCCATCATGTTTTAGAGAACTGGTTTTTCAACGGTACGATCCAGCAAGTCTCATCTTGGTGTGTATGCATTAGATCCGCACTAGTGTTTGATAAATAACTACACTGTGTGAAAAGGTAGACAGGTAGTTTAGTCATCTATGAATCATAAACCTGAACATAGACACCAAGCTTTTTCCTGTTTTTTTCTCCCAATCCTTTCCCCTGGATTATGGTTACTTAGAGCAAACATGTCAATATAAATCAGAAACATACTATTTTATACAACCTGTTAATTAGAAGTGCTGTGTGTGTAGACCTATTATGTTAGCGTTTCATTCACTAAATATGCTTGTCTCTCAGCCTGAACTATTCTTGCTGCTAATGTGTGCCCAATCAATAAGGAATTAATTCAAACTCAATTTATATAAATTGGAGGGTTTTTCTGTTGTCTATACAAACTGTATACTAGAGCATACTTCTCAGTGGGTGCAAAAGGTGTAGTTCCTGTATGGCATTTCCAGTGTTCCAGGGACTATTGCAACTGGGGTTTAATACATTATTCTGACTCTGAAATATCTGTGAGATAGTTTTGTTTTACTGTTGCTTTAGCTTGAAGTGTAGGACTATTTACACCTAATCTTCTGATTAACTGGTGAAATTAGTTAGAAACTACAAAGATATTCCTCATTACTTTTTTTGTAGATAAATAAACCAGAAAATAATATATTTATCAGCACTTAAGCAGTTAACTGCGTTAATATCCAGCCAGACTAGATTTATGAGTTAATACTGCATTGAGCTGAAGGGGATAATATATACCTTGGCACGTGATTGTTTCAAGCTGTCTGCAGCCTTAGGCAGACATCCTATACATGCCACATATAAAAGGTTAGCTCTGTATCTGGAATAATGTTTAGAGCCTCAGGCTCAAATTTGACTATGTTTTGCTTGATATCTACTATTGGAAGGATATAAAGCAACTATAAACCTGTCTAACCAACCTGTTAATTCCAGTTTATAGCTGTTTTGCAGGTCTAGAATGATGTGAAGTAGTTGGGAGTAAAGGAAAAGGATCCTGCCCTCAGTTTTGTTTGTAAAAGGAAGTTTAGATTTTTGAAGCACAATTATGTGGAAATTTAAAAATAATCTGCAGTTACGTGGCAATTTACATGCTTGCGTAGTAAAATTATACAGAAGACCCTGCTTGCACTTTCCTTTGAAAATATTCAGCAGGTGCACAATCCACTGTCCTTTTATACACAGATGCAGAGATCTGTTTGTGTCATAAACCCTTGAAAACTGTAACCCATAGTGTAGTTCTTGTAATCTTCTCTAGTTTAAATGGTTGAATATCAATAACAAGCATGCACTGAGCAAAGAAAGTATTTTGATTAAAAAAAAAATATATGTATTTGCATTAATAAAATATTGGGTTCATTTTTCAAAAATAAATTTAATTTGAGGGGGGAGAGTGTCTATACTGACTTTAAAGCATAGTTCAGTGAGGTTTATTCTAAAAAATGGTAACATGCCAATCTATTATAGTTATGTGCTAGGGTGATAAAGAGCTGCTTTATCTGAGCACCGAATGCTTTTTTTGTTCATTATGACAGAATTTTTGATAGAATGCAACTTCTGAAATCCTTCTAATTAAATCTATTTTTAGCTCTTATTTTTCACATTGCCAGTTAAGAGGAGATTCTAAAAAGGAATAATTTACTAAGTGGAATAAAAACAAAGGGGAAAAACAAGTCAGTGTTGAAGGTCAGTGTCTTTATTCATAATACTGTGTGAAGAATATAGTTTAATATTCTGATCATTTTTATGTCATGGATTCAGTGTTTCTTATTTCCAATAAAAGTAGCAGAAAACTTAATCATTAAACCATAACGTATTCTTGAAGTGTTCTGGGAGATTAGTTCTTCATTCTTGCAGTTATAATAGCAAAATAAATGTGACATCTTGAATTGGAAGTGGATGAGAATGTTTTTGCAGGCAGTGCATTATGTTTTTGAGTGTGTGCAGTTCCCCTCAACCAACCTTAAACTCTTTGAAGCAATCAAAATACATTTTGATGATTGATGTATTGGCCTATTGCTAGGTAATTCTATTTTTCCACCTGAACATTAAGACCCATTGATCACTCATGCTTACTGAGGTCAGTAAGACTGTAAGTCAGAATTTTGAAAGAGGACTTACGGCATTATGTATTCTAACAAAACTAGGTTCGGAAAAGTCTTGGAGGCCTCCCTATTACTTGGAAAATTCTAAGGTGAAAGTGGGATCTGACTTGTTTCGTTCCAACTAGTCTCTCTCTACAGTCAATTGAAAATGGTGATGATTCATCCCACGTATCTTGGATACCTATTTTAGCCTAGAGTTGCATCAAGTTAATTCTGTGTTTTATGAATAATTGCTGCACATATACTAATAATGTAAGTTCTTTCAGAGACACACAGCTTGTATTCTAGATGTTATAATTTTAATGCAAGTATATGCATAGCTGAAGAATTTCTGGTTGTGGATTCTTTAGATAACAGCAGTAAAACTATGTATAAATATAGATACTGCTTATAAAACAGGTTATATTTCTGCCATTAAGGATATAGACTATTTCCAAATGCTTTTCTAACTTTATTGCAATTCTTCTTATCCTTAAGAGCTGTCAGACTTATCAAGAGCTCTTAAAAGCTTAGAAGGGAAAAAACCACTTTCAATTTGTTTCTACTGCAAGGAAGAAATGACATTAGCTAGAATCTGTTTTTGATAATTGTCACTTGAAGAAGCCAAAATGTCATAGGAGTGAGAGATCAGTTTGGCCTACTTACCCATTTGAGTAGATTCATTAAATCAAAGCAAGTATTAACTGCCACGAATATTTCTAGGTGATTTAAGCAATATCCATTGTTCACTGAGATGAAAACCTCTGTTTGGGATGATGGATACTTTCACAAATACAATTAAATATAGGCACAGCTTTTAAAATTTGTGTGTCACCCTTTTTCTGGACAGGGGTGGTGGTGGTGGTATATTGCTTTACCCTGCGTATACGGTACAGTATTTTGAGTTTCAATGTACAGACTGTGGGAATCTTACTCTTATGTTAACAGCATACAATGCAATTAGTTTTTGTATTGGAAATAATGTGAATGTAATATTCACTTCCACGGGAATTTCACTGTTGTTTGGCATCAGTTAACTTGACATAAAAATCATTTGTTACAATTCCCATGTAAAGCAGAAATATTTATCTTAAGTGGCAAATTATGCTTAGATCTTTTGATTTTTATGTTGATGTAATTTTATTCCACTGTAACTAATTTAACATTAATTAATGTCCAGATTAGCATTTCAATGCTAATACAATGACATTGGGAATTGCTAGGATTTTCCTTTTACACAATTTAGTTGGCATATGTAGTTGGGAATTGGGGAGCACTCTTTTTCTCATTGGAAAGCTGATGGAACTGCCTTTCTGTCATACTCTGTGTTCCTGAATAACACAGTGGATGGGATTCTCAGTGGCTCCACTGATACACTTTAGAAGAGGTGTGAAAGCATCCAGATATTACTCCAGCCTCATCACTGTAGGATCTGTATTCTCCAGAACTGCCCTGAGCAATGGGACTAGATCTTCTGCAGTGTAGGGGTCTTAGTCTTCTTTGAACAAAACTGTGCGATCATTTGCTAATACCCTTCAAAAATGCAGTATTCACTGAAATACATAAGAGCAAGTACAGAGCCAGTCATTCTGCCTTATTCTTGCCGCTAAGCGTAGTGATTCTATGGCAAGTTTTTTATTCTTAAAGGAAATATTTCCATAGTCTTGTCTAACTGAAAAGCAGCCGTCTGTTGACTTGCATTATTGTACACACTAGGACTTTTATAAAGGGAATGTTTTATCAACCTTAAATTCTTTAACTGTTTAACTTCTGTTGTATTATGGACTATGATATACAAAATGTATACATAGCATAGTCATAAATATGCATAAACACGCATAAACTTAATTCAGGAAAATGTTATTGGAAGTCTACCCCAGTTGCGCATCTTCAAGCAGTAGAATTGCTATCAATGACTTTGCAGAAGTAAACTGGAAATAGTGCTGATATGGTCATAACTGCACAAGATGGTAATTCACATTTTCTAACAATACGCCAGTTCTGTGCTTCGAAGAAATTATCTTCATTTTGTGTCTTCTTTCATTATAATGCAAGTGCAGGCCACTGCAGAAGGAATGACCTGGGATGTTCACCCAAGGACTCTTGTGTCAGTACAGAAGGTATTTTATTTATTGCTAAAATAGTTAAAACTGAGTCTCCACATAGGCCCTTTGTTCCACAGCTGCTTGAACAAGCTGTGGTGCACAATTGTCTTTGTGCTGATTGTGAATCAGCCCTTTGTCTTGACTGTGAATAGCCTGTGAACATGCTGCTGTTTTGGAGGCTGTGTTTGCTATTCAATGAATGTTTTATGCGGGCAAGTTTTTTTGCCTCCAGATTGTTCACTGCTTGTCCAAGGAATAACTTAGGTTATAGATAAATTCCCCTGCAAATTTACTTCTCGGTGATTCAGTGCACACATACGAAGAAAGAACACTGTGCAAGCTCGCATACTCCTTATTCATAATATGGACCCATTGGTAAGACTACTTCTAAAAGGCCCTGATTTATGAAATAACAATTAGTTCCCATACCAATTATGAGGCTAAATTATCAGAAAGGGGTGTTATGGGAAAGGGACTCATTTTCTGAAGGAGGAGATATTTCCCATTAGTTTCAAATGATCACTTTAGGAATATTTATCATCTTTCATAAAATTTAGTTAATTTGTAAGCCTTTCTTTCCGTCAGTAATATTCCCTGGGTGTTCAGGTATTCAGCAGCTACTGGGTAGTGCATCTTTCTGTTGTCATTAAAAGGATACCCATCAGACTACAGTCCTGAGAAACCAGCCAACAACTTGGAGGCAATTACAAAGAACTAATGGCAGCTGAAGCAGAGACAACTCTGTTGTGCAGAATTTGTTTTGTATCACTATATAAACCATGAGAGAGTTCACTGGAGGTAGTTAACAGTAGTGCAAATTGGTGGAAATGAAATGGGAGTCAGCCCCTATATGTTTGAGGAAGTAATAGAAAATTAGAATGTCTCAGCAAGGCAAATTATGGCAGTTTGGAAGTTACAGAGCAAACGATGTCTCTGGGCAAAAAGAATTTTACGAAGAACAGTGCGGAGCATAAGACAGCATAAAAGAAGAAAACTATGTTTGTGGAATAAAGATTAACTGTTAAAAAAATATTCAGAAGGGAAAGGCACATGAGGGGTGTGGTTGTCACTCATAGCTTGATTTAAACCCAGAAGTTAATAGTGTTATTTCAATCTGAAACTGGTTGTACTGAGCAGAAAATGTCACCATCTTAAATAAAACATGTTCCACCAAAGCATAGTCCCAACGCTCGACTCAAATGGGAATTTTACACTCATCTCTGAATAATGCATTTTTTTGTTTGTTTCCTGGTATTCTTTCTAAATAATCAGAACAATTTGAAAAAAATATGTACTCTTATGGATTACTTTTAAATTTTTCATCCTTTTTACTCCAATGATGGCAAATTTTGAAGTGGATGCAGAGACACAGAATTTGCCATGTAGCAAGTTTTGGAATTAGTTAAATTGTGGCTTTGATGACATTAGGTATTTCATTGCAATAGGATAAGTCCATTGAGGCAGACATTGCTGAGACTACGCATATCTTTATTATTTGTGATTCAAGGGTTTATTCTGATTACTTGGTCCCTTGATCCACTATTGTCATGTGAACATATGGTCTGAAGATTTCTGAAGTGAAAAGGTATTAGGTGCACGGTGGATGACTTTCTGCTAGTCAGCCACATGCTGGGGTGCTTTCAAAGAAAAGCTGCTGGTTTAGTTTCCTTCGAAAGGAATCCAACTGCATGCATGAGAAGTGCTGTGAAAGCTGAACATGTGGTATGTGGGGACGTTCAGGGGATCTTTCTCTCCTATGTACAGGAGACACTCAGAACTACAGTACTTCTCCAGTTCCCTCAGATAGGCACAAACTGCATGTTTATTCTTTGTATGATGTTATGCTCTTAGACCAGCAATCAGCCGTGTGTTAGCATGTTCACCAGGAGTGGAACAAAGCACCCAAAGACTGAAGAGTAGGCCGAGTCGGTGACAAGCACCCTTGTGCTTTGCCCTGGTTACCAAACGCTCACACTCCCTTTCTCTCTTAGTGGCGTTTAGTAGAGCCGACTGTGCCCCACCAGGTACTACTGCTGGTGACTTCCTTGATGGCTGAACTGCTGCGTACAAATGTCGTATGAAATCAGAAGTACTCGTATACAGTGGCTGAGGAAGGAATCCAGCTCTTCGGAGTTATGTGCATCCCATGGGTTTGCTCTACTGTGATACTACTCAAAGGGTAAATTATTCATTGTTGTGCTCAGTCCTCCTGTCAGGTACTGCATTGCTGTTGGAGGAGACACTCTGCCCACCCTGGAGGTGTTTTACTTACAAAAGTAATTTCCATGAAATTTCAGAACTGACTGGTGGCAAAACCAAGAAATAAATTCAAGGCTATATCATTTCTGATTGCTGCCTTATCAATAGCTATTCCATCCAGAGTTTCCCTACAGTGCTATATTTCATCTAGTTCAGTTATAAAGCTGATACATGAAGATTTTTTTGACAACCAGAGGTTTTGTCAGCCTCTGCAGCATCCATGGGACTGTTCTGCCTTGAAAGTAGTGTTACGTCATGTGTTAATGATATCTCTTGCAGTTGCCAGGTATTTTGAGGATGAAGTAGCTTTGTCTTTGTTCAGTGTAATATACTGTATTAAGAAGTAAACAGCCCATGCAAGCTATCATTCTGCGGTAACTTGAAAGCTATGACCTGCAGCAAAGTAAATTGTATAGCTAACCAAATGCCAGACTTGCTAAATGGACCTTTATTTACCTTGAAATGGGATCCGTTTGAAACACACGCTATTTCAGGTACCAGGCATTTAGCCTTCTGTATGCTTTATTTTGATCTTTTTGTACAAAATAGTGTTGCACTTTACTGTGAGAGATGAGACAGTCAGACATAGCTTGTGTGATACTGCAAATACAAAATATAAAAAACAGCTTAGTTGTTTTTTTTTTTAAATTAATTTAACAGAACATATTTAAATTACTCCGAAATAAGTAGGACAAGCCAGCAAACACTAGGGAATTCAACATGAAAGTTTGATTCAGATCAAATGGATAATTCATACTTCACATTCCTTCTCCTTCTACTTCAGGATAAAAGTCATGCTAAAATTCTAATTAGGACTACTACAAAGCAACAAATTCTGTTTCCTCCTACTAGAAATAGCTTTGTGCTTCTCTGCACCTTATTCTTTATACGTAACTATCTTTCTACAAGGATGTTTTCTAAACTGCTGAAAACTCCTCTGTGCTGCCCAACTGTTGTGGAGGTGTTTAAAAAAAAAAAAAAATCCTTTCATTGTTTTTAGCCCTTAAAAATATCAGTTTAGTAAATGATTCTCATCCAAGACTTCTGTCCTCATTAACGTGCTCCTATCTTCCTTAGGGTTCGGTCCAAAGGGCTTTGAAGTCAATGGGAACTGCCCCGTTTTCTTCACAGGTAGTTTGTGGAAGAGTCATTAGGTTCAGTACACTCCATAAAACTAGAAAAGTCTTGGTGTCTTGAGAGGTAGGTCTGGTCTCTGCTCTAGAATACTTAAAGTGAATAAATAATTTGAATAAAGTTAATTTACTTTCCCCAAAGTTATATAACTCACTTCACATGAGTGTTTTCTCTCTTACCCATAGCCATGATTTCTTTTAAGAAGGCTTTGGCTTTTATAGTGTTGTATACGAACATGTGCTGCTGAGGTACAGCACAAAAAATATATTTTTAAGGTTTAGAATGACTAGTTAACTATCCTAAATAAGGTTCTGTAAAACTTGTTCTGCCCACTGCAAGAGGCTGTTCTGTAAATGACATATATTTTGTAGCGAACTATTTCAGAAATATTTTAGGCAGTTGTAAGTCATTTTTACTGGCATTATTTTTTTTATAGACCTTTAACCTGTAGAGTCAGGCACTTTTCTTACCATCAGCTGAGTTGTACAGACCAGAAAGACTATTACCATTAAAAATGACCAGAGGAGATCTATAGTAATCTGTGTGTTAAACTCAGACCACGTCCAGTAGCTCTAACGCATCTTGAAACATGAGTATCTGTGGTGTTGTCCATTCAGATGCTGTACAAACGGGTGTAGCGAGCAGTACTCCCATTACAACCCTGTCCAGGGTGTGCAGTCATGAGACGGCCACCTTCAGGGTATGGCATTTGTGTAACAGAGCACTCCTCGAGCTCTCAGCAGGGTGTCTGCATGAGACAGGCTCTTACTGGTCTCTTCATTACCTGGTCAGTGGGGATCTTTCTCTCTTATGTATTAGAAGTATAGAAGAAATTAATAAGAAAGGATGCTTGACTAGGGTCTTTCAGCATGCTTCTCCACAAAACATTCAGCAACGGTAACTTTCTCCCAATGTGGAGAACTTTGATCCCATGGATTCCTAAGATTTATAGATGATGTATAATACAGATGTTATGTCTCTCCACACCCCTCATTAGGTATGTGTCTGTCTCTTAGTATTATGGTTGCTTTGAGTCTGCAATTGTTTAGCTGAAATGATTCATGTCCATATTTCTATTTTAAGAACATGTATTACAGCAGCAAAATATTAATTCTTGTGTTGTTTGGATGTTGACTTACAGCAATGTTTACATTTATTCAGATTTTTCTTTATGCCTGAAACTGTATGATAGAATTGCATTCTGTTATTACTATGCAGTAAAGAAATTTACAAATTCAGTATTTTAGAAATCAAATTTCTTCTTATCTTTAAGCCAAAAGGACACCTTAATCAACAGTAGTATCTTCTGTGAAATATCTTGCACAGTTACAGTCTTAGACAGCCAGGCAATTTATTTCCCAGATGACATTGTATCTGCAAATATCAGTTCTCCTTCCTTGTAATTTCAACGATGTATATGCTGGCCTAATTGCCAACTCAGTTGCCCTTGAGTTGAATGCAGTTTCTGCCCTCACACTCTGCTTCAAATACATTCAGTCTTTGAAATAAAATACATTGTGTAGCTTTACATCACATAATTTACATAAAACATCTTCACAAAATGCTCAAGTTTAGGAGGAAAGTTCCTTGATGTGTTTTAAAAAAAAAAATTTAAAAAATTCAGCAGAATGGATTTTTCCCCATTCTCTAACCAAGAAAAAGTTACGTCAAACTCATCCTAACTTTAGAATCAATCCAGAAAACATACAGCACATGCAGTAAAAAGCAAACTTATCTATAAAAACACCTGGAAAATGAAAATTTGGTTTATTAAGTATTATAATTTCCTTTGCAACACTTTTTCAGCATCGCTTTGAGTAAATTCCTATTGTGTAGCATGATTTTAAACGTATTCATTATCTTCTTTTTCACAGTTCTTTAGAGTAAAGTTTGTTCTATAGCTGTGCACTATTAACCTGACTTCTCTTTGTTTATTCCTTTCAATTATGCTTTATGCTGTAGAAGAAATAAATTTTTAGGGTTGCTGATAATTTTTTTTTTCAATAGACAACATGGGATTTCTGTTAGTGCTTATAAAATAGTTTTATAGCCTATACAGTGCTCAGGTTAATGTAGCTTTTTCAGCAACACCAATTTTTTAAAAACTTTCTTGTAATTTTACTTAATACATACATCCATCTTTCTTACCTTATTTAATAAAGAGGTCTTAAGAAAATGTCATTTAAATTCTAGGATTTCCAGAGAAAATTTGTTTTGCTGGGATCTGTAGTCCAGTAGCTTTGCAGTCACAACCTATAAGGTACAAAGCCCTAAACGTAAAACATTGCTTTGAACAGCACTTGGCAGTAAAAGATCAGACTTTGTTATCTGCGTGGAGGTGTCCAGAGTATTGTGCATTGATGGTTCAGTTTCCAAAGCACCATCTATCTCCTATACTTGAAATATTATGTATTGATTACAGGATTAAGTTAAAGCCAATTTATATTTTATTCTCTGAGATAAGAAGGGAGTGGCAATCACTGTCAAGGTTGCACGAAAAGACTTAAGCCAGAGAAGAGCTGAGCTTTATGGAGAAGATCTGCTTCTGAAGACAGTTGTTTCAGTGTTATTGGACCCTGGAGACCTGTATGCTAGAGTGAAATTGTTGAAACAAAATGAAACATAGTTTATCTTCTAGTGCACTACCTGGATTATCTACTTACTAAAAGCTATTTCTGAAATGGACATTCAAACTCAGTGAAAGCTTCAGGCACTACCCGATCTTAAAATATACCTGAAAAAATAGCATAGTATGTTTTATGGTGTACTGTATATCGGGTTTGTTTAATGCTATAATCAAGCCAAGAACAAGCTTACCTATGAAAAGAAGTGTAGCTGAGGAAACAGGACCAGAACTTGCAAAGACCAAGCACGTGTTCTTGGCTTGGCCAGTAAGCAAATCTTCCTCTCTGTTGGCTTCTGCTTTAGTAAACTCATGTAGAGAAAGCTCTCACTGCTGCATGGTAAAAATACTGGTTTTGACGCTGATGATAATGTGGTCAATTATCTGTCAGTTTTAGCAGTCACTATCGCTACCTTGATCTCTATTTACTCCTCCATTAGTCTGTTCAGTCTGGCCGTCTTTTGAAATGTCCTTTTAACTTTTTATTTGAATATGCCATCATGTGTTTCTGATTTCATTTACAGAGATCCATCAAATTGACATGGGATCAAAGGAGGTGTCAAAAAGCTATCACTGTCAGTAACAGCATGGGTTCTTGCATGCTAAAAGTCCTTTAAATATTACTCATTTTGTTTGATAGTGATTTCACAAAACTGATATGATATGAATGATTTTTGAGAAGAGAAATGCTATAATAGTTCTGCTATAAGCATTAAGGACAAAACAAACCGTTAAGTTTCTGATTCTGCTAATCCACTTAAAAAGTGGTAAATGAAAGCTCTTTCACCTTGGCCCTATCTTTGTGTCTTCCCTGACCCACATAGACTGGCCTTTCAAAGAGATATCGGCAATCATATCACACAAAACATTATAGAAAAAACAAACCAGCAGCATTTTCAAGGCTAAAGGTAAAAGGCTATATGATACTTTATTCCGTGCTTGCTACTCGTCCAGGTTGCTTTTTACTTAAGTCATTGACTTAGACTTTTTCTATGTATTGTCTGGTATACATTATCATACTAAAGATAAGAAAGATGCTCAGTGAAGTGATTTTGATTATTATTTCCCATAAACATCCTGGAAACAGATACTGATTTCAGTTCGCTCAATATGTAAGTCATTAAATGAAGGGTGGAAAAATTATCTCTGCTAGTGCAGAGTTTAGTGCTTAATTCTGCTCCCATTTGGTACTGGGAAAGTTAATGTTCTTCAGCTGGCGATGAATTGGTCTTAAAATGCTACAAAGTTTCACGGGTAAAACTCTACTATGTTTCACTGTTAAAATGTAATTTTATAGTGAGACTAGCTTCTCTTTAGATTTTATTGTGAAATATTTTGCTATTCAGTGGATAGACTTTATCATCTTGCTGAAGTTTAAGCGAGAAGCAGAGTTTAAAGCCTATTTTCTCATGTACCACCCACTGGGAAACCCATTGAACAGCATGAGAATATGGTTCTGGTTTTAGGCAATTTTTTCCTGTTATTTAGGAGTCAGGCCCCTAGCAAACTCTGGAATATTTTCCACTGTTTGAACATGCCACTTCTCTCAGTAAAGCCTTTTTAAAATGCTCAGGCTTGCCAACATGTGCATCTGAAGTATGTCTTTATGGAGGCACATCAAAATGAATATGGATGATTTCAAACTACAGCGTGCATTTGCACTAGGAGCCATATTTTCTCCAGATATATTTTCTAATCCAACAACTTTATGGGCATTACAATGTCCATAAGCATTGACAAAGTCAAGCACCAACCCTTTAGAGCTAGAAAACTGGCAATGAAGTTTTATGTAGAGTGTCCATTTTCTATAACTGCCTACTATCATTTGAGTGGCAAGCTGCCACTGTGTGAAACTGCTTCTGCACTGCAGTTTCTTCCCTTCTGAGTTGTATGCAGAGTTCTACTTCTTTCCAATCAGTTTTGATTATAGTGTGAGGATTTAAAAAAAAAAAAAAAGTATTTCTCATTTATTCTTTCCTTTTGTGCAGACGACGAGCTGTTTAAAGCTAGATGTTCAGCAAGAGCAAAAACTGTATTTCAGATATTTGCCTTAGTGAAACCATTCTGATGTAATGCTGCTAAAGGATGGGCTCTCCCTCTCACTGCGGTTTGGCTAATGTAAAATTTCAAGATGGGGAACAGTCAAAAGATGTCACTGTAATCTGCAATTGATGTTAGACATGCGAGGTGTAGATACTTATGTTAAGTCATCTGATTGAGGATTGCCTTTTTCGTTCATTTATTCAGAGTTTGGAACAATATGGGCCCTGTTCTTGTCGTAGGTGCTATGACAATATAACTTCATTTTAGTGCTAAACATGTCATGAAGTGCAGTTTGCAAAGTAGTTTGGAGGAAGATTATGGATGGCTAATTATAGGTATAAGTCTTTATTTAGAGTCTCTATTCTTTTTAGGCTATGATCTAGACAGGTAAATCACATTGAGATTCACCAAATCTGGGCATTCAACTCATGTTGGCAACTTTGAAAATCACTCAAATAATTTAAATTACTGTAATCACAGACACTTATAAATAGCAATGCATTTTCTTTCTTCCTGAGTAATTTTCAGTAATTTCTAAATGCAGAATATCCTAAGTTATCTAGTCCTTCTACTGCTTCATTATTCTATCTGCTGTATTTATAATTGGGCAAGAATAATCATAACTAGGAGTAATTCCTCACTGGGGAAGTAGGTAATAAAAACAAGATCAGTCACAAAGCTGATCATAGAATCGTAGAATGGCTTGGGCTGGAAGGGGCCATCAAAGGTCATCAAGTCCAACCCCCCTGCAGTGAGCAGGGACACCTTCAACTAGATCAGGTTGCTCAGAGCCCCATCCAGCCTGGCCTTGAGTGTTTCCCGGGATGGGGCTTCTACCACCTCTCTGGGCAACCTGTGCCAGTGTTTCACCACCCTCATTGTAAAAAATTTTTTCTTTATATCTAGTCTAATCTGCCCTCTTTTAGTTTAATGCCATTTCCCCTAGTCCTGTCCCTACAGGCCCTGCTAGAAAGCTTTTCCCCATCTTTGTTATAGGCCCCCTTTCAGTATTGGAAGACCGCAATAAGGTCTCCCCAGAGCCTTCTCTTCTCCAGGCTGAACAACCCAAAGTCTTTCAGCGTTTCTTCATAGGAGCGCTGTTCCAGCCCTCTGATCATCTTCGTAGGCCTCCTTTGGACCCGCTCCAGCAGGTCCATGTCTTTCTCGAACTGAGGACTCCAGAGCTGGGCACAGGACTCCAGGTGGGGTCTCACCAGAGCAGAGCAGAGGGGGAGAATCACTTCCCTCGACCTGCTGGCCACGCTTCTCTTGATGCCAGAGAGGAATGCTGCCAGAGCAGCAAATCTGGGACTCAGCATTTCAGAGTTCATTCTGGTTCTCATCAGTCCGTGCAGGGTTGAATGACAGGTGGTGGTACCTGTGGTTTGAAATTAGAACCTGCTGTGTTTCCTATCCCCTGTAAGTCTGCATTTGTGTTACTTTGCTTATTGTTTTTCCAGTTATTTGCTGTAAGTTTCCATGACACTTTGTAACAATATGAAATGGATTTATATTTGATCTCTAATTTATACCTACTTGGAAGCCTGTTTTCCAAATTAAGGTTGAAAAAAACTGATTCCTCTCAGATAGACATATTGCACTGTCTTATGGTTTGTGGCATGACAGATTTTTGCCAGGTACAGAATGAACTGGTTGCATTTGGATTTCATTGCAAAGTGAGGGTGCTTGGCTTTTAGAAAGTGTTCATTACTTTCTTTTGAATTGAGCTTTTGATTGCCTACACTTTTCTCCCATGAACCTTAAGACAATTCCCTTCCTAAGCGGAAAGATTTCTCTCCCTTCATGCTTAGTGGTATCAATCTACCGCTTAGGGTGAATGAACTGTCACTTTTACCTGACTCTTGGACAGTGTGGAAAAATTCTCTGGTCTCTTGTTTTTAAAGCTGTAGATTCCACACCCTTCCCCCTCCACCCCCTCCCCCGCCAAGTTAAGTAGTTTACTGAACTTCACTGTCTTCTGTAGGCAAACCAACTATTTTAGTTGGTTTGCAATTGAAGATTTACCTTTTTATATTTGAACAATGATCTACTGGGTTTCTAGATGTCTGAGCTGTGGGGACCAAATGTGAGATTGCTGAGAAACATCTGCAGTATATACGTGGAGCAACCGTGTATCACATGCACAGGAAACAGAGGTTTAATGTATATATGATATCATTGGATGCATCTTGCACTTTGCTATGAATAAACGGTCAGTGAAGGCCTACCAGTTTTTGGCAGTATTAACCTGCATTTCATATTGAAATTCTTAATAGGTTTGAGTGTATGGTGCTGGCTACAGAAAAGGAATTGGAAGCAATTCCTCTTATAATTATATTATTTCTGAAGCAACTGACCTCTGTCATATTTCCACGTAAGAATTTACAAAACAATAATTTGAGGTACCATTTCTTAATTGGAATGGTTTTAAAATAGAAAAATGAGTGATTCTGTCTTCAACCAGGGTATGTTACACACTCCAAATGTTATGCAGGCAATAAAACCTGTGAGTAGATGATCTCTGAAAAAATGTATGGTAGTTTGCTAAATAGTGTCCATGGCAAAACACTAAGTGACCAATGTCCATATGTACTTACTGTGCTATACTCTTGCCAGTCACAAACATTTCAAATATATAAATTGTTTCTCAATATCAAACATAATGTTTTTTAAAAGGAAAAGAGTATTTTTTTTTTCCGCTGTTAACCCATGCATAATATATTGCACAAAGGAGATATTCTTTTTAATGAAATGGAGACATTAGAAGCTGTGTCTAAAAGTATCAAATTAAACTTCAGATATCATCAGGATGGCAGTAAAATTGCAAAACTTAACAACATTGACCTAAATGTTAAGTAAGCCTCTCGTATGTTATGTGTGGAAAATGATGAGTATAGTGATGAAATAACAGCATAACTAATTATTGTTTCTGATTTTCCTGAAGGAACTGGTAGGTTCAGAGTTTAATTTTTTTCCCCTCATCTATAAAATGCCCAAGAGTGTTTTAAAATTAGGATCCCTAAAATTAGAATTCTAGACAGAACAGGTAAATTGAATATTGCAGGATGGAGTTATGGATTGGTACTTCATGGAGATTTCCCACGCACTTTGATAGAATCAGTTAATCATAGAGTAATCAAGGTTGGAAGGTCTCTGTGGCACTCATCTGGTCCATCCTCAAAACTGGATCAGGCTAGCAGGGCTCTGCTTATCCATGTTCTGAATATCTCCAGTGTTGGTGACTCCACATGTCTCTGGGCAAGTATTCACGGGAATAGAGTAAGACCAATGTGAATGTGACTCCCTGGTTTTATGCAGAAATACCGAGCCTACCTGATCCTACAAGCTGCCTGTAAAATGTTATTGGCGACAGCATGACATATAACACCTTACGAGTCCGAGAGGAGTGTTTTGAACGGGGTCACGTGGATATTTATGATTCCTGCCATGTCATACTAGGATGGCAGGAGAGATGCATACGAGGATAACTCTATAGTCTTAGAACAAAGAGTCACTACTAACGGCTGTTTTTCACAGCTGGTATTTGCTTTACCACGAATCCAAATCTGTGCCAGCAGAGTTGTCCGATAATGGTACCAGGATTTGTATAGCCTTGATGTGGGAGTGTGGTACTTCAACCATTCAAGAGCTGTACAGCCTCAGCTGCCTTGCAGTCAAAACAGCTGCTTCTGAGGAAGGTCAAGGATTAATTTTGAATTTACGGGGTGCTGCTTGAGATCATGAGCTTCAGTGTAGTATGGAGTTACTATTGATAGTTATAACAGAAAGGTTTTGCTATTGTTCATACAGGTGGGTTATCACCCAAACGATTGTTTCCATGTTCAAAAGTTTGAATTTAGCTTACTGGTCTAAGTCAGGGATCTCAAGGCTACAAGAACAGGGTTTTGGCTGTATAACATTTAAACTGAGACACCTGTGCGTGTTTATGTAATTTTTTTAAATTAAAGGTCTCATTGCTTTAAATGGAAAGAAAACAAAAATATGTAGGATAAAGCTTTGGCCTCATTAAAATCTGTTGGAATTTTCTATTAATTTGTTCCTAGTTTTTTCAAGGATTTTATCTGTAATACTGGGGTAAAACACAATCCTGAGACACAAAATCCAGTCTTCAGGCTTTTACCTTTGGGGTAAAGGAAAGTCAAAAAACAAAGCCAAGGATAATCAAAGGTAGGACTTTGTTAGTATTAAAAAAGGAGGAGACATTTACTGAGAAGCAAGGATTGTAACGATCAAAAGGCAGGTTCTTTCCAACTCCAGTGAGCTTTAGAGCCAGCCTTCTTTCCAATATAAAGACTGCACATTATATGTAGAAAAGGATTTCAGGAATACACTTTGAATAAAATCCTAAGCCCTTTCTCCAAAAAGCATTAAGCACAAGGTATTAAGAAGAAAATACATTTTTAAAATGGAAAACCCCTTTGCAGACAGGTATATCTCAAAAGAAAGTAAGTCCATTATGACCCGGAAAAGGATTAGCAATTGTTTGTAGATCTGAAAGTGTTTGTAATGTTGCCATTAGAAATGATTTTGTAGAAAAAAATTCTTTTGAAATATGAATATGAGACAAAATTGAAATGCAGTTCAGGTATTTTTTCAGTTTTGCACCCATCATATTTTGAGCCACCCTGCAGCAATATATATATATAGGGTAAAATAGTTCATGAGAGAATGTTTGTGAATTTTAATGACAGCTTCAGGGTTTTCATGACCTATCAGCTCTGGAGATATTACTACTGGTTTGTAAAAATTTTCAGTAAAATATTGTATGACAATAATAATGGTGGGCTATCTGTAGAAAGAGAAAAATGATTAAAGGCATATCAAATGTTAGGCACTGACCTTGGTAAAACCAAGGCTTTTGGCCCCAGATCAAGAGATCTGCAGTGATACAAAGCAATAACTGTTGTACAGATATAGTGTATTTTACAGCTGTAATTTGAAAACAGCATGTGGCAGATTGGTGTAATTTATGCCAAAGTGTATTTTTATTGCATAACTCATTACTCTTTCTACTGGGAGCCAAGAACATAACCTGCATAGGTATTACTGAAAATCCAAGTAGTTACCTATCAATTATCTTAGGTACATAAATAGGTTTGTAACTGTAACCCATTAGATGCTCTTGTCTTGTGATGAGGAAAACACTATTTTCTTTTGGAGGGTGAGTACATATGTGGAAGTTAATGACAAAAATGAATGAGAATGTTAGAGATTCTCTTAGGAGAGAATTTCCTCCTAGAAGAGTTCATGGCAGGCATTTGGGTGATTTCAGAGTTGTATGGAGTTTTTCTGGTGGTTGGTGTTATGTTTTTGGTTTGTTTGTTTGTTTGTTTGTTTTTCTATTAAGGAACCAACAGAATAGAGCTGTCCATTTTGAAAGAAAAGATTTGACATGGCAGACAATTATTTTGATATATTTATTGTTAGGAAAGTGCTTGTCTTCAGAGAATTAACTGATGCCAAGAGTATTTTGAAGCCAGTCCTAGATTGGTACTGGCACTAGGTAAAAGTGTGAAATGGATGACCCTGTACTTCTGCATCAAGGGCAAGGTGTCAAATGACTACCATGCAATGATGTTGGCTCTTTAAAATCCTCATCCATATTCTTTTCTGTGGAAGGAGAATTCTCTCAGTCAACTTTTGTATTGGGCCTTATAAATCCTTCAGAGCTATCCTTGTTTTGTGTGATCTTGAAAATCAACCAGCAGAGTGAAAGGAGAATTTGGCTCTAAAGCAACTAAAGTCGGTCTTGAACTGAGCTGAATAGTCAGATGTTTTCTTTGCCAGTCACTGAAGTTCTTAGGTAGTAGACTAAAAAAAACCAATCTCATGGGCAAATATATAACCTTTCTTAGTAATCAAAGGTGTGAAAAGGGACTTTGCTAGTCAGAGGTGTAACAAATGTTTTTCTAATATACTGTGGATTGCTGTGAACATGCAGCTACACCTCATTACATTGGTGTATTCATTAATGGTCTGCAGCATGTTTTCAAACAAATCCCATCAATTACTGTAGATAGATTTATCATATGTGAAATATTCAACAAAATAGTATTCTCTCAGATGAATGAACAGATGTTAATTGACTTAAAAATCTCTATTTCTCTCAGCAGAAAAGAACAATCAGAGGTACTTTGCTTATGGAATGTTATCTATTTGATTTCTTTTGTTATTAATAATAGTGTATCTTTGAGAACATAGTGATTTAAAAATTGTTTGAGGTATTCGATGGGAACAAAATACAACCCTGAGTTTGACAGCAGTCACTTTTAGAAGTGTAAATTAATGTTTCCATAAAAATGGGACTTAATATGTCACTTTTAAAAGGACTGATGTATAGTAGAAATCCATCTGTGTGTATTTCTCTCTACAATAAGTGGTTTAATTCACACATTCAAGAAAATGTGGGAAGTTAATGGCACAATTTAGAACTGAACCTAGATTCAGGCCAATGTATTATTTAGTGACCCATTGTTTTCTCCAATAGGTCACTAAGTCTCATTCTGTTCTATTTGTTAAAAATTCTTATTGTAATACATTCCAGGCTTTTAACACCTGATCCGTATCATTAACCTGGTAGCTTCTTGAAGCTTGTTTGCATATTGATCATGAATTTGAGGATAGAAGAGATCTGATGATCATTCACAGTCAGTCTTGTCCCCTTTTTACCAGTAGTACTCTTCAACATGCTTTAATGAATGGAGTCTTCTGCTTTGAGTGTTAGTTGATCAGTGCAATCTTACAGGTGTTTGCATACAATTTGCAAACCTGAAAAAGATGTGAAGAAAGGAACAGAAGACATAGGTTGTAGCTATACAGAATAAGAGAAAAAATGCTGTCTGTTGGAAGGTGATTAAGGTTATGTTCCAGGCAGCATTTTTGTGTTAAATTCACTCTTTTGCCCCATTATAGAATGCAGTGAAGGCAACAGAGAATTGGAAAGTTTAAATAAATCTGAAGTTCAAGATCAAGTTTCTTGAAGCCTTGGAAGTACTGGTTTGTGTACATCATACAGAATTTAAAATGTTAAAAACAGACTTTGATACTCCAGTACTGTGTTGGCTTGAATAAGAACAATAAAATTGAACAAAGATATTTGGGTTTTTATATTCAAATTCCTTTAATTCTTTCTTGTGTTTGAAGTTCATAACTGTTCAGAATCTGCCCCAGATTTAAATAAATATATATGAACTCTTCTGTATTCCTGAAAAGTGAAATGAACAAGAATTTATTGTCAAATGCTAGTGAAAACAGTGAAGTTAGATGGTTTATATGGTCGCATTTTGCTGGTAGATCTGTTCCCATCTCCTTAGAGTTGGGCAGGCATCTCCTGTTGCACAATAATAGCTCTTCTCTCTGCATAGCAATAGATTACTTAGTGATGGAAATAGGTTACTTATCAACAGATTCGTTAGTGTTGGAAAAATTGTGGTAACTATACTCATCAGAGAAGACATGAGTGCCGGAGATAATATTAGTTATCTCATGTATCCTGAGTGAAGGAGTAATCTTAGGGTAAGGCTAAAAGATAATATTCTGGAGGTCATTTAATAACAGAGGTTGGGGAGGTGCGTGTTAATTGTACCACAGTTGTACCACTGTCATTCAACATACCAGGATAAAACAATTGAAACATAACAATGCAGATTTTCATGCTTTCCTCTTTGGGATGTTTTGTCTGTGTTCTTTAGTTGTTTGCCTTTCTTCAAATATACTGAAAATGTCCTTTCCAGTACTTGGTGTGTTTTCTCCAAAACCATGTGTAGTTACATCCTTCCAAGATTCCATTTTTCCAGTTCACACTTCGCTGTCGGAGTTGTTAAGATTAATTTTGTTATTTCCTTTCTATTACCATTCATCTTTGCAAGGCTGAAAGCTCTCACTGCTGTGGCCTTAAGCTAAGTCTAATGCAGATACTGCATGTGAAAATCTATTGTAAATAGGAACGTTTTTAAGAACCTGAAGGAATAAACTGGGAAGCCATTGAGCCCTTACTTTTGAGATGCCACGTAGTATCTATTGTTTCCTACCACCAGTTAACAAAACAGTTCTATGGTGCCTGAGATTTCAGAAATGTGTATTAATTTTAATTCTTCTCCCTTTGGGCCTTCTCGTTCTAAGTAGCTTCACAGTGCAGCAGCAACTGAATTTGGGCAAAACTGAAGTGCAATTTACGTGGGCTTGAGTGTTCTTAATGGTAAAGTTCTGTGAGCCTCATTGTTCTCTTCAGGTGCAGCAAAATCAATTAAGTATCACCATGTACAATTCACTGGACTCCTTTGATGTATTCCACAAAGTATATTTTCTCAGTCTCGTTTCTTTTCTGTAAAAGGCCTGTCTAGCTGTACGCATTTTTCATATATTTTCAATGGAATTGCATTCATCAGTGATGCAAGATCAAGAAATCAATATATCTGTGTACAGCTGGGCTAAATACTGTAAATTATCCATTAAGTTGTACCAATATCCATTTTAACACAAAGAAAAAGATGTCTTTAAACAAAAATTATTTTTGTCTTTGGACCAGTTTGTAACTTTGCATCTTTAGTGAAAAATCAGGCCATAGTAAAAGCTCGAAAAGTTGTTATCCCCAACGATCAGGAAAAGAAAGGTAATATTTTTCTCAGTCTCCTTTCATTTGTTGGCTAATATCCAACAGTGAAAATGGTTTGAACATTTTATTACTGATCTTAGTCTGGGAAATCTGTACCTGCCCTTTAATGTTTTTAGTGTGTGACAAAACGAATCTGCAGAGTCACTTTTATATTAGTACATTAAGTATGGATAGATCTGATGCTCTATATTCCATTGAGCTGGGGTGAGGGTTCTTAGGATATTTGCAACTTCCACTGAAAACAGAGAGAGTATATGGACCTTACTGGGAGTTTAGTACAAATATTTAGGCTTAGTGGACTTTTAAATATCCTGACATTCGCATTTCTGGCAGGTTAGCTATTCCTAAAGTGATTTATTTATTGGTAAAAGAGATTATAAAAAAGATCTCTGCTTTCTAAGAGATCAACTAAGGTATTCTACCTCTGAGAAATCATTATAAGGATTTTATATAGCTATAGCTGTTATTGCAAGAATTAGGAGATCACAAACTCAGCAACTGAAAAAGCTTATTGTAACTTTCTTAAGTAGAAATCAAAACCTCATGCTAACTAAAAGAACAAATAATATACAGAGCATCATCATATGGAGCATGGACAAGACAGGACAAGCTGTTAACTAAAACTGGTCTCAAACTCTGTGTGCTTTGGAAGTTGTTTAAATAACATTTTCTGGGTGGGGTTTTTTTGTTTGTTTGTTTTGGGGTTTTTTTTGGTTTTTTTTTTTTTTTTTTGTGGTAGAGATAGGGAGGATTTTGAATTAAAAATTAAGATTAAATATTAAAATGTTGCTTTGTGCCCTTCCTTCTTTTTTTTCTGTAGAAAGTGAAAAATTTACCAAATACATCTCAGCAAAATATTTTAACTTATTTTAGTCTCTTTTTTAATGTAAGGTAATATGCTTGATTCCCATATGCTTTTTCTTGCTGCTTCTCATATGGACATTGCAGTTTTTTTCACATAATTCTAAACAAAATAGACTGTTACTTTAATGGAATTACTTTAATGAAAAACCACAGGATTACCAGAACCCTCCCCCCCGTTAATTTTATTAATGTCCTATTTACATTTTTTGAAGCAGAACTTAATTAACATGTAACTAAATTAAGATGTACGTATTTTTTTTGAGACTGATGACGACAATAGTATCCATCTGTAATATTTTTTTTCTCCCTGCTGCCTGCCAAAGGTATAGCTAAATAAAAGAACTAATTCCTTCTATGAAAAAAAGAATACTTAAGAGAGTATTTAACTTACTAATTTCTTTAATTTGTTATTTAAGAGAGTAACCTCTAGACATTCATTAAGCTTGCATTAGGTAGCCATCCTGTTTCAGATTCAAGGTAGGTGTCTTGGCCCACTTTTTTTTTTTTTTTTTTTGTCTTCGACAATGGTGCAAAATTTTGTCACTAATTTTCAAGGCCTTTTTTTTGCCATGGAACTGAATAGGATGACATTTCTCTGAAATACTCAATGCCATTAACTCATTAGGCTTGTTTATTCAGGGAAATTTGTTTGGTACTTCTAATCTGAAAGGAAGATGGCATACAGAATGCATGAATCTGTAGAGACAACAGGAGAGAAAGACATTTTTTCTGTTTTTCTATAAGTATACTTCCTCATACAACTAAGAATGACTAAAATGAATGAAAGGGAGCATTTTATGAAGCTGAAAACAAAGGCAATGAAGTCTTTTAAGCAGGTTCCAAGAGAAGTGGGAAAATAACACTGGGGAAAAGTGGAAATAATAAGACTAAGGATTGCTTTAAAGAAAGAGTGGCTTGACGATTAAAGCAGAAGAGAACACTTCTATTTAGAACACAATTTCAAGAAAAAGAGATTAAATTCTGTGGCTTAAGTTTCTAAAGTATCGGCTAAAACCAAAAATACATTTTGGTAACTTTAATATATAGAATTATGTCTGGAAAATACATATTTAATAGTCTGTAAAAACACCAAAGGTTATATTCTGTTAGGTGTCCCAAGATTTTCAGATGCCCTTGAGCAGTTTCAGGAAACGGAATAAATATAAAGCATTGCTTGTTTTGGAGTCAGGAACCAGCCTCTATTAAATTGTATGTACATCATCAAAAATATTCCAGCTCTTTAGGGTGTTGAAATCTCATTAGAGATGTACATCCACCTCTTTTCATGAGGTTTCAAGTCTCCCATCCAAGAAAATTCAAGTTACCTTGATGATCTATTTGGGAAAAGTTGTAGAAACTGTTCTTGTAGGCTTGCCAGGAAAAGATATCTTTCCTGAGTAGCTTCTGATCAATGTAAAGCTTTTTTCACTGCTTTTTTAGGGTAACATACCCATTTGATAGGGGATTCTTGAAGGGCACTAGGTTTGGCCTAATGAGTGAGCGAAAGCCTTCTGAAAATGAATTAACGGGGTTTTCAAAGCTCAGGGAAATAGCAATGTTGAACAGAGTCCTTTTAGCATGAGATAAAACATGGAAATTTTGTATATTCTAAGGCCTCAACATTTTCTAGAGTAACAATTTATCCATCTTGAAGATCAGCAATTATGTGAAAAGAAATACCAAAATAACATTTGCCATTCCATTGATGCCAGGGGGTGCCAGCAGTAAAAGATACTGTGAAAGGAACTGAAAGAAACAAATGGTATTTATTTAAAGTTTCTAAGAAGTATCAGTGACTGAAATATGTTTTGCTTTCAGTGTTTTCTAAGGATTAAGAAGATAAAAGTTTACACAGGTTTGGTGCAGAAAAATAGTATGTACATCACCTTTACAAGACAAAATTACATAAATAGTTCTGCAACATCCAGGGCCATCAGGCAGTACCTCAGGCTAGAGTCTCAAATGAGCAAAAACAAATGACTGAAAACAAGTAACTGCAGGGAAAAAGTCATGCCACTAAATTCAGTTTGGTATAACTCAGCCAGCTTCAATTGCACCGTTAAGAGCATATTTCAGGTCATAAGGTGGATATATGGCAGAAATAACCACGGAAAAGTGGTTTGGTTTTTTTTCTTTTTATTTCCCTCACCTCTATCATTTGATTTTTCAAGTCACTGCAAAGATCAACAAACAGGTTTTTGAACAGGTGACAAATCACAAATGAGTGTCCAAGACGTGGTGCTGCAGTCAGAAGGTAACGTTCATCCTGTACAGAGGATTCTTTGCCTGTTTAGTTTCTTCTGGTTGACAGACTGCTGTGTCGCATAGTCCCCATGGTCTCTAACAGCCGCCCTTGCACGCCGGCTTGCAGCTTGCACCTTCTTCCGCCGCTGCTGAACCTGGGCCCAGTTCTGCAGTGGAGTTGCACCATGCAGCTTTTGAAATAACGTGACTCTTTGCAAAGTTCCTTGACACCTGCGAGGATTGTTGGCTTTTTCCTTTCTGGCTTCTGGTTTTTGCTGTTCTGAAAACTGCTGCACCATCAGTGTTTCCTGATCTTTTGTAAAATTAGTATCAACCTCCTGCCTCCATCCCTGGGTGGCTGGAGGATTAATTAACGTTCATTATTCGTGTTCAGTGGCAGTGTCTCTGCCAGCCCAAGACTGACCTCTAGTGACTCGAGTCTTACGTTGCAGGTTCAACGGGAATCTCAAGGCTCTTGGGAGATCAGAGGTAGGCAGAAGAGGAAAAAAAGGAAAGCTGCTAACAGTCTACCAAGCTCCTAATTCTGCCATCAGACTCCCAGAAACCTTTGCCTTTGACTGTATAGGCTGTTCAGCTTAAATTGATCAAGTGCGTATACTTCAGCTTTTTTGGTTGTTGCCTTGATCTGTTTCTACGTTTGCTGTTACCCACTCAAGCACTATAATAGAAGCCCAAAATATTTTTTGGTTAATTAGTATCTCTTATGTGAGCATCATAGTGTGTTAGCATGCTTTCACTACTTGTCTTTTAAATTATGTGGACAGCAGGAGACTGAAGCAGTGTTTAAGGCGCTCGTTCAGAGTCACATTAGAGCCAACGTTGCTCAGTTCTCACTCCTCAAAGTCAATCTGTGCTTGTTCCTTTCTGAAAACAGAGGGATGTTTGGGTAGTTGAAATTATAGTGCAGATTTCTGTCCAAGGGGGCATGTTCAGAGATCCTGAAATCAATTTCACATAAACTGATGAATATTAGTAATAAAGAATAAATTTTAATTAACACTGAATGTTAATCCTAAAATTAATTTTACTTAGAGGTTTTATTAGAACCAAAAATGTATCCATTAAGGCCCAAAATTTATATTAACTTCAAAGCAATATTGCAGGCCATTTATAATAACTCTAGATTGCATTTTCACCAAAAAGTGACCCAGTAAATATATACATATTAGAATTGCAGCACTTGGGTTTAATCTATCTATATTGTAAAAAGTATGAAGAAATTCATGTCAATAGACAGAGCACACAGATGCATTTTCTTCCGCAGATGCATGCCTTGTAATGTCTCTTTTTCGAATTTCTAAATAGTCCTAGACCATGCAGCAAGAAGAGCAAAACAAAGAGAGGCCCACTATGCATCAGAAGTTGTTTATTAATTTTCCTATCAAAGAAAAAAGCCTGAGAACTTATCAACAGCCATTCTGAGGGGGCTTTGTTGTAAGATGGTTTCCATCACTGTAAGGGGAAACATTTTTGCAGGCTAAAATAGTTTCCTTCTGATTACTGGAAAATGTATTTTGATTGGTGAACTTTGTTTAGAAAGTCCTTTGCATATATAATGCTTTAGGTTGTCTTTGCTATGGCTTTGGATATATATTCTGTTTTTCTGATCTGTGTAAAATGGATAAAAGCTGAAGTGATAGTGAATGCTTCCATTAAATGAATTTATTTTTCCTCTTAGAATGTGAATACCAGCTGGTCACTGTGTTTCTAAACAGACTGTTTAAGTCAGGAGAAAAGGAAGACAAACTGTCCTAGAGCTGACAGTATCAGAACCATCAAAACAAAAGTGTAATACTTGTCCTGTTCTGATTAACACTGTATTCAGAACAGAACATTAGTACTGGTCTGTTTAAATCACATCAGTGGCCTGACCTGACCATCTCAGTCTCTGTAAATAAAACGTCCATAACATTAATTGGGATTTGAAGGTGTTAACTGAAGGAGCAGATACTGTCAGTCCCTATGCTGAACTTAACTCCACCCATATTCCAGGTTTAGTCTGGATTCAGCTGACATACAATCATTTTTCATGAGTGCCTTCCCTGTCAAATCATAGATATGTAATGGTCACAAACTGGAATGGAGAAAGATGTCTCCAAGGAAGACCATGGTTATAAGACTTTTTTAGCTTCTAAGACAACTAATTCAGCTTCCAATGTATTTTCTGTCTGGTCCGAACTAGCCACTGAGAAAGAGAACCTCTGGGAATGAGCTCCATGAGTCATTCTAGCACCTGCATCAATCAGCATTCGTATCTCCATGTGCTCTCCAAGCAGTTGGACACTACATAAACCTATTCAGAAAGAGCATAATGAAATGCAGCTTAGTGGTCAAAGGCTTAAGGTAGTATGTATTCAAGATTCATTAGGTCTTTTAGGTCTTCCACTGAAATATGTTTCACTTACCAACCCTTTAGATGTCAAGTGTCTTGAGCCTTTTTGAAACCACAAGCAAGAGAGTGTTTCAGTGACAGGCGTTGAGGCGCAGTTTCTTCCAGCATTGTGTAATTCCTTATGAATCTTTTCATGGTTTCAAAGTGGGCTGGTTGAGAGAATGACAAGAACTATAGAGGCAAGAACTGTGCCATAAGCCTTTCTAGCATATCGTAATGGCTGGACGCTATGCCCCATGCACAGTATTTTTTGTGACTCCAGTTTGCAGGCGTCTAACTACTTCTCCATTGTCCTGACATAGGGACGTAACAAGGGACCGTGGATTGCAACAGGCAGCCCTTTGGAAGTCAGAATTCCAGTAACTTTATTCTGTATATATTTGTATATACCTCTTAGGTATCAAAACCTTTTTTCAAATGTAATGGAGGCATTTAGGCACATTGGCAG
The DNA here is from genome assembly GCA_034782735.1 of Sagittarius serpentarius. Taxonomy (NCBI): domain Eukaryota; kingdom Metazoa; phylum Chordata; class Aves; order Accipitriformes; family Sagittariidae; genus Sagittarius; species Sagittarius serpentarius. The sequence continues at coordinate 22,532,656 of JAVKLA010000090.1, forward strand.
TCAGTAGAATTTAGGTTAAGTAGCCATACAATTTTTAAAGTGGGCTTAGTGTTCTAATTTGCCAAGACACTTAGTAATATTACCTGTTAACCCATTTTCTACATGCTATTTTGAAAATAGCTTGCCTTGGTATCTCTGAGCTGTCTTGTGTTTTGTGTGTTTGTGTCATTTGAACTTTCTAATAACATACTAGTGAATTTTATTTTTTTTTTTTAAATTTTATTTCAGGTATATGACAGGATAAATTTAAACTAAGTTAAAATGTAAATATAGTAGGTCAAGTCCTTAGCTGTCTAATCGGCATACCTCCATGAGAATCAGTGGCGCTTTGCCAGCTTACACTGTGGGGGGATATCTGGGCAAGGTTAGTGAACTGATCTTGATTGTCCCCTTAATCCTCTTATCCTTCCATTTACAAATTTTGTTTGCTAATGGTATTTATATTTTATGTGCTTATATAACAGCATTTCTCAAAAAAAACACTATAAATAGTCTAGCTACTTTTATCATCTTTGTTTCCAACATAAACCCTAATTCAATCTCTGAAGAACTGTCTTCTAGAAACACTGGTTTATGGAAGCATATAAATGCAAATCTTGGCAAGTCCTTTTATTTTGTACTACTCACCAGCAATAAGGTAACAGAAGAAAGCCTGCAGTCACCTACTTGGAAAAAAACCCTTTCTTTAGACCACCACCACAGGTGTAATAAGACACTGTGATTGCATTTTAAACGTAACCTCAAAAATGCTTTTTTATTTAAGGCTCATTTTGGTAGCAGAATCAATCACTTTGATCACACTTTTACTGTTCTTCACTCATAAATGTACATGGAAAGTTTATCATGAATAAGTTTGAAACACGCAGAGACGCTAAAATCTCTACTTTCTAGATGATTACAGGTTTACAGTTTTGTCTGTGTACAAAGGCGGTGTAACTACTGGGTATCTTAACCAGCCAGGCTCCTGCTCTTAAAAAGCTGTGATAGAAAGGGAAAAAAATGAATAATAAATTTGACATTATGATTTTGTTTTTTAATAGACTATGTTCAGGAAAGCTAAAATAATGATGAACAGCAGCATTGTATGCAGCTTAAATCCTCCTAAAGATGAAGGTCAACATGGGATTCTGAGATAAGACAGATTAAATATTTTGAACATAAAATGCAGTTGATACTGAAATCTATATATGGAAACCTTTTCTATGTTGTATAATGCTAACATGTGACATTTTGCTGTCCATATAACCTTTAGCTTTTCTGTCAATATTATTGTGCTGCACTGATTTCAGAAAAGGCATTAAACACTGTCAGAATGAAAGGCATGTTTTAATAATAAAGCAATTATTATCCCCTTATGATGTAGGAATATAATAGGCTTTTAATGTATTGAATCAAACACTATCTGCTTCAGTAACTGTGTTGGTTAAACTATGATCTATAATTTATTAAGAATGGAAGAAAATTTGATGTCAGGAGCGTAAACTAAAGCGCTACAACAAGCATTTGTTGCAAAGAGACACAGACATCCAGTAAATCGTGACTGAAGGGTCACCTAAGGTTTAATGTTTGTTCTGTTTTTAAGACAAAAGCAAGCTGAAATTTGGTTCATAAAAAAGAACTGGTCAAACAGCAGCAGAATCTGCATAGTAGTGATTGCATAAGCATTATTTAAGAGACATGCTGTTCAACAATCTCATAGGACCTTCCCACTTAAAAAAAAAACCTGTGATATAATTTCCCAATACAAGGCATGATCTCTGAGTAATTAAATAAAATCTCTTCAAGATTCAGTCCTTCTGTCTTGTAGCTTTCCTTTTTTTATCTTTGCTTCCAATGTGTAGTTTGTATGTAGATTTGTAGAAGGCTGTTAAATTGTTCTTAAGTTGTAGGCCTGACTTTGCCTAAGCAAATGTTTGTGACTACAACTTTTAATATTCAGAAGCATATGACTGTTTATGCTTGCAGCTGTGTATTGTGCAGCTTGTCTGATCTGTTTTAAAAGTTTCATTAAAAACATGATTAACAGCAAGAACAAAATTGTTTCTTGCAATTTTATATGCCTTTTAAGAAATCTTGCTTCTGTGCTGCTGATGCCTCAGTCAAACTATGAAAGGACTCACAAAGTTTGATAACCATGTATTTGTACAGAGCAAACTTCAACTTTGCTGTGAAACTAATATCATGGTGTTTTCTGTTCTTTAAGCTATCACAACAGAACAGAATTCTTGAAAATAAAGGTCCAGACTCTGCAGTGACATGAATCCTATGCATTGCAGAGAAGCCAGAGCAATTTCTGCCTCGTTTCCAGCCCGATTTAACAAAAGGGAGGAATAGTAAGTGATTACATTTCATAAATACACATTTTGTATTGTTTTTTGGTATTGAAGCATCAGATTTTAGAGCAATGTGCCAAAAGCAAAGATAAATTCACAACAGAAGGCCCTCTCTTGCTGGGTGCTCTGATACTGATGAGAATCGTGTAAAAAGCAGCGGTAGGAAATCGCTTCAAGGGTTTGCACTAACTTTCAATTAGGGACGTTTTTATCGCACTGCAGGGTAAAGTTACAGTAGTGACTGTTGTTAACTTCACCTCATATTCTAGATGTTTATTTGAACAGAATGGGTAGCAAACAGAGTTTACGAAGACACGAAGATAAGTCCTGGTTTTGTCATCTAAGCTGTGTAGATAAAAGAATCTGCTGGGGCAGATCATCTTGCAAAATCAACCTACGTGGTATAACATCTGAGGGTATGTCTGCACTGTAATGTACGGGAGAAAAAACTGAGCTAGTGTTAAATGAATTTGTAATGAGAGAGAGTCTAGCTGTGGCAGGATGGTAAATTACCCTCACACAGAGCTGGGCTATTAGAGATAGGTTTCTACTACCAAAACCAACCATTGATTATCTGTACTGTGCAGATGGGCAGGAGACCTCAGTGCTACACCTGAGCTTGAGTCAGGACTGCGGTGGTAGGACAAGATGTTCTGCCACCTGCGTCAGGGCAACCTTAAAGTCCAGTTTTTCTGAGCCAGGGCTTCCTGTACTTGGTCACTAAAGTAAACATCTTGCTGAAAGCTTAGTCCTTCCTGAGTTGTTTTAGCTAGGGTTGACAAGTATCAGTTTTGATTCAGCTATTTATAAAACTGATGAAACTAGCTATCTTGTGAAGCAGTTTGGAAGATTAGTGAAGTACTTTATGAGAGGTTCTTCAGTGCTCATTAAGTCCCAATTATTCACCCTTGTCATTAACAACCTTTCTGTAGGAACTGACCTTCCTTGCTTCTGAGACTTGATTCTGAGAGCATTCTGATCCCACTAGCCATGACTAATTCATGTAGCAATTCAAATGTGTGAAATTCATTTTCAAACTAAACTGGCAGCTGGGGTTCAAATCTGCAAAAGCAGATGCTGCAAGGGCAAAAAAGTAAAAGCAATTTTCTAGGCTCAGATACCACTAGATTGGCTAAAAAATGTTTATCATCAGTGAGTTGATTTCAGAAAGTCTATTCTTTCTACTTTATAATGAGAGCTGTTTGGGGGAATTTTAGTACAATCAAGCATGTTGGAATTGGCTGAGCTCAGACTGGAATGATAATAAAACAAATCTTGTGTATACAATTACAAATATTAAATGGGAACATTTTGGAAGACGCACAAGTAATGCTTTCATAAACCTGTTAGCTACAACGCAAATGGAATCTAAACCTGTGTAACAAATTGGTCATGCTAATTTATTTTACTGTTTTGAGAAGGAACTTATTTTTTTAAGTCAGATAAGAGCATTTGCATTAAATTTCATTTTTGCAAGTTGCTGTGATAGCATCTGCAATGACACAGTTAATGCTGGCCTTTTAACCTCACAGTAGTCATGAAATGTACTTGTCTTACACCTGCAGGTACTCTCTTCAGTGCACCAGACAGAGCTAGCTCTTAACCTGGACAAATACTGTTTCTTCTACTCTGTAAAGACAGCTTCACTATGAATAATCTGCAATAGCCCATTCAACTTTATCTCTGTGAACAATTTTTATAATTACCCTTAATTTATGTACATTCTGATAAAATGTTTCACTAATCCCTGCAATAAGCCTTTAAAAATTCTTATCTTCTAAAAGGAATACTACCTAGCTCCTTCTTTCTAATTGACTTCTTTGGCTCTGGAACATGCCCTCTAGAAATTATAGTGCCCTAAACATTCCCCTTCCTTGATAAAACACTAAAATATGAAATGGTAGAAAATGCGGTCTGAAATACCATGCTTTTCAGAGGAGGAAGGATTTACAGCCTCCTTAAGGAGAGGCAGGCAGCATAGCTTATAGCACCAAAAGTCCAAGGATTCACAGTAAAACCCTTCCTAAACATGAATAGAGGAGATTCATATTCAGATGATTAAACGATTAGAGATGAGGAAAGTGTTGCATGGGAAGGGGATTTAAAAGATTGAAAGTGCTTACTTTGGAGCAAAAATGTAGAGGATAAAAAAAAAAATATATATATATATATAAAATGTATATTAAAAAGTAATGTTGTAGAGAAGGTAATTACTTTTGTTATGTACCAGTGATCTGTATTTCCAGAACACAAGAAGGATTTAATGAACTTTAGAAAGGGACATATTTAAAACGATGAATCTAAATATTTGTTCTTTTTTTAAAAAGGTCTAAGAATAGTTGGTTTTAGGATTATCATACTCTTACTGAGTCCTAGACATCAGCTGGTGTCAAAAAGACTGCAAGACTGAACTGAGTAATTCACAAATTATTCCATTTTTTTGTTTGTTTTAATCTGGGATATTCACCCTTAGATTTAAAGATAAAGTCGACCATTTGCTGGCACAGGTTTTTTTCTCCTGAAGCGTTTCCATTGGAGGCAAAGTCACAGCATGTTGTTTTGTTCTAGAAAAATAATCGTTGTGTTCCAAAGATATCCCTGTGGCATCCCTGCCAAGAAATGATTTCTCTGTGAGTATGCAGCTTGATCGGTTAGCACATAAAAGGAAAGATGCAAAGGACATATCGCAGCCCCTTTTCATTTTAAAATTTTCATTTGTTCATGTCCTTATGATCCAGGCAGCCTGACCGATTTTTGTCTGTTTCTTGCTATTTACTGTGCACCTCAGAACCAAGCATGTGCACAGTAAATCACTGCAGATGCTTAATGGAAGGTCAACGGAAGGTAGCAGAAGTGGGCTTTAACTGCACCATGTATGAGTTTTGGAGATAGCACTTGAGGGGCAAAGATTTACATCTGTAATGCAGTCAAATTAAAAGCAATATCCATCAAAAAAAGCAAAGAAACTATTTCCAACTGACACCTGTTGCTATGGTAAACCTGAGCTTTAAACTGTTTGCTGTTTCATTTAGTGTTGTTAAAAAAAACCCCAACAAACCAAAAAACCTAAAACAAAAATCCCCAAACAACAACAACCCCCCCCCCCCAAGTAGAATATTATAATAAAGACGTGCATTTTTCCCGACTCTAAGGTGCTTTTGTTTGCGATCAAATTAGCAAAGTATTCAGCTCCAAGCTCAGACTTATCACAGAAAATATCATGCCTATTATTCAAAAGTTCAAGGAAAAGAAAATAAAAGTAGTTCTGTAATCTTAACTATAGTGATTGCTGTTGCTCCCTCTATAGTTAAATGCAAACCTTTGTCAGAAACACAGGAATCTGTTTTACAAAAGAAGGCATATTAATAAGAACTTAAATGACTCGGGCTTTAAAGTAAGTGGATGTATTCAAGTAAGAGATGAAATTTAATTAAAGCTGATGTTATTACTAGCTGCTATAATTCCATTAGTTAGCAGGAAAACATTAAGAAACTATATGTAGCCAGATTGAGCAAATGTTTTATATAATTACTCTACAAGCATAGTTATAGGGTATAATCAGAATCACGCATTAAACATTAGAGTGTTGTATTCTTTTGCTGAGGACAAGTGAAGCAAGACAAGACAGCCCTCTTCTGCTTCAGAAACAAAACTTAGGTATCCTGATGAGGTGCCAGATACTGCAGATATTCAGAATAGGACCGAGGAGGAGCACATGACCCGGGAACACATGCTGCCCTCACCAGTGCTTATGAGCAAATAACTAAAGCTTCCTTAACGTACGTTCATTTCCCCTTGTGGGCAAATCTCTGCTTGATAAATTATTTTTTCCTCTGCCATTAGTAAAGTAGTGTTTGAAAAGAAAAAAAGTTAGACTTGAAATATCTCTCATATGCCTGCTAGGGTTCAGTAGTGAATGGTTATTACAAGAAAAAATATATTCCTTCCCTAATTTTAGGCTTTCTGCAGCCTAAGATGGACAAAAATTGGTTGCTAGATCTATTTTGTGGAAGACTGACATTTTGAATAAAGTGGTTTCTTTTCAGAACAAAGGATTTTTTCCCCAAAATTTCATTTTTGAAGGAAATTTACAGATGTTTTGAAATTCTTAAAAGTAACTGAATTTGAGTCCAAATTGCAAGGTTCCTGGCTCAGCCATAATAACCATCTGTCCGATCTAGCAGACTGATAAAATCAGCAAGATTTTATAGTTGTGGCTGGACAGAAGGATTAATGGCTTGGAAAGATTCTCAGATGCAATGCTGTAAAGCCAAGAACAAATCCTGTGAATAAATCCTGTGAATCCTTGGTATAGGTGAGACCGTGGGGGTTGAGTTCACACCTGAACAGCAGGGCTAGTGAATGTTAGGAATTCTGTCAGTGCTTTCCTTCTTTAAATCCTTAAGTGAAGCTTCTAGAGCTTCTAGGCAGCTTGGAAGTTTTGAAGCCTCAGGTCCATCATCTAAAGGTTGGGACAGAAAGGGGAGTTGTTTTGTGCCACGGATCTTTGAAGAAGTGATGTCCTCAACTCAAATTCTGTCTTTTCGGCAGGACCACACTAGACTTCAGGCTTCTACCCAAATGCATTCCTGCCCCTCATGTAGGAGCACGAGGGACCGAACCAGTGATTGGTCTTCCAGTCAACATGCACGGTGGGGATGTTCAATCGCTGGTGCCCGTGATCAATCACACTTTCATTACCATGTCTGTCTTGCAAAAATGCTAATTTTGGTGCGCGTGCACTCATTTTATTTTTTAATCAATTTACATGAAAGTAAGTTTTGAATAGAAATGTCAAATGTTACCAGCATGTTTCCAAGACTAGCAGGTTAGAGACATCCCACTGAAACAAATATATAAAACTTGATTTATTTTGTTCTTAGAAGTTTAAATGCCAGGCTTCGTAGCTTGCTAGAGAAACTGTTTAGGTTCTCAAATCCTTGCTGCAGTGCTGTTTTTTAATCAGGTAATCAGATGAGCTTCAAGGCTACATGAACTGAAAACTCTATGAAGTGCTTAAAAATGAATATTATTTGTGAAATCAATTGTGGTACAATAACTGTTACAGGTCTCATTTGAATATGTTTGAAGCCAATAGGATTTGCATATAAATCTTTATTCTCACAGCAATGTGAGAACTGATTTTAGAACTCAAAACATACTGTGTGGTAAAACCTCCTTGAAGTATCTTCTGTATGTTGGGGACACTATGAAAAATTTGAATCTAAATTTAGATCCATCAGTATCAAATTAAGCAAATAAAAGTATCTATGCACCACTGTACAGGTTTTACCTTTGAGGATGCAAAGTTTTTTGCTTTGTTTCACAAGTTTGTTGTGTTTTGTTTTGTTTTTTAAAGAGGGTAGTCTTAGTTGTTAGCATATCAGAGGATTCAAATATTTCATTCTCAATATATGATTCCTAAAATATCTGCCTTATCCCCTAAGTTTTTGCCCCAGAACTTACCAGTCATGTTCACCAAATGTTCCATCTCTGAGCAAAAGGGTAGCTATTAAATTTGAAAGGTAATCCTGTCCATATGATCCACTTTAATCCTCACCATAAATAGAGCTAAAGGCACTCCCTGGGCCTGTAATTACCTCAGGGGGGTGAAACAGAGTCTAAGATCAATATAAAAATGTTTTAATCTTCTAAGTAATAGTCCCAAACACTATAATTTAGTATTGTAAATGCTCTTACCCTGGGACATTACTTTCTCCCAGGGGGCATTGGACATGACAGCACTAAAAGGGGATGGGAGCACCAGCCAGGGCGGCTGTCCTCCAAGCTCAGCTGCAGTGGTCTCATCAGCAGAATTGCTCCTTTTCTCCTTGCCCAAGTGGTGCAGGTGACTTTCTTCTGGAGCTGCATACCTCTCCTCAAATCGGCCTTTGCTGCACAGAGTCTGCAGCACTCGAAAGACAATACATCTTTTCTGCTCACTATAGCTCCTTAATAAGTATTTGTTGATACTGCATTAACTCATATTTTCTGCAGACACCCATTTTTAACATGCTTTGTTATGAGTCACTTTGCTCAGTATTTTGGATCTTGACTGTAGTTTTCTATTTATAGGTGAATTCCCTCAAGGTGTTAACTGTTTCTAAAGACCTTTTCACTCTAACACCATTCATACATTTTACAGAAATACTTTTTTCTTTGTATTTCTATTTGAAAAGAGTTCCATGCTAAAATACAGAACAACGCAGACTATCAAAAAGCATTAATTCTGATGAATGCTCCTCTGAATTGAAAAACAAGATGATACAAGATTTTATATTCTGTTTTCTGTTTTCTAGGTGTGCTCTTTTAGATGCAAATTAAAAAAATGTCCAAAGGGTCCTCAGTAGTTAGCCCTTTACCTGTTTTTATGCCATTATTAACTCTTGCAAGCTGGTAGCTCTTGCTTGAGAAGTTATCACTAACATTCATTGTCATCATTAAGAGACAACTTTAAACTGATTGGAATATTTATCAAATGGTGTGCTAGCACTCTCAGCTGAACTATAAATCATCCTGACTGACTCATGCTTTGTCACTCTCTAAAACCTGACCCTTATTTTATTAATCCACAGGAGAGAATATATTAGAGAGGAGTGGTAAAAAGAATAATAAATTAGTTGAATAGTCTTTAATAGACATAGCTGTCTTCAGAGAACTGGGTAAATTTGAAAAGTAAAAAATCAGTGAAGTTTTGTATATGGAAGCTAAGGAAATAATTCTTTGAGATTGTAATGTTTGCTATCATAAATTGTATTCCTTAATCTGCATAATTATGTAAAGTAACACAGGTTGTCCCTACCCCATAATCAATCTGCTCATATTCCCAAATTTTTCTGCTGTTATTTGTTCTGTTGCAAGTAGGAAGATAGATTTACATTCTTTCCCTGACTCTGTGCTCCTGCTTAAAATACTACCCCTTGTAAGTATTGGACTGTTTGTCACATACACAAAAAAGCGAAAACCTAAGAAAGTCTACTGGCATAAATCTCTGATCCCAGAGAGTTAATGAGAACAGTTCTATTAGAAAATGTAACAACCTTTCTTGTTGTGTCTTTTGTAAGACGCCAGTCCTGACATATATCCTCAATTCCTAAAACACAAAGGCGACTCAGTGAAACTGCTTGGTAGCTGTAGCTAAAAGTCCAAGAAAAATTCCAAAGGCTCCTGGACTAACAACAGAAAATACATCTACAAAGATACAATCCATTGGCTTGCTATATTCAGAGTTGTTCCACGGAAACAAAATGGACATTGAAATACAGGGAACTTAGGTTTTGTCTTCCTAATGGCCAGAGTATCCTCCTCTGAAATACCTTCTAAAACCAACTGTACAGCAACAGTGAGGTAGAAAACAGACATTTATTTCAGTGTATGCATGTGTATGACCAAAAAACCTAATCTGTTGTGAATTTATGCACAAGAAAATGTGTAGTGTTGTATGCAGAATTGTAACTGCATTACTGGAATTTAAAAAAAAAGGGCTAAAAATATTTTTCGGGATGGTTCTCATAAGTGGGATTGTGTCAGGTTGTGAAGTATAAAACAGGTATTCTGAATTAAGACTGTTCTGACTGGTGTGCCTTCACACAGTTGTAAGTGCACAGTATTGTTGGTTAGGAAGGCGCTGCCTGCAAACGACTGCTACTGCTAGCGCTCGCTTTTGCCCTGCAGACGTGAGGTCAGCATGTGTGTCACTTAGGTCATCGACTAGGGAATGGGAGAGGGATGAATTGGTAAGTGTGCCTGCCGGTAGACAGGAGAAATGGTCGTGTGAATGCAAGCTGGAGATTTAAACTTGTTCCTTTCAATTAAATTAGTTGGTTCCTTTCAATTGAGTTAGAAACGCATACAATCTGTTAGAACATCTCTGGTGAGAGGATAATATCATAAAGTGCAGTAATTTGATCATTTGCGGTCATCTGAACATCCCTAAGTTTATCCCTCAGGCAACTCCACAGACTTCCCTGGAACTACTCCAGGGAGAAGTTAAGCCCTGTACTCAAGAAATAACAAATGCCTTATACGTAGGTTTGCTCAAACTGTGTTGGTATCAGAGCACTTTTAATGTTGAAAAACCAAATTCTAAATTTTTCATCCAAATTCAATTGGTAGCTATTTACTTATCTGATTTTTGTCTAGATTTTGGACCAGAATAGTGCAGTCAACACTAGGCTTTGTTTTTAGCATCCGATACTATGGTCTTTTCTGTCCACAGTTGATAGTGGGGAACCTGCTTCTTTCAGTGCTTAAATAGTCCTGTCTCATACTGGTTTCTGAAAAAGCTGTGTCTGTGCGAGCTCCTGCCCCTACACAGAGAGGGAATCGAGCACTCCATGGGAGGTTTTTGGCGCATCTCCTCCTTTCCCCATGAAGAGCAGAGGCACCTGCAGTGCCCGGAGGGGAGTGGTTCTCACCTCTTGGCTTATTCATGTTCTGCCTCCTGTCTGTGAGGCTTGCCCAGCAGTCGTCTCTGTGAGGGGTTTTGAATCATGGAGACTTTTGTAGAAAGTATATCCCTGTTATATTTTGTGTAGATGGAGAAAACTTGTACATTAAAGTACTACGCACACGTATGTATCCGATGGTACCTCTCGCCTAGAATTTCAAAATATGGTGTTACTACAACAAAGCAAATGACAACTTGGAAGAACCATAGCAAGTTATTTGCCAGAAGTCATGTAATGAAGCAGTTGCAGAGCTATGGAGCTATGTTTGACTGCTGATGCTTCTCATTTACAGCCAAAATAATCCTCTTGTGGCTCTACAACCTGATGCATACTAAAGTGATGATTCCCAGTGATGATGTACCGTTGACCTTATGTCTCACACATGATCACTCTCACTTTCTGAGGTGCTTAACAGTCAAATTGGGCTTACTCATATAAATGATTCATCTCCCACTTTCCATTTTCATGTTCTTGTTCTTTAATAATTTCTCAGGCTTTTAAAAGCAATTTTTTGTCATAGAAAAGAAAAAACCTGTATTATTTTTAAGAGCAAAATTGTCTTTTAAATTACATAGTTACTTATTGGGACTTCCTGTAGTCATTAAGGTATTGAATTTAAAATTCATTAAAGTATTTATTAAGCTAATCTGCACAGTATTATTTTATTTGGTTAGTAATAGGTCTAAATTTTGTCTAATAAAAGGACAAAGCTGAACTGAATTACTGGCCTTTACCGATCTCCAGAATTCATTTATGTCTTTTCCAGGATAACAAAAACCACAGAAACAGTCCTTTCTGGTAAATTTTATGATTTTGTTATTGGTTTCATATATTCCCTATTTGTGAGCACCATAGAGAAAGGAATTTAAAAGGTGTTTTCTCTGTTGAAGAAACATGGTACTGTGCTTTACTTTCATAGGGGCATTATCGTATAATGCTATTCAAAATATATTGTTTTGTTTTATTTCAGAGTTACTGAAGGAACAACTTACCACATAATACAGAAGGTTTTGTTTTCTTTTTAGGTTGATACCATTGTGTTAGATAAAAAAAAGTATCTTGCTAGGATATGTAGGTTTAGATTTTCTTGTATGTAAACACATTAAATAATACTAAGTTGTACGATTAACCATGTGGAATTAGTACAGAATTTAATGTTCTTCACTGAGTGAAAATGGCAGGCTGGGCTATAAGCTTGAGATCCTAGTTGTAAAATCTGGGTTCTTGTAGTGAAGCAGACTTATATTGCATTAGCAGGCTCCCTAAAGCCAAAACGGCCAATGAGTTCAATGCACTGTACTCACCAGCGTTTCCTTTAAAATCAGATGTCTCAAAAAATTGAGGAACTTGAGAAAAGGTGGGTTCTTTGGCAACATTTGGGCCACTCATGAGTCCTTATTCAGCTAACTGAGAAATCAGCCAGCCTTCTGTTGGCACAAGGAGCAAATTCAACTAGGAATGTGAAGCATCTTGCTTTGGAAGTTACACCTCATCTTGTGTAAATTGCTTTGAAAATTGAATTATTTGTAGTAATTTTTAAGACTGAAAAAGATCATCTTATCCTTCTCTTACTGGAGAAGTCTAAATGATATCACTGTTATCCTTGGCTCAGTTTCCAGATTCTCAGAAGGAATCCACAGGACTGCCATTTCAACCAGTCATCTGCTTCCTCCTGCTCACGCCACTGGTTTGGAGAGCTGTAGAAAGCCATGCAAAAACAAAAATAAAAATCCAGTCGGGAGAACAGGGGAGGGCATCGGTTTGTGACTTGTTCACGTTGTAATCTTGAGTTAGGCTGCCTTTATTTACAGTGTTCACTGGTTGGATCTCTTGACATTTCTCTGACTAATGCTTATTTCAGAGAGGCAGAATTGTAATACGTAGTTTTGAAGTTCATGTATTGCAAGGGTACAAATAGTTGAAACGATAGCTTCAGAAAATGCACGTTTCAGCTGTAGACAAGATTTCTTATGTTGGTTTTGTTTTTTAACTGGGTTTGATGGATGTTTTCATGCTGGATAAGAACAATAATTTATAATAATTATTGTTGTCATCTGATACAGATTTTTTCTTTTTTTTCTCTTTTTGCCTGCAAATAATTTGTATAGATGAGGCCAGTTTTGGGAAAAGTGAGAGATTGCCCTAAGTTGTATGCTATCAAATTTAGAAAAGAGACTGCTAGAGGAATGGAGCAATGGTGGGTAGGAAGTTGTAATGGCAAGAAGAGCAGTGCAGTAGGATATACATTCTTTAGCAGCATTATGGAGGTTGGAGACCATCAGAGGAAATTACAAAGTGGTATACTCAAAAGTAAACGCATCTACTCTGAGGATTTTCAAGCAGGTTTCTAAATAACTTTTATTAACCCTAAATCTCTTACAAGGTTGACATAAATTACTCTTTTGTAGTACAGGTATTCTAGCCTATCCCATCATGTGTTGACTGAGATAAGCAAGAATCTCTTCAGACTTCTAAAACGCTGCCAAATTAAGAATAAACATGTTGCTATATAATAAGTTTATCATAGGTGATAGGCAGCGAGGGTGAACATCTTAAGATATAGCTACACCAAAACCTATAAAACTCTAATCATATAGCTGAGATTTTAATAAAAAATGAGTAAAACTGGCACAAAGTGCCCTGAGAGGAGGGTTGGAAAGTAGTGGGTTGAAAACAGAGTCTTTCAACCACCTGTGTAAAATACTTTGGGCAGATATGCTAGCAGCCAATGCAGCGTTTCCAGGGAGCAGCTTTTGGAATCCGCTCCGTTTCATCTGATTTAACAGATGAAACTTTTGATGTGGAAAGAGTGGGAAAGTTTACATTCTCCTAAAGAAATTAAATTTTCCTTTGGGAAATATGGTATAAATACTTGATAGATTGAATTCCGTTTAGTCAGTGCCCAGAACGGTGGCTGGTGGAAACTTGGTGAGATGTTGGACTGCAGCTAAACAATTTCAGTTATTCAATTCCTATCCTGACAAACAATCTTGTTAAAAAGCAGCTCTTTCAAATAGACTTTATAGGTAATGATAGTGGCTGACACAATAGCCTCACTGTTTCAGGAAGGTGTTAATGCACCATACAAAAAATCAGCAGCCTTTGACAGAATGGACTGTGTAAATGCAAATTTTATTCAACTTATTAAAAATAATTCATAGAATCAAATAATAGTTAAGGTCCCTTTATGATTCCAAGATGAAGTCAGGCAGCAGTATACCGACATGAAGAATACTGACTGTTTATGATTAAACATAAAATCGGGTTTTGAAAAACAAAGTCAATGTACAGCATGCCTATCTATGCTACCGGCAGTGCAGTAGTCCTGTTTCTGTCTCTTAGATTTCTATTAACTTAAATGGGAAAGTTGTAGTTCACACAGCAGGAAAGCCAGATTGTACTATAAATGGGACTACATCTTTCTGAGAAGCTGACCGTAATAATCAGTCAGGCAAAGTTCCCATGGCACAGTGAGAAAAAGGGAATCTGTGACTGTGCAACTTGTTCAGAATTTGGTTCTGTTATGTCCAACTAAACTACGCTACTGTGGAATGGAAATATATTTTGCAACTGATAAAGGCAATTCCAGTTCTTGGTTACTGTATGGCAGGAATGATTCTACCATTGAGATTTGAAAGGCAAGGTGCAAACAGGTACTTATGCAGTTGCAACCTGCTAAGCATGTGTTAAAGAGCTACTCTGTATTCATGAAAACACTGCATTGTTAAACAGAGCAAAAGCAAGTACTGCTGTACATATTGAGACAAACTTCCCAAACTGATTCTGCTAAGAGATAAAGGAATGGAGCCGGTCATCCATGTTGAAGGTGAAAACCGGAGAAGTTAAATGTATTTATTGTGCCTAGAATAGAATTTGTTTGCCTTGTTCCTAAAAGGTGGCCAAGCATACTGCAGGCTTAAACATGAAGATGTAATGAACAGAGCAGAGAGATCAGCAAATCTGAAGATTAGTGATACAATAAAGGTCATTGCAGTCTACCTGAACAATTAAAATCCAATGATTTGCAGAGTGGAGTCTGGAATTTCTGTACACTGTACACTTATAAACAGCACTACAGCTACAAGGAACTAATGTGCAGCTATCTGTTGTGTTAGGTAGCAAAACTACTTGTAAGACCTACTTGATAAGGTAAAATCAAACTGATTCCTGGTCCTGTATTGCAAGGAGTTGCTCATGCGATAGATGAGTAGATGTGAGGTAAAGTAGAACTGGATTGTTACACTTGTGGCGTATGGATCCGCAAGGTAAACATCTCAGTAGAAGGGAGCATGAATGTATACTGATCCTCAGGCAGTTACATAGCATTTCCCAAAGAGATGCCACCAAACAAGGCAATTGTATGGGCTCTGACAGGGCCAGGTATAAAAAAAACATAACCCAGCAGTTGTAAAGTGATAAAGTGACACCATTACTCTGCACAGTTCGCTACTCTTGTCTTCTCTGTAAGTTTTTTCTCTTAGAATTTTACTGTTTTCTTTATAACACACTAGGCACCGTACTAAATGGTGGCATTTTGCTTCATATGTTGATAAGGAGCAACATATTCAGCCTCTCCTTGTGGGAGTACCGCGCAAGTATTTAATTCTGGTCCGCTTGGCTCTTCTAGTCACTGATGGACTGAATGCAGAACCTTTGCTTTTCTTCTTTCTGGTTCTTGAATAAGCCAGTTTTTTCTTGATACATCAGTGCACCAAATACTTCACAATAGGAAGAAAAATAATTTGCAGGAATGGAAGTGTGGCAGCTTCTTGCAGCCCCAGTTTCCTACTAATCCTGTTGCTGGGAGTTCTGAGAAGGTCCATGTTCCTTAACGACATTCCTAAATAATGAAAAATATTTGATATTTGCTTTTTAGTATCCACCAAAAGTTTCACAAAAAGGACACGAAACAAAAAGAAGCTTACAGGAAGACTGAAGAAAGGTAAGTTTCAAATCTTTGATTTATTCCATGCGAGCAGTATGGTTCCTTTGAAATATCATCTGATCATTTACCACAGAATACTTCTTATGTAAAAAACCAGCCCATTTTGAACATCTCATCTTATCTTTCTTCTAATTCATGTAGGTCTTGCAGCCTAATAGTAGACAAAATATAACACTTTCAAACTGTTACCACTGGAAAAGTTCATTTACTCAATCTTACTTCCTCCCAAATACTTTTCAGATTACTTAAATGAAGTTTAGTGAGTCTTAGCCATGTGAATAATTACAATAAGATCTTACAGGGATGACAACTGCAACAGAAAGTAAGCCATGTATCAGTTAATTCTGTGCTATGAGATGGTTGGGGCTGATCTGGTTGAGTTGTGTGTAGTTAAACTCCTTTCATTATCAAGCTATAGGAAGTTCTATGGATTGTGAGAAATGTCTTTTCCAAGACAAAGCCAAGATTGGCTTTTGAACTATAGTGGTTAAATCACTTCAGTGAGCTAGAAGAAACTGGATTTCCATCCTTGTGTCAATGAATATTTATACAAAGTGGAACAGAATCAGCAGGAGTAAATTTAATACTTTCCATTTTAGGATATGTTTGTGCGTGTGGTTTAAGACAAGTACATTCCTATAATATCCAAAGGGAGAAGACGAAATGTACAGGCCTGCAGAGGATCTAAGCTTTGACTTATACCAAGTGACAAGCACGTATATCTTTGTGAATTTAAAATTAATGATTTGGAAGTTGATGTCTCAGGTTTCGAGCTGGAGAACTTAGAAACTCAAATCCCACTTACCTGAAGAGAAAATTAGAATCCTAGGAGATGAAGTTTCCGGAAAATGGTACTTACATGAATAAGTTGCCTTTTATTTGCATAGTATTCTACCTACATGATCATTTACCTTTAAGTAAATTTGTTGTCTAGGCATGAGCCTAGAAAAGAGAAGCAAAGATGGTGACTTGGAAGCCTTGAGAACTGACAGCATTTAAAGAAATTTTAACTAAATTGTGTATGTCCTGAACTGAGATTTCTTTAAAATTTATTCAGACTTACAAGTCACTACTGGAGGACATTGATTGTATTCTGTCAGTACTGACTCCCATAAAACATATAATAAATTGTGTGTGTCTAGGTATTTATTTAGTGTCATTTTTGTTGATGTCGAACTAAGAAAGGCTGTAAGAAATGAAAAAGAATGCAGACCCATATACCTAGCAGTTCAACAGGCAATGCTATTGGCTATAAAGGAGGACAAAATGAAACGCTGTGATTTCATACGAAGCTTTACCACCACTTCAAGTGAAGGACATACACTTATTCAGCAGCTCAGAAATTCAGGTACAAAGTAGGAGATGGGTAATCAAAGTTCAGTAGGCAGTCTGTAAGATAAAGGAAAAGGTTTAAAAAGTTATTCTTAGTGGTATTTAAGACTGCTGTTTGTACCTTGCCTTTCCCTTTCAAAGCTCAGCAGCTTCGCAGCATCTGGAGTAGTGGCAATATAGACTACCCTACTATGAAATAAATAAATAAAGCGTAGGGGAATTTTTCAGTGCATATGGTTTGCCAGAGGAAATTGTCTCAGTCAATGACCCACAGTTTATTTCAGAAGAATCTGACATGTTGTTAGGTCTAAATGCAGTGAAGTATGACAAAGTTGCTTCATTTCATAAAGCATCAAATGGAGCAGTGGAACTTTTTTTTTTCAAACCATTAACCAGACAATCTCACTAACAATACGTTATCAGAAAACTGGAGCCTGTTTGGTTCTTTTTTTTTCCCTTTTATTTCGGTACTAAATTCTTCTGTTTGTCACAACAAAGGAAACATTTAGTTAGTAGTTTTTAAATAGACTGAGAAGTCCTAAGGCTTGCGCTGTTACCTTAACACAATGCTCATGGCCTATTATATGCAATGGTAAAACCGTATTTACTGAGTTGCCAGGTTACATAGGTTTAGAAGCTTTCATGTCTTAGTCGCAAAATACTAGCCTTCTTGTTAAAGCTCAGCCCTTTGTGGTGTCAATGACAAAATTCTCACTTGCACAGAGGAGAAGGAGTGGTTTTCTTCCTGTTGTCCACTTGCGCAGGTTAGAAAATGCTCAAGAATTTGAAATTCTGAGTAAAGCAAAGAGGAAGCTGAGATGAGAGCAACAAGTATAATGAGCAAGTGTGTCAGACAAGTCATTTCTTACAAGGCTCTGAAGAGTTTGTTTTCCTGGTTTTTCATTCTGACCTGGGAAAGTGCATGGTATTGCTGTTAAAAGCTACCACAAAGACTAAAATGTACGAGGAATAACAATTCATGCTGAGAACAATAGTGTTTTGGTGTCCTATAGGGATGAATTGCTCAAGTGACAGTCAAGGTATCAATATTTGACTGACTTCTCTACAGCTAATTTATTATGTGGCTATTTCTATTAGCCATACAATAAATATTTTGATATTTTGTCTTATGCTTGGTATTATCTAATTAGATTGAATGGCAGCAAAGATTGGTTCTTACTGTGTGCTCATATGTTGACAGTACCATGGCATCATAAAGAGCCCCTAATAATACAGTAAATAACAAAATAAAGATTAATACTCTAAGCTGTCCACACATGCATGCAAGGTGTGAGCAAATTTTAATCAACCCCCTCAGGGCTTTTTAAATTGTAAATTTGCTTGGGAAAAAATCTTGAGTGAGTCTAGTAGAGCTGAGAAACTAGTTAGTCTTCTGAAAATGAGGCAGTAGGCCTTGCAATGTGAACTATAATCAACGGCTAATAAATCTTTCAGAGCTACAGTCTAAAAGGTGAAGTTTTATTCTATTTTCAGGCCTTCCAGTGCTTTTTAATCTCATTGTTTTCTTTTTTGGGGGTTTTACTTTACTTGTGACTGCATTTTTTTCTTGTATTTTGGAATTGCTTATGACTTGTATGACTCAGCAGTGGGAAAAAAAAAAAAGTCTCTTCAATTTTAGAACGTTGCAGGTCAGAGATTCTCATCTGGTCTAGATTATCATAAGTACATTGAAGTGAACATATCTGATATAATTTATGCTGAGACCTACCCCCTGTGTTTCAAAGTTAACATTTTCCTGTGTATTAAGAAGTAGATTTGCTGAGGGCAGGGTTTCATAGAGACCAGCCCCCTCTCCCTTTCTCCCAGGTGTGGCACATCTGTTCCCTATCACACAATATAGCTGTACAGCTCTGCACAGTCTTCTTTCTCCTCTGCCTTCATACCTCTCGTTCACATTGTGGCTGCATCTGTCCGATACATTGAAATCACTGGAAAGCTTGGGTTGTTATTAATAGCTTTTTTGCCGAACGATGGTTTTGAAAATCAACTCAGCCTATCTCTATTCTGAATACAGACGATTTGGTCAAAGAACAGTCTCTGAGTTCTTTAGGGAGAACTATCACTGTCAAGTCCAGCGCTGGTGGTAAGGTCACCAAGGAGATGGTCTTAAATGACAGTGTCATGAACTTGCCAACTGATTCTTGCCAGCTTGCTGGGGTTCTGGCCAAACCCTTCAGCATGATGGACAGGACAAGTACAGATGAAGCCTTTGCCCTATTGCAGCTAGGGAATGGCTGATGATGAATGGAAATGACTCCCGATACAATGTATTACATTATATTTTATAAGCACAGCTGAGCTCTCTCCAACTTATTTGTGGGCCTGAATAGCTTTCCTTTAAATAGGTGTTCCTAATAGACATCCATACTGATGAATGTGTATTTTTTGCCCATAGGCTCCTATACATGAAATATGGAGATTCTGTGTTTGCTTTGATGCTGTTTGTTTTGGGTTGTGGTTTGGGGTTTTCTTCATACATGTTACCTCATTATTTGTGGCAACTTCAGCTTTTGTGCATTTAGTTCTACTGGATTGTCTGTTTTCATGGTTACGTGCTTTTAACACGTATTCCTCTCTGCATTTTGCATATAGAAAAAATCCAGTTTACAGAGGCCATTTCAGGGTACACTTACTCAGACCAAACAGTTCTAAATTTGAATCACAAAATTTCAAAACACGCTATTTTCCATTCTTGAAGTAGTTCAGGTAAATAAACCCAGAAGAATAAAGCCCTGCTGTAAGATAACATTTAAGAATTTGTAAAGAAATAGTCATAATTTTATAGTACATCTTGAACTCTGTTTTATTCAAGTAATTCACTGGGAGAAACTATGGACAGTCATACTCAGAAGATTTATTTATAGAGAACCTAATTTAATACAATGCTGAGCCTGAAGCTATCCTCTCTCTTAATCTGGTCATGTAATTTTTGTTAATATTGAAGAGGGGGTGTGTGTGTGTGAACCGAGGATGCCTGTATCCCTTAAGTGCTTAATTGCTGTATTCAAAATCATTCTTCTCCTTACAAAGGATTTAATATTAGGATTGTTCAGAAATATATACGGCTTGATTTTAGCAAATAATATTGGATATTATTTGGCTGTTTCAGAAAAGGAAAATTACAAGAAGTGATTGAATAAATAAAAGACAGTCATCATATATGTAGGATTCTGGTTAACTTCCTTCCTTGCAATATTCTCTAAACTTACGCTTAAGTATGCTGTGGAAGAATCAGTTTATCCATGGTTTTTCTATTTTTTCAGGAATTAGAGTTTTAAGGATTTCTTGTTATTCTACAATACTGAAAAGTCAGAAGATAATTCAGGTTAGAAGGGACATTGGGAGGTCTCTTGTCCAAGCCCTTGCTCAAAGCAGGGTCTATGGGCTCAGACTAGGTTTCCTGGGTCTTTATCCAGACAGATTTGGAAAACTTCCAAGGGTGGGGACTGTAAGAGTATACACAGAAATGTCCAGATACGGTAATTTCCGTACGATAAAGATATACTCTGACTGCTACGGAGTCCCCAGATTAACTGCACCTTTGGAGCCCCACCCGGAAAGGTTCTTGCCTGCTCTGAGGCAGGTCTGTCGGAAAGTGGTTAGAATTTACACCAGCCAGTATCTCCTAGGTGCTACAGGTTAGCTGCTGAGCAGTGTGAAACACTGGCCGCTTAGCTGGATCCTGTCAGCTAATGGTCGAGGATGTGGTTGTGCTGAAATGGGAGGAATTAGACATCTTTATTCCCATTAAAGCTCAGGTGAATTTTAGCATGTGGTTAGGCTTTTAAATCAAGAAGTACATGCAATTTAGCAAAGCGCCAAGTGATTGAATTGATTGGGTTTGGCACTTAAACTGCCAGGAGGAAGAGATGACTTTCTTATGTGCCTGATGAGGGCATATTATACTTGACAAGCAAATGTCAGTTCGATTATAACTACCAAAACAATCCTTACGCAGAAGATGTTTATAAACTATATTTACATTAATGCTAATAACAGTAAAAATGAGGATAGTGATGAATACAAGCTCCATCTTCAACTGAAAAACAGTAGCTATATGCACTTGCACTGGTTCAGTGATCTTCAGAAATTTTAGTCCTTTCATTAAGGATGCAAGAAGCAGTCTCAGTAGAAATATTTACATTTTTATTTCAGAGCAAGATAGCCTCACATTGAAGATGCTTTTGTTCCCATTGAAGTGTGAGGAGCAGCAGAAGTTATTTAAACTTGCTCATTTCTAGAAATGAAATACCTGATTATATTGGAGATATTTTAAGCTCTTATTAGGGTAAGTTCCAAAGCTAAACATTTTAGTACTGAGTTCTGTACATCTTAGTCTGTATATCTTCATCCTCTTACTGCTTAACTTTGTAGAGATTTGAGTCAAACATTTATCTCATTTACAGTAACAGAGTTCACGACTGTTTGCTTTATAGGAAACTAGAAAACCCTAGTACAACATCCAGAAAGAAAGTTAAATAGTTAGAAATAATAAAAAATGAAAGTGCCTACTATGTGCTGCATTGGGAAGATACAGAGCAATGGTGTAATGTTCTGACTGGATTATGAATAGCAGACATTACAGTGCATTGTTAGACTGGTGTTTGAAGCAACTATGGATTTTTCAAGCTCTGTTTATTTTGGTTTTCCATAAGCTAAGGTTTAGTCCTTACATTTTTATAAAGGAAGCTGCAGTCCACTTACAAGTAAATAGAATTATGATTTCATATTTTCTATGAGGGCAAGAAAGCAGGAATGTAATCACCAGTACCTGAAACACATACACTCTGTGTTTCTCAGCAGATGTGTTTCTGAATAGAGTAGCCAGACATTAGCATTTTTAATGTCTTCTAACAGCATATGACAAATGTGTCATGAATAATTAGATATTACTAACTACTGAACAGTGCTTAATTCACTTACTTGCCGGTACATTTGCCCTTTCTATCTGACAGCTCAAGTTGAATAAATGCTATCTCTGGCTCTGAACCACCAGCTGCGTAGGGCAGAAAGGTCAGTCTTTCACATCACAGAGTGAAAGCTCTTTACACTGAATAGCAACACAACTCCTGAGCCTATACTATTTGAAAAAAACTGCCTGCATGGTATGAACTGGTACTGGACTTTGCTCTCTGCTTAGATGGTATGCTAGCCTCATGGTTTCAATGCAGGTGTGGAATGAATTAACTTCAATGAACTAAGAAAAGAGTATTTTGAGATATACTTCTATATCTAGATCTACATGTTAAGAAACTTCTTGCATATTAAACAATGCAACGGCCAGTTCCTCAGCTATGGAAAAACTTTGTTTCATTGAAGTAAAAAAATCTCTATTTTCTGCTACCTATAGACTTAGTTGGATTGCATTGTTTGGAAGAGTGTACTCAACTTCGAATCTGTAGATATACAAAAGCTTACAAACTCCTTTAAACATATCGATGGGACTGTAGTGGATGTGTGTGTGTGCACGCTTTTAAAGATTTTGCTGCATTTGTTTTAAATTTGTAAGGTCAGGTTTACAATACCATGCTGGCTTAGAATATTTTTCACACATATCTGTAAGGCTACACTAGCCAATAAAATCAAATTTACAGCTAGAATAGAATTGATTACCTTAGCATCCTTTGCCAATGTTGTCAACAATTTACATTTAAAGCAGAAAATAAGGTCACACCAAGGGCCAAGACCTTGCTCCAAATGCCATTGAAATCAATGGAAACTTTCACACTGTCTGCAGAATACTTAAAGGTCAGGCTCTGAAGTCCCAATTCTCATGCTGGAAAGCTGCCCAGCACTCAGGGTTGGCCACTGAAAAAATAGGCACTGGAAGAAACTCACATCCTGTAACAGGCAGTAGCACTTTAACTGTAAGGCTTAGGAGGAGGCAGCATTTTGCTGTAAACAGTGTAAAAAACGGTAAAGTTTTTAATTTTTTAAAAAAATAGAACAATGCCATTTAAAAAAAAAAAGATCCAGTGTATTTGCTGTGATTAAAGGGAAAACTGGAAAAAAAGAAACATTTTAGGGGAAAAAAACAAGAGTGTAGATGGTTTAGACTGCAGAAAGTCTCAATGTGTAGCTCAAATGATGCTGAATTCCATGAATAATAATTCCATGCTAAATAGGAGGAAAAGTAAAAGAGAAAGTGAGATGACAGGGTCTTCCACATGAAGATCATTATAGAGATTTTGTGATGTCTTGTCACATCTTCTACATCTGTGAGAAAGCAATTTGCAATCATTCCTAAAGTTAAACCCTAATTTAAAGTGCAGTGAGTTTGATGCAGTGTTAGAAAGGTCGTTTTTCTTTTATGAAGCTGTCTGTTAAGCTTTGCCTTTTTCAGCATGTACTATCTGGTCTCTTTCATTGCTTCTTAGTGAAAACACTTTGTGTATATGCTTGAAAGATACATTTTGATTATAAGATGGGATGGGCGCTTTTGCACCTAAAACTGCGGGAATGGGAATTAAAGAAGCATTGAAATGTGCTGCTGTGCTGTGCTTCCTGCTGTTGACATGCAGTGCAGCCCTTCCTCTTCAGGGGAGCACATATGTAATAAGAGAAAACACAGTGTCTTTGCTGAAATAAGTTGCTGTTTTGTCATGGGAAGGCATGACTACGGGGGAGGAAGGAGCAGCTGTTCATTCACATCAAGAGAAATATTAACCAAACAAATAAGAAGATTACTCATTTTCTAATTGGTGCAAATGCACTTAGCACACGTATATAAACATATTTGTGTCATGCAGCACAACTCAGGTTGTGTTGGTCTTGATCCACAAAAGAGAAATCCTGAGTTTTCCTTCCCATCCATTTGGTGATTGACTGTCTTGGGAGTGTTTAAAAAATTGGAAAAAATACTTTTTTTTTTTTTTTAAATTTTCTTATGTCTGTGGGAGTCATCTACCCACAGAATTATATAGTACTTTTTTTTTTTGTTTGATCTTAACTGAGAAATGGGGAGATACTGTATTTATATTATGAGTGCATGAAGTTCAGAGGCCAACTGTAAAAACTATTTTATATATTTTATATAAAAAATGATTACAAAATTTTTTATCATTCACTGTCTCACAGGGTACATTCGTTCATAAGATGGTCTTAAAATTGCCTATTGTGAGTTTGTGTATGCAGAGGATGACATATTGATGATAAAACAATTTACCCATGTCACTAATTGTAAACTGCATGCTGTGACTAAGCATAACGTAAGGAGTTTCTTTCAGCATTCCCTCATGTGCCGATTGGATTGGTAAACTCTTCAGGACTGGGTTTATATCCACTCTGTTGGTTCAGTCCTGTGCTTTTCAATAATAAATGATATTTTTACAGATAAGTAATTTGTTATTTTATTTCTGTGAATATTTACAGGACTGTGATCCAAACTGGGGTTGCCTGGCATTTTCATTGTCGTTATTACCTGGAACATAACTTTTAACACAAGTTTTAACTACACTTGACTCTTAAAAGATGTGAAGTCCATCCAGTGACAATTACACTGGGTAGTTTTTGTGCATTCACTGCTTCTGTTGGATGTAGTACCAGATGGGCTAACGTATGGGTGATCATTTCCTCTAGATGCTTCCTACTGACACTGTATGTATAAGCTATTAGTAGGAGGGATTCAGTGGAAGCGTGAGATCTACTGCCTCTGCTACTTATGGAACTTATAACTAGAAAGACCTCCTTCTTCTTTCCAAACTGCAGCTGCTCTTTTCTGCTCAGGTGTGTGTCTGCTAGTCAAATTGCTGTGTTGGTCCTCATATCCCTGAAGCTTTTGTAAGGGTTTCATTATCATTGGGACTTCCAGAATCCTCTCTATCTCCTGCAAGGATGCAACAGCTTTAATATTTTCTTTTCACTATGTAAAGGCAGTCTTCCTTTTATGGTAATGTGAAATGATGAAAGGTCTTTCAGACAGTCTGTGTATTCAGTCTCATAAATTATTTAAACATATTTATGTGTTATTTTACCAGGCAAATAGTAGGTTCCTACTGTATTTATTATATTTTTTTTAAATTTTCTGACATATATTGTAGTATCATTAAAACTTTTCAGCAACGTTGGAGGAACTCATGCCTGTAGCTAAATGGAAAAGTAATATGGTCATTTCTTTGCATTCACAATGAATTTTCTATGCTGTTCACCCCAAGGCTCTTAGTATTGAATGAAATGCACTCCTTAATCAGACATGAAACCTCATTGTAGTTGTAAATCTGCAGTCAAAAAAAGCCTTAAGAGTACTTGCAATGTAACTGTAATATGTAATATAGCTCAGTGTTTAGATTAATACGGAGTGGAGAGATTTGATACATACCTGCAGTAGTCAGAACTTCAAACTTGGCAGTTGGAATGGGAATATTACTGTGGATTGGTCTTAAAAGTTTCTAAGCTAACCATTTTCTTTGCTTACGTATACATCACACACTATGCACGTAGGCAGTCATGCACATGAACTTAAGGTATGTGTCTGTCTCCTAAATGTGTTGGACAAATACGTATTTTAGGCCTCCCAAATTAATGTTGCTAAGGATTGAGAAGTTTGGCTAGTCAAGTGACTAAATCACTTAAGTTTCTCATCACAGGGGAACAATCCCTTCAGAACAGACAATTTTTTAATTTATATTTTGCTGTAGGCATTCACAGTTGCACTTTGGCATAAATTCAGATCATGAAAGTTCTCATCAAGTTATTTGCTCCAGTTCTTCTTTGGCCCTGTGTTATTCAGCATAGTTATTAACCTCTGTGTGAAGGGAGCATGATCTATTTGCAAAGCAGCAACAAGAAAGAATGATAGCATTGCACGACTAATCCTTTTTTCACACATGAAAAATACATGGTATCATGATGAAAACTGGTCCTGGGTGAAGCAAGGAGGTTTCATCAGCCGTCAGGTTTCTATGCCAGGTTAAAACATCAGTAGTAAAATAATTTAAAATCACAGACACCCTGATGTTCACCAAATTCGTGTTCATCTTCTGTTTCCATTTATTATAAGGAACACAGAAGTTATAACTAGACAGGCATTTAGGTAACTATATACAGTTTTACCAATGCCTTAAATACAAGCTGGCATTACCTAGAGGTATGGAAAATAAGAAAATAGGCCTTGAACTCAGTACTAAAACTCTGTTTGTGGCTTTACCTGCCATTGTCTCTACAGCTACCCAAACCCACTATCAACAAGGTTAGTGTTCTCCATATGTATTTATTTTGAGGGAAGCCAAAATTCACAAGAACCATTCTGGCTTGTGCTCTTCAACCACCTCCGATTTTATTTTTGGAGTGAACAGCCTCCAGTTGAATAGAAGGACCAGTATCCCTTGAGAAAGAAAGCAGAGAAAGGAAATAGGAAAATATAAGCAAATGGAAATTGCCAACGATGGGGGGCAGCACTTGATGAAAGCTAGGGAAAAATAAAAGGAAAATGAGAAGAAATAATTCTTCAAATCTTGGCTCAGCGACGCTTTCTGGATCAAAGGATATTACAGAAATACATCTCCTGTGATTAAAAAGACTCTACTAAGATAAGGAACATTTGGGGGCACAGTTGGTGCTGCTGAATATTGCTGACTAAATCTTTTCTCCCAAGAATGAGAGCAGTAGGCACTGATAGTTTCTGAGAACTTGAAAAACAACCTTTTGTTTAATTAAAGGGAGACAGTTCCTCAATGAAGCTTTCTTGTTTGAGCTGAGCTTTTCTGTGGCAGAACTTGCTATTCAAATCACTGTCGGTTTTCCTAACTGCGGATGGTGAGCTATATAATCTTCGGCTCGCTGTGGTCAGATAATCACAGAAGGATCCAAGTTTGAAAACTCTGGAGGTTTCTAACTCAGTACTTCTATTTTTTGTGGTTTGTATGTTTTCTTAACCTTAATTCTTCTTTTGTGAATATATTTCAGATAATTTCCAAATGATGACAAAAGGGTGGCCTACCTGTAGTGATAGCTTATCAGAGCAGTATAGTTTTAGAATGCTTTATAGAGGAACTCTAAATGATGCCACATGGTCTAATGTAATTGAAATTAATTATCTATTTCTTGTAAACCAATTCTACCATGCTTTTCCAGATGCACCTGCATCAGCTAAGGATGCATTTACGCTGTGTAATAGGGGGGCACGTTTGCTGACAATCTCATGCACTCCCAATGAAATAGTGATCTGCTGCTTACTGACCTGTTTCCTACATCCTCTCTGTTATCCGTAGCCCTGTAGCATCTACTGTGGGTTACTGTGTGAGTTTACTAGTTGCTGCTCTAACAAACGTAGTGGTCAAGCTCTAGTTTCACACTCTTGTCTCCCATTGTTTCCCTTTTTACTCTTTAAAAGATCAATGACTCTATTTATACTGTTCATACTTCTCTTCTGTACTCTACTTGCTCTGTAATTCCTGTATTTACAATAATCCAACAAAAGCATTCATTGCAGAAGCATAGAGGTCCCTCTGCAAATTGTCATGTGATTTATACTGAGTTATGCCAGCTCAAGTTTTGGACTAATATTTTTAAATGTACAAAGTGTGTGTGTCAAGATAATGGAGCAGATTGTAGCTGGTCTGTGAAGGTGTATATATAGCACCATGAATATCACTGAAAGAAACTTCTAAATCTCTCTTGCTGAGGACCAACAACAGTGAAAACCAAAAGCCCTTAAATTCAGAAAGCGCTAATCTCTCACTGATCTTGGGGCACAGCGGGATATGCACTTTCATCGAGTGTTCTGAATACTGGTAAAATAGTTGGAAAAAGGAAAGCTTCCTTATTTTACAATAAGCCACACAGCAAACACTGCCCTAAAAGCTGGGTTAGAGGCGAAGAATAGTCTGTAGAGTAAAAATAACTCTTAATTTTGTAGAGATACCTTTGCTCCACAGAATCCCCAATCATATGTGCTGTCTCTGCAGATCTACAGCCAGTATGGATGTACGCACCCTGCAAGATGTCTAGGACAAGGCTAGTGTGGCTGCCAAAGACTGAACCCTAACAAAAATCAGTCACTTCAGTGGCAGCATAATGAAGTTGATATGAAGCACTTAACAAGAGAAGTCCCGACCCCATGTTTGCAGTAATAATAGTCTAGTTCCACCACTTAGGAGCTCTCATTTCGCATTGTTGTTATGCTTTCAGTCTATTACTATTGGAGGACAAATCGATCCAGTTTACAACCCACATATAAACACACGTAAAGAATAAACCACATCTAAGCACGTTAGATAGAACTAGATATTAAAAATAAAATTTGGCTGTATTAAATGATTTCAATATGTATGTGCTGCGGTTTTATGCCATAGCACGTTATGGTGTATGTTATTTCATGCAAACATAAAAGTAGACTATGCATGCATTGTAGCATTAAGGTCTGAGGAATTATCTGTAGATTTGACAGCTTTTCAAAACTTAAGATAGTATAATTCAATTTTTAATTGGTTTGCAATGAAGTAGTTGTTTTGAAATCTTCTTCCTTAATAAATCTGTAGCACAGCTCTCAGAGGCTTAAGTACTTGGCCTTTTCCTTATCCCCAGAATCTTCATGCATAGATGTACGTCAGCATCAATTGTCTCATCTCCAGACTAATTATCTCATTTACATATTTCATGCTTTCTGCTTAGAATGCTCCATGGGACAGCCAAGATTTAAACTGTGTGCTGTCAGACACAACTGGTTAAGGGGGGGGATGCATTTTTATTAATATTATTATGAATTGTATGGTACATTTAGTATTAACAGAATAATGTATTATGTAGTGCTTCATATAAAATAATATGTTAAAGAATCGTTGCAAGACGAAGCTCCCAGAACTTAAAAAGTGCTAAAATTAAGGTTTTTGTGCGATCTTCCCTGGATACCTCTTCCACCCTCTGGTAGTACTCCCCCTGCATTTTGAGAGTCTTGAGTTAATGAACTCCTTTCTTTTTTCCTGTTTCATTTAAGGTAATAGAAAGACTCTCATGCTAGTTACATTTTGCAGATGTCATGCCACAGAGCTAAAAAATTGCTCATAGTAGAATGACACATAACTGATAAAGTAGTGACCTAGTAAACAAGTGAAAATAGAGCAAGTTCTCAGCTGTAGGTCAGTCACATCTAATTAAAGATCTAACTTTGGTTCCTTTCATGGTCTGATGCTTAAGAAGATAGTACAGTTGAAGATTGCCTCAATATATAAATTTCAGCGTGAATTTGGGACCCTTGATAGCACCTAAATGCCTAGTACAAGTCTCCCCTTAAAAAATGGTGACCACTTGAGGTTTCCAGGTAAGCAGGCACATTGCTATTGTATCCCCTTAAGACTAGGTGTCTTAGGACCTTGAGTGCAGGTAGGCTGTTTTCTCTCAGAGGTTCCTTCAGGGAATCATGTACTACTAACTATACTGCAAGGTAGAAACCTTGGTAGTCTGCTCGGTGCGGGCTGTGTGACTGTGAGTTATTTTACATGCGGAGTGCAGAAATGTCAGGGTTCACTGACTAATGGCTGCTTGCCCACTTCCTTGTGTAGCAAGATTTATTTGCTATAGGATGAAGCAAATAGGCACCCTTGACAGGCAGGATGTGTGTCCTTTCACTGGCTGAAACGAATAGTTATCCCAGTTAGTATCGACCTTTCAGTTCTACTGAAAGGCGGCTTAGTATTGTTCCTTCATTTGAGGACAGATATTGCTACTCTTCCTCTGCTAAGTACTGCTAAAGAATAGCAGAATATGGCCTGTAATAAAGTGTAGACCTCCACAGAGATGGTAGGTGATCCTTTGCAGTCCTTTTCTCTCCTGAACTGTACCATCAGTCGTTTCATGTTTGATCTTTCTTTATGCTTTACCGCTGAGCCATAAAAAGTACTTTGATGATAAATGAGCAGAGAAATTTCTGAAGACCACCTGTCTACAGACATCATGTATGGATTGCTGTCCTTAAAAAGAAAACCTCATCTGAACAGCTTCTAATAAGGAAATCTTTTCAGAGTCACATAAAAGGCTGAGATCTATATGTATGGCTATGAAATCAATAGGAAGTCCCTGAAGCCACTGCACATAAGAGGCCAACTATTATGATGTGTATTTGTCTGCAGCTCTGGAAAAAGAATTCTGCTCAAAACAGCATCAGTCTGTCTGAATAACAGAGGTAATGAAAAAAAAAACCCAAACCCAAAACAACCAAACACCCCCTCCAACCCCCAAAACAAAACAGAAAAACAATTTTGCAACATGTAGCTCGTCAAAATTTTGAGAACTGTTTTCCTTTACTCTTGTCAGGACTGTGTAATGCTTTACAGTGCCCGTGATAACAAAGAAGGGTACTCAGCTGCTCTTTAGTACCCTCTTAGATTCAAGGTGTGTGGAATTAAGTATTTCATAGTGCTCATTTATGGTACCTTCACATGCAGTGGCTTTTTCACATTAACAACAAAGTGTTGAAACACAAACGCTAAATATTTCGTAGCTAGAAAATTAGAATCAAGAAGTAAGTAAAACCACAAAATGATATTTAATAGCTCAGCTATTGAAATAGTTATGTTCGTCCCTTTCCATGTGCAGAAGAGCTTATACCATGCTCATCCCCAACCAGCTGACACTATAAATACATTAAAGACAAAACCAGCTAATTATAATCTAGGGTGTATTTTCTTTTATCATATATAGGGCCTTAACAGCTATAATATACATTACTTCTGGTATTCACCCTATTTCAGTAATTCTACCTAGCAGCCCTCTTTTCTCTGTCTGCATTTTAACCTCACAGTTGCCTTATTCAGACTTCTTATGTGCTCAGCAATTTCTGTCAAAAAAGAAACAAGAGCTGCCAGGGTCTAATGGCTTTGACTTTAAATGTCCTATTTAATTACAGTTTCCTATACATTTATGCTGTTCCATATGTATATTTGACAGCTCTAAGAAAAAGGAACTAATCTAGTAATAGCGCTGAAAGGGTATCTATTTTTAGACCGAATTTTGTAGATTCTAGTATTTGAACCTGTGGAAGGCTCTCTCTGTCCTGATAAATTTCCATCTCTATGTTTCAGTCATTATTTTTCAGTTATAAAAATAATTCGACTTTCCATAGGGCATTTTACCCTTAAGGGAGTATGTGCCTAATAGACAAAGGATTTTAGACATTATTATGTTCAAATCTTAAATGCAAATATAAATACTTTTTAAATTATCTGATGTTTCTTTGGACACTTTGTGAAACACGCCAAGTTTCCCTCTGTAGTCCTAGGCATACTAGAAATTACATTCCTGAAACTGAGGGCTTCTAAACAGTGAAGTAATACCTTTTCTTCTTTCTTCTTCAGTCAGGGGGTCAAATCCCCAGATTCTTAATCAATTCATTAGTTGTATTCAGATACGGTTTCCAGTTAAATGAGTGGAAACTAAGTCTAGATAAGGATGTTAAAATTTGGCCTGGCACTATCTGCCCCTCTCCCAAAGGAAGCAAACGGTAAATCCATATTGTTTCTGAAAAGGCAAATTCAAAATTACCACTAGTTTAGCTCTGTCTTCTTAGAAGTCAATAGTAAATCTTGTATTGATTTTAATGGAAATAATTAGGTCAGTTCTGAAATTCTGAGACTCTGGAGTGACTAGCCTCTGTAATGCACTTTAGTATCTTCCAAAATAAGCACAAAATACATTGTGAAGTCTTCCAAATGCAGCGATTCCTGAGGCTGGATCCAGCTAGCTCTTGTTAAAGTTCAGTAATCCACAACTTTGTAATTGGTACAAACTTAGAGTTCCCTGAAGTGAATGTAGAGAATGTGGTTTTAGATTAGGTCCTGAGCTGCTATGCTCTGCTAGTTTGGAAGCAAATTTTAATCATTCCTATTTTAAAAGTGCATATTCTTATCATTCTGAGCCATTGAGTAAAATTACATTGCCTGTAAGAAGAGCTTTATAAAATAGGTGCTGGAATACCATAGTAATAATGAGCTTAGTAAAAATGCTTAGACTGAACGTGATCTCACAAAAGCAAAATGTGGCATAAGGCTAATTTATAAAACTACCTCGTTAGATGAAATTATTTGTAGCTTGTCAAATATTAAGTTGCTCAAGACAGTTCTTTGTTAATTGAATTTCAGAGAAATTAACTTAGCCCATTGTAATGAATTTAGTAGATTGTGTGTTTTGTGTATTTTCTCCGAATTAAAATTAAGTATATATGTGGGCTGAGTCTTTCGACAAATTTTGCTTTTTTTAATATCTAAAAAGATTGAGAAGTTAAACTTCTCTCATTTGCATTATGCTTACAATTAATTTAAAGCTTAAGTGAGCTTGAGAAAACCAGAAGTCATCAGAAACAAATTTTGTAGGATGGTGTATATTGTCGTGTTTATCATGAAAATGAAATGTCTCTGCCTGATAATGATTTTCTGCTATTTGCTCAGAGTTTGTTTAAAATGTATTTACTCTATTTTTCCAGTCTTAAATGAATCCACACATACATTTTGTACCTGACATATAAAGCTTTTATAATAGAAAGAAACCCCAGTTTTATCACTGCCCTACAAGACAAAATTAAATTTCATTATAACTGTGTAGCAAAAATGATGGCTAGTCACGGGCCTGTGCACGGTAAAGATTTGCCTTTGTAGTGCATAGGTGACTTTTAAAAAGCGCTTAGGATTCTAATACTCACTGTCGTAACTTGCTATTAATTCATGAATATACCTTTGCCAATGATGTCTGTTTCTCAAACATACATAAAACATTGCTTCTAGGCATGTGTATGAGGATCTTCACTTCCCTATGATGCCTAAGAAAACTGTGTTTGTGAGATCCCTACCTTTTTAAGACGTCCCTAGGGTTCCTGTAATGAGTTTGCCTCTCTTATTATGTCTGCTGCAAAGCCAAAGTCTGGCAAAGAAATTTCAGACATCTGCTGTAAAAAGCACATCACAACGTCTAGATTAAGGAGCTTTATGCAGTACATGAAGTTGTACTGCACTACAGCATCTTTTAAATAAAAGTAATCTGAAAGGAAAATGATAAGGATTGAGGAATTTGAAAATTTTTCCCAGTAACATATTACTACCCTATAAAAGATATTGTGTTATCAGTAACATGGTCCCTTACTACTGATGGGTTTTGTTTGGTATTAATAAGAATAATAATATTATCAGATATAATCCTTATTGTGACATGATTTATTATGTAATATGGGGCTTTAGTTATAAAATCTAATCTTGTTCAAGTACAAGCATATCTAGACGACCATCGATACCACTAGACAGAAAGAAAAAAAACCAACAAAACAAAACAGCTTTAAATAAATAATTCATGTGAAATAAGAAAAGACAAAAGGTAATTGAAATTGATGTTTGGTTGTCTGGGTGATGAAGTGGAACAAGTTCCTCTTCAGTGCTATCGCTGAGAAGGAACCATAGGCCTTTGTGGTTAACCAGCCGGCCTGTGCACACAGTAGGTGCACTTAGCTCCTTCACAGAGCCTCTAAGAGCATAGCAGGTGTCATCCAGGACACTGTTCTGTCCCTAATTGCATCACGGGTGACATCTGTGGTCTGGCAGCCTTGAAAAAAGCATTTATTTTATATCTCTCTAAGTTTAAATCACACTAGGAAGATCAACAGGCCTGTTTTTGCAACAGTCGGTTTGAATCTTTACTGTTGCACACTGGTTCAGTTGTGGAGACTTTTTTTAATAGTGGTTGATGTTCTATCCAGTAGATACAGTTTGATTGCTCCCTGATTACAGCGTTGTCAAGTTGCATGCAAAGTTGTTAGGTTTTGTAAGCATTTGATAGAAACAGTAGCCCCATATTTTGTAGCAGTGCTTTTCTAATTGTACTCTTGCCCAAGTATCCCTGAAAGATGTAAATATCTCTGTTTCTGCAAGTAAATAAAACATGCATAAATAATAACTATAAGCAATAGAGGGGTGATAATGTAACTGCTATTTCTTTAATAACCTTCAGTGCACAAGCAAAAATATTTTTCTTCCTGGGTACAACTGCTTAGTCAAATTGTGGGACTTTTCTGCGTTGTAAGACAAAACTGTGAGTTGTGTGGTGTTTATTCCCAAGTGGTGAGTGCAAGAGCCTCTTGTGAGAGGCAGCGAGAAGAGGGAGATGGGGGTGGGGGTTTTGAGTCCTCGGACAATATTGAAAAAGCAAAGAGGAAAGCTTTGATAAAAGAAAAACTTTCACTGCTGCTTTGAGACTTGTGAAAAACTTTGCTGTCACCTCAATGGAAGATGAGTATTGTGGAAATAGAACTTTGCGGGGTTTAATATTTCATGTAGAGTTTCCGCTGTACTTCATTGTGAAGTACAAACTGTAGAATCATAGAAATAGTGGAAAATGTACATTTAGATTTATAGTCGTCTTGTTCACTTCATTGCAGGAAAAATGGGCTAAATCTCTAATCTAAAAATGGTAGGCACTGTGTTGGAATGGAATAAGATCCTTAAACAGATGTTTAATGAACTAGCAAAATTAGGTAGCAACAACAACAACATTTTTGGTAATGGTGGTGCTTTCCCAGGGGTGGTAGTACCTGTTTAGGTCACTGAGTGAAGGTAGTAGTGCACTAATGCACAGTGCTGTTACCACGTACCCGCAGTAGCTCAGCTCATCCTGCCTGAGTGGCTTTTGCATGCAAGAGCCTGACGCTTTCCAGTTCAATAGGGAACTGTGGTTTGCAACAAAAATAAAGGACTGGAACTTCGGTGGGAAAAACATTTGACAAACAAAAGCAAAGGATTGCTTTTAGTAGCAATAATTAATAGTAAGATACATAAACAATAAAATGTAGTTCAGTATCATTTTTGTTTTGAGCAGGACACTAGTGACCGTCTTGGATGGACAGCCTGGCCAGTATATGTTACTGGTGGAGACGATGCTACCTGTTTTCTATGCTGTATTCAATGAGGGAAAAATGCCTTTTAGAAGGAAATGCTGCTGTTCTGAATTCTGCAAACTGTCAGGCTCTGCTAGCTATCTCTAAGTAATTATCACAGTCCCAGAGAGAACACATGGGATCTGTGATGCAGCAGTAGAAACTGGGAGATAAGATGATGATGTGCACTTGGTTCGATAGACTAACCTGTATAGAGTTTCTAAGAGAAAGGTCAAACAGCTGTTTCTTTTTAGATTGTCGTAGTACATCAAGTGCTGTAGCAATAACTTTTACGTTTTTATCCTTCACTTCTCATAGTAGTCCTTACAGAAAATTCCAGAAAAACAAAACACAGCTGTTTCTGACTGGCTATACGTTTATTATAAATCCTTATTATACAGTGAGATTTTGTGGCAATAATTATTCATCATGAGTGGTTTTCTTTTTTTTTTTTTCCCCCCCTCAGCTGGTTTTCGGTTTTCTGCATTAGACTAAACTGTGATACTACATGTCACAAGTGACTGAATTCACTGACAATTTAGGATAATGGAATTCACTGGCAATTTAGGATAATAGGAGTTACAAATGAACTGAACAATGACATTGTTAAAGGGAAGAACAAAATATTTCATACCATCATTTGTTTGAGATGAAAATTCTGGAACAGAAAGAGTTACACTGTAAATTAAAAAACTATTATCAGGGTAGGAACTGATATTACGTGAAGTAATTTGGTTTGCATTTTTTTTTTCCTGTGTAGAAAGTAATCGGAAACTTATGATTTGAAGACAGCTATTAAGCAATTTGACTTAACATTACAGAATATCCCATCTTCAACTCGGAAGAACCCAAATGCATTTACTAACTGCAAATTTAATATAACAGAAAATAGTGATTAAAGGAAGGTAGTATGTGCTAATGTATGGTCAATTAAGATTTATGAAAATTGAAGTAGATGGCTTTAGATTAGACGAGTTCTATTTCATAAAATGTTTTTTACGCTTATTTTTACCGTGACAATTCAGCTGATATGTCAGAGCTCTGCAGTCTGTCTGAAGGGGGAAATGCACAGATGGAACTACGGTTTTGAGTTTCACCTAAATCATATTCCAGTTTTAAAGTGTCCTTCTCTTATCAAACAGTGTACAAGGAAGCTTAAAAAAAAAAAAATCTCCTGGAGTTGCTGACTACTAATGACCTTCATTTCTGAGTTCCCATGTTAAATTTTCTTTAA
Source organism: Sagittarius serpentarius (assembly GCA_034782735.1). NCBI lineage: Eukaryota > Metazoa > Chordata > Aves > Accipitriformes > Sagittariidae > Sagittarius > Sagittarius serpentarius. Next base: position 22,568,816 of record JAVKLA010000090.1, read on the forward strand.
AAACACCAAACCACACAAAACAAAAAAAGCCCAAACAATAAAAGTAGCTCAGATACTTCTAAATTTCTCAGGAAACCTTTTCACTTTAAAGGTTTTATTTAAGTGTGTCTCTAAATGCCAGAAAGATCCATGGACTGTACTAATACATTCCTTCCTTACTAGTATATTCTGTCATAGTGTATTGACCACCTGCTGTCTTGGGTCAGGCAAGGGGACTTGAATAATATTTATTGGTGAGAGCATATTTAGCCCCGTGAGGCTAGTTTTGAGGTCAGCATTTATAAGGAAAGACTGCTGAAGGAGGAATAAAAATAATCCTTTTTTTCATAAAACCAACACTCTAGTGCGTATGAATAAGTAGTGGCTCAACATTGTTCTACAGCTCATTGGGAGAAGGGGAAAATATGTGAATGAAAGAATTTGAGAGTTCTAAACTATAGAATGTGCAATTTACTATTTCATCTACGCTTCAAATCTAGATGGAAAGGAGATTAGATAATAACTGGGAGTAGTTCTTTCTGTCCATCTTGGGACTTCCTGCCAATGCTGCCAACAGTGCAGTTATTCAGATAAAACTGTACCTGAAGGTTTTAATCCATTCTGTATGGAACTTCGCTTCAAACAGATTCTCCTCTTCAAAATATTTAAAGAATATTCAGGGTGTTAATCCAGGTCCCTGATCAGGAAGAACCTTTTCTTTTCAATGTAAATAGTCTTCATATCAGTGTTAGAGAAAATTAAATGTTTCTCTAAATACTTATTAAAATGTATTGCATGTCTAGTTACTTTTTCAGGATTATACATTAGCTGATACTAAAAAAAGGATAGCATCCTCTTTTTTTTTCCTACCACTGTGTGAGAATCAATGTCAGATGTCACTAATGCTGATGATGACTAAGAAAACAGCAGCAAGGTTATAATAAACTGTAGGTCCGGGATATCAAATGAGACTGAAGGAGCAAAAAATCATAGTTAAAAGCAATTGGAGATGAACTACGGAAGAGTACATTAAAAAAATTATGTTGACTTTTGATAGTGGAAACAATTCATGTTACAGACTTATTGATGTGGAATAAATGTATTTAAAACAGTTTTACAATTACAGGGTAAATGTGAAGAAAAACTATAGAGTGCAGTCGTTGAGAACTCACACATGTTGATCTCAAACATGACTCCAAGTGGTTGGGATATGAATATGGCTTATCTCGTGTGTGTATGGATAAAGAGTCTCTTAATAAATTGTCAAAGGACACAGCATAGTCATTGGATCAAGAGGAAATTATGAACAGTGTTAAAAGAAGTAAACATAGAAATGAAATACCTTTGATTAAGCTTTCTTCTCAGTTGATTCACTATAGTTCTTCATTGCCTTTTTTTCAGACAACACAAAACTTGCAAATAAAACCGCTTTGTGAAATTACAGGCTGAAGTAAAATGCATCCTATATTGATGACAGAAGAGTAAAAAGTGAAGGACTTCCAGGCCAGACTCACAAACTGTAAAGATCTGTGTCCTTAAGCTTGGTGAAGCTTCTGTACCACTGTTGTGGCTGTTTCCTGACCAACTCCAATCTGTGCTCCCCAAAAGTAACAAATATGAACTACTGCAAGGCAGCCTTGCTTACTGTCAGGGCTGAAATGTGAGATTTGTTCCTGGAAGCACAGGCCCTGACATGCAAAGCAGAGGAGTAATTCCATTTTACACTGCAGGTAGCTTTCCAGTAAGGGGGGGTGGGTCTCACTCCTACAGCAAATGATTTTGTGGCATAAAATATGTAGAAGTCTTAGTCTCATCCCTTCCACATCCTATGCTCAAGACCTAAACCTACCCAAAGCAAGCCTACCACGTTTTTTCTGTGCTTAAACCAATAATCAATCTTTAACTTGTTTCTAGTTTTAGACGAGCCCTGGTGTTGTGACTAGCAATGAAACAAAGTGAACTCTGGATCTAAAGGCACACTATTTTCAGAAATAAAATCATTATGGTAATCTGATAAAATCTCTGTTTATCCATAATAATTACTGGTGGAAGAAAGGCTGCTGTTTAGTGATGGATTTAGTTTGTTAACCTTTGTCTCTTCTGTAGTTACAAGCACATTTTTTGGGCTAGAGCTGAGGAGGGATTGCTAATTGCTTCTTGGCTGAACTTTCTGCAGTTACAAGTGTTTTTGTTGAAGACTGTTAAATGGTAGAAGACATTGTAGTGGATGGAAAACAAAAACATAATTCTATGGCTGTGGAGTAAGTTTTTAGTCAGTTGGGAGTCAAGTCCCAATAGGTCTTTCAGATTACTTAGTTTGCTCAAAGTGAAACCAAAAAGAAATGTATGTAGAATTTTCTTTTGCTCAAGTGCAAAACAAGCAAGAGTTGGCCTGTGTCTTTCAAAAATAATAGCTGTTTCCAAGAAATATGAAAATGTTGTATAAAGAATATATTTTGTTGTGTAATGTTACTGACAACAAATAAAAACACTCCATAAACAATTATCCTAAGCTGAAAGCACGGAGGTAAGGGATCTCTGATGAAAACATGGGTTAGTGGTACAAATTGCCCAAATAGGTATTTGGATTTGCTAAAACAAAACTTCTGGTAAGACCTTCAGGTAATGAAAATAATATTTGTTCTCAGAGTAAAAATAGTACTGCTGCTTATGTATCACATATCTGTGACAAGCCAGAACAAGACTTTTACTCTGTACTATGCTACGTCTACTTGTGTTCACCATTTTTTTCTGCAGGAATAGAGCCTATGGTTCAAATTCTTTTGAAGAGATAGCATTCTATAAAATATCTAAATGTTGTTATGCAGAATGTGGACAAAGTAGGAAATAAATATTTTGTGAAATGTATTTTAATGAGCTTAGAATTCTTTGCAGCTGGATTTTTTTCTCAAATGGATGATTATCTCTATGATCTTTTCACATGAATCATAGTAGTCATCTGGATACAGTGCTTCATGAGCTTTTAATCAGGTCTGTGAATATTCTCAGCCTATCTTCAGTTCAAATGTTCCATTATTGAGAACCTTGTCCAAGCAGATACTGCCACTGCATATTTGGTTAAAAATGTGATGTTTTAAGAGGAGAGACTTCTATTTTTTTCCCTGTAAATTGATGGCTGTTTCTGTTCAGATGTGTCATTGCAGTTATGCTGTGCTTACAGACAGTACAGACAGTTTGAAGTTCACACTTACCAAATGCCTAATAGTTTTCCTTTTTCATAGGTAAGAAAAGGAGGAGCACAAAATAAGGCCGGTCTGTATTTGACAAAACCAAATATATTACAGGGTGTGTGTTTCATCATTTGGCTCTTTTTGCTTTTAGAGTTCTGGATTGCTGAGAGTTTGCAGAATACTTCTACCTATTAGAATTGTTATCGCCAGTGATGATCTCTGCTTTGCTAAATATTTCCCAGGTCCTGGTATAATTTTGTTTGTTTTTCTGGGGAACCTTTGTAAAATGGTTCAAGCAAACTAGCAGTCTCAAGAATTTTATATTTGATGTTTCCAATTTTCTTTTTTCTACTTACATGTTACTTTTTAAAAGAATCAGATGCTGAGACACAGTCTTGAGTTATTCTGCCAAATTTCAATTTACCATTGAATAAATGAGCACAGAGTTGACTACTGTAAACGTATTGAAATTTAGCTGAGCTTTATCATGTAGAGATCTAAATTTGGGGGTCTAGAAGCTGGGGGAAGCTTCATATATACTTCACTATGTTTTGGTACTCTTTCCAAGGCATCTGCTTTTACTTGTTCTTTGTGCAGGATATTGGTTAGACTGATCTTATGGCTTATCTTCTATACTTTTTATTACGTTTTCATGTTTAAAAATATTTGAAACAGAAACCAAAAACCTAGTGTCTTTGGTTCTCTTTGGCAGTAACTCTTGGTATAAACCAAACTTGTATGTATCAGGTGCACATAAGCCCCTAGAAGAAATAAATTATTGTTTTACATCAGTAACTGGAAGCCAACTTTGAAATACGAGAAGAAATCTCTGTTACTGATGTATGGTTGTTCTCTGAAATGTGGAAAGAAGGGAAATGAGGATGATCTCCTTTGGCTCCATACAAAAAAGGATTAAATAAAGGAGGAATCTTCAGTGTGGAAAAGAAGTGACTGAGGGGTCACAGAGGGTAATTAAGATGTGAAACTGTATTCCACAAGACCTTAGGGATGCTGAAAGTTCCACAGAATAATGGTGGCTGGGAAAGCACAAGATGCTGGCCCCTGGTTATATGCTGTTGATCATTGCTAGAGACAGAATAATGGTCTAGAAGGATCTTAGGGAATCACTAAAGTAATTCTCATGTTTTTAAAACAGAATCACTAATGCAAAAAGTTACTCCCCCAAAAAATCACACATCACAAAAAAAAAAAAAAAAAGGCGCAAATACCCAGCAGCAGAAAAATTTGACACACTTTTGGAGGTGTTACAAAATTAAGTAAGGTGTGGACATTACAACCATCTTGACTTATATATTCTAGGAAACATTTGGCAGAAAAATTACAGAGACAAATGCATTACTCTAAAAATTTTTCCGACCGTTAAAAGTATTTCTGTCTTAAGGTACTGAAATGCAGGAAATCTAAAGTACATTGTTGACTTTTGCAGGTTTTACACTTCTGTGCCCCAAGCCCACTCCCTTTGCTATATGAATATAATCTCTCAAACATATTTCTTAGGAAAATTAATGCATATGAAAACAACCCATTTGATTATTTAATATTACAAATCCCCAAAGACATTGCTTCTGTCTGTATCATTGCTGTGGTTTAACCCCAGCCAGCAACTCAGCACCACGCAGCCGCTCACTCACTTCCCCCGCCGCCAGTGGAATGGGGGAGAGAATCGGAAAAATAAAGTAAAGCTCGTGGGTTGGGAAAAGAACAATTTAATAGAACAGGAAGGCAGAAACTAACAAGGACACTAATAACAACAATAATAAAGTGACAATAATAGTAAAAGGTTTGGAATACACAAAACAAGTGATGCACAGTGCAACTGCTCACCACTCGCTGACCGACGCCTGAGCAGCGCTCTTCCCCCCCACCCTCCAAACTGGGCATGACGCCCCATGGTATGGAATACCCCTGTGGCCAGTTTGGGTCAGCTGGCCTGGCTGTGTCCCCTCCCAACTTTCCGGTGCCCCTCCAGCCTTCTTGCTGGCTGGGCAGGAGAAGCTGGAAAGTCCTTGACTCAGTCTAAACACGACTGAGCAACAACTGCAAACATCAGGGTGTTATCAACATTCTTCTCATACTGAACCCAAAACACAGCGCTGTACCAGCTGCTAGGAAGACAATTAACTCTATCGCGGCTGAAACCAGGACAATAATTCTAATTTTTTCTAAACATAATGTTCACATGATTAAACATTTTTAAGGTTGAGGGTTAACCTTGTGTACAGTCATTGCATACATGGACATGATCACCTGCAACTCATTGTGGAAAATGATGAGGAAGTTCTTAAAGACAATAATATTTTTGAGAGTATGGTACTCTGTGTACCAAGTATCAATGAGGCTAATGACATAATCAAAAGAATTCACTGATGTAAGTGTTTCTTGTCCTTGCTACGGTTTTTAAAAGGCAGAATTAGTATACTTTAGAAGAGAGATTTTTCCCCACTGGGAAATGCTTATAATCACAGGTAAGCAATTAAGGAATTGCAGTAAAACACTGAAAAAAACGTACTCATCATACAAACACAACACATTTATCAACATACTGCTAAATAGTTACAGATAAAGCTATCAAGTTTTACTGAATGATATTTGATCATTGAGCTAAATTTAGTAAAATCAGTACGATAAAGTTCCTGTCTTTTAAGAAATAACATGATTCTGTGTTGCTGAAGTTTTTTCAAAATCACGCCCAGTTTTTTGAATGCTTTAGTGACAGTGAGTAATTATGATTTGGGTTATATTCATTAACATAAACACACAGTTACTCTTAAGCTAATGAAGGACAGCATTGGAACTGAAGCAATAATTTCTGTAAAGTACAAAACTATAAAATGTTGGTCGATTAAAAATTCTGACAATAGAAAATAAAGTGACAAACATGCATGTAAATCCAGGAAAATACAAAGTTTACTGCAGCATCAAGTACCATGGAATTCCTGAAAAAAATAAACCATTCAATAAAATAGTGAATCCTGATCAATGTGCAGTGACAAGTCAGACTTTTTTTCTTAAACTGATTTTCAGTCTTTTTAATAATACTTAGTTCCGGCTTGGGAACAGAAGTTGTACTGAGCAACTGAAAGGTAATATCTGTCATCTGAGTAGGTTCTGAACCTGGAGGCTGGTCTGTTAATTGGAGAAAATAATGCACCTCCACAAGAGAGAACCAGAATTGTTTTGTATTCACCCATTTTACTCTCTCAATGGCAAACTGAGGTCTTCAGGTGGAAAAGCATGCAGAGTGTTTCATAGCCCACATCTAACAAGTACCTCTATTATTACTTTAATAATTCCAGTAGTCACTTGTATATATGAATATGCATTGCAATTATTTTTGTGATCAAATTTAAAAGCGAAGATGCATTATTCTCAAGATTATTTTAAAGGTATTCAGCACTTTGGAACAGTGGGACGGGATTAACTTGCATATATGTTAGACAAGAATTATAAGATACTTTAGACAAATATAAATAATAAAATATGAAGTGGAAGTATTCATTCCTACATGCTCTGAAAACTTAATTGTGAAGTCTACAAGTTACGACTTCGGTATTTTATTCCTCGCTTTGCTATCAAATTGATATATAGTGCCAATACTTGTAGAGTCTAATTCAGGAAAATGCCTAAAAACATTTCTACATTTAAGGACACACTAAAGTATAGTGCTGTGCTGAAATGAAACCTAAAACTTCTTTTATGCCTGCTATACAGGTTTGTCCTATGCATATTTGGTAAGAAAGGTACCTTGAAAGCATATAGTCTGAAATTCAGCAAAAAGCTGGGGTTTTGCCTCTCTAAAACTTATTCAAGTTCCTTAGGAAAATGAATGTCTACTACTACTCAGCACCAAAGTCTTTTTCTAGTGATAATTCTTGTAATTGCACAATGTGAAAAATAATGGGAAAAAAACTTGAATTCTGGACAAAAATAATTAAAAAACATTTGTCTCACTTCTACTCCTCCATCTAGTAACTTTCTTACTTAACCTGGGAGCTGTATAATGTGGTATAGAAGAAGTGCTTAAATAATCCATTATAGAAAAAGTTGCAATAAGGGACACGGAATCTTCACGGAGTTTTCAGTGCAACAGGCTAAAAACGTGTGATTATTCCTGCTTCCCAGCTGAGGGTCAGTGGCTTATCAAAACAGCATAATGTGCTCACAGGTGAACATCTGGCATTGCCCTTGGAACAGCTGCCAACTAAATGTCTGCTGGCCAGCAGTGATTTATATGGCCCACTGATTATCTGACAAAATAAGAGGTAATTTCCTGTCTGGGAGAAACATCTCTCTCCAAGAGTACGCTACTCTTGTCTGGAGTGAGATGGGTAAATCATAGAGGAAAATGTTCCTCCGCTTAAAGATACTTAAATAGAAAGGCACAATTTGGAGGAGAGTCATCTGGTTCAGGCAAGACTCAGAAAAAGAAAGTGTAGTGAGCAAATGCCTTGTGAAGATATTTGTTTCTGTCATCCAGCATGGGGAACAGATTGCTTTTTCAAGCTCAAACTCCTTTATTGGCTGTTGGTAACTCAGGAACGGAAACAGCTGAAATATAATTCACCCTACAAATTAAATAATGATTCCTTTTCTTGTAGCTTAATGCTTTTGTGTACTGAGATTTCAACTTTGGTGCCCAATGAATGAAACTATCAGTATGAGTTATGCCCCTTTGTAAATGAGGTTTGTCAAGACAGCCTATCTAAATAATAGACAATATACAGCATGGAAGAGAGTACTGTTTTTATTGTGTTTAGAAGTATTCTTGAGTGTACTATTTGGTGTAACTCTTTCCGTTCTGCTTACCGTTGAGATCACCCCAGATTTCCATAACACCTCCAAAATCTTCAGTTACATAAAATATTTCAGCCCTAAAAAATAACAATACCTGTTAAGTTAAAGAGGAGAGAAACTAAGCTTTCATTAATTTATAGAGCCTCCACAATGGCAGTAAATTGTTTGGGCAGGAAATGTGGGTAGTCAAATCACAGTACATAGGAAAACAAACCGATTCCGCAGCTAAGCTTGTTTGACCCTGCGGAAGGTTCCGTTTAAATTTAGACCTAGTAACTGTGTGACCTTGAGCATACAAGCCAACTCCAGCCAGGTGGTGAGAGAATTTGATGTGCAACCTTAGCAGTTCTTATTTACTCACTTAAAGCTTCTCATAGAGACACATAATTATATAGTTTAACTTTTCATGGTTGCAAAGAAAAGCTTGGTAATATAATCTTAGGCCTAAAGATAAACGAGAAAGAAATCTTACCTGTACTATTTTAAAACCAGTCTCATGTTAAAAATATTTGCACTTTTGGGAAGCTTTGGGGAAGCTGACTTGTCACTTTTGATTGTCACATCTTAGAAACCTCTAACTACACACCTGTGACTTTGATTGCTGTAAATGTTCTGCACATCTCACCAGTACAACAATGAAATGCTTATTTACAGCTTAGTGCAGTATGTCTAAGAAGAGAGAAAAAAATCTTAATATCACAGGAATTTATTCAGGCATTTTTCACTAAAGGGTCCAGCTGTCTGGTTGCTTATGCTTAAGCCTAACTGACGTATTAACCAGGCAGCCAAGTATCTTAGACATGTCCTTATTATAAAGTAGCTGATGTCTCTTAACTTGTAACTGTTTTCCTGTAAACCATGTTTGTAATAGACTGCAAGCTTTGTTTATCAAGATGTAGCATGAATCAGACAATAATAAGGATGATTTTCAAAATGAATTGTCTACATTATATAACTATATGGTACAAGTAGGCCAACTTATTAAAAACTGGAAGAAAATATTCAGCTATTTATCTGGGGAGCAATAAGTAACCCACTATCCAGTTACTACATTGGTATGGTAGTGTGACCCCAAGAGAATTATTGCCTGCCTTCATTTGTTTTGAAGAAGGGGGTTATAAAGTTAATAAAAAAAAATCCTAATGATAAATTCCAGCACAATTTTTATTGCGTTCTCATAACAGTGTCCCCAATGCTGATTTTTGTAATATAGAAAAAGTGTCAATAAGTGCAAGACATAAGCAGAAATGAGTGCAGACAGTTATAGGCAAATAAATTTCAAATTGCATTGCATTTGTAAGACAGAGCATGGCAAAAGATCCATGTGTATATTTCTTTTTCTAGTTGCTTACGTATCCTTTCACTGGGAGTCAAAACAATGTTGCAGTGCATGCTTGTATTAGCAGTTGCAGCTTTGTTCTTGGATTTTATCTTTTCCTTTCTTTCACACCTTTTTAAAATGAGTGAGTATAAATGGTTTGAATAAAGAGTACAAAGAACTTGCAAATCTAACAAAACAAACAAGAAAAATTACCAAGACCAGGTAATCAAAAAGCTATTTTGATGTGAAAATGGTAACAGCTGCTTATTTGGGATGCTACTAGATCAGCTGTTTTTAAGGGTGTACTTCAAGATTCTAGAAATTAAATTATTTAAAATTAGTAAAGGTATTTAATTAACTGTATTGCAGGCACGAAAATGAGGCAGCACGTTATTTCTCAAAAACCCCATATTTTTCAGCTATTCAGAGTTTTAATGCTCATATAATGTGCTAAACCCCTGTTACCTTCATTTTATTATCTTGTAGAAACATTGGATTGGAACATCCAGTCATAGTTTTTCATTCAAATTGATCACAGCTTTGAAATTTGTGCTATGAAAGTAATCACATCATAAGACAGACAAAAAATTAGGTTGCTTGAATAAAAGGGAAATTATCATACAACTAGAACACATTCATATCTGTTCTTGCATACAGCCTTTCAGGCAAAGTTGCACAGATAGCATTTTCGTATTCACTGGAATGTTTTAAGTTTTAATGAATTATGAATGATATTATAGCTGCTACTGCCTTACACAGCACTTTGAAAAATATTTCTAATTACAGTAACCTGTGACAGTTCTCATTAGTTTGTCACTCTGAGTACTCTCTTGAAATTAGGAATGTGACAGGGTTCAAATAAATATTAGTAATTTATAATAGAAATTATTTGTTGTCATAATGACATGAAATAATATTTTCTAAGTGAATAATTTATTTCTGATAAAAGCACAGGAAGATAGCTTTTCTGAAAATCAAATGTGAAAAATTATGACCTTGCAAAGCAGGGATCTAATAATAGAAATGTGTAGGTCCGATCAGACTTTGCCTCTAGCAGCCCCTAGGAGGAGTGCATAGAAAAAGAGTGATCTCAAAAGAAACTACATCCCTCGTTCTGTGTGATGCTTTCTCTTCAGAGCTGGCGTGAGGGAGAGCTCCTCTGTACAGCCCCAGTTAAATCAAGGGGGAGATCCCAACAGCCTGGTCCCCCAGTAAAATGAGATGACAAGATAAAGCCAAAGATAAAAGTGCTGACCAATTTATATCTGTCAAGATATGGTAAGAAAAGTAGCTTTACTCCCAGAGAAGTTTCGAAACTTTACTTTTTGCTGGCTTATTTTGCAACCTAAAGAACAGACATAATTATAAGCCATTTTGCTGCCCTATCTTGCTGCGGAGCATCCTAGGTTGTGTGCACTATATTTCTGCAGGCTTGAGGGCACATGCTGTTGATACTCTGAAAAATAGGTGCTAACTTGTGACAGGTGCCAATCAGAACATTTACAGTTCTTCTGCAGTAACAAGTTATGTTAAGGCTCTCAAAGCTCATGTACACATACAATGAGAATGCCTATATACCTAAAAAAAAGAAATTTAAAGGTAGCTAACTAAAAAGAAAAAAACCCCCAAAATGCAAAAAAAAACCAACAGCCCAAGCTTTCCCCCCAAATCCTCAGCTGTAACTCCTTCTCTGGTAAGTGTAAAAGTGAAGGGCAAATCTAGCAAAATTTGAAATATGCAAAAATCTTTCTTTCAAAGAGTTATCTGAGAATACATTTTAAGGGGAAAGATCCACAGCAGAAGGAAGATTCATAATGAGGTTTTCCAGTTACTTGAACTTTCATTCATTGGGTACCTGTGATGAATGGATTCTTTTCAGCTCTTTCTTGTTAATAAACCATCACGAGAAGCAGGGCTTCCATTTAGGAATGTAGATGCTTGCTTTGGGGTCTTTTTTTAATATACGTACAATGAACTGCTCTGACTTAGCTGAGCATTCTGGTTTAGGGTTGAGCTCAAACAAATTTTGATTTTTTTCTCAGTGAGTTTATAAAGGAAGTTTGAAGGCTGATCAGTAATATTTTTCTGCATGCTGATAAAACAGAGGCTTTGTGTTTTTATTTCTGTTTTGTAAGGATTCTTTAATATTATTGCAAATTTTGGCAACCACATTTTATATTGAGCATTTGGAATTAATCCAGGGAGAAGAATAAGAACTGTCAGTGAAAACATGACTTCTGAGGAAAGATTTGGAGAACTAGGTTTTGAGGAGGAGGAAAGCATGGTAACAATCACTGATAACCTGAGAGTTTATTATAACATTTATTGTAACATTGTTTTTGACAACTTTATTTATGACATGAGTTTGTCATGCTCACCTGAGAATGAACTTCTCAAGCAATGAGGAAAGCCACCAAGACCCAGCATATTTGCAGCCTTTTTTTGAGGGCTGAGAGATGCAAAGAACAAGCGAAGTAGCATATGAAGTGTTAGTACCAACCTGGGGGAAAAATTAGCCGAACTGCTGTTACGAAGAATAAGAGCTGAGTGAAATGCCGAGAAGGCTGGAGAAAAAGAGAGGTGCACTCTGCCATAGCCTTTGACCAGCTCTTGTTGCTCTAAAGGCCCTGGCTGCCCACCTCCTCCTTAGCAGTCAAGTGTCTCCTCTGGGGCCAGGCTGGGTAGGAGATAACCCACGGACATGACATTGCATGTTGTTCAGTTGTCTTTTCTTACCTGATGGTTCTTTTGGTTTACTTTCTAGACTATTTTTAAATGCTTTTAAAATAGTAGAAAGCCTTTCATTATCACCTTGCTCTGAATTGTAAGACAGAAAAATGGACTATTAATCTGTGTTTTTAAAAAAATAGCACCTGTTTCTAGTTTGAATTGTCATTCACATTTCATTTTAAATATGCTTTATTATTTAATATTACTTTAGCTTAAAAGAATCATCTGAAGATAGTCCAAAACAAAATTAAAATGTTGTAACCTTTTTGTGTAATCAATGCATAATTCAGCTGTATCCATATATATCGTACCATTCCTTCTGCCTTCTCATCACCACCTTCTCTGGTTAGAAAGAAAAAAATCTGAGAGTGAAATGTACTAGTGCGCCCAAGTATTCCCCATTGCATGCTTGCTGAGTTGTCTAATAAGTTGACTGTCTAAAGGGAGGGTAAGGTCTTCAAATAAGACAACACTGTGGATAGCTATCATGATGGGTAAAGTTAAACTTTAAAACTGAATAGCTGTGGCTTAAAATAATTCAAGTCCTCATACTGAAAAGTTAAGCTCTTCACAAATTTCACTCACACATAAAGATAAATATATCAGCGTATTATTTTAAGATGCTTTGGTTTATCCTGTTGAAGAAATCAGAATAATGACCTTAGAACAGCTTGAACTACCTCTTCTACCTAAGGAGCCTTGACTGCTATGTTTTGGAGCCGATTAGGTCTTTACTTCAGAACATCATTTCCTGGTCGCAGCAAAACTTACTGGCATTCTCAGAATTCTCCTTCTACTATATTTATCGTTGTTTTTCATTTTAGCATTTGTTTTGTTAATTAAGTTGTACCTGTACTGCTAAATAAGAAGGGCTAGGAACCAGTCACTGGCTTTAAGACCAAGTAGCATGGCCAAAACTACAGCCAGCTGCTTTTACTGAGTATTTCTCTTTGCTCTGACTAGAATATGCTGAAACAGAAGTAAGGGCTCTGCTAGCAGTTTAGCAGTGCCACTAACAAAAGGCCCAGAGCCTCGATGTTTTTTTACTGGCCTTCTTTTATTTAGCAGTACCCACGCAGACTTAGTTACCCATTACCTCCCAGATTAGCTCATATTTCTACCAGTAATCACTTGAAAACTTCTCAGCTGTGTCTGCTTTTCCGTTCCACAGAATACAAACCCATTTATTTAAAAGAGCTCTGCCCAGAGCAGGAGTATTTGTCAGAAAGGTGTATAATTTTGCTGGGATCAAAATAACAGTAGAAAGGATTTTTTTCACAGTCAGTTTGGGAGTCCAGAGGGGTTTTTTTTCTTTCATTTTTGTTGTTTTATGTAGACTAACTTCCTGTCATTAAACAGGTTAATAACATTCAGAAATGGGGAGGTAAGAATTTGTGCTATTGATGGGTAGTGTTTACTCAACAGTTTAGATTAACAGGATGTGTATCTGTCTGTTTTCCATTTCAAATGCTTACTATAAGAGTATTTTATATCTACAGACCTTAGAAGGGCCTTGGGGTTATTACATTTTTCCAAAACAGAAGCCTAATGGTATTATTCCATCCATTAGTGCTGCCAAAATACACAAATTAAAAATCTTCCTGCTTGTCTCCTGTGACAGCACCAGCTCAAGATGATAAGAACCAGACTGTAGAAAGAAGCCCTACCGTCATCAGTATTTGATTTTTTTTGTCACTCTATACTGTCCTGTTTCCCACATCAAAATACCAGGAATATTAAGTGTATACTAAATATGTGAAAATGCGTAATGCCATGTTGCCTTACTCTTCAAACTGTGTAAAAATTCTGCTGCATTTTGATACAGCAGTACAGTGCATCTGTAGACGCCATAGGCTTCTGTCTGTTTACTCCGCACTGTCTACATAAATGGGGAAATCCTTGCAATGTGGGAAGGTGCTGAGAGATAGCGCCCAGCATATATTTCCACTATATAAATCATGACCAACTTGAGTTCAGCCATCCAGAGAATAGCATCTGTTTATTTTTCAGTCTTCCACTTCAAGAAATGAAATGACGAAGAGGTCAAATGCACGCGAATCTTAGCTTCCTCATGTGCCTTCCCCTCAAATCCCAAAAGCCTTTTTTCTTGCTTTCAGAACAAGAAGGAAATAGCTCTATTTTACTTAATCCCTTGTCTACCTAAAGTGGCCAAGAGTAATTCACCTGAAAATTTATGAATGGGCTATTCGCGTTAGAAAAGAAACCTGCACAGGTATAAGGGGTATCTTGCTTGACTTCCTGCTGAGGTCAGCTTTTAGACCACAACTTTCTGGTTGCCGGTGAAAATAATACTCTATTCTGAAAAATGTTTTACTTGTGCAGTAATGACGATTGCTTTTTACAGGTCCAGCCTGAGGACAGGTTGGCCTCTATAACTCTGGGAACAGAAATCAGTTGTGTAGATTGTTCTCACAATTAATAAGTTATAACCCTCCTTTTATTGTCCTACCTTTCTTGCACTTTACATGAAGTGTGCAGAAATCGCCCTTGGCAAACTTAAGCCACTGTCATATGCTACGTAGATCTGAAGCTGAAGCAAACCACCTTTTGCTAGGAGCCTTTTAGAAATAAAACAGGAAGTCAAATAGAAATAAAATGCTCTTCTGAGAAGAGTATCTCTCATCTAGAAATGCAAGCAAGAATCAGATCCCTGATATGCAGTCTGTGTCACGGATTTTCCACTAAACAGATGGTGAATAAGCTTTTCTTAGCAGAAGACACTTTCCTTGAGCCTCATAGTAGAAATAAAATATTTCTTAATAAAAAAAAAGATTTTAACCTAATAAAAAGAAGCATATTTCTGTTTAGTAATGAAAAAGAATTATTTTCAAAAACTATTTGAAGAAAGCTCTTGGCTGAATCTGTATGTATTCTGTTGCACAGCGTTTCTAGTGTGTATTCTACTTTGCTTTGTGGCAGTGTGTCTGGTACTGTATATTGGTTATTCCTGTTTCTTCACTAAGAAATTAAACTTCTATTCATTCTACATCCTTGTCAGTAAGTGTATGGGTGTGTGTAGGGTGCAATTAATTTTTTCCCCTGCTGGATCTTCTAAAGCCACCATCTCTCTACCACATAAAACCCTGTATTTGCAAATGCGTTTACTGAGAGGGGAACATAGGAGGTGTGGGCTCACAATGGGTTAGGAAAAGACAAAGATGCTTTTAGAAATGGCTCTACAAGAGCAAGGTACTAATGGTCTCCAGCTGTTTGATACTGTTTCTCTACTCAAAATTGCTGATCCTACAGCTGAATTAGCAGAAAAAAATTATGTGAGGACTCCCCGTCTACTTCAATGAAAAGTGAGGCAGCCTAATTCACCAACAAATATTATCTAAGGCTTTCCGTCTCTGTGTGTGAAGAAATTAGTAAGGGAATAGGAAATCTCACTTGTTGCTCTTCTAACAGAAGAATTAATCACGACTGAAGGAAAAGCAGGTATTTTATTTTAAGAGAGCTGATTTTGTTTTGGTTTATGCCCAGTTTTATGTGGTAGCATTTCAGAGGGGTTGAATGCATAGCTAATTTTAAGCAACCAAATTATGAATTTCCAGGCTGCTGACATATAATTGCAGTTTGCTTTTGAACGTTGTATGATCAAGGATTAACATGTGTGGCTGGAAATATATTTTCATTCTCTGAAGTGTAATCAATGATCCTCAAAATTTTTTTCAAATCAGAAACCCCGTGTGAATTCCAAACACTGTGTGTGGAAGTGCTGGTCAGCATTTGCATTCTATGAATTTGATAGATAAACATAAATCAGTAAGAATGCGTAAAATCAATTAACTAAACAAACCATGCATAGCACTCCAAAGATGTAATTCTAAGTGCTGCAAATGCAGTCAGCTGCATCTCCAGTTATGTTTACCAAGATAAGGAAAGTTATTTATACATTTTAACATGCAAGGTATTTGCCAAAGAGTAAATTTAAGTTTCTGTTGAAATTAATGAGAGAATTCTGGTTCATAATCACTCATGTGTGTTTTGATTAGTGGGAAGTCCAACATTTCCTGCTACTAACATCTACAGTAATGCATAGTTCAAACTTTAAAATGCAATTAGAGAAATTTAATTAGGGAAACAAGTATAACATTAATTGAATTTTCTGTATGCTGTATGTTATCTGGTTGCCATAAATAGAAGTGTTAAAAGTATCTGTTCAAAGAGCATGTTAAATTTTTGCATGCATTCAATAGCAATGTCTATTCAAAACCTATACAAATGTAGGGAAAGAAAAGTAAAACACAGGAAGGCTTGCAAAGCGGTAAATACTTCATTGTGGTTTTTTGGTTTGCTGAAAAGAACAGGCATGAGACATTGATTTCAAGGTGTGATACCCTCTTACTGTATCTAGTGGCATTCTTTGGACTTGATTCGCTGTTGTCCTGCATCCTAAACAAAAATTTGTGGTGCAACTGCATGTAAATAGTGCTTTAAGTCTACTTAACACTAACGCAAATGATTAAACAAACAACTGGTTAAACACAGATTGCAGATACTCTGTCAGTCTGGAGTTGAGGACATGAGGAGATGATTATCTTTTGACTTAGGCAGGGGAGTCACTAGTGATTGTGGCAGGCGCTCCTGGTGACCTGAGAGGGAAAAAGTCAAGTGTCTGTCTCACCTGGCTTCAAATCCAGGTGAGATTCTTTTATTTGATCTTGCCTCTGTGAGCTGGTGAAGTAAATGCTGTGAGAAAGCAGCAGGGGTGTGTGTGTGTGTGTGTGTCGGGGGGTGCGTGTGCATGCCAAGCAGGCCCTAGGCTAACCAGGCTTCAGGGTAATGGTGCCAAGGTTGCCCACCAACTTATTGCAGTACCGCAGTGGTGACTGGCAGCCGAGAAGAGAGGGGTGCTCCCGGGCTGCCTCACAGCTCATCGTCTGCCGCAGGGAAAGGGGGAGAAGCTGCAGTCCTGTGCAGCACCTGGGGAACCCAGCCCAGGAAGCCTGCCTAGCCTGCCCTCGGGAGGTCCGAGCCTCATGGCACCCCATAGAAACAAAGTTGTAAGTCTTTAGGCTAGTTAAACCACCTCTTTGAAGATTCTCATCTGTAGCTTATGACTTTGTTACAGAAGGAATGATTTCTCAAAATCTAAGCCCTGTGGTTTCACTGAACCCTCTATGCATACCAAAGCTATAATTTAGTTTCGGTCTTTCAGAGAGAAAGATGAGGACATACGGAGATTCAAAGAAAGACCTTTTAGTGTTTCAAAAGAGAAGTTGCTGTCAACAAAATAAAGGCGTTAAATGGCTATCTTTATAATTTTAACCTTTCTTCCCTTAAAAAATTAACAACTCCTTCTAAGAAAATAGTCATTACAATAGGACTTCCAGAATCTTTCATTTTTCTCATTTGACTGTTTACTGTCTGCCAGAGAACTGGACACAAGTAGCTGCTATAAAGCATATCTTTATTTTTTAAGTATTAGAAGTATGCAAGGGTGTAGTGGCATCTATTCCTTGGGTGGTTCAGTGTTTTTTAGCAACAGTTCATTGCCGATGTCATTTTCAGCCACTATTTTCAAACATTTTAATACAATTCTTTCTTGTTTCAAAAGTGATCTAATTATGTTTACATCAAAAGTTTGTGCAGGTTGAGGTGTCAGGAATTATTTAAATATACTTCTTATATCTTCTTTCAAAATCAAATTTCTAACAGTCTAATAGTCTTCTTACGTTGGTGTAGCAGTCTACAGATGACGTGACCCTCTCTGAATAACTGTAAAACCATCAGAATGACCATTTAACTAGGAAGAGGACCCAGCATATTTCCAAACTAATAGCAGTATAAATATTCAAACTTCTAGAGCAGCACAGGAATCTATGTGTCAATGTAATCTTAATTTCCCTAGACATCAGGGTTTAAAGTAATTTAGAGCCTACGGTAAAAATCAATTTTGAGCATTACCTTAGAATTCTTCTTGCGTGTTCAAACTAATATTGCTTTGATTGAAACTTTTATTTTTATAGGCACACTGAAAAATTCTTTGTGTTTCTATAAATGCTATGTTTTACAGGTAATAAAAGTAGGTCACACAAATATAAAATAGAGAAGTCTTAATATGTACAGCACAAGTAACTTAACATAAAATGTTTCAATGCAGGGCCATAAGAATAAAGACTTTTGTTTTGTTTTGTTTTTGAAGTCACAAGCCTAACTTATAGGATTAGTTATGGTGAAGAGATTTTAAGATTAGAAAGGTACATCATCATCATCTACTCACACTCCCCAGTACTGATCTGGATAAAATTTCTTGTTTATATATGTGACAATCCTCAAGTAAGCACTTGGGCGTTTTGGGGTGGTTTGGGTTTTGTTTGTTCATTTGTTTGTTTGGGTTTTTTTGTGGTGGGGTTTTTTTTGTTACTATAATTGCATAATGTATCATGCCCATAACAGAGAAATATTGCAGGAGAGTAGGGTAGGTATAGGTATGTGAAAATACTCATCCACTGATTTTTGATAGATTTGGGTTTTTTTAAAATAATAAATCTGCAGTAAACTAAGGCCTAGCATTGGCATTCTGATCTCTTTGCTGTTCTGACTTGAATTTGGAAATCCAAATAAATGAGCATTTTAATTAGTGTAGTAGTCTATACTTAAAGACAGTAATTATTATTGTTCTTGTTAACCTTCGTTTTAGCCCTGGTGACAGTGTAGGCAAGGCCTGTGGACCAAAAAGTAGTATCGCCATCTTCGTCGCAATTGAGTATCTTGTGCGCTAGAAATAAAAGACCTTTCAATAACTGGTAAGGAATCAGTGTCAGGGAAAGTCTACAAGAAAACATCATTTTTTTCCATGGGAAAGGAGTGGTAAGTGTTTACATCTGCTTTTTTATTGCTTGTGCTTTGTTCATATGCCTCCCAGAAGGAAGTTAGCAAAGTGTGCCATGTGTGCTTTATCAAGGAATGTTTTAAAAACAGGTTTCTAATACAGGTAGGACGTTTCACTGGGCTGTGAGGGGAGTTGGTTTAAGAGCGGGCTTGTGGCTTGTCTGGAAGGGGGTGTTTCACATAATGACATTTCTCTTTAAAGTATTGCTTGTTTTTTTTTTACTTGAGTCACTACACGCTTTTCCTTAATAGGAAAGGGATTTCTAACATCATAAAAAGGATGTCTTGACTTGGAACACTCCACACAAAGATATTTGGGGGGGGGTGGGGGGGGCGGGGGCAGGCGGGCAGGTCTGCACAGCAAAAAATAAAATACGCTTTAAAGGAAATATAAAACAGTCAACTGGTCAACACAGTACAAGTGAAAAGGCAAACAAATTTTATAGAGATATATATGAAAGAATCATGCTTTTTTTGGGGGGGGGTGAATGCCTTTTTAAAGGATCAGCTCATATGTTCTTATGCGCTGGTTTACTGATGCTTTGAATAATTTTAATCATATGCATGGATGAAGAGCACGCATAAACCACAACTTCTGTTTTGGTTTATGTGGACTTTCCAATACTTATGCTTGTTGGAGTTTATTTTAAACATTTTCTTGAACTGTTTATTTTTTCTGTATCAGACACCACTTCAATTTGAAATAACTGTGTGACAGAATGCAGTATAAAGCTTGTCTAATTTGATCAGGCATTGCAGTTCTCTCCTCTAGTCTGTTGCTACATCTCTAAAGCACAGTACACTATTAGCATTAATCAGTAATAGTGTTAGATCATTTATTAATAAATAGCTGCATATTGGTAAATAACGACTTCAGTCGGAAAGAGCTGAATTGATGAGGGTTTTTTCATGTATTTATTTAAAAATCTTAAGTGTTTCATAAATGGGAACTTTCTTGAACACATTTGCTTACTTAATTAGTGTATGTAAGTGGTTTAGGTGGCTATTTCAAAAGCACTCTAAATGCCAAGAGCATTAAACTATGGAGTTAATCCACATAATTCTGGAATCTCATTAAAGTCTTGATCTTGAAAAGATCCCAGTCAGCCAGGCTACTTGTGTGTCTCAAATCTGAGCAAGCTATTTAATGTGTTTTTCCACCAAATACGGGTTCATTTTGCTGATTCACACGGAGATGAGCAAGCCTAGGGATCTGAAGTCTTTAGGCCCCTGGTGTAACAGTCTGAACCACTCCTTATGCTCATCGTTACGACGTACGGGGCATGAGAGTACTAAAGTGTTTTGTATCCTCTTTCTGCATAACTCTGTAGATGTGACTGAAAAGGTTTGTAACAATTTGAATATTTTCCTCCTCACATTAAATTAGGAGAAAGTCAGTGTTGAAGCTCTTACGTATTAAAATTGCTCTTTTGTAATCAATCATCCAATTCCGGAAAAATCTTTGACTGTGAGGAATCTATCAAGAAGTGTGATGTAGGTGTGCTAAGAAGGTAACCATCAGTGTGACTAAGCACTATTTACCCTTCAGGTCTTTGAGCTTGCTGTATGTGACAGGTCTGTATTATTTCTGGAATTCAGGCAGGAATCTTACACAAATGCATCTTGTATGAATGCATCAGTGTCCTCGTATTAAAGGAAGAAGGCAATCTGTTGGTTGCATCTTGCCCTCTGCTTAAGAGGTCTGAAACAATCATTCCCTAATTACTCAGTAGTCCCACTAATGCCAGTTAGAATTATTATTCTCTGTCTCACGTATTTATCACATGATTACAGTACACAGCAAAGGATCATAATTTGCTAGCAGTAACAATATAGTCAAGCCAGATACCCTTTATGAATGTGCTCCATCTTACAAATGGTGAATATCCTTGTATTGCTTTCTCTCCATTAATATTCTCTATAACAAATCAGCTAGTCTACTGTTCCAAATTGTAACTATTAGGAAATAATTGGCCTGAATAATGGATAAATTTATTAACTGTAAATGGTAAAAGGTACAGGATGCATAGTTACAGTTTTTCCAGAAATATGTTTGACTTAAGTTTTATATAGAAGTGATGTTGCTTGTTTTGTTTTGATTCTGGCATCAAAAATTCATTTATTATTGAGCTTTGTTTGACATTCCTTCAGGTTCAAACTTCTTGGGATTCTGAGTGTAATCACAGCAGATATGTGTACATCTCTTATTGCCTGGCTGAGCACAGAAGACTTAGAAGCAACCCTAGAGGAAAAAAATCCACTCCCTTGATGCATTCTTTAAAATCATTAATGCTTTCTGGCTGCAGCATGGAAGCAGGTCGTGCTAGCAGAGCAATGTAATTAACCTTCTTTATAAATTAATTGTGCAAATGTGTTATGTAGTGCACAGAACTTGGATAGAATTATTTCTACTTCAGTGTAGGTTTAGTTGGGAAAAATAGTTTTCTAACAGCTGCTCTGTGGCTTGGGAATTTGAAACAGGTTTTACTCTCCTTAAACCAGCTACCAAGTACCTGGGGCTAAGAATGGCTAAATGTGAAATACAGTCATATATTATTATATACAGGATCAATATTTCAAAAGGCCATCTAAGCTCTTAGAGAAAAGAAGGTTTTGCCATTTTTTCTCTAAACCACAAAAGAAGCATAGATGGAAATACTTGTTTTCTTCATCACTTAGAGTTTAGCAGACCGGCTTCTGTGTAATGCAAAGACAGCAAAAGAACAAATAAATTATAAATGTAGCCATCATTAATGGAGAAGGCTCTTTAGCAATTGTAGAAGGGGAAAAAAATCTTGTGTAACCCATAAAGGTAAAATATGCCATAAAAAAATAAAATAAAGTTAATAGCTTATATGAAAGGTTAGCGTTTGCTAACTATTTGTGCATATATTTGTGAAAAGCATTCCCTTTTCTTCCTTAAGGAAAAGAGTGAGCACGCTCCATATATTTTGGAGAGGAGTTTGTGACAGAAGCAAAAGTAGCTGGAAGTGTGGTAACATAAATAGTTGTATGAGAGACTTAATCGGCAACTGCTGACCAAGTAGGAAATCAATGTAGGCATTGGTGTGAAAATTCGTATGGCAGCATTTTACCTGACTTGTTATAAAAATCAATGATGTGACATGAAAAATTATTAATTATTGCTTCTATTGTAATGGGAAATAAACACCATTCTCTTGAAAAATCTCTCCACCAGGCTTGTCTAATTCAATATGTTAAATGAAAACAGTTGTGGGCTTTTATAAAAGAAAAAAGTACACACTTAAAAGGAAATCATATACATACTTCCATCATTGAATGTAGAGGTAAGAAATTACCCTAAAAGGGTCATTCTGTCTTTTTTGATTTTGTGGGACGTGGTAAAAACAGGGGAGGATTTGCAGGAGAGAAAGTAGTAAGTGTTAGATAACATAATTTTAAGATCAGTTTGTATTTTTCTTCCCCTCTTACTAAATATTTAATTATTTCCTTATTTTTTCTTTTCACTTTTCTTTCTTTTCCTTCCTGTAGATTTGTTCTGCAGTATGTGTGTTGCTTTTTTAGAAGTCAGGGATTTTTTTCATCTATCCTTGTATATATTTTACAAACTAATGACCTGTATTGTGTGACATGGAATTTACTGTTTCTTGAAAACATGAAAACATGTACAGCTTGCCAAAACAGAGAATGAATCAAAAGTTATGTTATGAGTCAAAAGTTGATTGATACTGACAGTAAGTTTAGGAGTAAATACTCAGGTTTGTTGTTTTTATACAAGTCTTAGATTTTTGTTAAAGATTAAATTAACTGAAAACTAATTTCAGAGTCCTCCAGTTAGCTTGCTGCATTTTAAAAATAAATCCTAATACTACACTGATCTGTATTGCTATATAGTATTTCTTATGGAATTTTTCTTAGTAGCTTCTGAAATGAGCAAACAAGGAGAAAGGAGAAAACCCCAGCCCTCTTGTCCTCATGAATCAGCAAATCAATATTTTGGAATGAACCATTTTGTAAGAATCCAACATAAAATACTACTCTCAGTAAGTTGTCCTATTTTATGTTACAAACACCTAATTCATGAGTGATGTGGAGGCACAACTTTTATCTATATGTCCTCTATATAGTCAGTCATGGTGGGGCATGGGTTTGGTATTTACATGACTGAATTTTTCTCCTGCATACATAAGACAAATAAGATGTAATGAAGTATTTTCAGTGGAAAATATTTTCCTCCGCATCTGCTTAGGCAAACTCTTTTCCCTAGAACTTCAGTTTCTAGGTTTAACATTTTAGTTAGGATGTGTTGTTAACTGTGGAATCAAATATATGAATCTTCGTCTTGACTAGTTTTTACAGGAAGCCTGGACAACACAGATGGTATCCGATCATCCATTCAGGAGAATTAAAAGGGGATGAGTATGATGGTGTGCATTGGCTACAGAAACTGGCTTACTTAAAAATTGGCTTACTAAGCCAATAATGTTTTTTTCATTACACGGTGAACAGCATTGCAAAATAAAGAATGGTATTTTGCTCACTGTGCGTGTGTGCAAGCCAGGATGTTATCACTGTTCAACGTTACAGGCAAAAGATAGATCAGGAAAAATCAAGGGACTGCATGCTTACTGCTTTTATCCTTGCAGGGAAGCAAGTCATGCCTAGTGAAGTATATTTGGCTTCTTAGAAGGGCTATACAGCACAGGCAGAACACCTGTGTCTAGTTATATCTGCTGTCTCTGACACGTATACCTGTATTCATCTATGTACATTTATACCACTTTGATACCGTTGAGCTAGCTACAGTATCATGAATGACACTTCATCAGGCCATCAGGATAAGAAATAAACCCAAACTACCTGTGATTAAGATGTGTCAATATTTGAATGATAAATGTCATAGGAATTGCAAATGACTACTGCCTGAAGTATTCATCTACTGTCTCAGTGCAATTTCAGGGAACTCTGAGCTTCTGTTTATGCTGTCTTTTGGATCAGCTAGTCTGTATCAATTCAAAAGGTCTGTATTAACTGTGATCCCATGATACCTTTTGTAAATAGGATCACTAACCCCAATATGCTGCCCAAATAACAAGTTCTAATAACAGCCGGTCAAGCTAAATTCCCCCCTATATTCCAGTGTCAGGTATAACATTCTTCACTTCCTTCCTCTTGTGCTGTTTTCCTCTTAAACCTCATGAAAATGAAAGTAGTCAGGGCTCTAAGAAATCAAACCTTATTCCAAGCATAGTTTTTCCTACTTTTCCCTGTTCTTTCAAGAGGTGTTGCAAAAGCTAACTTGAAGCTCACTGCGGACTGATTTGCTATACACCTAGACTGAGATTTCAAAGTCATTAAGTTACTTAGCCCTCTTATCCATCACAATTACAGTTAGACACCCAAATATCTTCATGTCTAGACATATTGATGGAAGATATAGTCGCTATTCTCTCATGGAAGATTATAGTTAATAATTAGGATTAAGGCATTGGCATGCATGTTAGAAGTCACTGCAGTGAAAGAACTCCTTTATCATCTGAATCTGCAGTAGATGTACAGGCAACTCATCAGTAGCTGTGTTTGCTCCTATAAACTGCTTCCTTTTCTTAAAATAAGGTGTGTAGGACACAGCAGCTAATAACAAATGTCATTCTTGCAGCAGAGCAGCAGAGACCCGTTCCAGTTCTGACGGTAAAGGTGGAAAAGCAGCTGAAAACAAAGGCTTGGTCACGCTAAATGGAAAATTAGCAGGTCCAGTTCTGAGTTTTGAGCACATCTCAATGTTGTAATACCAACTCTGCATTTATGCATTAGTATATGTATTAACATAAGGGCGTCTCTCTGTCCTTCCCAGAATCTCGGGTGCATTACTTCCTTTCTGCATTCCTCTCTGTATGACTTTGCATCATAGATTTGAATAAAATCACAGGGTTTGAGGGCCAAGATCCAGATCTGTTCCTGCTCACTTGGAAAGCAGGTAGTCTGAGACCATTTAGAAATGTCACAGGAAAAATAACTGCCTTTGAAAAGCAATAACTGAGACTTAGCTTCCTGAGCTCCTTTGAAGGCAGAAAATCTGTGAGGGAGTTGACAAGAAAAAAGAATGAGGCAGTTGAGGTGTTGCAGGGCTCCCATCACTCCACAGGCTCCTTAGAGCAGTCCAGAGACTGGAGGCAAGGACAAGAGAAGGCTGAGAAAAATGGCTAGTGGTATGAGTAGATTAAGAGCCACCTAGTAAAGAAAAGACACCAACATACCGTGAGAATGAGCATGACTCCTAGTAGCAAAATGTAAGGTAAGAAATGATCCTGTGCATGTGTGACGTGGAGCAGGCCATGGGGTAATTAAAATGGTAATCAGATCTTGTAAGCAGGAGTGCTTCTAAAGAGCTCTTGCTCTTTAGAAAAGGAAATCAATTTACAGTGAGTTTGTAAAATTTTCAGTGTTCTTAATGTTTGCTAAAAATGTGTTTCAATTATAGCATGTTTTATTGTCAGTATCTCATTGTAGGATTTCTCTGGAGTACTCTACTCCACCCTGAGTTAAATATATATATATATATATTAAAAATTTTCAGTGTTTGGTGCCAGCGTGTAATAGAACAGCCACTTTGAAAGGTATCATTGCCATATATACAGTCTGAACCAACAAGCTGTACGCAGATTTTTAAAAAAACAACGAAACACAAAAACAAAAACTCCTGGTGTTGACGGGAATTTCTTACCCTTTGCAGCCAGGTCTTTAGTACATCTAGCCAGGTGTTTCTGCATGTACTGTGGCTTATGCTCTAATTCATTCCTGTGTGAAGGACTTTCAGTAATTGTAGTTCTTCGCGACTTGCTTTTCTTTCATTTTTTTTAGGATGACACATTATTTTGTTTTGCCTGGGCTCTATCTTTGACAGTGATGCTTCTAAATTAGTTTCTGGCCTGATTTAGAAGCATCGCTTTCTGGGTTCTTTGGGTTTTATTTAATGCATGCTGTATGAAATACTGAACTATAGCAAGGATAGTATAATTGTTGTTGTGGTTTAGGCCCAGCGGGCAACTAAGCACCACGTGGCCGCTCGCTCGCTCAGTCCTCCCCTTGTGCTGGTGGATGGGGAGGGGAATTGGAAGAAAAAGGTGAAAACTTGTGGGCTGAGATAAAGACAGTTTAATAGGGCAACACAAGGAGAGAAGAAAAAATAACAACAATAATACTAATAAAAGAGTATAATAGTACTAATATAAAGTGAGCAATGCACAATGCAGTTGCTTACCACCTGGAACCCAATGCTCAGCCCATTCCTGAGCGGTGATACCCCCTGCCCTGCCTGGCCAGGTCCCCCAGTTTACATACTGAGCATGACATCATATGGTATGGAATATTCCCTTGGCTAGTTTGGGTCAGCTGTCCTGGCTGTGTTCCCTCCCAGCTTCTTGTGAAAATCGACTCTATCCTAGCCGAACCCAGGACAATGGTATAATACTGGCTTTTCTTAAACCTTACACAATTGCATCTTATATCTGCAATTTTTCTGTAAAAGGAAGCTGAATTCCAGCAGAATATGTTGTATCAAAGTTCATTAGCATTTTTGCTCTTTCAACATTCCTTTTTATTATCCATTTTCATCACCAGCCTTCATGTTCTTGGTTTGGTTACCACAAAAAGCAAAACCACTTCTAAAATTCTGTCATGTCTGTAATGGAAACTGGCATTATTGAATAAATATTCATAAAATGTTTGTTGCATAAAGTGTACTGAATATGAACAAAATGTAATGGCAGCCTGAAGTGTCAAAGAATGAACTACATAAAGGGGTTGTATTTTGAGAAGAAATCCAGGCCATTCAGTGATTTGGATATTAACAGCTCCAACAGTAAACAAGCAGTGCCATGTTTCTTGTCTTTGTAAAATTGCGAAATTCATTAGATTGAAAACTGGTGTTATCTATGAAACTTACACATTTGCTAAAACATTGCCTTTATGGATGTTGCACATCTGCGTTAAAAAAGGAAAACAAACACTGGTGTCATAGTGACAGAATAGGTAACTGGGAAACAAAAATACCAAGCAGTACTCTGTTTTTAACTATGAGCTTATTCACAGTTACCAAGTTTAGCAATCTATAAAAGGTTCAAATCACAGTGATACCTTAAATGTTTTTGTTATACTCTGTCGTGTTCTCCTAGAAAAAGTTATATTACCCTCATATAACACCTCCCAAATTTCAATGAAAACCATCTATAACAAAAAATCTTCAAGCATAATACAAGCAAAATAAAATTTAACATAATTGTATAGTACAAATGCAAATAATGAAAAAATCATGAGTTTCATTTATATTTGCACACCTTGAGATGTTAGAATAATCTGTATTTTATATATATATAACTTTTTAAAATATCGCAGTGGGCATTTAGGGGGAAAACATCTTAGTATTTCTTGAAAGAAAAGATATTCTCTTAGGTACATGATTCATATCAATGAGTACCTTGAAATCAGGGGGAGGTGGGCATATTTATTAGGATAACAATGAAACTCCTGATTTTCTTCAGTGCTTTGAAGAACTGGCAAGTAATATGGTAATGGGGAGTACAAAGTTTTTACTTCATGCCTGTTTGCAGCTATAAATCTTTTGTGAGATATAATGAGGTAGAATAAAAAGGAAAACAACTGCTGATACTTTAATAACTTGTTCTGTAGGACAGCTGGAATTTCAGAACTTGAGGTCTGTGTGTTATGCAAGGTGTGAAATTTATGAAGAATCTGCCTTTCTGCCCTATTCTTTTATTCCTGTATCTTTTTCTTCTTTTGTTATCTTCCTGTAGATCTCCAAACAGGCAGAGTCCACGTAAAAGATTGGAAATTATCCTCCTTCCCTTAAATAGAATATTATATAGTATGTTGTTGTGCTAGTCATAAACTCCTTTGCTTAGATTGTCATCTACAGAAGTTTGTGTAGCTTTTGAAGTTCTCTTAGATGTGGAAATGCTTCACATATCCTGTATACTTAAGGTAAAAGCATTGGATTTCCACTTCTATCTCAGCATTTATTATAATTTCATACTTGCAGAGTAAATATCTCCACAATCTACCAGGCAAGCTCTAGCTGCAGGTATGTTAGTCAAAACCAAGAAGATAAAAACTCTAATAGAAAAGGTTTGTTTAACTATATTGACATTCCTTTGATACTCTTCAAGACCTTCAATATGTGGCCAAATTAGCATCAACAGAAGTGGATCTTCAGTGTATTCTGCATTTTCTCCATGAATTTAATATGGATGTCATTTGATATGTGAACTCAAACTAGTGAAACGATTCTGTATTCTTCTGTTTCTATAAGTAAAATCAGTCTAACGGAAAATGAAAAGGCAGAAGCGTCATTACAAACAGGTTATTTGGGATTGTCCTTTGAAACAAGAAGTGGGAAAGCAGATTGGCACACAGCACAAATATGTTAGCTCCAATGTAATTTTTGGGGTAGAGTTTTCATTGTTTGTAAAAAGATGCCTTGTTTGATAGTGTGAATAAAGACACGGTCTTTTACTTAGGGCAGACAGTTTGCTTCTATGAAGCCCATCAGTACAGACTGCCACAAGGGCCAGTGCTGTAGAGAGCCAAATGGAGAAAAAAAATAAAAAGGAAATGGACCGAGAAGAAAATGTGTTATTGCTTATATGGAATTGCCAGGTAAGATTAACCTGGACACATCATTTTACAGCATAACCCCAATAACCAGTCTCTACAGTTTCTCTATCAGTTCAACAGAGCTCTTGGAGCACAGAGGGGCAGGGAAGATCCAATGTTACCATTTCCAACATCTACTATAGTAAACTCAGTTCAATAAACCTAAAGGATTCATTCTGGTTTTGATGTAAAGCACACATCCAGGTGTGCTGCTTTTGGCTGGCATAGAGTTAACTTTTTCTATGGTAGCTAGTATGGGGCTATGTTTCAGATTTGTGCTGGAAACAGTGTTGATAACACAGGGATGTTTTCCTTACTGCTGAGCAGTGCTTACACAGAGCCAGGGCCTTTTCCACTTCCCAGCCCACCCCACCAGCAAGGAGGCTGGGGAGGCACAAGCAGTTGGGAGAGGACACAGCCAGGACAGCTGACCCCCACTGACCCAAGGGATATTCTAGACCATACGGTGTCATGCTCAGCATACAAAGCTGAGGAAAGAAGAAGGAAGGGGGGACTTGAGGAATGATGGCGTTTGTCTTCCCAAGGAATGGTTACACGTGATGGAGCCCGTCTTTTCTGGAGATGGCTGCACTCCTGCCTGCCCATGGGAAGTGGTGAGTGAGTGCCTTGGTTTCCTTTGCTTGCGTGTGAGGCCTTTGTTTTACCTATTAAATCGTCTTTATCTCAGCCCACAAGTTTTCTCACTTTTACTCTTCTGATTCCTTCCCCCATCCTGCTGGAGGGGGAGTGAGCGACCAGCTCTGCGGTGCTTAGTTGCTGCCTGGGGTTAAACCACGACACCAGGGAATTCAGAGTGCACTGGTGAGTCCTTAGAAAGTTGAAGCAAGTTTTACAGGAGAAAAGAAAGGTTCTAAAAAAATGCGAAGCAAAAAAGAATCAAAACTTAATTTCAACTGACTTTTGTGTTGTATATAATATCTCATTTTGCATCTGCATAATAAGCTTATAATTATACTGCAATACACTAGTGAATAAGATCACGTTAAAGATGCAAAAATGAAAGGTGCAAAGAAGGATCCCGTGTAGATTCTATCTGCAAGGGAAGAACAGTGTACGTAGGACCACTATAACTATTGGAGCTTTCCAATCACTTCTAAACTTTTACATCTGACAAATATGAACGTAACAAAATGAAGAAAGGAAAAACTAAAGGAAGAGAGAATTGTAGTCAGATGTATGAAAAATTAGAAAAGAAGTTGAAAGAGAAGTCTATTTTGCGTACTCGGATGTACAGAGTTGACAGAGTTCCTCACTTGGTTTCTTTCTCTGCTATTGTATCTTCTCTTTGAGCTTCTGCATGTCCTTGGGCTTTCAGAGATTTCAGTTTATTCAATAAAATAAATAATACGGTGCATTTCTAACTAGGAAAATTACAAGGATGTAAGTGTGTATTTAGAGCAGTGAAGAGAGAGATATGAAAAGGACAAAGTGGTAGAAGTTTCAGGAGCTTTATAATAAAAATTGACACATGCTAGTTGCACTCCTGATGTTATCTTGCCTTTTCAAATTCAAGTAGAGATGGCGACTGTAAGAAAATTTGAGAACTTGCTCATTCTTACGCACAGATTACATTGTTTTCCTGTAATAAATATGAACTTACTAAGCAAGATCATTTAAAAATTAATATGAGATGATGTTGCAGATATAATCTTTAATAGAATTAAAAGAGATTAAATGTTTTGCTGAGAATCTGAAAATGCTCTAGGGACAATTTCTGTCCTTTTACTGCACACACAAAAAATAGTTGGCAGAATGTAGTAGAGTTATCTTTCATTTTGCAAACAGCACATTAGATCTTGTGTCATTTAAGAAAAAGTACATTGTAAAGTAATGCTGTAAATATTGCATGGCGTTATTCTGATCCAGTGTGACAATGTAGATGCCATGAAAAGGAACAAGAAAAATTGCCTTTTTAAGCACTATTAATCTGCCTGCTTCTGAAATTTTTGATCTTTAAAGCAATATAAAGCCATTTTCTCATCCTTTAAACAGCTTTCTAGCTTTGAATATTTGGTTTTGGTTTTTCCACATTTACACTTCTACTGTTTTACTATTATTTCAGGTTGTCCACTGGTTCTGCAGCTGCTTGTGCAATAATAGAAAAGAGCTTTTTTTCTTAAAAAAATAAAATAATTTAAAAAAAATCCTTCATCTGGGTCTGAGATAGTCTCTTTAGATGGTATTTCATTCATTCTGCTCTCATGAACATCCATTGAGATGGATTATGAAAAATGCCTTGCTACAGTAGTAAGACTTTTTATAATGAAAGTAATTTCATTCATAATAAGAAGAGAAAGATTCTGTTTAATACATCTAACTTTTTTTGGTCAAAGATCAGGTTTAAAATCTCTCTCAGATTTAACCTTTCTCTGAGGTTAAAAATATCTATCAGTCTTTTTATCTTCATAAATAATTCCCCAACATAATCAAGATTATTTGTACCACATCAGAGACACTCAACGGATATAAACAGCGTTACTCCATTGTCGGTTTATAAATGTTGAGACTCTCTGTTTTTCTATTAAGAATATACTTGTATATTCTTATACAAGTGGCTTATTCTTATACTGTGGCTCATACTCGCTGTTGTCTCTTATGCAGATACTTACATGTATGGGTATGGTCTCATTTACAATACAGGTATCTTTTTAATACTTTACTATGGTGCACATAGATATATGAGGTGATATATACACTTTTGCGTTAAATTTTGCTTCTATTCTTCACCACAAGTGCCTGGATGTCTGTGTGCATGTGCACACACAGCGCATATATCTTTTCTTTTCTCACAAGGAATTAGATAACATATTGTTGTTTTGAAGTTGTACTTGTGATTTATAATCAGTCAAGAAATAGTAATCCACTAGTCTGTATTAAACCATTAATGTTATATCATTACATCAACAACAGTTGTTCCATTTTTAACAGCAGATATTCGAGTAGACTTGAACATTTTTCATTTTCATTTCCTTTTTTTTCCGAGTTAATGAAATATTTTGCACACAATTTTCTAATTTAATAAAAAAAAAATCTATCTCTAGAATAACTTCATACATACAGCTTTTTAGAGTTTACTAAGAATTCCATAATAAATTCAAGGTAATGTATAAATCACATTCAGAAGAATGTGTGTACAGCATTTTATTCTTACACCTAAAAATATTTTATGTGACCTCTACTGGCTGTTTTGGTTTTTTTTCATGCTTCTTAACACCAACTTGTATTACAGATTGACAGAAAACCTCTAATCAATTTTGTATGTAACCAGCCATTCTTTTTGTTGTGTTATGTATATTATACAGCTGAATTTAAATAAGTCAAGAATAGCATCAGGTGATAACTATGTCTGCTCATCCTTAGTTATTACTTTACTTTCAGAGACAAAGAAGAAATAGATGCTTGGATTTCTGGTATTGACTTGTTTAATTGGAAAAGTGGAAAAGTACCTTAGAGTTCACATTTTTTTCTCTATATAAAATAGCTTTAAAATGTCTTCATAAAATGCCAAATGATCCTGAACCTCTTGTTTCTATGACAACCTGACTGTGGTATCCTCTGAAGCTGCAAGTGATTTTATTAAATATTTTGTTTTAAGCAGGGAGGATGACACAATTTTTGCCAGATGAGCTCTTGGACCATTGTTTTAGTCTTTGGTTTTAAATATGCTGCTTTGTAGCATCTTGGCTATTTCACTATCAAACATCAAGGAAGAGAAAATACAAAATTAATAAGGCTCAGCTCATGATACTTTACGCATAGAAAAAGTAGTATTTTCAACTGTTTTTAACTAACAGAAAGTCAGTTGCCCAGACACTAATAGTTGTGCATTTCTTCACATTAGCAAAATACTTGTCTGAAAGATACAGCTACTTTTAATTAAATTTCATTTTGTGAGGAATATGTACTGATTCTTCAAGGAGAGCAATTATCTGCATAAAAATTTGGCAATAACGGGTTTTTTACTTGTTTTAGTACAGCCTTACTCTGAAACATTTTTGTTCTCTGTTTTTTTTAAATTGTGCTTTTATGAACACTCTAGCTCAGTCAAAGAGGGTAGTAAGACTGTGCAGTAGTGAATCTGCAGTCCGTATGAAGAGGCAGTGGAAGGGAAGAGATACAGGGAAGCCACACAGCTGCCAGGCCTCTAATGATGGCATTGCTTTTATCAGAAGTGT
Organism: Sagittarius serpentarius; assembly: GCA_034782735.1. Taxonomy (NCBI): domain Eukaryota; kingdom Metazoa; phylum Chordata; class Aves; order Accipitriformes; family Sagittariidae; genus Sagittarius; species Sagittarius serpentarius. The sequence continues at coordinate 22,601,560 of JAVKLA010000090.1, forward strand.
AGATTTGGAGACTCAGGACAGGTGAATGTCAGCACAGCACCATCGTTGTGGTTTACCCCCAGCCGGCAAGTAAGCACTGCAGAGCCGCTCGCTCACTCCCTGCCCAGTGGGATGGGGGAGAGAATCAGAAGAGTGACAGTAAGAAAACTCATTGGCTGAGATAAAGGCAGTTTAATAGGTAAAACAAAGGCCTCACACGCAAGCAAAGCAAACCAAGGCATTCATTCACCACTTCCCATGGGCAGGCAGGAGTGCAGCCATCTCCAGGAAAGCCGGGCTCCATCACGTGTAACCGTTCCTTGGGAAGACAAATGCCGCACCCTTGAACGCCCCCCCCCTTCCTTCTTTGTCCCATAGCTTTTCACTGCTGAGCATGATACCATATGGTCTGGAATATCCCTTGGGTCAGTGGGGGTCAGCTGTCCTGGCTGTGTCCTCTCCCAGCTGCTTGTGCCCCCCCAGCCTCCTCGCTGGTGGGGTGGGGTGAGAAGCAGAAAAGGCCCTGGCTCTGTGTAAGCACTGCTCAGCAGTAAGGAAAACATCCCTGTGTTATCAATGCTTTCCAGCACAAATCTGAAACATAGCCCCATACTAGCTTCTATGGAAAAAGTTAACTCTATGCCAGCCAAAACCAGCACAACCATGTCAGTGAAACATTTGTTCTTTACATTAGATGTTGCAAAATGTAGTAAAGAGTGAGCTTGATGGATAGTTCCATTGGAATTTACTGTCACTTCCACTCATTTTGAATTGTGTTCCAGGAGTAAATCCATCCCCATTACATTTTTCCCCCCACTCTCTCAATGCAGAAGTGAACAGACTGAGAAGCATTTGTGTTTCATTCTATCTATCAATGCATTTTGGAGACATAGTAGTAATACTAATAATATACTCCAGCTTAAATGCAGAGAGAGAATCAGATCTGCAGCAGGTGAAAAATGAGAAAACTTTATTGCATTTACAGCTGAGTGTTCCCAGGACGCAAGTCCTGCCAAGTAGCAATTTTTTCCCAAATTATAAGAACTGTAAAAGCCTAGCTCCTCTACCACAAACAGAAGAGTGTTGCTATTTTGCTTTTTTGTTTTGCTTGCCTCTCCCAAATTAAGCTTCATTTTTGCTAGATTGGCTTGGGTCAATCTGTATTCATATTAGATCCTGACAAACTGGACCTCATTTCAGTAAAATGAAAGTAAAATGCTTGGAAAATACTGGAGATTTCTGTTACCAGTTTAGCAGGGCTGGTTCTGTTGAATAGCATTTCTATTTATGAAGGTAGATTAAAGGTTTAGCGCTAAACAGGTAGCCATAATACTTGTACATATCCTGGGTAATTAAAATGTACCAAAGTTTGCTGTTAGGAATATCATATGAAGGACATAGGGTTATAATCTGGTATACAGGCTACTGTAATCATAATAGGTTGTAAACAAGCCATTTTAAAAAATGATTGGTATTATATGTAGTTTCATGACCCATATTCATTTCCTTGAATGCAGCTACTCAACGTAATTTTTGTTGTTCCACGTTAATCAAAATATGCCTGCAGTGAAGTTGGTGAAGTGTGCAAATAAATGTTCATATTAGTAAGGGTGTTAGTCACTGTTTTCAGCCTCTCAATCCATTGAGAACAGGTAGGTTTATCTATGATAATGGTTTGCAGAGGGTACAAAATTCACTCTCTAATTCACACCGAGTTATGGGAGCAGGGACAAGGAAATAACATTTTGTTAAGAGGATAAATGTAGATAGTGGCAGAAGTTAAATGTTTAGAGCTCTGGCCTAGTCCCAAGCAGCATCTCCATGTTGCTAATGGCTAGCTAATTCAGCGCTTTGTCTGCACTGCCAAAGAATGACAACGGAAGGGAAAATTAAAATATGAGCAATCTCATCCACTTATGTAAAGATGATTTGGCCAAAGAATGGCCAAATAGAAATATTTTCCTAGTTTATTAGAAATAAGAATAAAAGTGTCTGACAGGGACGGAATCCTCATACAGTCTGTGTAATATCAAGAAAACAGAATTAAATAGTTTGGACCGTGGATCTCTAAAATCTAACAGTCCTTCAGATTAATCAGAAATTTACAGACTCAGATGCCCAAATTTCTACAGAATACTTTCATTTTCATTCTCCAGCCCAGTCCTACCCTCTTTCTTTAACTTCACAAACACATCAAGGAGCTATTAAACACTGAATAAAACCAGAGGAGTACTACTGCTCCAGACAGAGCATTCATTGCTGACTGGTAGCAGCTCTCTAGGGTTTTAAAGGTGTTCTTCCCAAAGAAGGATAGAGCAGCTTTGTTCCTTCAGGGTACAGCCTAAGCATATTTGTGTGTTGATTTTACTTATTGTCAGTAAAACAAAGGTGTCAAAAGCAATGTACAGGTCTGTACAAAATTCTCTGTTTTCAGGGAGTGATTTTGTCTCTTAATTAATCAGAGATTGCTTAAGTAGGAAACTCTTCCCACCCAAAGTGCTGATCTTTTATTAAACAAATGCTGGCAGCTATATCTTCTAGAAATGGCAACTCAGGTGTTAAGGAAAATAACTTGATTTGCATTAAATAGTGCCATCTTTTGAAAAATACCACAACAATATAAACTGACATTGTGGTTGTTGGTAATTCAGAGTGACATCAGGGAAGAACACATGGAAGTCTACAGTAAAAATCTAAACTAAAATGTTAATAATAAATGATGAAAGCAAAGTTACTCAGTTGTTGATCCTGGAAAAGCTATAAGCTTCATAATACGCACAGTGAGCTATGCATATATGGACATCTGCAGGTTTTGGGCCTGCCAGGTATAAATCAAGGCAGTCAGCATTGGGTACTGCCAGGTTATAGGTATAATTCACCATATGGTAAACCATATAATTGATGGGGTGCAACACAGCACTGTTACTTGTGACACAAATTTAGTTGTCAAAATGAAAGTTCTGTGAGATAAAACACAAAATAATAGTAATAAAATTTTTTCCATAGAATTTTCAAATATAACACTCATTTTGCTACTTTTTCTCGGACACTTAGATAAAGTCAAAATTAGGAGCAAAAAAAAGTCCCCAAACATACTATTCCTCTAATTTTTCTCAATGTTCCAAAGAGTTCAGATCAATTCAAGTCCTCTTTCTCAGGAACAGGGCAAACATTTCTTGCCAAACTGAATTTAGATTTATCATGCTAAACAGGATCAGGCATATAAAAAGAAATTTTCATATGACTTTGAACATACTAAGCAACCCATACAGTCAAGCTTACCACAGCCTAGAACACTTCATGATGATAAAACTAGGAAAAAGAGAAGATAAGGAAAGACGAAACACAAGGACTAATAATGGAAATGGACATGCATGCATAAAATTGTTCAAGGATCAATTTGGATTTGTAGAACTGGGGATACATCTTTTGGAGAGTAATATTTTTGCTTATTTCTTTAATAATCCAGTCACTTTGGATTGAGCTGTCTCTCAGGACTTTGTTTTCTGGCTCTGCTAACATCAAAGATAATGCCAAATGTTTAAATTGCTTGAACATTGCCCAGGGAAAGCAGTGCATAGGATATCCAACATAGTAGGGAAAGGTGAATTTTGGAAAAATTTCAGGTGAATCTTGGCTTACTGAAGTCAATGGCAGAGCTTCCAGTGGTTTCAGCTAAAGTATGGTTTCACATTTGACTTTTCTACAGCCTTCACCAAAAAAAAATCCATAATCATTTATTTTTTTGTCTCTTAAAAGAACCAGTAGAAATCTTAGTTTCCTTCCTGTGTTTTCTCAAGAGGCAGAATGGAAAATTCAGTTATACTTGAAAAGCTTTTTTTTTTCCCCTGGGAAGGAGAAAGAAGGGATAAATATTTTCCAAGAGCAGTAAGGAGCAATGAACATCCAAGCCTCAAAATACTAAATAAAATGGGGTGTGGGGGGGTGTTTGTTTTGGTTTTGTTTTTTAATTAGCTTTTTGTTATGGTCATATTTTCAGCAGGATCAGAGAAGAGAAGCAAGATAGAACTTCTTTATTCACAGATTAAAAACACAGCTGCAAAAAATTGATAGAGTTTTAAATTGGCATTTAAAGCATGAAACAGATAAGAATTAAATTCTGTGGTTATGCTGAAATTTGTGGAAAGGACTTTCTTTAATTGTCTGAAATGATGAAACAGGGATTGCTGAAACTGACAGTAGGTTATATTTTCCTCCAGGTATAAACATGGCTCATTTCTGCCCATTTGGCTTTTGTTCAATCTTTATTGCAGAATAACTCAGTCATACTAAAAACACTGAAGTGCTTGTTAAATTAATCTAAATCATCTGAATGTTGTTTTGTTGGACTGGGGTTTTAAGCATGCAAGCACCGTCTTTGAGGGGGAGGCAGTGTAGTCTTCTGAGCTTATGCAGCCATGCTATTCCTGCTAAAACTACCAGCAATTCATTTCAAGGAAAACAATGTTTTTGTGTCATCTCAGGAATGGAGCTTTGCATCAGGAGGACGCTGCTATTGGGTGGTCTTTACTTTCAGTTATTTATTCATTATTTACCTGGTCTGGATTTGTAACAGGGCCCTAAAGATATGGCAATATGTAAAGAGGAATTTTAGAGCTCTCAGCGGGGTAAGCGAAGTTATTATAAGAATTATAATAACAGGTATTATAAAAGGGTTCTATTGCAAGAGTTGCAACTGCCCTGTTGGCCATCGTTGTTCCTCACGTCCTGAGTCTGTCCTTGGCGGCAGCCGCAGCAGCAGGGCCAGCCACGCATGAGGCCGTGGAGATGAGATCAGCTGCTTGGACATCACCTTTCTTGAACAGCTGGTGTGCCTTGCCACTGGGAGAAGACATAATCAAAGCAGGTAACAGAGCCATAGCTGTCCTTTATTGAGACAGTTTTCCTGCCTGATTTTTCTGTTCCAAAAGTCTGTTCTTGCCATAATGTTCACACATTGTTCCAAGAACTGCTAATACTATGCATTGGCATAAATTGAGTAAAAGAATAGTAATATTAGTATACAAATACTTTTAACGTATTTTTAAAGCCATCTTTTAAACTTTTATATACTTAGGAACACATTTTAAAAAGTATGTATGTTTGTAGTGATTTCTAAGATGATGTCATGATTTGGGGAGTTTCATTCATTATTTTTGTCATGTGGGAGCACACAAGGGTGGGTGAACCTAGTTATGCATGTTTTCATCAGCCAGAAAGCTCAGCTAAAGAATGCAATTGCGGTACGCATTGGCGTAAGGATGCAGAAGTGGAGATAGGCAGCATGGTTAATAGCAGTAGTAAAGATGTTAGTGATCAAGCTGCAGGCTGGTAGCTTGGGATGCTTGGTTTTGCCTAGGTTGTATGGGATGTATCTAGTTGATTTTGTTATTGCCTGTGCTAGCTAAATGAATGCTGGCGTGAGCATGACTGCTTGCCTTATATTTGTTGTATGATTATAGCTTGAGATACAGAAACGTGTTTATAGTCCTAGAAAGGCAAAACTCAAACGTGCGATAAAGTAAAAGAAGAAAATTGAATCCTACAAAGAGTAAAGATACATGGAAGCAATTTTGCAAGTTAGTTACAAGGAGTAATACCTGTCATTACAGACCAACAAACATCTTATTTTAGCTTTTTTCCACCTGTTCATTTGGCATTTACTCTGGTTTCACTTTCACTTACTGCGCTGGCAATGTCTGGGCTCAGTGTTCCAAGGCTGCATTTTCACTTCATTTTCTCAAATGAGCCAATTGTAACTTTTCTTTGCTTTTCACGGCTTTTAAGCCTTTCTTAATGAGGGAAAAAAACCCAACCAACCAAATAAAAACCCAAAAAACATCCTTAAAAAAATCTTTTTAACAGGCTGATGTGATGAATATACAGTGATACAAAAATGTTTACAAAAATCTGCTTATTATAAAATGAGCATTCTTGAGCTTCTGTTTAAACTGAAGCAATTTTGCATTGTGATCATACTTAGAGAGGCAGTTACAGTAAAAAAAAAACCATATGAATTACTTAACAGAAGGCTTGGATAATAATCTTGCAAACAATTATAGGCATGCTCGGATTTAGGGAAGTGAACGATCCAATTGATTTCAAAGTGTCATGAAACTGTACCTACAGAGCTTGATATAAGGTCTTTTGAAGTTAACATAAGGGGAAAAAAGGCCAAGAAGGGGCAATTCAACTTTCAGAGAAGTCACAGAATCAAGCCTTTTCAAGGAATCAAAACTTTTCCCAGGTTTTTTGTTAACATACGAAAACAAATTGATGGATTTTCTTTCAGGCAGCTACTGACAAACCCTATCTCCAGGTCTGGCCTACAGTCAACAACATTGTCCCTATTTTACTTAGATCTGGTAAGGAACTTGTTTCTTAATAGGTACAAATTTAATAGTTAATATTTTTAACCTGTAACTCCTATTTATACATATGTACCTATGTGTACAATATTTTATTTTAAAATTTACATTACCTAAACATTTAAACTCTTCTCTACATAGTAGGTGTATTTTAGCAGCAACATTATACTATCTGGCCTTTGCTGATTCTCCAGAGAATGTTGTAATATTCACAGATGCCAGATTTTTAGGCTGCCTGGTATTTTACAGTGTCTGATCACCATTTAGCACATACTTTAAAACAACAGCTAAAGCTTTGTGGTTTTGCTCTTCAACAACAAACAGAAGCTGTATTTTTAATTGACGTGAGCCATTATCTCCTGAATTACAGGGAAAAGCACCTATATTACATGGCTTACATCTAGACTGCAAGGTGAATTTGAAAGGTACCCTCTTTAAAGAAATACCTTTGATTTCACACATTTGACACAATATAATCATATACGATATCTGATACCAGGGCAAGTCTTAATTTTAAAATGTAAATCTACAAAGTTTAGTCTGAAACATTCCTGTTATTCTTTATTCCAAAAAAAAGCTATCTTAGTAGAGAAAAGTAAAATGAAACATGTGAATTACTTCCTTTTTTAATAGCACACATAATTCATATTTGAGACAGATTGCTGAAAAACATAATTGAATTGGAGTGCTCTGGAGGATTCATAAAAGAAATGCATGAGAACATCCACCATTACATTAGATCTATAACATTTGCATAAACCTGCACACTCAGGATCATGCACTGCTTGAAATTAAGAATACCTTTCTCCTAAGCTGGTTATTTCATGGCTCATAGTTCAGAAGAAAAAATATATTTTGTCTTCAAAAGCTGACTTTTCAAATATCCTAAACTGGTTGGTTTACTAATATGATCTGGTACAATCCTTCCTATTATTCAGCCAAATAAGAAGTTTGCAGGAATAAGGATTGATTAAATAAGGTGTAGGAGGAGCTTTGAAACTGAAAGCTGTGAAGCTAGAACCCCCCTCATCTTGGATCTGAATTCAAGAGTTGGTGAAATTCTGATTCTTTGACATAAAACCTGAAATTACTGACATGTTGGGCATGTTGTTTATGGAGCTATGGCTCTATGAAAGTCTAGTAATTTTCTAACAATTGTCTACTTTATTGATTTTAAACAGGAGGAATGTAGTTTGCCCATCAAAAGGGGGATTCAGCTAGCCTGTATTATCCTCTGTGAGAAATCCATGGTGAACCACTTTATAAAACAGCTGGTTTAAAGAACAGTATCTAATCCTACAAAACAAATGGTTTAAGAGAATTTTTAAAAATGTGAATGGTTTCATATAATACCATTTCTTATATTATGTTCCATATATTAGCAGTCTATAAACTCATGCAGCTTTTGGTAAACAGCCTTAGCATGTAGAACCAAAATCTGAACACTCTGCTCAGCATTCTTTCCGCCACAATTCAGCCGTTACAAGTTGAACTTCTGCATTTACTGTTGCATTTTCAGTTCAAAGGTTATTATTTCTTTGGTAATTGAGTTTTACTGGTTTTGCATAATTTGCATTAATTACAGTAATTAATGGTAATATTACTCTGCTAAGCATATCTTCTCTGTCCTGTACCCAAAAGCTGAGCTAGTGACAATTCATTGCGAGTATTGGAGAGGACAGATAATATAATATGAATAGCTTATAAAAACTGCTCTTAAATTTGTCAGTGATAAATTTTAATGGGGACAAATAATTAGACCTATTATTGCAGCAAAAAGGGCTTTGCAATTCCATTTGCTTCTGGCTTCCAAACTGAAAAATAATTTGATTTTTTTCATAAACCATAATACTTTGGCTGCCCAAGATCTATATTGAATACTGATAGAGCTAGAACTGGAGAGACATAATGTTTTCCATATATTTTTTTTCTCCACAATTTGTTCACGGAGGCTTTAGAAAGTAGTAGGTAATACAGATATAAGCGTAGCTTACCCAACATCTGGTTGGATTATCATGTAGCAACAAAGGTGACATGTATGCATTGACATGTGTTCATCCTTATTTACATGTACCAAGCCTACCATACCTAAGCATTTTGAAAGTATTTAATCCTCTGACAGCACAGTCTTATCAAAATGCTCTTGTATTCAGTCAGATGGAAGTTACTTCTTAAAATCCAGCAAAACTTTTAAACGTATCCACACAGCAAAGTTGCCACTTCAGTATAGTCAGATTCACACTTAAGTACATATTTACTTTTGCTTTTTGCTGTCTAAGGCATCTTTTAATCCCTCCCATTCGCCATTTACTAACATGAAAAGAGAGAGACTAATTGGAATATTTGGGTGTTGATGGTTTGTACTAGGATCCTGAGAGGGCAGAGGAATGTTGAAAAAAAATTGAAAATTGAACATATGAAGATAATGAAGAAAAACAGAATGTAAATGAAGTGGCTGAGGAGATAGGGAAAGAGTACAGGATCTGTGCAGCTCATCCGAGTGACTAGTAGTAATTAGAGTAAAGGAGAGGTAGTGAGGTAAGTCAGAGGCTCATAGACAAAGAGTCAAGATTTTAAGCAGGTAATGAAAGTTAAATTGAAGCCACCCATACATGTCCAGAGCCTTGTTTTCTTTCTTAAGTCAGTTAATATTTTTCGACTGTGGTTTTGGGGAGCAGAATATACTGCCCATGGATACAGAGAGGGTATGAAATACTATTAATTCAAAGAATTCTTTGTTAAGTCTTCTCCACAGCATCTCTGAAATTTGCTAAGCTGCTACATGGTAGACTGTGCCAGGAGAATTTAGGTCTCTTGATTATATTTTTCTGTTACTTTTCTGTTATTCTGTTATAAAGTCATAATACTATCTTGTTAGCTGTGTTTCATTCTCTTAATTTTCCTGTGGGTTCCTTCTGCTGCTTTAAATATTTAAAACAAACACACTACTTTGGATATATTTTATGTGATTGTTTTATTCCTTTCAGGAGAAAAACTATTGTGTGTAAAAATTTTGTGAAGCTGGGTCTGGCAGCTAGAGCCAAGCATGATGGGAGCAGGTGCTCTACAAGCTTTTCCACACAGCTCTGCCAATAGAGCTCGCTTTAGTCCAGCCAAGCTCTTGTCATCTCATTACTGGCCGTCTCCTGGGCAGCCTGACAACTGGGCCAGCTTTCTTTTACGTTGATAAAGAGAAAATTGGACTAGATTGCAACTATTTAACTCATTTCACTTCTGAAACGCATTCACCCGAACTTTTAAAACGTATTGTCACAGCTCTGAGAGCAGCAGTAGGCCTTAAATGCCCTGACCAGCCTCACCAGGCCCCCCATTCCGTACACGCTGCCCTTCATCTATGATATCCATTTGAGCTCAAGTTTGGGGCCATGGTCCTTCCCTGGTCTGTGTCATAGGTGTGTCTGTCTCCTGTATGGATCGTAGACCTACAACCTATACTGTAGCCTTGTCTCTAGCTCTGCCTCCTACTGCTTCTTGGTGGGCTCCCTGGACAGCCCTGGTCCATCCCCTCACTCTGTCTGGGACAGCCTGCCATGCTTAGGCTCTGTGGGATGGGGCCAGTTGGTGAGGGCACAGCCTGTGCTATAGTCACCCTTGACTCCTGCTCATCCTCCTCCATGCAGCTGCCCTGCTTCTGATGTTTCTTGAGAGGTATGTCTTTACTGAGTCTCCAAAACTTTGCTGTAGTATACAGAAAGCTTGGAAATGTTAGAGAACTTATACAGTCATCATTGTGATCTAGAAAAGTGGAAGAAACTTTGTGCAGATAGATAATTGGAGCATTTAATTTAATTTTTAGTCCCTTAGGTAATTTTGAATACATAAGCTTAAGTGACCAGCTCAGCATCATGAAAGAGCCCTGTGACTCAGGGCAGAAATTCAGCCCGAATCCCCTTGTTCCTCATCTGCTCAATTTGTGAAGGGGATTCTTATGAGAAAACAGGCAATTAAAAGTTGTTAGTGTTGATTTTATTGATGGTACTGAGAACTCATGCAACATCTGTCTAGTTCAAGTTATCTGTATTCACACCTACTGAGAAAACAGGCGTAGTAATGTAGGAAGGAAAAACATTTCTATCATACTTGGTCATATGTCTTAGTGCCTTTAATGTAAAATAAGCTCACCTAGTCTTTTCTCCTCAAGCCCATGTGAAATCTAAAAAAAAAGCAGCTCTTGGAAGAAAAATATCTTAAGTATTTACTGTTAAGATAAGCTTGCATTTGTTTTTTGACTGCGAGAGGACTCATACTCTCTCTCTCCTCTTTCTCCGGCAAAGCTTGCTTCCTGCAGTACAGTTCCTTTAAACTTGGTACCAATAGTGCTTGGCTGTTAATTATACCCTCAAAAAATTAAAAGCTTTGGAATCTAAATTTGAAGTTTTTGCTCAGTCTTACAAAAGTTCGTGTACTCAAGAAGGTAAGGAAAGATTAGGGCAATACTTCACAGCTAATAGTTTTGGCCTTGCTACGTATGCCTGCTTAGTCTCACCTTTTGATATGCTTAGGCCTTGCAACACAAAGCAAACGGCGAAATAAAACTAATCTCCATGTTTACATGGCCTTCCTATATCCCATGTATCAACATCACTGGAGAGACTGGTGCTTCATAAACTGAATTCACTTTCATTCTCTGTAAAGTCGTACATTATTTGTTTAAGAAAACACAGCCAAAAATCTCAAATGTTAGCAATTTCACACCTGCTACCCCAGACCAAAGTTTGTTACTTAGCACAAAAACAGTGTTTCCAAACTCAAGTGCTCAGAAGTGCCCTGTGCAGAGTCTCTAGCAGGTGTTCATCACAGGAGGTGCCTTAATGATATTCCTTAACTAGGTTCTTTTAAACCATTGTATTCTGAAATCTCTTACCATTGTTAATTTCATTTCTGACAGTACCATTTACTGCAGTCATATGAACCAGTGCCAAAATAGATGTAAATGCACTCAATTCTTTTCATTTTAATTTCCTCTTGAAAATTTCATTTTTAATCAAAACTATCCTTCATAAACCTTATCTGTCTTCCATTTCTTTCCCCAGAGGCCTCATCTGAGGTCCACTGAACTCAAAAGGAACTTTCACTGAATTGTAAAGGCTTTGAATCAGCTTTCAAATGCTACTTTTAATGTGGAAAAACAAATAAACAGCAGTACTTTTTCCCCCTTTTTTTTTTAAACAGCCATGCAGTTGCTTTGAATAATGTGCATTCACTGAGACCATACAGTGCCTTGTTGAATTCAGTTGTATGTTGAGTAATTGAAGACAATTATTTCTATCAGGTCAGAAAATAACCTTCAGTGGATCTCTGCTGTTCTGTGTCGAACTGCTAAAAGTTAAATACAGTAATTTTGGTATTTTACTAGAATTTTACTGTAAACAAAAACAAAACTGTTTTTCAGTAGGAGTTTTTTTGTTTTGTTTAAAAAAAAAAAACCAAAACAACCCTCGGAGTTGCTTACAGACCCTGAGGAAAAAACCTGCACTTTTAACAGCTTAAACATTGCACAATAGTATGGTCCCCGTTGCAGCGTAGTGGGTCTGCAGTTGTCTTTTGTGCCGTGAATGGTTAGCTTGGAGCAGCTGTCATGCTAGAACCACGCTTGCATAGAGAAAGCCCTACATGTACAAGTGTGAATAAATAAGATATGGAGCATTTGCAAATACTATTATTCCAACATTTTGTCAGAAAAAATCCAATTCATATCTAATTCATAACACTTTTGCATGGTCCCAACAACTAGGATGTGGCTGGCTTGGGCTGTCTGCCTTTAACAGTTTTTATTGAAATGATTTTTTCAGGTCTAGTTCCATTACATGGGAATGCAACGTTGTACATTTTCAAGAGGATTCTACAGCACACACAAAAAAACTGAGGGGGAGACACAGAAAAAGCAGTGAAAAGTCACTCAGAACAAAACTTGGCAAGCTTAATGTAAGATGTAAATAGTTTGCCTTCCTTTTATGTCCAGAAGAGTATAATTGCTGGTTCAGTTAGAAGCCTGCTGCCACTTAATTGCCTACCCACCAAGTTACGGTTAGTATCATGTACTGCTACTTACCTGACACCTGCATCTCTGGCTGGAAGAATATGGAAAAATAAATTTGAAATATCTAGAGAGACTGCTGAAGTCATAGTAACACAGAATGTGCCTTTAAAGATCTCTGCTGAGTTCACCGGCATGCTTGAAAAGGAAGAATACTGCATGCATTTACAACATTATTTGATCTGCGTTTCAGGGGCAGAACTACCTGTCATCTGTTATTTATGCTGAGATCAAATGTTCAGTGTGGCTGGCAACTGTAGCAGGCAGAGACCATTTTTAGTGTTAAGAACATTTTTCTTTATTTTTTTCTTTTCTTTTTTTTCTTTTTTTTTTAACTGTTGCATTTTGGAAAAAAGATGATAGAGGTTGGAGGATGAAGAAGATAATGATGACTGTTATATCAACTGTTTAACATGGACTGAAACCTAAAGCTTCTTCATTTAACTAAAATAAAATTATTTTGCTAGCCTGATGGGGGGGGGGGCAGGGGGATGAGAGTTGAAAATGCTATAGATACCCTGCTGTTAGCTCTTCTGCAGAACATAATGTGCACACTGTTGGGATTATCCACAATGAAGTGCAAGTGGAATAATTTAAAAATATTAATTATTCCCCTATTAAGTGAAGTCTTGCTCTGCTTTGTTGTCTTGTTTTGAGCTCCTTCGTAGTGTTAGAGGAGTCTATTCTATACCAAGTACTAAACTTTAAATTGGAAGACAGTTTATTGAGTAATAACAGATTATTAGAATTCATTGATTTGAGGATTCCAGGTCTATTTCAGACTGGAATTTTCAACTGAATTGGAAAAGGAATACATAGTTCATATAAGCCGATATAAACATTTGTGCCTTAATGCCATTTATGCATGACAAATGTTGAGCGGCCTCCTGTCTCTTTATTTGCTCTGTTATTTTATGTAGCGTATCTGTGAAACATTGGCAGAGGTGACTAGAGAAGAATGGACTAGTTTCTAGCCTGTTGTCAAGATTTAGGTTTTGCTGTTGTGAGAGGTGACTGAAGCTGGATTTTTTTTTTTTAATAAATTGATTTCCCTTAAGAGAGCTTTTGGAACCAAAAACATTACTAAAGATAAATCTTTTCTCTGTAAAGATAAGCTGATTGCCTCTGAAGTTTAGGAAGAAAATCCTTCTGTTTTAACATGGAATTACCAAAAGAGTAGTGCTGGCTTTCTTATGTGGGGCTTGTCTTGTCTTGCTTTTACGGGGCTGATGGTCCCTGATCCTGGCTGGTGGTGCTTCCTGGCTGGTGTTAATGTAGATAAGAATCAAATGCTTTTGCTTGCTGCTTTATCTGGTGGTATCTTCAGGATTAGAGATGCACGTCTTGCTGGTTCTCTCTCTTTCCCTTTCATGTATACAGAGACAAGTAATGAGTATTTTGGGTTTCTGCTTGACAAAATCCAATACGCATCACATTTTGGGATGAAACTGTAGGATGTATAGAACACTTACAGTGTGTACTACTGATATTTGATTTGAATTTGGAATTTTAGGGGTCCATAAGGGGGATCAGAAGTGCTTTGTAGAGACAGTCTTGCATCTTATGATCCTTTATGTGTGCCGGCCAGATTTAAAGTTGATTTAATGTGCAATGGAGAGCAAGAAGAAAGCCTGACCTAGTCACAGAAGAACAAAGAAGCAAATTTAAAAAGTCTTATGATACTTCCTGGCTCTAATGCTTAAATTTAAGGGTGTGACTTGCCTGAAGCAATTAGTTTTAACAGGTTAGAATCCAGGATGATACTGCCAGCTGCCATAGCTGGACATTTGTAACTCTGAAAATTAGGCAATCAGAAAGTCTTATGAGTAAGCCTAATAGAGTAAATTACTTATTCCAGAGTAGGTCCATGACACTTGTCCAATCAGAAAGAGGGAAGATCAAAAAAAATAAGCAAAGAAACCATGTTGCTTGTCAGAGATGCAAAAAAATGCATTTTATCCCTCCCCAACTTAATCCTTGGTATTCTTGTCAAATACCATTTTCCCCCTCATTTGTTACTTTTGTCTTATCCTAAGACTATCTGCTTTTTACATTCTTCAGTATAACATTCTCTTCAGTGTAATATTACTTTTTCAGCATTATTTTGATTTTGTGAGGAAGGCCAAGAACTTCTATGCATGAATAACTTCAGACACGTATAAAAAATGCTTTTCATGTTATAAAAATTTGTAAGAGGATATACCAGTGGTGGAACAGACTATTGATTTCTCTGAAGTCTTCCACTGAAATGGACATCTCTTAAAAATTGACAGTCACCTGTGCGCCCAGATCCATTGGCACTGGTGTCTTAGCTCAGGTAGGAAGCAAACCCATTTTAGATGAAGCAGGTTACTAGCAAGCTTTGTCACTATTGGCTGGATCTTTTAATGTGAATCTCTGCCAAATTTTACATGTAAGGTAGCAGCAGAATGCACAAATGGCATTAGAAATACCATTTCCCATCAGACGCTGAAGGCTCTGCAGAATCACTAGCCTCAATAGTGTAAAAGGAATAGAAGGGTCAATTCTTTACTGTACTTAAATGACAGTTGTTGTGAAAACCTACCAGATTCTGTCATTTTTTAATTCCACTGTTTTTGAAGCTTGAATTTTGTGACTTAACCTCTTGCCTGACAACCATGCAGGGTCATTTTAAAGTGCATATAGACAATTGTTAACTTTGCAGACTATGTTCAGAATAAAAGCTACTGATCAATACTACTTTTACTCTGGTAAGCAGAACAAGTCAACTTCCTCCTTTGTAAGATTCTTCAGTCTAAAAGTTGTCTTTTTAACTTATTCAAATTTCTTCAACAACCTAGTTTCTTTAAAGCTGAAGAAAAAAAATTAAACTATTTTAGGTAAAGGATCATTCTTACCCGGTCCAAAACCCTTAGCACTTCACTATCTTGATTGTATTTGCCTTTTTAAAAGGTGCATCTCATTAATTGTTCATAATCTTCAGATGATGACCCGGTCAATCAAAGACATCTTTCTCCTTTGTTCTTTCAGATTACAAAGTTCCTGGATTGTTGCTGAAGCTTTTGTCACAACATGTTTTTTTAATCAGTTATTGTTATTAATTTTGGTGTTAGTACATGACCTCATTTTGCACTATTGATTTTCATTTGTTACCTTTAGTCTAGCTGCCAAGGTCATCCAGTTCTTACCATGCGATCTCATTATGGTGTTATGTATTGAGCTTGTCTTTTCCAAGCTTGAGCAACATAGGTGAGTGTCATCATACTGGCTCATGGGGACAGCTGCCTTACTTTAGGTAATCCTTTTGCTTGCTGTGACTCACAAGTGGCCCTGGCTTGGGGTAGGGATGGTTTACAAGTGCAAGTTACTTCCTTCTCCTGTTTTGAGTTACAGTGTGTATTTTCCTGCAGGAACTGGATATAGAAGCTGATGTTCTGATTTATTGTACAGAAACCAGAATTTAGTGGATATAAATGCAAAAGAATGAATTCTTAGAAAAATCATGAGAAGGAGGAAGTGCTAGAATACAATGACTACATAAAGCCTTGAGAACACTAAGCAGCAAAAAAGACCTTAAGGTGTCAGCCTTTCACAGGAGGAACAGGATATTGGCATGAATCCCAGATGCATAAAAACAAAATTAAAGGAATTACAAGGTACTAGTTAGAGCTCAGCAAGAGCCTTGCATGCACTAATAGCCATGTGAGAAAAGCTGTAATTGCTCATGGTAGGATAGAAAAACTATCTTACCAGTATGCTTTTTTGGCTCGAAGACTTAAATTATGAGCAGTATAGAAGTTGTGCTTTTCCTTGGAAGTAATGAGAGTGGGGAAAGCCTTGGAATTTGTCTGCTTCACCAGAGTTTTGAAATCATCAGTGGGGTTCCAATAAAATTCATCCAAGCAAACTGTTTGTATTTGTAAGAAATGAGTTAGATGACAAGATACAAAACCACATGCATTCACACACAATAAATTTAAAAAAAAAATTCTTCACCAATAAAGGAGTAAAAGTGATGTGGAATTGGTTAATCTTAGTATATCAAAGATGCACCTGTATGCTGTGCAATTCTGCTCCCTTATCAAGGGCCTCAAATGTTGGCAGTGAAATGTTGAAGTATGTTTGAGAATCTGGGCTTCCATGTTTCAGATTCATAGGAATTAATTGTCTGTAATGAAATCTACATTTTCAGGTGGGTGACATTTAAAGACATACATTTCCATCAACTGCAGAGAGAGTATCCAATCTGGATTTAAGTTAGCTAGTGTAATACAGCAACACGTAATTCTGGATGAGGGACCTTAATGCCTCCTATTGGGAAGTCTGCCCAGAATCTGTCTGAAGGCAGGTGGGTGGTCTGCATGGAGGGATGTGCTACAGGGACTACAGTGTATGCAGTAAATGAACCCGTGAATTAAGCTAGTCCTGGGGTTTTCTTGAAGTGTAGTCTTGACAGTGAACTCTAATATGTTAACTATCTTGACTTTTTTAAAAATCTGAGATACGGGAGCATGTGGGGTACCTCTAAATACTAAAAGCATGAAAGCCCAGGGATATATTCCTAGCTCTCAAGCCTTGTAGCATAAGACTGGGTCGTGTCTTTGCTGTTCAGTCTTGGTTTCTTCTAGGCTGTGTACGCACTGTGTAGAACTTGGCTTTTTAGTGTCCTTGGGATCTAGATCATCCCAGGGCAGTTGCATTTACTGTGTGTTTTGCTGTTCAGAGTCCGTGAAATAGTGACTGTGCTGCAGCACAAGGTGTCTTTAGGGCATGATCCCAAGGTTGTGTTAAATGCTGTGGGGTATATGCTGTGAGGGCCTCTAAACATGTATTGGAAGAACCTTATGCAGGTCAACAAGGGGAAGTTCAAAGTTCTCCACCTGGGGAGGATATAACCCCTTGCCACCAGTACATGCTGGGGGCTGACTACCTGGAAAGCACCTTTGCAGAGGAGGTTGCAGAGGTCCTGGTGGACAAGTCGAAAATGAGCCAGCAATGGGCCCTTGCAGAAAAAAGGCTAACTATCCTGGACTGCATTTGGGGGAATGCTGCCAGCAGGTTGAGGGAGGTGTTCCTTCTCCTCTACTCGGCACTGGTGGGACCACCCCTGGAGGAGCTGTGTCTAGTTCTGAGTTCAACAGTGCAAGAGAGAGGGAGCTACTGGAGAGAGTCAAGATACAAACAAAGACAAAGAGACTTGGCTTGGGTGATATGGCCAATAAGGCCATTGATCGCTTATGCCAATCATCATCATTAAAAGCAATAAATAATGAAAACAGTAGCCCTTTGAGAAAAATATATCCATGAACATGGAACACAGTGCCAAAGGCTGCACCCAAGGTGGAACTGCTATGTGTGAAAAACAGGCTGCCTGCCAGGACTCTGATGCCTCAACCATCTGGAGTGGTTTCCTGCTATCCTGAGTTCATAGTACTGGTTACAATGTGACTGGAGGCCTTTATTGCCACCGCCTCCTGTACTGATCTTGCTTAGTAAATAATAATAGATTTTTGTAGGCGAGTGGTGTGGTTCTGTCCTTGCAGCTACCTCAGCCCAGAATTCCCACATGACAGACACCATGCTGACAGAAATGTAACTCAAGACTGAACGTTGTCATACTGTGTATACAATGTTCATTCTGAGGTCACTGGGTAATTCAGTTGCATAGAATGAGAAAATAAGTTCCTGCCTAGCTCTATGGAGTCTGTTCGCATTTAGGTTTAACAATAAAATATGAATATAACAATTAAGTTACCCTTAAAGCATTTTAGAAGCATGCTGTTGTGTCTAGCAGAGCACTTAGACTTACTTTTGTTATTCCACAATTTTTTTATTTTGAATTTGTTTTTCTTAGGACATGACTGACCTTTTAAAACATAGTGTAAGAGCAAGTCTGTTGTCTGTAGTATGAACATATTTAAGCTTTCATTCTTGTAGCATTTCTTTGTGTCCATACGTATGTTATGGGCACACATTACAAAATGGATTGGAATCAACAGATCTCAGTTGATTCCAGCAGGTCATCTTTATCATATATGTTGTGCTTACAACAGCAAGTGCTTTTTTGTAAAGAACATTCACATTCTAAGAAGAAAGGGGTGGAAAGTAGTTTTAGGTACTTTTTTCAGTTGCCAGACTGACTGATTAACAGATAGATGACAACTTTAAATGCCATTAATTTAGAACTTGTTGGATATTTTATAGCAGGCAATATTCATTAGGCATTATTCCCATTTTCTATTTACAAATATTATATATGTAAGCCTTTTCCGTTTCTTTGAAGTACCCACATTTATTTTAAAAATAATTTTTAACAAGTATCTTTTCCTCTTTATTTGTAAACTGCTTACTATAACAAACAACTAGTCATGTTCATTGCTGGTATTGTGGGATATTGATTTTGCTTCTGGAGTGGTTTACTCAGTTGTTTTTTTTTCCAATAATAGAAAAATGATAAATCTGTGATAACTTTTACTTGAAGTTCTCTCCTTAAATGAATGATTGACAATAACAACAACAACAATGAAAATCAATAGCATTTTGGATATCCACGATTACTCTCAACATCACTAAAGTCCATAGTATCAAGAATATGGACAATATGTAATTATCTGTGCCGGTAAACACTGGCAAGGTCTACTAATGTCTTCAGATCACCTTCTGGTTTAATCAAAGTTAACTTGGAACAAATACCATGGGAAGATAAAAGCCATCATTACAGTTGACCTTTGTGTAATTTCATTTCATGATGATTTTTTATTCCTTCAATTCTAACTATGCAATTAATAGTAAAAGGGATAAAGGCCAATCGGTTTCCTGCCAATAACCCGGGGGTCAGAATTTGAGGCAAATTAGGTGATGAAGAAAATCCCAAAAGCAGACCCACAGTGGAAATGGAATTTAAGAACTAATAAAAGACATTCATAGAAACATGCACAGGAACTGGAGGTACTTTGGAAAAACCAGCAATCTTTCAAATGAAGGTACTGACTCTATTAGAAGACATAAATGATAACGTAAGCCCGTCTTCAAGGAAACAAAGTCTGCAGTCTGTTTTTGAAACATTCACATTCGTTCTAACTTCAGATGTTTCACACCTAGTTTTCGATTATAGTTTTTAAACTCACAATCAAGCAACAAGAAAGGAGCATTTTTATAACAAATCACAGTTAATGTGGTTTTCCCTAAAATCAATATTATCAAGGTCTGTGTTTTGTAGCTACAAGCCCTGTGTGCTTGATAATTTCCTTGTAATGGTAAGCAGAGATAAATACAATTGCTTAGCTGGAGTCCTAGGAAATAATGACCTCAGTTTTAAGTTATACAATATGGCAACGGAAGAATGTTGGGAAAATACCAATATATTCACTACTTGTTTGTTTTTTGGGTTTTTTTGGGGGGGTGTTTATTTTTCAGAATATATTCCCTTTTGTGTGAATACCAGGGTTTACAGTGCAAGGAAGAGCTGGTAGCAAACAAAAGTGTGTTACTTATTAAGTAAAAATGAACTGACAGAAGACAGGTTATGTAGCAAAATGTGCTTATATGGCTATGACAAAATAAACCTGATGATCAAGTTCTTAGCACAGATGAAACAGAACAGCTCTGTTGTCTTCAATGAAAATGTTTGAGTTCAGCTGTCTGGCTTGATTTTTGTAACTCTAAAATATGACCACATGTGTGTAAGTTTGATTTTTAGTGAAGTTTCAGAAAACTTGTAATGTACAAAAAGCCTAATACTTTGTTTACATAAGTGTCAATTATTCTGTTTATTACAGCAAACTTAACGGGATCAGAACAGCATTTGTTTGCAGAATAATGATATCTGGTCTAATAAATTACCTGGGGCAAGCTGGTGTAAGTCTATTCAATTCTGCTCTTTTACCAGCAAAGGAGATATCAGTGGGAAGTACAGTTTTGTCATAATTATGTGACATGGCACTGCTGTAAGATAAAGTTCAAACACACCACCAGGGATGAGTCTGATCATCCAAGCCCTAAATCATTTCATTTAGATTCAGTTCAGAGTAAGTCATATTATCAGATTTCTAACAAACGATAAGATGGGAGGTTTCTTTCAAGTACTGGACACTTGAAGGTCACCTGTTGTCCTTCTGTTGTATATGCCTATGAAATATTTTACAGTATGTCACCGTAATTCCAAGTGAAGAAAAGTTATGCCTGGTCCTAAACCTAGGGGCCTTTTCCTGCTGTGGAAAAGCGACAAGGTAGAAGGGTGAAAAACACCTTTATGCCATCCTAAGGCCTGGAAATAAAGTTTTACTTGGTCTTTCTTCTTCATCCACCACTCGCTGACACCTGCACTGTCTAGAATACTGCATTAGCACTTGCATTTGCTGCCTGAGCTGAATACCATGCACCATGGGAGACTCAGAGAACTTAATCAGCAATCAAGATGTATACCAAGTATGTGGGAAGCAATTACATTATAATAATACAATATAATAAATTAAGATATTGACTACAATGAATTTGAATAATTTAATACCACTGAAAACCAATATCACACACCTATTGAAACATTCATTACAATAAATTGTTTAGGCTATGTAAAAAGCTTATCATTCAGTATGAATATTAACAGCCTTTATTTCCTAGACAGCTAGACAACAATTAGAACTGACAATTTTGTATGTAATATGGAAATTATATTCTTAATGGTAGTAAAGTTTTTATTGCAGTTTAGATACAGAAAACAGATTTATACTGGCAATTAAGAATTACAATAAGGTATGGTTTCTCTCTAAGTTAATATTGGTAACAAAATTGAATTCAGTAGTTTTTGGAGGAGTAGCAATGTTTTTTATAGCCTCTTTCTGTTTGTTTTGCCTTAAAAGTAAATAAATAAATAAATAAAAGCCCCACAGTTTGCTCTAAGACAAAAACAAGCAAGAAGGAACAGTGATAGTATGGTTAATGACCTAAACAGAGAGTTTTGTATTCAGTTGAGGTCTTTGATAAAAGTTTTGTGTTTCTAAGGTTCTTTCTGTGTTTGGGCCTCAGTCCCTCATCTGTAAAAAGGGAATTGTACAATTTGTTTCCTGTGATATTTTTCGATATGGGCTGCTTTGGACAGAGCTTGTTTTTGTGCAGTACAGCTACAGAGTGGTCCAATGCTGGCTGTTATACTCCAACAAAAAATGAAATATGCTTTCTTCAAATTTCTTTAAACTTTAGATACAAGTAAAGAAAATGTTGTGGTTTTTTTTTCAAATATTCTAGTAAGGAAAAGATAAGTCTTATTTCCAGGACTGACCTTGTTGTAGCATGACACTTTTGTAAAGTTACTGACACAGAGTTGTACTGAATCATTTTTATATTGCATTCTCAAGAATTTCTGGTGATATGTGGACAACAGTAGATATTTCCTTCATTAAGCACTTCAGAAAGTTTATCAGGATGCTTAGTTCCTTGATTTCTTGGTCACCCTTAACGGCTTTATAATTGCAGGTATTGTAATGGTCAAAAGGTTGCCCTTTGTCATCCCAGGAGTAGATAAATGTTTAATATTTGGTCTACTCCAACTAGAGTTAAAGGAGAAAATCACTATAATTTCAAACCTAGGCAGACATTGATCCTTGGGCACTTGGGTGATTTATAAGGTTTGCTAGATATGGCTTGGCAAAGCATAACATCAGAAAAATAGTTTCTGAATATAAATTTCACTTCTGGTATTGACTTATGGAAACCAGCATAACAAAATGTAGTTCAAGATGTGAATCTTAGTTACTTTTTACAGCTGCATGACGTGCAGTGTAGAGTATCAGAACTGTTGTAAGCTGTGAGTTCCATACATATCCCAATAAATGAAAGTGAGCACAGCTGATGTTTCTGAAATTCATAGAGAATTTTGGAAACTCTGAGAGTATACGAAAGGAATATTCCTTCCAAATATATGATGTCTCTAAAGTATTCCATTATTTAAAAAAAAAAAAAAAAAGAAAAGCAACGAGAAGGATGTATCTGTCTCACTGCCTTAGCACTTACATCATATTTATAGTTGGACTATGCAGAAATCAGTCCTTCCATTCATTTTAAGCATAACTGACACTTATAATTTGTTATTACTGTTATGCCGTTGTATTGTTCAGGATGCAAATGTATAAAACACAAGCCATATCTCAAAGAGCATAACAGTTTAAATATGTAAGAGAATATTTAAAAAATTAAATTAATGCATAGAAAAGTGAGCTGGTTTGACACATTTGAACCCTAATCTTCTGGACTCCAGCCTGCACTTAACCACAGCCTTCTTGTCCTCACAGTTTTTGGAGGTATTACCATCTGATGGTTACAATATGTTCAGACAATGCAAGTAAACCCAAGTATGAAGTGGGGGCCTTACAATCCCAAAGTATAAGTCTGCTTCTGGTGTAGGTCCCCTGTAACATTCAGAGGTATCTTGGGGAGGGCTTGTCCCATTTCAGACTATATTCTGAACTACAATATGAAGTATTTGCAACAGATATTTGAATTCTTAATTTTATTGCTCTTAAAAAGTATTGCAGTGTTTACATTGACTTTGGAACTTTATTATAACACAGTGCGATAACTAGAAGTTAAAAGTATATTAAAAAAATAATTAAAAATTTGACTGTAATCTAGACTGTGTGAGATCTCAAGGGCTTTTTCTGTGCTTTCTAGATTCTAAAGTTTTTGAGGGACAGAAACTGGCCACTTAAAGCAGAGATTTTGACTTCTGTTTAAAAAAGCAGGTGTTACTTAAGCAGAGATTCTAGTGTATTCACCTGTCAGGGTCTAGAAATGTAAAGATGCCAAATTTCATAGCTCAAGCTTTAATACTATGCTGATACTGTCATTTTCAGGAAAGGAAGAATATAAGAATGTCAAAGTGGATCAAATAGTAACCCACTGTAAAGGAACATTCTCTCAGAGAAAGGTTAGTTGAAGCAAGAGAGTTAGAAAGATTCTCAGCCTTGTATGTTGCCCTTTCTAGTATAATGATCAGCCAGTTCCACCTCCATTTTCTCATACTAGATTTTCCGTAGGGACAATCCTTTGGGGAGCAGCACAGGCTGGTGTAACTCTGCAAGGGAAAGTGATTCAGGAGCTGAGATCGCAGGGAGCCAGGCAGAGCAGAGCCCTTAATGACGAGGATGAAGTCCCACAGTACCTGAGCAAGGCAAAAAGCAGACCTGGTGAGGGTAGCCAGGTACAGCCAAGACTTCAGGGATCACCAGACAAGTCCCTGGTGATGAGGCAACTCTGAGTTTAAGCCTGAAAGTAGTCCATGGGTCAGGATCAAAAAGGTACGTAGTACAAGATCCCAGGTAGCTAAACCTTCAGGAAGAGGAAGATGCCCCTACATGATATCCTGCAAAGTTAAGGCATATGTATGCCATGTTTGTTTGGTCACTATATAAGTGAAAGAAAGTTTTTTCTTGTACTGTAAGAACTCATGCGCAAGTGCAGGACAAATAACATTTTTATTAACAAGTTTGTGATCCTGTTAGCCAGCCAACTTACATTTTCCTTATAACTGACTGCTTAACAAATCTTGCTTTTGTTTTGCCTTTTTTCTAAAATCAGTATGTCGTGGTTTAACCCCAGCCAGCAACTCAGCACCACGCAGCCGCTCGCTCACTCCCCCCCACCCAGTGGGATGGGGGAGAGAATCGGAAAAAATAAAGTAAAGCTCGTGGGTTGAGATAAGAACAGTTTAATAGAA
>JAVKLA010000090.1:22625756-22638736 GCA_034782735.1 Sagittarius serpentarius
TCTTGCTGGCTGGGCAGGAGAAGCTGAAAAGTCCTTGACTGAGTCTAAACAGGACTGAGCAACAGCCGAAAACATCACGCTGTTATCAACATTCTTCTCCTACACAACCCAAAACACAGCGCTGTACCAGCTACTAGGAAGAAAATTAACTCTATCCCAGCCGAAACCAGGACACAGTATTATTAGGATGAATAAGTAGTAGAATAGAAATTCTGAGATTTTCATAGCTGAAGCTGACTGTGGATTGTTGAGAATAACAATTATTTTAATGTCAGTGTCAGCCAACATGACATTGTCATGAAAGAGTAAATGTGTTTATGCATCATCAAACTGTCATTTTGACAAGGTGATTTTTTTTTTTTTTTTTTTGGTGCCAGAGATACGCTTAAATGTCATGGTAAGAGAACACATGAAATGTACCTTAAGTAGCTCTGCATGATGGAATTTTCAAATGGAGGTGCTTAGCAGACTTACCAAAACATACAAAAACAATGCAAGCCCTTTTCAGGAACCTTGAAGTTGCACAATGGTTTTCTATGTATATATGTACAAAGCATACATATACATGTGTGTACATGTATATATACATACATGTACTAAAAACAACTAAAAAAGAGGACACATAGATCTGAAGACAATTTGTTTCCTAGGTTATAGATTTTTAGGTGTCTCTGTATCATTGGATGATTCCATTATCTTTTTGCCACCCTTTCATTTTTCATCTCATTTGTGATTATTTTCATTTTACTAACAATATTTTCATTTTCTTTACTAGGACTATTATTGCTATAACAACAATCTCCACTGGTGTTTATGATGGAAATGTACAGTAGCAACACAGGATTCCCATTCCCTTTTTAATTATTTTAATTATTTATCGGGTATAGATTACACTTTTTTTTTTTTTTTTTTAATTAAAAGCAAGAGAAAGAGTATACCTAGTAGAGAACTTTGTGTAAAGGCAAGAAAAAATATGTCCTAGGTAGTAAAAAGTAATCACCTTCTCTGGGTATTTTTTAACTTTTCTACTAGAAAAGTTTTACTTCTCAAGGAAAAATAACTGCACTATGTGCTGATCTCTTTAATATATATAAGAGGGTTTGGATTGATCCAGCAGTAGAAGCAGGTACTTAAATGAAGAAATTGCATGTTTAATTTAAGCTATTGTCTGATCTTATGAAGTTTTGAGATCCATATCAATGCTGACAGTCTGACAGCAGTATAGCACTAGTGTCTGAGTAAAAACTGCTTTAAGATTGGAGGGGAACTGTCAGGTAGCACTGTCATCTATCACTTACTATAGTAGTTGTAGTAGGGAATCTTCCCAAAACCTAGGACACTTACATTTTTTGTATTATCTGCCATTATTTGACAAAAGTCACAGAAGTTCTTTGCAGATATGCATGAATTTTAACCCTGTTGCATTAGAAGCACTCTTTTACCACTTTCAAATTCTCCTGTTTAACAAGAACTGGTGAATGACGTATATTGGTGCATCAGACTTGCTTCTTGACTGTGTATGTATACGTATTACAGTAATTAAAACAGATGTTAATTGGGATGCTATTTACAATTATTGAAATTCAAGTTATTTTCATTGTTTTTTGCATTTCATTGTGCTAGGTGCAAAGTCCAAATACCTAAGAACTGTAGAAGAGCAAACATGAACAGTAAACAAGATGTGTTTTGTGGGCTAGGAATACACAATAAATAACAGCCACTATCCTGGTAGCCTAAAGCAGGAAAAATGTAAGAGTAAACAAACTGAAAGTCATTTGGTCGATGTCACACAGCTATTAAGTAGAAATGAAGTGAGCTGAGGAATTTTGTAGCTGTGTGTCATTCACCGTCTAATATGCAACATTTGGTGATTAAGTGTGACTTGAACATTTTTTGCCAAATCCTCAAACATAAGTTTTCTTAAATCCAGAAGAGCATTTTGGCACAACCCAGTGTGCCTCCTTAGCCCAGTGATTAAAGGAACCCAAGCAAGATATGACAAAGAGGAGAACTGAAGCCAAGTTTGGTATTGCGCCCTAAATATAGGTCTGTTCTGGAGCTGATCAGTCACAGCTTTAACAAAGAACAGTATTTGGGATCGTGATATTTTTATTTTCTTAGTCACTTTAAGACTGTGCTTCTTTCAGTGTACTGAATGGTATCTTTATTAATAACATCCCTATTTTATGAGTTAGAAAATAATTTTGGAAATTCTGATGTTTTCAGTTCACAGAAGAGAATATTTTCCAAATATTCTTGAATATTAAGTATTTACTTAGTTTTAGGAATCTGCTCAGTGCTTTAAAATATCCTGAGATTGCTCCCCAATAAAAATGTCAGTCAGAATAGGTTATTCTTTTCCATTCTGATCTTCTGAGTAACGTAGGTCATCTCAGGTGGTACCATCATGTGATCTAATAGGTTGTGACTGAAGTAATAGATTTGTTGTCTTCAAAGGGGCAGCTATCTCAGAAAGGGAATGGACTTGTTACTCTTTGTGCAAGAACCTGATACTCTTGATGCAAGAGTCTCATGTTTTAATTTTAGCTGACGAGGTGTGTTTAAAGGTCACTTAAACCTCTTGTATGAAGATACTGTCGTATACTGTGGTGACATTTTTATGCAAATGTAACTGAGCTGAATGAAGACTTAATTTTGCTGTGTTATAGGAGTCATATAAATGGTAATAAAGGGAACATATTGTGCTTTGTTTTTCTGGAATATATCTTGGAGTTTTCACACAAAAATAATGACGATATCCCAAAAAAAGCAATTTCATATTGAAAATTAGTTCAGTAAAACAGGATCTCCTCAAGCACAAATAAAGTTAAATATAATTAAATCTGAATGCAATTTGATTAACACTTGTCAGACAGGGAAAGGAAAAAAAAAAAAATTTCTTCATTTACAGGAAGCGCTAAACATATGGACAATGAGACAATTCCAGTAAATTAGCAGCCTGGTTAATTCATTAAGAAGTCATCTCTTGGGTAATTGCTGAAACTGAAAATGTTGACAGCCTATTATTTAAATCTCCATAGGATGCTAATGTAGAGTTGAGGAATTTTTCTGTTGAGCTGAGTGACTCCCTAGAGTCAGAGAAAAGAACAATATTGGCTGCCACTCTGTAGTATGCCAGGAAAGTGTTCTCTACCATTAAATAATAAGAGTGTAAGGAAGAAGTTTAATTTATAAAAGGCTATGTTGACATCAGCCTGAGATCTAAGTTTCTGAGCAATGGGATGCTAGAAATCTATAAAGCTTTGTCTTTGAAAAGTTAAATTGGATCCTGTGTCTACTGCCAGCAATAATCATATATTTTTACTGGGGTTTGGTTTGCTTTTTTTTTTAAAGTATCTGTGAGATAACTACATGATAACAAATGTTAGGATTGTGCAAACTGGGTCTCTCTGCAAAGGAAAGATCAGTAATGAGAAATCTAGCTGTACTCTTAATACAGCTAATTCACTTTCTTATTGTTCCCATCTGTATTAAGCAGCATCTAGCAGCCAAAGCCACTGTGGTAGATACTGTGCAACTGAAAAAATACTACAGGGTTTTTTTGTATTGTGTAATTGATACCTCTCATTGCTGTATGTTTCCATTTTGTGTTCATCTGATTCTTTATATTGTTGCTATACATCTTCTGGATTGCAACCCTGACAGCAAGCTACAATGTAAGAGCCAACTCCTTAATTGGAGTCCACTGGAATTTGGAATTAGAGTCCAATTAAATTTCCAAATCCATAAGTACAGTAGTTGTCAGAACAAAGTTTGAAAATTAATATGTTTTTCTATAAATAATGCAGTTCTATCTGATAGTGTAATCTTCCATAGTATTAATCTTTAATGATCAGCTGCTTCTACATTTCTCTTAACCGTAGCTCTACTCAGGAAAAATAACAAAACAAACAGTTACAAACAGTATCCAGTATCACAGCACACACACACCCCACCCCCCACCCCGCCTTTTTTAACACCTACCAAATGTCTGCAATGTCTAGGAGGACGCTTTGTAGATTAAAAAAAAAACAAAACCAAAACATTCAGTAATTGGAATTTAAAAAATATTAAATAACACCTAGCATTGCAGTTTAAATAGAAATTTCTTGTGTACCTGCATTTACAGGATGATCAGGTTTGAGACACTCTAAAAAACACATTAAGACTTAGTGCTAGGGTCTTTTCCTTCTGAAGCTATTCAGGCCACTGAAAAGTAATCTCCCCAAGAGATCAATACTTCCCTTAGTGTGCTGATTGAGTTAGCCTTCCAAACATAAACAGAAGGAAATAAAAACCACAGACAGCTTGCAAATCCGACTAGACTATAAATGAGTCAACATGTCCATTAAGATGCATTGACTTTCCATCTATTTACATTTATAGGTAAGTACAGACTACAAACAGGAAATTGTTAAACAGGTGACACAAATTACGCACCACACTGCCATACAGTAAGGTATTTTTGCATACTACTTCATTTTTTATATTCTTGTCATGAAACAAATACAGTTGTATCTTAGATGATGCCTGACAAAACTAGCATTTTGGCAGGAAGAGTACTATTAGTAAATTGAACGTATAATTCAGAGTATGAACTTTGTAAGATTGTATATCCTTATTTCTGTATATAAGTGTGATTATCTAAGCCTCTTCCATCTGTAATTGCTATTAGCTCATGGTTCTAAAACCTGTATTCATGGAAAAACTTAAGGATCTAACTAACTCCGTGGGAATTATTTCTCAGCTTCAATAATAATGCATTGAGAAAAGCTGTGGTCTATCAAGGCCATATGGTTCTTTCCTGTTCAGTGAGTTCTTTCCTATTTGATAAGTACACATAGCAAGGTCTTACTCTTACAGTGGCACACTGAGGACATGACATTCCATTTAGTCAGAATTGGTACCCTCTGTACTTGTCACATTGGGTCCAAAATCCAAAAGCCATATTTGTGTAACATGACATTGACAAATAGACATGTTGCTCTCTGAAGGCCTTGGTAGGTAAAGGAAAAAAAGTCTTATTTAAACAGTTCTGAGCCACAGATGACAAGTAGGTCTTTCTGGTGTCTCTGTGCCACTCATACAGATAATTAGAAGAACTATTTATTTGGTTGTCTTCTCATGTTACAGCCCTGAGTCATTCTGAGCTATATACAGAAGGCAGGTGTTTGTTACCTGACCTGACACAGCTGACATACAGCATTCCCAAACTTAGCATCAGTCCTAATGCCTGATGTAGGAACCGAGTCTTGTCACTTAACCTGAAGTAGGATGTGTTCCCTTCCTTTTTAATGAAAGCTGGCTATCTTAGCTGAATGGATAGTGATTAAATATTACATTCCATGAACTAACCAGTGAAGTGATTTCAAATGGCTTAACTTGAATGGTGAATTATTTAATTCCTAGGAAAATGAGTAATGAATTGGCTGTCTACATATGCTCAATTAACCAAAAATCAGAATAAGATCTTGTTAATGATTTCCTCGCCTCCTTGCTATTTGCGTTAGCAGAGCAGTGAAATAGGAGTTGTAATTTGAAATGAGTAGCGCATACCCAAGTTGTATGTGCCCTCCTGGACGCTGCTGTACTGAATCTACTCTGATGTGAAGGAAAGGAAAGAAAACAAAGTGGGAAGAGGCACACATCTGGAATGAGTGATGTACATGAATGATGCAGGGATTTCCCAGTAAAATAACAACAGAAATAATAACATTAGTAATTATTGCTAACATGCTACTAACAAAATAAATTTCTCGTATTTTGCCTTATAGCTCATTATGTTGTAATCCAGTCTGTTCTGGATCACTACGTGAAATTCACCGCAGGAGTAACTTTCACGGATTGCACTTAGGTATTTTGAACTTGATTGCAGGATGTTGCTTTCTGCTTTGGGATTTAGTGGTTTAAGTATAGATAATATTTCTTCCAAATAGTACAATATCTTAATTTTTATGGGGAAGAAACCTTAAGAATTAACAACTGTGGTACAACATTAAAAGGATCAAATCTTTCCTGGATATAGACTTTACTGAAATATGCTGAGCTTGAAAAACTAAATAGAGGGGGGGAAAGTACCACTTCTTCCTTGAAAGACAAACATGATTTTAATTGTATGCTTGTGTTAGAAATCTTGAACCTGTGTCATACTTATACTGAAAAAGCTTTTACAATAACTTTACATATGTTACTGGCTTTGCTATGAGTAGAAACGCTACAGCTATCCATAAGCTACTATAAGACAATCCATCTTCTGCATGCATATAAAAATCTTCAAATGAGAAAAGCAGCACAGGGAGACAACGTACTGCTTGCTTAACTGCACTCTGTGCATTATCCATTACAAAATGTCCTGTAGTGCAGGACTGTCAACCAGTACTTAAATGGGGACATTAATTAGCTCAGAATAGCTACTCATTTTTGGTTGTTTTATCTTTAGATAAAATATTCATGAATCATTATGGTCATCCTTTCTTTGGTTCTAAGGAGTGAATAATATCTGACAAGTGACCAATCTTATGAGTTTTCTTCATAGATCACTGTGTAGTGTTTTGTATTCCACCAGTTCATTTCATCTTTTCTTGAACGAGATGCTGACATATCATGGCAGGTCATTGTAAATAAGCATTACACAGTAAATGCTTTACACTTGACAGCGTAAGCTTGTATACCTTACAGAATCAATGTCATCTCACCATGAAATGTGAGAGAAAGGAGGTAAGTTTCCTGTAAAGTACATCCTAAGTGATGTATTTTCTTGGATTTCTACTACTATGCCTGAAGATGTCTTCTAAAGAGACATTTTGACCTTCCCACTTAAGAGGGAAAAAAGTGTTGCAGTTATATATGTAGATCTGCATGGATCAGGAATGTAATTTCCTTAACAGGTCCACTGGCCAAAAGCAACACGAAATTTTTGTAAAGTAGACATAAGTTTAGAATACACATAACATAGTGTCATGGTAACATAGGGAAAGAATGTAAGGAGACCCTGCTTTTAAAAAGTGACTGTTTGGTACACTAGTTAAGGAGCATGTATTAATTAAATGGGATTTTACACTCCCTAATGTAAAAAAACTAAGGAAAAAAAAAACCCCAACACAAAATTCCTCAGCAGCTGTATGTGGAGTGTGCTCAGGTTAGCTACCTATCCATTACGGTTTGGGTCATATCCTGCATTCTAAATGGGCTGTAAACACCTGATTTGTGTTCTTTCTTCAGTCTAGAAGCAGCTCACTCTGATCATTACTAAGAACTGATAGTTCTTTTTATGTGTACTAATACAAATGAGTTTCCCATATCAGTGTGAAGAGAACACATAAATTTTCCTTCTACTGTTTTCTATAAATATGTTTATAAATGAATATATATGGTGATAGATACAAACTAATATAACAAAAGAACCTGGCAGGGAAAATAAAAATATTGTCTAAATGCTAAACAGTGTGTACAGATTTCTTGCCCAAATGTTGTAGTTTGATCCTACAATTTAATGAACAATTTTTCTTTCCAAACTTCCTGCATTAATTAGTGTACTGGTATAAAATAGTCTTTCTAGGTATCTTGCAGATTACAAACAAGAACACATGTCCGTTGCTCAGAAAAATGGAAGACAATATCTTGTTTTTATACACCTTTTCTCCTGAGGTTGTTTCTACCAGCTGGCTCACTGTATGTAAATGGGGTAGAAGGTGCAGGTAACATTACTTAGACCACAACAACATGCACAAAGTACAGCTAGGGTTTTGCATGTCTAGTCAAACAGGAACATTAATCGATTAAATTTTCTTCCAAGTAAAGAAATTAAATGAGTACATAATTCCCTTACCCCGGTCTCACTATGAGATAATTTTATCTTCTCTGGAACTGAATAAGGAAATGCAGTAAATACTTTGCACTGAGTTAGAAGGTGAGTTG
Organism: Sagittarius serpentarius; assembly: GCA_034782735.1. Classification (NCBI taxonomy): domain Eukaryota; kingdom Metazoa; phylum Chordata; class Aves; order Accipitriformes; family Sagittariidae; genus Sagittarius; species Sagittarius serpentarius. The sequence goes on from JAVKLA010000090.1 coordinate 22,633,674, forward strand.
ATCAAAAATAACTGGCTACATGCATGACTTCAGTATTTCTTGGAGAATTCTGTGCCTTTCTATAACACTGTTCTCCAAAAGCTGACCTTCAATTTTCTTCTAGCCTGTTTGGTTCTAGAATAAATGTTTCCAGGATGGATGGCGATGTTTTTTTCAGAAATTCTTTAATATATTTTAGAGCATCTCTTATGGATAGATATAGTCTTGAGCTCATTTTGGAAGGCGTGATGCTGTGCTCATGTTACTTTAGCATAATAGTGTGCTGATGTGACTACTATTTGTGGATTAGAACTCTCTTTTGTCTGATCAGCTTGGATGACAGGTGGCAAAGTACTGATCCATTTACTTCCATTCATGTCCTTACTCAAAACATGATTGCAGAAATTTATTCAGTGAAAAATCACTAGTTTAGGAATAAGGGTGACTAGGAAATAAGGCTTCCTTTCAAAAAAAACCTCAGTGTTCTGATATTTATTTTTTTTAGAACAAAAATGAGTCTTTGACAGTCTTCTTGGGCATAAGGCACACAGGATAATGAAGAATACTGTGTAGACAGTAGGGACATTGCCGATTCAGGTTTGTGCTCTAGCTGATTAAACACAGGACCTTGAATCTGGATCTCAGGTATAAAGATGTACTAACTAAGAAATTTTATTTCCAACAAAGTGACTTATTCCAACTGAACAGAAATCTTTAGGTGACCAGATCTAGTAAGTCCAAGAGCAGAAAGGTTTTTAAGTTTTCACTTTAGCCCCAACAGCAACTTGTCTCCTTGGCTAGTTTAAAATTGAGAACAACATGGTTTTTTCCATCAGTCCTGAGCTCGCAGCAAAAGAGGTCTGACCTACATTTATCCCAGTAATATTGAAAGCCTTTTTTGCTGAAGTTATTGGCACACAGAGGAATAAAATGACTGTTCTTTTAAGGCAGCTTACTTTTAAATTCTGAAAGCTTCTCTTTCTCTCTTCTGCCATTTATTACCATTTTCTGCATTTTAAAGGGCAAAGCCTCATCTAGGAATGGTTAGACAAGAAAGTCAACTTTCTATCACAATGCAAGTAGTCAAATTCACCTTTTATTCCTCTCTCTCTCTCTCCTTTTTTTTTTTTTTTAACTGGAGACAAAGGCCATTTATCAAGGACATGGAAGACCAAGTCTGACTATTAATGTGGCTTTCAATCCACAAGATTATATTCAGACGTCTTTTTAATCTAGCTTCACACCTAGGTACCACTTAATGTTTTGAAGTCTTACTTGGAATTTTAGTAAATAGCCCTAATGCTGGTCTGTTCTTCAGTGTATTCAACATTGTGTTCCAAATAGTCTTATCCAAACATGGGTTTGAGGAAGCCAGTAAAGACTTTTCTGCACGTAATGCACAGATACATGTTATGTAGATTAACTGGCTATTACCACCTGGAGGACTTCCTTATTTGAGTTTCTCCTTTAGATTTCAGCCTGTTGCAAATGCTTGTGTGATGATGCAATTATTTCTATATTTCTATAATCTGTATTGGAGCCTACATTTTCTACTCCCAAGTGCTCCCAAATCAAAATTGATGGGAAACCTAGGTTACAAATAGTGGTGGTTTAAAGAGTTTCTAGAATGAAAAAGTAGAACAATTCTGTTTTATTGAAGTTCATGCTAGACAGTACTTACTGGATGAAGTAGGCCTATGCAAGCTTGGTTGATTGCCAGCACATAGAACATGAATTTTAAGTTGGAGAACAGGAAGAGCTCAAGTCTGCATGTGAAATTAGTTACTTTAGTTTGTGTTATTCCTTTAAAGTTACCTAAGGAAAGCGAAGCATGAGTCTTTTCTAGTTTTAATGCAATGTTCACATCCGTAATGTTAAAGTTTGCTTAAATATAAAGGCCTGGTGTGAATCCATAACACTGTCATTCCACACATACTTCAGCTAGGGACTGACAGTTCAGCCTCCAGGGAGGAGAAACTTAGTGAGTACTCTGTGGTTTGAGATGATCAGAGCATTGTGATCTGTTGGATAAGTGATGGCGTAACAGAAAATGAGAAGGAAACTTGTGAAATTAGGGAAAGTTTGGGGATGGGGAATCGGGTAGGCCAAGTCTGAGAAAGGACTGGATAGATGACTGATGAATTTCCATTGTTGGGTGTCAGTGGAGACTCTACAGACTGAATGTACACTTGTAAAACCTATATTTGTTTTTGTTACATGAACCTGCTCTTATCTTGATGTTTCTGGTTTGGGAGAAAGAAGGCATACCTAACTTCTTTATACCAACAGGAATGAAATGTAGTTTGGGGGAAAGAAGGAATGGCTTGACTCCCAAAGGAAAAAAGTACTGTGCTATAGAGAAGAAATGACCTTATATTAGAGGAGTATGCATTTTTTGGTTGTGTTATTAATAAAATATTTTTTGACCAGTGAGAAGTTGCTAGATGACGTTGAACAAATATGTTGCCCTGCTTGAACAGAGTAGATAGATACACTTCAGTGGAAAGTCTATTCATAAATGCCTAGCCTAGTATCAGAACTGTGCACAGCATTTTCATGTAGGTCAAGACACCAAATGAAATTTGGATCCCGTGGGATGTGATTTCAAATGTGTGGGTTTGTTTAGTTTGCAGGACAGGTGCACTTGAACAAAAACAAGCAAATAGTCACTTGGAACAGTCCTGAATTTAGGTCATTGGCAAAGAGAATGTTCTACACTCAGTTCTAGAAGAAGATTGTATGTTGTTTTTGGATAATGTTGCTGCCAGAAACACCAACACTTATGCTATGTTGCCAAAAGTGCTAATTGACTATAAGTATGATATTCTTCCTGGGATGTAGTGCTAACTTCTGTTACTTGTACCTCAGGGAGGTTTGTCAAAAAGTCTTCTCGACCCAACCACCTCCTGGTAGTCTATTTAGAACACTGAAGTGTCACCTACTTTCAGTCAAGTCCTGCTTTGATGAGGATAAACAAAACACATGGCAGGAACAGTAAGGTACTGTCAGACTAACATTAAAACTGCAGTATATTAGCTTTTGCATGGAAACCTTGATGTAATTTCTATTCAAACAATGGATTTTTTTCCCCTGGGAAACTGTATATCCAAAATGTCTTTCATGGACCTTTGCACAGAAGTTGAAGTCATATTACGTGCTGTAAAAGTAACAAGCACATTTGCAATTATTTCAAACAGAAAACATTTGGAGAGGCTGCTCAAATACAACTTTTTGTCCTTTGGGATTTAATTTGCTTAGAAACAAAACATTCCCTTGAAGATAAATAGCAAGAGGCATTGATTCTACTAACCAGAACAACACTTCCAAATTAATTGAAAAATATTTCCTAAAATCACTGTAACACTTCTACCAATTAAAAATATGTCCTGATAGAAAGTTTGGTGCTGAGGAATTATAGTTGCAGCACACTGAAAACTTATTAAATTGACTTTTAATTAAGCTATTTTATACCAAACTACTTTATATCAAAGACAAATGCAGCATTACTTCAAAGAGTTCATGCTGAACATGAAAATTATTAACATTTAAATAAAGATGTGCCATATGGTTTGGCAGAAACTGGAATACTCTCAGACATGAGTGCCTTCTGCTTGCAGCTTCAGAATTTGGAATCCATTATAGTCTCAAAGGAAAAAAAAGCTTAAATCTTCAAAGAACACAGACGTTGTCAAATGGATATATTTTAATTCATTGGGTAATCCAGTTCTAAGTAATTATAAAGTACTTCAAATGTTAAAAATAAAGGCACAGGTAGAGGAGCAGTTGGGGTTGATTATTTATTGCTGACCATGTTGGTAAATAGACCATGAAAGTATAAAATCTAAAAAATTTAGACGCAGTTTCTTGATCTTGGTAAAATAGAGAGTGGGAGAATCAGTAGAAATGAAGAAGGGAAAAGATGTGTCCTTCAAGAACAGACCATTGTCTGTGAGACAGTTCTATGCACTGGCTTCTGTACTTCTGAATTCCAGGACATTCGTAGATACTAGTGCAATGATCAATGCAACATTGGTGTTCATACAGTTGAGGGCTGGGCATTGAACATTTTCCTGAATTCAGAGGATTTTGGTCTGTGATTAGAAGATACATAGTACTTGACTTTTGAAACAGGGCAATACAGACTATACCTTAGAATCCCTTTAAATCCTCATGAAATGTACATTAACGGGATGTACTAGGACAATTTCCAAGTGAGGGAAAGCTCTATGTAAAGAGAAAGAAATAATCATGTACCTTGAAAAAGATCTAAATATGACTCATGGATATTCAGCATGTGTACTAGTTGCTGAAAACTGTTGCAAGGGCAGTACAAATGCCGTAGGCAAACCAATTTCCTCTGCTTTCTGAATCCAGATTTCAAGATGCTTTGTGCATGTTAGTAAGCATGGATTTCTCTGGTTTTGTTATAGAACAGTCATTTACTCCCAGGAGACACTGGGCTGGAATGAAGGTAGTTACCTGCAACGGCTGAAGTTGGATGTTAGGGATTTCATCCTGCTTCTACTCAAGAGCGTGGTAGAAAATGCAGTGTGTGTGGCTCAGATAGCTAAACTGTCTTCCTACATGAGTATGATATACGTGTGTGTGTGTGTGTGTGTATATGTCTCGCTGTGCTTTGCTTCTTCCTAACAGATGGATTGTATAGTCATATTGACACACACAGACACACCCCTGTGCAGGGGTCATGCAAAGTGGTATTTTCATCTTCCAGAATATTGAAACACAAGTTGGTAAACAAACGATAACCTTCCTTGTTTTTAAAATAGAAGGTACTTGCTAATAACTGGGAGCGACTGCATTTTCATGGTATTTGAATGATAAAATATTTTCATACTAATAGCAATAGGGAAAGCAGTACTAAAAGTAGGTATGTTTTCCCACAGAATACATATAGAAGAGGAGAAACTACTTTAAAGAACGTTAGAGACCAAACCCCTGCATAGTTCATAGAATCATAGAATGGCTTGGGCTGGAAGGGACCATCACAGGTCATCTAGTCCAACCCCCCTGCAGTGAGCAGGGACACCTTCAACTAGATCAGGTTGCTCAGAGCCCCGTCCAGC
>JAVKLA010000090.1:22638836-22660885 GCA_034782735.1 Sagittarius serpentarius
TGTATTGATGCCGGGGGTTGCCCCGACCCAGGTGCAGGACCTTGCACTTGGCCTTGTTGAACCTCATGAGGTTCATAGGGGCCCCCTTCTCAAGCTTGTCCAGGTCCCTCTGGATGCCATCCTGTCCCTCAGGTGTGTCAACCACATCGCTCAGCTTGGTGTCATCAGCGAACTTGCTGAGGGTGCACTCAATTCCACCTTCTACGTCATTGATGGAGATATTAAACAGCACTGGTCCCAGTACGGACCCCTGAGGGACACCACTTGTCACTGGTCTCCATCTGGACATTGTGCTGTTGACCTCTACCCTCTGGATGCCACAATCCAGCCAATTCCTCAGCCATCAAACAGTCCACCCAGGTGAGATTGCTACCATGAATAAACCTAGATCCTCATAAGCTATACTAAAGGAAGAAATACTGTTTTGTTCAGTCAAACATGATTTAGATGCTCATAATAAATGTAATGCAATCAAATGAATATAGTTCATGGTCATTTTTGTTTTGACTATCCGTCAGTTGTGCTGCTGGATCTTCCAGGAGTGAAATGGTGGTTTAATCATTCTCAAAATCATTGTGTTACAAGTCTTCACCTTACTGTGATGTCCCATTCTTCTAACAAATTGGCTGAAGAGGGTAGAGCTATATTTCTATTCTTTGCATTTGAAGATTTTGTTAAATACAGTCACAGTCACGTAACTGTAAGCCTGTCTTCTGAAAATGGGATGTAATGGTGTTGATAATCATGCACACTTAATGTCCAGTTCTTCAGAGTAACCTTCACAAATGGAGCGTTGAAGAGAAACAGTGTATTAATTTCAATTTAAATTACAGTAGCGACTAGATTCTTTTAGAAATTGATCCTATAATGTTATGGATTTTAATCAAACATTTACATATAAATCTATTATAACAGGATCAGTTTCCATTTTGAAACTTCTTTCTAATTTTTCTGTAGGAGAAATGTAAAACTGGAATTAACCATTCTGAGGAAACCTACAATGATTACTTTTTTTCTTCCTGAGTATTTTTTTAAGAGCACTTCTTTTTTGTGTGCCTTTTTTTCCCATGCCAGAGCTTAAATTTTTTGGAGTGCATGATTTCCTGCTACAGTAAAGAAATCATTTAAAGTATAGAAAAATAAACTGTGAGGAGATGCAGAAGCAGGTGATGTAACTAGTAGCATTTAACTTCTGGCAAGTCATATGGCAGAGCTGTGATTGAGGATAGGATGGCAGTTGAGGGCTCCCAAAATAAAAGTGATAATAGTCCTCAAAAATCAAATAACTGTTTAAAGTACAGACTTAAGTCACATGTTTTTCAGTTGTGCACGGCTTTGCATTTGCAGGTCTTAGCTGGAGTCTGCAGAGACAGAAGTGCCAACATACGAAGATTGAAACCAGTTTTCCTCGTATTTCTGAACTGTTTGGAATTTGGGAGAACTGTAGATCTTACGAGTCTGACTGGTGTTAAGAAGTATGGGCAATTCAGATAAGCTTTGAATAAGCATCAAACATTTTGCTGCTCACTGCTTATCTTCAGTTTCAAACTCTGAAACATTTTAGTCTTATCTGTCACAACAAAAAGGGAAAGGAGGGAAGGTGCTATCAAGGTAAAAAAATGTTTACAACCATTGATAATAAGAGGTTTCTTAGTGTTCTTAGACATTTCCTGGTACCTGGACCCTGAGGCTAACAACTGAAAGTAGAGAGAAGTTTGGTCTGTGTTAATTTAACAAAAGCATCTAAAAAACATCAGCTCTTATCTCCATAAGCGGTAGTCAGTGAGAGGAAAAGGTAAGATTTCAATTAACTGGAGGTGGAATATTGGTCCACTGTGTTTTCTTCCTTGTTTTTGATAGCTTCATGTTTTCAGGACAGCTAAACATACTTTATAATAGTTATCTGAGTATTAAGCAATTATTTTGAAGTGGTGCTAAACTGAACTTTTTCCTGAAAGGTCTTCTTTGACATTTTGTAATAAGGGAATCTGGACAAGTTGACAGTTTGTCAGAAGCAAGTGCTGTAATACTTAGTTCTCAGGTAAGCTGCAGTGATGTTATTTTCATGATGCTTCTCTCTTATATAGGCTAAATTTCTGTTAAACCTAATTATGAACCTTTTTCTTTATTTTTTGATGTACCGCTCAATTGTAGAGAATGTGTTTAAAAAAACCAACAATCACAGTCTGTTCAGAGTTACTTAGCAGCTTAAAAAAAAGCAATTTAAATAGTTCAGTGATACTGATGGCAAAATTCTGTTGTGATGGGTTTTGTGGTGGGGTTTTTTTGTTTGTTTGTTTGTTTTGGTTTTTTACAAGAAGATTTCCTAAATAACACACAGTTTCACTGATGATAATTATGATGGTCTCAAACTGATCAATAATTTCTAGACATGCTTTTAGTGTTCACAATTCTAAGTCATTTTAGACCATACTTCTGTGACGATTCTTTTTCCATGTGTGCTGTAGAATCACAATTATGAATTTATAACTCAGGATATTATGCTAGAGGTAAGGTTTTTTCAAAGAGGTCCATACTTAAAGATCACCTGATATCATATTAGAACAAATCCCTTTGTTTTATGAAGTCCTCCTACATATGTTTGTTCTTAAGTTTTACTACATAAATAACATACAGCATTTGTTACTTACTTTCATGTTATATGGCTGCAGTAGTTCTAATTTCCATTTAATTTTGATTTTATTTCTTCTGGTTTGTTTTTATTTTTTGTGGAACTATCACTATGGCTCTGAGCCTTATTCTTTCTTCCACACTTTGCCTCATCTTTGAGATAATAGCTTAAACTCTTATGAAATCCAGGTCAACAATCAGACTGTGGAGTCTTGAAGACAGTTAAATCCCTGTTAACAAAAACTTTTAAATCATTGTTCTGGAGAATATTTTGGAGAATAGACTCCTATATCCAATCTTCAGAGATTTTATAATTTCTAGAATTCTTTTCTCTAGTTTTCTGTCTCTGAAATTACAAGGGTTAAAGTTGATGTTATTCCTATAAGGCTTTGAAACAAGGATCCAAAGGATATTTTAATAATAAGGAACAAACCTTAAATCTTTTGAGGTTCTTAAGTGCAATTTTACAGTAAATTTCCAAACATATTTTAAACTATAATTTTTTCTATGTAGATTAATTAGATTTATTTCACTAAGTCTAAATAAAACCATCATCCTTGAAAGTAGTCAGTAATATGTAATATATGTATTTATATATAAATATATAAACGAAGAACTCATCTGTAAGTAACAAGTGTTATAGTGAATATCATTAAGTTCAGTTTTGTTTATAGAAATAAACATATAAAAAAATGCACTGTTTTGCTTGCAGTTGCTGTGGGAGAGTAATTTAAATCTCCATCATAAAGACAAACTGCAGTAATATATTATTACTTACAGTGTCAGAGGAGTTATAGCAAAGAGTCAATGTATGAACAGCAGTACTAGCATTAATCCATCCCTCCCTCTTGCCCTATAAAAAAGGAGAAAACAAAAATGTTTAGCTGTTAACTTTAAATAACACAAAGAAAGAGGTTTTGGAAGTTGAATTCCTTCACCTTTTTATTCTCCATATTGTTACTTATACATTATTATTATATTAGTCTTTCAAATTTTCTTGAGTAAAATAAATAGACCAAAATGCTTCAGTCTTACAGGTTTACCAAACTTTCAATAACATTTACAGTTGAACCCTTCCAATTTCTACATTTTCTTCGCTGCAGACATTGGACACTATTCCAGTAGCAATTAAATCATGGTAAATAAAGACACAAGGTAGCTGTTTTATCTCTTCAATATGTGTAAGCAAAAGATTATACTTAGCACCTTCTACTGCACTGTCATGGTGTGAACTTAGGCTCATGATTCCCATGGCTCTTTTTGGTGTTACTTCTTTCTAGTACAGTGTCCTATCCATAAAGAACATAAAACTTTTTTATTACATATAAAACTATATATTTAGCCATTAAGAAAAATTGTTTTTTACTTGTGCCTGGTTTACCAAATAATAAAGTTTGCTTTTCATCATGGTTGTTCCATGTCTCAATCCTTATGTATCTGCAAATATGATAATTATTTATTTCTTTCTAGTGAGAAAGTCACTGGTCAGAGTATTAGTTTGGCTATAATAAAGATCCAAACTTCAGGGAACTTGTTAAGCAACATCTAATTAAAAGTAATACCAAAGTCTTTAGGGACCTTAAGGGACCCATGATATCCTAAAGCAAATGTTTTTCTTGAGTTATTTTTTTGGTCTCGATTGGTTTGCTATATATATTCAGATACCATGCCAAGAGATTGGTGTTTACAGTACGACAATATTAGTGATAGGAGTGTCATTGAGAAAGTTCTTCTAGTATAATGTAAAAAAACAACTGTCAAAGACTGTGCAGCTACTAAACTATTGCAAGTTTATTTCATAACTGAATCCTCCTTAAATTTAAATGCTTATATTTAGTGTGGGGTTTTTTTCCCGTACATGGTTCTTGCAGATGAAATTTGTAGCCACTGTCTGACATAAGTTACTTATTCCTCTCTAGAAAGTAATCAAAGTCTGTCCAGACTTACTGGAATACTTTAATAACTTTAGGGAAACAGGGTAAGAAATCACATGCAGAATTAATACACAGCAGTATTAACTGATAAAACAAAAGTTATAAAATATTTTGCAAATTCCAAGTTAGTGACTCCTACATTAAATTACAGTAAATATTAAACAGAATTGATTTGTTTGAATTACCTTTTCTCATTATTTAATTCCTCTTGAACTGATTTCATCCTATTTTCAATGTTTCATGAAAATGTGATTATAAACACTGCATATTTATAACCTTTTAGTTAAAATATAATTAAGCTTGAGGAAAAAAACCTATTCTGCTTAGCAAAGAGAGGAACATTAGCGGTGGTAGGAGGAATGTAAAGCATTAGGCAGGTGGCTATATTCTGAGTTCTAAAGGATCATTATGACTGAACTATATGATTTACATCAAGAAGATTTCACCTTAACTCCATTAATTCTTGTTTGATTAGAGAACTACTTTTAGTTAAATGTAAATTCTTCACTGAAAGAGTACAAATAGTGAACAATATACCACAGCTGTGGTGCCAGTAGTTATTCTACCCTGATTTTGTCAGGTTATTGTTAGATTATTTTTTATAAGTGGCTTCTTTTGTGAATTCAGTTAGCTTCACGTACTAGCAGTTTAAATCACTGTAAAGGTCTTTTTTGGTAGATTAAATAAATTTTACTGAAATAAATCCCTCTCATTTTCTTTTTGTAGATGATTTCAGATCTCTATTTTGTCCTCTGAAGGTAGTAATCTATTTACCCTAGTTACAAGTCCTGTCAGAACCTGCTTTGCTTAGAGCTTAATTTCTCTAAGGAACACTTGAAAAAACTTGAAGGGCCTTAGCAAAAGACAACGGTATCTTGAAGAGCTCCCCTATATGCTCATTTCTTTTCTTATTTAACATCAGCAGCATATAGCTGTGAGTATGCTGACATGTTTAGAGACAAGTACAGAGCTCTAAGGTTTACTTGTACAGTTTTCAAGCCAGGATAAATACTTGTAGTACGGAGAGGTAGTATAGATATCTTTCCTTTCAACTCTGCTGTGTCATATGGCTGTTCTGGGCATGTGCACAGAACAAAGCTTTGTCTATAATAAAAATGAGAGGTAGGCTGTCGCAGAGAAAACTGCTCAACTTGTGGTTTAGAACAAATAAGGATTGGAGCAGCTTAATGATTTATTAATGACATTATTAACTGTCTATCAGTGAGCCAGTCATTCAGGATAGCTAGAGTAGAGCACAAAATGTTCATAAAGAGCTATAATTTTCTAAACGCTTTATAACTACTCCTGAAATATTCTAGTCACACACTCACTACTGTGTGCATTCTCCCCCTCTTGGTGGCCATGTGAGTTGCAAGCACCCATCTCCACTTCTGGGGCTGCAGGTTCTCCTATTTACATACAGCTCCTGTTAGAGCTGTGGGTGCCCCAGCTTTATGTGTACCTTGCTGCTCCCTAAAACCTGATAATCCACATGATGGTGAGAAAGGCACCACAGTCACACGCGCACACCCAAGTTTGGGTCCCTGGTGCTGCACCCTGCATTGTCACTTCTCTAGCTGCATGTAGGCTGCTTATAGCATTCAAGGGGGAGGGTGCTCTGCCTGTCCTAATCAGAGACCATGGTGTCGGTGGGGCGACTTCTGTCAGTGCCAAACGAGATTTAGACGGCTGCTCTGTTATTCTTCTTTCACTCTAAGATCCCTCACAATTGTTGAAAATTTTCATGTTTCTAACTCCATTTTATTTAGTGAAGCTGAGGTGAAAAATCACGGGGTTTAAGTTTGCAACTAAGCGTGGTTTAATTGCTGAGGTAAGGACCTGTACTCTCCTGACTGAGAGTAATTTCATTTGTAAACTATCTGTAGCTCTCAAAATCATGTGTCACTACTAAACCTTTTACAGCAGAGGCAACTGCACTAGCCCTGTGGCTGTTCACCTCAGAAAATTCAGCTTTATTCACTGTGTGAAAAGTTTAAGAAAATAATAGTAACTGGACATGTCAAAGCATGACTCCATTCCAGAAGATGACAATAAACCAGGCCACTGGGCTGTAACTAAGCATGGCTCCCAGGGTGTTTCTTTCTAAGTGGGTGGGGAGAGGATGGGAATGGGCTGACTGAAGAATTACAAAGCATTAGAAATGTTATATGGAATTGAACAAGATAGGAAGTATTTGCTTAATTGTAGTGTCTTTTCTCAGTGGTACTTAATATCACTCTGGGAAGCAGTCTTCCTGGTTTCTTCCCTAGTGTACTAGTAAACAAGACTGACAATCCCTGGAATTATTCTTTATAATAATGACTTATGCATATTTGTATAGTTTTCTGGGCTCTGCAGTCCTGTAGCATTGATAATGTGAGGCTGAACCCATAGTGTTTCAATACTGCTGCCTTCTGCTAAATATGTCCTGCCACCTACGTGTTCTGAAAATTGAAGGTATTCACTAAAATCGGAAGCTATAAAATAAATTATTTCTTTCACTTAAAAAAGAAATCCAGAAACGTGCACTAGATCATTTATTTTCCAAAGAATGTAGTCTCATGCCTCAGTTGTAGAATTAGAGAGAGAAAGGCTCCAAGGGACATACTTTGGGTTCAGCAGTCTTTCTGCCTATAATCAGTTACAAGATTGGAGGTTTAATTAAATGAGATGTAACAGGTTAAGTGAAACACCAGGAGAAAAGAGAAAGACAGCTGTAATGTAAATACATTTAATTTCCAGTAAATAGTTTAAGAACATTCTAAATGTTGCAATTATATATTCCTTAGAATAAAGGCATGACTACTCATAAGTAGCAAATATTTGTCCGAGAGTGTGTCGTTGCAGTGGGTAATTACTGTTAAGTTTTAGCTTGTTCTATACCCATGATGTTTTTGATTAGCAATCCTCTAAAACGTTCCCAATAAAGAGGGCTGTCAACACTGCTGACACCTATCTTGTACTTTTCTTACTCTTTGCAGTTGTCTTAGAAGTAGTATGAAGAGACTAGCAAATGTATGCATGTGTACTGGGACATGCTCTGTTTGTCATTTTTTTCTCTACTGTATAACAAGCATTTGAAAAAGGTTATTAATTTTTGGGGGGCTGGCATGCTTCTTTTGTCTCTGAAACAATTCATTTTAATGTGAGAAGTCAGAATGGTTTTAGCAGCTTCCTAAAATCTGTCATAACTATTACACTCTCCAGAATTTGATAAATCTGATTTTTTCCCTTTTGAGAGAAAACCATGTCTGCCTATGTCTATTGTTTCTTCTACAAATCTTCAGCTGCCATTTCTCATTTGCCTTTTATTGCTGATGTTACAAAATTGCTTATTAAAAATGTTTCAGAACAAAATTTGTGTAATAAAAATTCTAGGATATAATCAAAGATAATATTAGCAGGGATGTGGAAAATGCAGTATTTTCCTGTCCTTTCATATCTTCCTTTTGAAAGTGCAGTAAATTGTTGACCTTTACTACTTCAAAAGACAGATTTGGTTTTATGTGCTTTGTATCTTGGTATCTTGTTGACTGTAGTACATTATGAATCTTACTGGGTAACATAGTCTGGCTTCCTACCAAGAACAAGCTATACCTTACTACAGTTCATTGAAATGTCTGACTGCTTTGGAATGGAGGAAAAGTCTCTTGACAGATGTCCTGACAAAGCAATAATGAAAAGGTCATACCACATTTCCTGCAGCATTTATCTTGTTTCTTTAGTGGCTGTGTACCGAAAACTAGATCCAATTACATCTAATTAGGAACACCAAGTTCTGCCATAAAGTTAAGAATCTATTAAACACTTTTATTAAAATTATTAAACATTATATTTGAAAATTCTAAAAGTCTTAAATGACATCTCATCAACATTACTATTCAGATGCAGTCTTAAAACTTTTTACCTTTTCTAAAGATCAAGGTCATAGAGCTCAGCAGTTCTTATTTTATGGGGCCTTGGGGCCATTTTGAACTATTACTACTTCAAGAATTGTTGATTATGATTGAATACTGGAACAAAAGCACATTATAGACATTCTGAGCAAATCTTCCCTAACAACTTTGTCACCATATGGAATAACAAATGCCCAGTATTCAGTGACAATTATGAAAATGCTTACTTATCAATTATTTTATCTTCTTTTGATAAGCCATAAATGATTAAAGGCTAATTCTAAAAATACTGCATATTTGAGTAAGTGCACCAATTATGTTTCTTTTGTCGTAATCTGATTTTAGAAAGCAAAGTACAAATAATTGATGATGCTGAAGAAAATATTTTCTGTGTTAATATACGAGATTCGGATAGGTTTGGAACAGGCTATTTTGAAAGGCCACAGAAGTCTGCAGAAGTGTTTCAGCTGACTTAAGTTTTGTTAGACCCATAAGCTGTTAATTACATTGGTAACAATGTCATTGTTGATACAGAATCATGGAATCATAGAATGGTTTAGGTTGGAAGGGACCTTAAAGATCATCTAGTTCCAACCCGCCTGCCATGGACAGGGACACCTTTCTCTAGACCAGGTTGCTCAAAGCCCCATCCAACCTGGCCTTGAACACTTCCAGGGATGGGGTAGCCACAACCTCTTTGGGCAACCTGTCCCAGTGTCTCACCACCCTCACAGTGAAGAAGTTCCTTGCATCTAATCTAAATCTACTCTCTTTCAGTTGAAAGCCATTACCCCTTGTCCTATCACTCTGTGCCCTCGTAAAAAGTCCCTCTCCAGCTTTCTTGTAAGCCCCCTTTAGGTACTGGAAGGCTGAACAACCCCAAATCTCTCAGCCTGTCTTCATAGGAGAGGTGCTCCAGCCTCCTGATCATCTTCGTGGCCCTCTCTGGAGCCACTCCAGCAGGTCCATGTCTTTCTTACGCTGGGGGCCCCAGAGTTAAATGCAGTACTCCAGGTGGGGTCTCACGGGAGTGGAGTAGAGGGAGAGAATCACCTCCCTCGACCTGCTGGCCATGCTTCTTTTGATGCAGCCCAGAATGCGATTTGCTTTCTGGGCTCCGAGTGCACATTGCTGGGTCACATTCAGTTTTTCATCCACTAATCCCTCAAGTCTTTCTCTTCAGGGCTACTCTCAATGGCACCAGTAAAATAAGGTGCTTAATTGTGTGGGTTGTATGCTGCTTAAAAACTGACTTATTTATTTTGCTTTGTGACAGACCTTTTCTGCATAAGCAATATCAACAATAAACTTCGTTACATTCCAGCTAGCTCCATATTTTTAAATGTTTAGATAGAAAATTTGGTCCAAAGTCAAGCAGGAGTTAGAAGTCACTAAGATTGTTCCCATCACATTTTCTTCTAAAGGGGAAACATGGACTCCGATTAGTACGTTTGGAGAGAACCTATGTACAATAAATCTTATTTTTCCTCTGCATTTTGCAACAAGAGGTGAGTCAGAGTACAGTAATCTATATTTTGTAAACCTTAATTACACAGCTGCAAAAAGTGGCTCAAAAATAACTTTGTAATTGTTCAACTAAATGCTTACAATTTTCTTTCCCTGTTTTGTTTTCTGGTGATTAATGTGTGATATACACAAGTGGATGACTAACAGTAGTTCCTCCTGGGCTCAGCTAGCTCTTTTTGAAAAATCCAACCAAAATACCCAGACTGAAGCAACGAAAAGATGTTTCAGTCCAACTTTCCTCAAAGGCCAAGTTATCAGAGTCAATATCCCTCATACAAGTTACTGTCTTGTATATTCTTATATGTTCTATACATAATATAATATACACTTAAATCCTACCTGCTCATATCTAGTGAGAAAAATTTTTGTTACTGAAAAGCATTCCTCTAATAACACAGACGACATAGCACCAGGACTGATGAACTTGACTTACATTAAGAAGCCTACTGGAGTGGAATAGTTCTACGGTCAACAAGAAACAAAGCTGGTGAAAAGAAGAAAGTGAAATGAATGCAGCTTTGATACAGTTTCTTCATTCTTCTTACTGTTCTCAATAAAAAGCATATTTGGTTTATTTACAAAGTGCTTTTAGTGATGTATTTTTATAATCTGAATCACTAAGCATTAAATTATAAGTAATTTATATTTCATATTATGAGAAGATGCTATGAATTTTAGGACTGAATGATTCAATGCAGGTGAGCCTTACATTCATATCTATTTTTGTGGTTTTGATTTACTCCCTTGCCTTCCCCATTTCACTTTCTTTCCCAAATAGTTTTTCCTCTCATACTGTGCTCATTCCATCTTTAAGCTAAATACAGATATGCACTGTTGTGGCAGGAGAGGAGGGCTGCACAATGGCCTGGATAACAACAGCTGACCAGAACTGATGTGAAAGTAACTCTGTGTAACTTGAACAGCCGAAACTGTCTAAGAGGATTTGCCCAAACAGTGATGCTGCTGAAGATGATGATGACCATCATTCAGATTGGAGAGCAACCAGGGAATTACAAAAAGACTTTTGAAACAATGAAGAAGTAACTTGAAAAGAAATATGAAACATGCATGGGAAGTATGCAACAATCGTGAGGGACCTTGGAGTGAGAAGAGGATAACAAAGCAGCAGTTAAAATCCATTTTGACGTGGGCAGAAGTCGTGGCAGTATGTGTAAATATGGGAACCTGCACCCCCAGAAGTGGAGAGGAGTCTTACAGCTGTGAAAAGAATGGTTAGAAATTTATAGATCTCTATTAACATTTTTTCAGTGTGTTACTGTTTTATCTGTTTTATTGTTGAAGTTGTGATCCTCAGTGATTGGTTCACTGTTTAGCAGTTAATGGCATATCATTAATAAATCAATAAACCACTTCAGTCCCAATTTGATTTATGACATGTGAACTGAGGTTTTTTTTATGTTGGTACATATTGCATCTAGAAGCTTTCTTTGATGTAGTCAAAGATTACAGTAATTAAATTGTAGATTTGCAGGGTAGTGACATTTTTCCTGTATGTTAGAAATCGTGAGGTGCACCTTGTGGGATAAAAAAAAAAAAACAACACTGTAAAAAGCTTTCTCCCTCCTCAGATTTCTTAATTATTTGACTTGTCTTTTCTGACAGTCATAATTTCCATCATTGTAACTGTTACAAAGTCTAGTCCTAGAGGAAGAAGTACAAGGGTTGTAAAAATGCTAATTTAAGCTATAAAGTATAAATAAATAATACATAAATTATAAATAATTATATTTAAATTCTTTCTCTCACGCTGCAAAGTAGGGACTAGATTCTTAGTAGAGAAATTGCTTAATCCAGGCTCATTTTATACAGTTGAGGGTTTAGCCTCGTAAACCTCAGTGCTGTTCTGAGTCAGGTCCTTGAAAATCTTCCAGTTCTCAAATACAGGTGTTCATTGTGCTCTACTGAGGTATAAACAATTGAAGAAACAAATCATATAATGGTATGTAGGCCTATTACATGTCAAGATGAATTACAAAAGAGTATGATGGCACCAAAGTGATAAAAGTTTATGACTTTATATGCTGCTAGTGCTGAACCACAATTATCTTAGCCAAGAACAAGCAATTATTCAAAATAAAACACAATTTTCTCTAAATGCAGACTACTCAGAATATATGGGGTGTAAGTCTTCCACTGATGTAAAATAGTTTGGCTCAAAGGGTAAATTTTCAGAATCAGTGTGACCTTTTCATCTTCCTGAGTTATCAGCCTGTTCCCATAGCATGGATAATTTTTTCAGGCACTTTAAAAATTAGTCTGTACAGACAGAAACTGTCTTGAAATTTTACTCTAAGCCTCTTCACTTTCAACAGTCGCAATCTTTTTGTGTCATGTGATTTTTTGTGTCGTGCTTTCCTGCAAATTAGGAGGTAATGATTTGTACTCTGTGGGAAGGGCCTTGTTAGACTGTTCCCGTCAATGAACTAGTCTCACATGCGTTTGGCAGGGCTGTCACAGGTGGCTGGTGATGAGGCGGCCATGAACTGCTACACACCAGTTACAACAGCTTCCAGCCGGCCCTGTGGCAAAGAGAACAAGGAGAAAAAAACCCCAGTATATGCCAAAATTACTCACCAGAGAAGTATATGGTGCCCCGTATTGAAGGAGACTGCAGCCGTTAAGTTGGGCGCTCTCCACAAAGAAGGAGTGGTTCCCTTCTGAGCGAAGTGCCGCCAGAGCGGGAGCTCTCCTGAGGGAAGTGCTGCCCAAACTGCTACCACACCAGAGTGGGGACATTCCTGAGGGAAGTGCTGCCCAAACTGCTACCATGCCAGAGCGGGGAAACTCCTGAGTGAAGTGCTGCCACGCTAGAGTGAGGACACTCCTGAGGGAACTGCCACCCAAACTGCTTCCACACCAGAGTGGGAACGCTCCTGAGGGAACTGCCATCCAAACTACTACTACGCCAGAGTGAGGACTCTCCTGAGGGAATTGTTGCCAAAACTGTCACCATGCCAGTGCGGGAATGCTCCTGAGGGAAGTACTGCCCAAACTGAACTCCTACCATGCCAGAGTGGGGAACATTCCTGAGGGAAGTGCTGCTATGGTGGGTGGGGACACTCGGGAAGGGGCTGTGGCCCTCTGCTGATTGCACACCAGAGCAGGGCCAGTGAGTAACAGAGCAGCAGAAACCTTTAGGCACCTACCTCAACTGCTACACCAGCTGTTGTCTCATCAGAGGAATTTTCAGACTGGCAGCGAAAACAAGGTAATTTGAGAATGGGCAGGTGGGACAATAAAGGTTTGTCTAATCATGTTGTTTTCCTCAATACCTGAATCAGTGATTAGAGGTTTGTTTCGGTGGGCAGTGAATTAACTGAAGTAAAACTCCCCAACTTTGGACTGTTTGCCCCATGATACTTGAATGAGATTTGATACAGATTTGATCTAAGCATTACCTCTTACACAGACTCCCTGTTTGGATGGTCCTGGCAGACACTAAGTAGAATGATCCAGCTGCAGTTAAAGGGCACTAATAATTTTTCTTGAGAACTTGCCTAGAGCTGTTAGGGTGCTGTGAATCCACATCCCAGCTCTTTCTAGAGAAACAAAACTAAAACTCTATATAGCAAAAATAATTTATCTATTTCTAGGTGTGGCATTGTCAGTAGAAGAAGTAGGAATCACCTGGATTTGTGATGGGACCAGAACACCTTAGTAGGTGGAGGGCTCCTGTAAACATGGGATCTGCAGAAGCGTGAAGTGCAGTATGTCCTATCTCACAGATACTGCTAGGGAGCCATTTTACAGGTTCCTCTCCAGTTAATAATACAGTGAATAGAACTAAAATACCATCACCTGTGGTGCCTGCTAGCTCCAGGTGCAAAGTAGGTAGACCCTTTCCTTATGTATGTCTTTAGGTACAAGCATTAGAAGTTATCACTGGAAGAATAAAGGGTAATTCAAGCAGTGGTTCTCAGAATCCTTAGAAACACTAGGTGTCCACTAAGTCAGGTGAAAAGATAAGGAAATAAGTTAAAAATTGTGCTTTAGGAATATCATAATCAGCTTGATAGGTTAATGATAGAGGCACCAGAAGTTTTTTTTCTTCCTCTGTGAATTTTGTATTGGGAGTTCATGCAATTTACGTCAGCTGCTTAACTTTAGCATATCCTATAGACAACAGCTGTCAGGATATTGTTGCAGTGCTACTCCATGACTGCAGGTAGCAGGTAAAAGAAAAGAACATTTCTGAAGTGACATTCTCATGACATGTAATTTGATAAAGTGTTAATTATAGATTTTCATTAATACTTTATGTTATATAATGCATTTCCGAAGTTAGTACATTCTTTGTATTCCAGTGCTGTAATCAATTAGTTGTATCCAGTTTTTAAAATACAACCAAACCGTACTTTTCACTGCTAAAATACAGCTACTGGCCTGGCATTTTTCTCAGTACTGAAGTGGTTGTAGTTTATTGTTTGTCTTTAATTAGCAGATTTCTTTCTAACTTCTGAGGATTGCTTGGAGAATTGGTGGATTGGAAGACAGCTAGAGTTTTTCTCTGTTGGTGATGGAACAGATATATTTAATTTTGCCTCTGCACTTGCAGTATGTTTCAGAATGTATCTGTATGTTGTATTAAAACATAGATGTCTTTTAGTACTCTTTGTTAGTATTTGTAGTTATATAAATGAATCAGCCCCCATTAACATTACAGTTCAGTATACAAATCCATGTGGCATTGGAATCTTTCTGTGTAATAGGGCATTATATACTTAATATTCTCACGTTAGTGTAGGAAAAATATACTTGAATATAAATTAGCTGGCTTTAATCAGTAGAGTGTCCAAGTAGCTAAATAAGCTCTATTTAAACTCACTGTAAAAATATAACAGAAAATATATTAAATCTGACTTTGTGAGTGCATTGATTACCATTTGGGGATACATTCATAGAATTTAAGAGCAAACAAGTGTGTTAAAATATCTAATCTCACCACCAAGTGTCCTAAACCGTTTAAGTTCACCTAATCATCCTTGCATTGTGCATATTTCTTCAGCTGGAATAAGTCCTGTGGTTGAACTAAATAATCTCTTTGTCAGTGTATTGGTCAGGTATCCTAGTCATATATGTCAGTTGTTTGATTGATACATAAAACAATATAAACATTATTTCAAAAGAAATAAACTCCTAAGGAACAATATACTAATGGAATAACTTACTATGGACAGGATTTTTTTGGTGTATGAAGTTATGCTTGTATAAAATATTACTTTAATGGCTTGTCTGTTGTTTTTATTTTCTCAAATTGGATGGTTAAAACTGAAAGAACCTGTGATGACTGTACAAGAGAAATCCCCAAATTTGTGATTTTTTTCTTCCCCCAGGTGAAAAAAGATGTATAGAATAAATTTACCTTTTAGAGTTAGTGTTATACTGTCTAGAACAATATTATATAGCAGCAGTTCAAGTACTTCATCGCAGTAAAGAGAACTCTTTGGGGACATATGTACATATCATGAAACGTGTGAAATTTTGACGTCCCCAGAGCCACACTGTATTTGAGATGGCACTAACCCCAGATGTCTAGCTTGTATTAATGTTCACTGAACATAAAAATAGCTTTAGTTTCAAAACCAAATGGTAATAAATTGTTCATACTGTAGCTGTCACCGTAAGTGGTGTCTACAAACAGAGCAGCCTTTCATTAAGGGTAATATCTGTTAGAGCTTACACTACATTTAGAATAACTGATACAGCAGTTCTCTTCCATTACTTTTGATATGCATGTGGACTGAATATCTGACTTTTTGCAGTGATTTAAACATAGTTTTGCTGACTTCAGAGATGTTGTAGTGTTGAAAACTGATAGGGATTAAGATTTATTATTATTAGTCTTTAAAATATTTTAATGAATCTCAGATTGACTGTTGTATTTTTATAACCTTTTCATCCCTTAATGTATGGAAGGAGGACTACAAATAAGTCTTCCCATTCAGAAATTACAAGTGATCAAAATAATTTCAAATGGGTCCTTCTTCCCCTGTCCTTCATCATGTGAATGAATTTTGAGTACAGGCATGGAAGAAAAATTCAAAGTACACTTGTCTTTCATTCTAATGCTTCCTGACCAGAATATTTATGTGGTGTGCTTATTATATGCTTATATTATCAATTTTTCACATTATGTGACAATTTACTGCATTGTCTCAAAATAGAGGTTTTAGGAAAAGAAGCTCTTTGCTTCCTCAGATATTATTAGCTATATCTGGTCATGGTGCCAATTGGATTTTAAATACGCTGGATTACAGTGGAGCTCATGTGGAAGTACCTGTGACATTCACGTGAACACCGTATGAATTCTTAATCATCTGCAGGTTATAGTGAATACTAAATGAATTATTAAGATAAATGTAACCATATTCCATCTTTGTGATCAGGGCAGTTGTGTGAATAGAAAAGTAAGTGTGTCCTTGATAAAAACAGTAGGAGAACTTGTAAAATCACAATGCAGCATCTGTGCTGAAGAAAGAGATAAACTAGCACATTCCCAAAGCAACTGGGGGGGAAATGGAAGCATGCAGGCATGCTGCTGGCATATTTTGTGCGTATGTGTGTCTGTAGGTAATAGAATGAGATACGGAATATCACACTAAAATTTACACATGCCATCCCTAAGAAAGCTGATCAGGACCAGAGAGCTTGTGTTGTCATTTATTTGTATGTTGAAAATACACCATCATTGCAGGGTACGGAGAACAAAATGAGAATAAGAACAATTAGTCTTTCCTGGTTTTAGAATTATGTTGCTAATGAATTTATTCAGGACATTTGTGGGGGGAAAAAGAATGTGAGCGTATCGGTGAGTGGGTCAAGGCACTACGTGGGGAAGAGAAAACATAGGCAGTGTTAGTCAGCATTATGTGATACGAAGTGTGTGGAATTCTGGTTCTGCTGAGAAGCTTGGAGACTTCCTGTTAACTTATTTTATTCTTGGTGTTTGTTTCATAAACCAAAGCTCACTGGTGTAACTGAGAAGCCTTCTACTGTGGGGCAGATTGGACTAGTCTCATGGATGAAATCCCACTCTGCTGATGCATTGTACTTTTCCAAGCAAATGGGACAAGAAAGATAAAAACATTTTCACTGAAGAAAACCCAGTGAAACTGTAAAAATATTATCTTGCTGTTAGTATATTTTTCTGCCTATTTTATAAACTCTCATAAACTTTCCCCTACACACAATAAAGAAACTGAATGTCCAGGGAGACACTAACCTCTATTTCATTTTTGTAAGAGCAGCATTTTCACATTTACTTTTAAGTGATTTCAGTTGCTAGTAGTGTTTGGTGATTGTACGTATTTAGAACTGCTAAGGTTCTTTTGCTTTGAAATAAGCATTTGTGGAGAGTTTTGTGTATTCCAGCTCATCAAAGGAATTTCTTATTAACATATGTTGTACCTGAACCTTTGAAGATACAGTGCTTATTAGATTGGCATTGTGTACACATTTCATTATTAGTTGAGTCACCTTTATGTTATATTAAACTGTTAGTCATGAAAGTGATGTGCTGTACTTTCAGATTTGGGAGGGGGGATTGTTTCCAAGGAGAAATTTGGGAATTTCACAATTTGGGTTTTTAACTTTTTTTTTTAAGAAAAGTTTCTTTTTAATGCTTGACTTATGATCTGGTTGAAAGCTGTAGTTGAGATACCAGCAACTCAAACATATATCTGAAATACCCTTTGCCATCCAATAAGCTTTCTCCCCCTACAAGGAGGTCAAAAGTTCAGCTTCCCTTATTACTATGGAAAGAAAATTAATCATACTTATTGAGTACTTAACTGATCAATATTGCAATTACTTTAATATTGTATTTATGAGGATTAAACTTGTAATGTTAATAGTAACAAGTGTTACACACTTTCATTTATTGCATAGAAATAGGTAATTAACATACTGCTGTGTTTTGTGACTTTTTCAGATAAAACAGATTACACTTAAAGAATAACCACAGCTACTCTAAATTGTTACAGCTCCATTGGCTTTGACAGAACAAATATTTTGTAGATTTTATGTCTCAAACCCTGTAACATCTATTTGGCAAGCTCTTCTGAACACAGCCTGCAAAACAAAGATCACATGTTTATTCTTTTCCAATGGATTAAAGAGAGAGACTTCTTGAAGTTATCATTGAAAACAGCTCTTCATTAGGTGGAAATTGCTTTAAACTGTAGATGTTTTATGGACTTCAGCATTTTATATCAACATTGAAACTTGTTCTTAACACAGAAATTTCAATCCTGCTGCAAGTTTTAGAAATTTGAGTTGCTAATGTACTAAAAGGTGCTACAAAGATTCATGAAAGCATTTGAGTAGCCAGTTATTGTTTATACTTATGCAGTAAATCAAAAGGGAAAATTTTTGTACATTATTGCAGTTCTTATCCATGTTTTTTGAGGAAACTTGAAACTGAACACTTAAATTTAGGGACTGTTTTAGATTGATAGTATGTTTATTGGTGGAAGAAGTTTTGTGCCTTTAATAAATTGACTTTATCCATTAGTCTGTCCTTACCCTGAGTTACACTGTTACACTAAGGTTTATTAGTAGTTCTATAAGGTGCTTTTGGCTTGTTTTTTAAAGGCCACCTCTGTTGGACATTTAATTCTAATACCCTGAATTTATATCGCTAGTTCCTGTAGAGTGCCATAATGTAAAATGTGAAAGTCACATGTATAAATGTATAGCATATATGCTGTATATAATGATTAGGATTTTCCAGAGTTTTAAGGTTTTTTTCTCCATGATTTTAAAAGGACACAATTTTTCAGAAGTGCAGAAGATTTCGTCTCTGAAAATTATTTCCTTCAGGAATTCTTATTTAACCATTTTTTAAAATCTTGACACAAATGTATAGAGTTAGCTTGTACCTTAATATTGTATATCTGAACATAACAAAGTGGCAGAAACCTAGCAGATCAGATCAAGTAGCAGTGCTCTTAATAGTGAAGATATTTTGGTGAATCTCTTGTTATCTGGTTTTGCTGTTGATCTGTATTATCAGACATGGCAATTGCTACTGCTTAGGTTGTAATATCTCCAAGAAACTCTCTCTCTTAAAAAATACATGAGCATAAAATTAAATAGAAGTTTTTAATGATTTGCAAGTTTATGTAAATGACCAATTTGAAAAAGAACTTTATGTAATTGGACATATTCACTACTCGAGCCTAACATTAAGTGTTCTCTGCAAATCTCATTATATGCAGCTCATAAAAGTGTAATTAACATATTAATTTATATGCAGATAGCCATCTAAATGCCAAAGCATTTTTATTCAGCAAATTCCTTTCTACTTTTGAATTTGTATTGGGAAAAAAATGTGAAAGAAAACTTTACAGGGTCAGAATGAGAGGCATTCAAACTATCATGAATAACATTTTTTTGACTGTTCTTAGCAGATTCACTTTCAGTTGTCTGTCTTTTCAGGATGTTCTTTATAAACAAATTCAGATTTTTTAAAATTTTTTTGTTTTAGCATGACTGTGTAAAATATGTATGATTAAACTACTTAGTTCTGAATTTTGGTGGACTTTGCAAAGAGAATAAATTTCAGTTAAAATATATTGGTTTACTCTCTCCTCCTAATCCTATACTGTAAAGGCATCTACACATTCTTGCATTATTTCAAGAGCACGCTTAAGGCATGAACATAAGAACAAAATTAACGTGAAGTAGATCCCCTGATCTATTTTATCCCTTTGCAGTCAAAGCAATAAATAGAAAGGAGGAATAAGTAAGATAAGGGACAGAATTCTTATGTAAAGAAAAGTATAATATGCTTCTATATCAAATTCAGTGATTGTTAGTACAGATAATACAAAAATGAAGAGGGGATCTATGCTAAAATCCTTTGTATTTTCAAATTACTTTGTTTTATAAGGTTCCAGCTACTTTCTTTCTTGTTCTGCAAAATTACACAAACTTCTGTAAAATGAAAACAGAAAATGTTTTGAGAAATGTTTGTCAAAATATGAATAGATTATATTAGACTGATACAATCTATTTTAAAACTTTGATTTTCAAATAACTTTTCTAAAGTTTGAACATACAATGCTTAAACTGGTTGTATTATCTAGCTATGACTACTAATGAAGCAAAAATAACTGAGATTGTGGTATCTTATGAAATAAATATCTACAATGTTTTCTTCTAGTTAATTATAATTAGCTTAAGTCATACAATTAGACAGGTCATAAGACAGACAAATGGAGAGGGACAGTGGACGCAAAGTAAATATTCTTGAATTTTAAACCTCAAGTCTGTAGATATTTGCACACTGATTTGTCCACATTTCTGGTTTGTCACATTAAAAACATTACTTTAAAATTTTCCATATTCGTAAAAATCCAAATATTTTGGCCTAAAAAAAGGTGTCAGAACATGAAAAACAAACAGAAAACCCAATGTGCTTGGAATTTCCTTCTGTAGCCCTTCAAACAAAAGGAAGTACAATTCTCTCGGACATTGGTAGACTTATTTTTGTATTTATGTAAGGCATTGCTGTTTGAAGTCTGTCATTTTCTTTTTACTTTTACCTTGAGTGGCTGGGGTAATTTTTTTCCAAGTGATCAGCAAACAGTCTCTTTATTTCCTGTTTTTTAACATGCATGAAAGAGTAAATTTTAAGGCATGTTTCTAGAGACTTAAACAACCAGATAACCATTCTTTGAGTATTTTTTTTCTTTTTTTCCTGTTTTCCCTTTGACATTTGGTTTCTTATCACTACTGAGAATATAAGATTTTTTGATACAATTCCTAATCAAATCTTTTTTTTCCACAGTCTGTCTTGGTGCTTCTGTAGACTGCAGGTTAATACTTAACTACAACCTGATGCATTAATTTTCCAGAAATTTCACGTACATGTAACACAGGTGTAGGAAGAGTTACAGGAAACCATATCTTATAAATTTAAGTTGTAAATTGAAATATTTCAAGGATTTGAATAAGGTATTGAGGGCAAAAATATTTTTTTAATATATATATTTTTATTGTAGTTTACATAACAAAAATAACTGTGCACAACGTTCTCGCGAAGTTCTGTATTTAAAGAGGAAAATTCTGGTATTGAAAGTATGCATTTTAACTGCCAGGAGCTCCTGTTAAACTATGACTAAAAGGAATGGAGGGGAGGATGGAAATATCATCCTGTATTTTTTGTTGTTGTTCCTTTAGCCAATACTTTTCCAATTTTACACATTCATACAAACCCAGTAGCTGAAGATGAACATACTATAAATGGGCTGTCAAAAGCAGTTTGCCAAGCAACCTGATTATTTAAATGTTGTGATCTATTCTCCTACCATTCAGAGTTCTCCAAATAAATAAACCTTGTAAGTTATCTAAATCACTGATCATTTTGGGGTTAATGGATTTCCTGGAATTATTTACACATGAAATTATTAACTAGTATTATAATGATCTTGGTGAGCTACAGGAATATTATATGTATGTTAAAATTGAGATCTATTTGATATGCATTTTGAATGGATCAACAGGCATAATCTGACCTCTGTATAAGCAGGGAGTCAAATATGTGGGGGGTTGGTTTGTCTTTTTTCAAGGTGGCTGGTCTGGGTGACTAGTTTTACTGTCTGTGTAGTCATGAATGTCTGACTGACATGATTTACATTGGACTGCATGATAGAAAAAAAGGGCCACTGCTATAATTTTGGAATAAAGAACACCTGATCATAACATAATAAAAACTTTATTATTCAGTGTATGGTGACCTGGATTAGTATGTAATTTAGTTCGACATTGTTTTAAAATCCTTCTCAGTTTGTGAGTGATTGTTTTGAGAGCTGTCCATACACAGTTTTGTGTCATTTTTCTATCTCTAATGTCCATTTTACTTGTTCTTTATGGATTAACTTTTAGAAATCCAGGTTGCTATTTACCAGTCACTGTCAGTTGGAGCACTAAATGAAGGTGAGAATAGACTTTGGCTTGAGAGGTTGTCGTGGTTTAACCCCAGCCAGCAACACAGCACCACGCAGCCGCTCACTCGCTCCCCCCCACCCAGTGGGAT
>JAVKLA010000090.1:22660985-22680791 GCA_034782735.1 Sagittarius serpentarius
ATACCACACTGAAAACACAGCGCTGTACCAGCTACTAGGAAGACAATTAACTCTATCCCAGCCGAAACCAGGACAGAGGTATTGAAATACATTTCAGGGCTGCATAACAGACCATCTGTTGAGGTTGCTTGATGTTGTAGTTTAGAGTAGCTTCAGCACTGACTTATGTTTCTGTTGCCTTCTTTCCCTTCATTCCTCCCCTTTGATCTGCAAAAGTTGTATTTGGATTTTTTGGGGACAGGCTTTGAAAACTTGCTCTTTATTTTTTTTTACATCACTGTTGTTACCCACACTTGTTGCCCCCCAAAAAATTTAGAAAGGAATTGAATATGAGCATGTCATGTAATGGCAACAGGCAGCAGATCCTTGAATTTCAAATGCCAGAAAGGAGAGAGGAAATGCTATGCTTACTGTTCATTAACACAAGGCCAGACTGATAAAATGATTCTTTCATTTCTTTCTTCTTTCTACCGTGGATGGTCAAGAAGCTTAGCTAGCAAATGTTTTTGACATTACATGCTTCAAACTCTGCTGCTTTTGGTAAGATGCTTATTACAGTTTTACTTTCATCCTTTCTGCTTCCATCCTCAAATTACACATAATATTGAGGGTCAAAATTGAGAAATGCCAGATATAAATTAATGTTAATTTATTGTACTCCCTTAATGCATTCCTTAATAACATTCCATACTTTACTCCTTAGCAAGCACCTGCCTCATTCAGCACACAAAATAGATGTACTGTGGGAAACAATGAAAGGTAGAATACTTTAAATTGATCGAAATTTCTCTAATGCTTTGCACTGAAAAAATGAAAGAATAAAATGGAAAAGGTTGATTTGGCTTAGTAGAAATATTTAGCTTTGAAAAAAGGAAGAAGTTGCATGCAATTTAAAATAACATTCCTGGAGCTAATGGAAGACAAATTTTTGTGAATAATCAGTGACATCAATTAACCATATGCAGCAAAATTCTTGAATGTATGTGTTACTATTATGCTAAAACTATTTAGCAGATGCTTATGTAATTTTTGTGGCTCTTTGGTGAGTAGCTCTGGCCTAAAGAATTGCAGTTCTAATGATTATTTCTACCAGAAAGCCACTGCATCTGGTAACAGGTGCATGCAGAATTGTTACTTATATGAGAGTTTGTGTGTGGCATTCCTAATATGCGCGCATCAATTAGCATACATACTAAACATCTGCATTTCAGTTTTTCCCAACTATAGGAACTGTCTTTTAAAACATTCCTTTAGTGTTGGTACTTTTGCCCTACTCTCTTGGTCAGTATTTTCATCATTTGAAAAACAAAACAAAACAAAATCCCTTGGTAATTTCAATAACATACTTCTTGAAGAAAAGATACCTAATTTTTAGCTATTACATCACTTTGCAATACATGGTAGATGTTGACCTATAAAATCTTCTTTCTAACAATTTCTTTATAAAATTGCAGGAATAAAAATGCCTGCTGCTGCTATATCATTTTCAAGAAGTTTCTTAAATGCCCTGTAAGCTAGAACCTGAAGATTGCACTCCTTCAGACATTGTGAAGATGCAGTTGTTACTACACCTGCTCTAGCTATGTCTAAATCTCATTCAAAAAGTATGAGTAATTTCTATTCTAATTCCTTATCCACTTATCTGTTACAGCATTCGTCAGCAAGTGTGTTGTTTTGTTTGTGTACACTAAGTAATGAAGTTAATGTTTTGATTTAAATGGAAATTGGCAAATTCAATTATTGGGTCCTTCTTTAAACTTTTTTTCTTAAGTTTCATGTATCATTTTCTGGAGAAGATATTTCCATATATTTGGGGTAGTATGTGGAAAAATTGAAATATTTTAATAAATATAATAGCATCTCCAACCCTAACTTGAGTAAAAAGCAATGAGGAAAATTCTTATAGCAAATATTGAGCCAAATATAGCTATTGAAAAGCAGAAGTTGCAGGAAGTTCAGCTATTAAATGTCTTTTTGAAAATTACCCAAGTAAACCTTATATTTAGATTACATATTTACTTTTTAAATTGTATGGGTTTTTTCTGCCACTTTCTAAAAGGACAAATTACTGTCTTTCAGGACATGGTGAGAGCATGGTTATAAATCAATCCATTTCTTTTACATTGTAAAGCAGACCAGAGGGAGAAAAGGCCAGCTGGGTGAATGTGTCAGCTCAGTTTAATTCCTAGGCTTCTGCTTCCTTACTGTTGCAAGCAATGTATGTTACAAGAAGTATGAGGGATACTTATTCTGCTCTTGCAAAGAATAGCTCTACCCTTCAAAAAATAATCCTAATAAAAATCCCTTCTAGGGTGTGTCCTGAAGTATATAGTGATTTTATAGGTAAGTATTAAGAGTCTATGGAAATATCTTTCTTTTCTAAAAACTTGTTCCTGAGGATATGAACAGCTGCTGGTTTAAACTTTGTGAAAGAAAACATTTTCTTCAGCTTTAGCTGCATTTGACTATTTCAACTTTCCACTTATTTCACTGTGTAAAAATAATTATTTGGTCAGTGGTATTTATGATTCATATGGTGATTTGCTCCTTTACCCTACCCATGAATATTGGATAGTAAAATTCTTCTGTTTACTAGCCTCCTCTCACATTATTTAAATTATTAAGGTTAATTTAAATTAGTTAGAACAGATTGCTCAGGACCTTGACTATTCAAGTTTTTAATATCTCCAAGTGTAGATATTCAACAGCTTCTGATCAGCCTGTTCCACTGCGGCCTACACACATGCTAATAGTTATTTTTTTTCTTTATTAAACCAATCTGGAATATCCCGTGTTCCAACCTGTTTCCATTGTTTCATGTCCTTCCACTCTGCACTGCTAAGAAGTCTGGGTCTATCTCTTCTGTAGCTTCCAATAGCTGTAGAGAGCATTAGGATCTCACCCTTAGCTGCCTTTTCTTAAGGCTGAACAAATCTTTCTCAGATTTTCCTTGTATTATGCCCTCCATGGTCTATTGTAAAACCCTGTCACAATTTTCATTCTAAAAGAAGCATGTCAAGTAGGAAAATTACTTAAAGTTGAGCAGCTTTTGGTGAGTAGCATATGCTACTAGTCTTCTGCTTATGGAAAACACTAAAAATGCTCGGGCAAGTAAATAACAACTGATGTCTTGTGTAGGAAACAAGACCATAAATGTGTACAGATTGGTTGCCTTTCCATTCCTATCACCGTACTGTCAGCAGACAAACTGGTAGTTTGTGGGTCTTTCTTGTAGTATCATCACTTGAAAATGTGGGAAAATTTCTGAGTAGCAATAAAATTGCCCATTTTTCATCTGAACAGTTGACAAAAATACATAATATTCATTTTTGCTGTAAACCCAAACTCCTCTGTAGAATAAGCAAGATTGGATTCTACTGTTACAGGGATGAGGAGAAAGGGGAAAAAAGCAGGGGAGAAATAAAGGGTTTGGGTACAACCTGTCCATGGAGAGCAGTGGAGAAGGAAGAATTCTGGAGAGCTAAGCTAATTTCTTCTGCAACTATGGAAATATGTGGATGAAGATAATCATTGCTGCAAGCAGAAAATGCCTGCCCTCTTCATCATTCCCTCCCATAGAAACAAGTCCTGACACTTCCCATGGAAGCAACAACAGCAGCCTGTAGACAACTGAGCTGCAGCCCTTCCAATATGCTTCTCAGTCTGTCCTTCTAGACTACCTGTTTTGCCTGTGCAGTCAACTCTCCATTATTCCTTTTGATGCCATTTTTTTTTTCCTCACAAATTCGCCTTTTCCAGATCACAACAGGATTCAAAGAGGAAACAGGTTTGAAGTTGATAGCAAAGAAACAGTTTTGAAGTACACAGCATACCCAAAAAGCAAGCCCTTTTCACATCTTTCCCTCTGGCCCCACTCCCAATACTTTTTCCGATTCCTTCACTTTCTGCTCTACATTTGTTTCCATTCTTGTGCCATACAGTTTCATTCACAAAGAGATACGCTCTGAGCAATCAGTGCTCTACCACTTACGTCCTCAGGGAAGCATACAGGGCCTCACAATTCTCATACTTTGCCAGTCTAACCATTTTCTGTTTCATGTTGCTACTGTCACAGCTGTCGTCTTCCAGTTGCTTATCATGAAAGAACATAGGTTCTGAGTCCATTGCTGGCTCTTGTACTTGTTAACATAATGGGATTCCATTAATAAACTGATCAATCTCCATCTTAAAATGTTAATAAGTCAAACAGTAATGAGTTTGTAAAACGTGTTATGCAAAGATATGGCTACATCCATCAAGTTGAGTGAGTTTTTTTCAAGTAGTTTGCAAGCTATTTGTACTGGAGTGTTCTGCTTCTCTCCCAAAGTACCTAAGTCTGCCATTATGCAAGATATAGGTGGACTTTTGAGGCAGTGTGGAAAATGAAGTGTGCTCCTTTTAACTTTTTATATCTCTTCACATACATGATTAATTGACCTTATGGTATGCTTTCCATGGTATGGAGGTTTATGTATATAACAGGTTAAATTTGCTTCCAAAAAGAAGGAAAGGATGGGGCAAGGGGGAAGCTTTTTCTGACTGGAAGAATTCCTATTTTGAAACAAATTTATTTTCTTGGTGTATTTTAGCACTCTGAGTTTGGAAACAGCTTTTGTATCGTGCCCACCTTATGTGGAATATAGCTGGCCAAAGCACAGAATCCTTGTGTACTTGCCTTTCTGTGTAGCAATTGCAATCATAGTTTCTTTGACAGCTGATAGATGATACTTGAACTACAGGAGCAACCATGTCTTCCTTGTTGCCCTTCCAAAACTGTTATACTTGAGCATCACAGTTAAGTGGCTGGGTAAGAAAAGTCCAGGAGAAAGCAAGAGGTGCATAATTCTTCTTGACTGGAGGAACTATAAAATAACAGACAAAAGACATTAACCCAATTGTGATCAGTACATTCTTCTTGACAATTATTTGATGGTGCTTTCCTGCCAGATGTGGATGATTGGGTGTTTTGCTGTTGGGTTATTTTTTTTTTTTTCTCTTCCTTGTCTGTCATACTTATCATCAAGATAGATTTCTTTATACCTTGTAAAATGTGTGAGATGGCTCTTCTGTGACAATTATTACTGAGCTTGCCATGTCAGTCTTTGATTTACATGAGAAATAGCCTATAATGATAGCTGCTGTAGAAGACTGGTCTGAAGTAGATAAAAGGACTAAGGAAAAAGTCAAAGAATTTCTTTCCAATTTCAAGTTGGTTAAATAAAGTTTACACTCGGATTGCTATTTCCTCTCCAGCTGGCCTACGCTTTAACCTTTATTAAGTCATAGGAACATACAAAAGATTGTGTCAGTTTCAGTGCAGGAGACAACCTATTCACTTTTGGGTAGCTGCTTATGGACCAATATCAGAGTGTTGATAGAAAAACTGCAGAGAAGAAAAATGTTCTATTTCTGGGTACCAATAAGAAGGACAGTAGTAAGAATGTCTGAAAAACAGCAGTGAAATCACTCATACTGAATTATATACTTTTGTGAAATTCTGCCAGTTCAGATTTAGTAGAATGATCTAATTTCAGTCTTACCATGTATCAAAAAATCTGTAGTGGGATAATATCTAGGTATAGACATTTATTATCTGAGAGATTCCTTTGTGTTATTATTTAAGAAAAATATCTTAATACTTGAAATATTAGTGTTACTTGAGTTATGTTTCTGTGGATCAGTTTATGTAGTTTTTACTTAGTTTTTTTGTAAAGGTTCATAGTGTTAACATGTTGCTACCTGAGCCTTCCAGAGCTCTTCTGAAACCCGGAAGTCAGACATGAGGAAAATTTGTCCATTTTATGTTAATCAGTCCAGATCTCTAGTGCTGTCTTAAGGTCTCAGAGATATTTACAGGATCTAAAGAATAATATTTCTAAATATTGTTTGGAAGTAATCCCCTGCAAGTGAAACTTGGAAATCTTATTCTAGTCTTGTACTCTATAACAGCAAGTGATCAGCAACTTGGGGGCAAAACTTAAATCAGAAGGTTTTCTGGGTTACCCTTATTTCTTAAATAACATACTAAGTTGCCTGACTGCATACCTTGGAGCTTGCTCTGAAAAGTTGTGTCAAGGAACTGCATATAACCCTCTTGGGAAGAAGCTTGGAATGTCTGCCAAATCTGTGTAGTCCAGTTAATTCCAGTGGAAACACTACACCTCTCAGAAATCTATTACTGGTAATAGTATCTGGCATAGCTGGTAATACTTTAGCCTTTTACAAACACATCAACTAAGGGGAGTTACAGGAATCTTCTTTGCTTATCTTTAGTTTAAACGAAGAGACACGAGGAGATCAACGCTGAAAGAAAAACTGGGACTACAAATTTTCACCTTTGTGTTTGTTAACCACATAAGAAGGTTCTGTCATGGAAGGTAAGAGAATTGGTGAAGAAAAGGAAGACTGGGTAAGAGAAGTAGTTGTCCTGGTTCCCCCACAAATACCCTTTCTCTCAGAAAACTGATAAAAACAGTCTCTGAGCCAAAACTGTTTTTCCAGGGTTACCTATTTCATACGTGTGGGTTATTCAGAATGAACTTATTACCACATTTACTGTGCTACCTGGGTTTGGTTGATTGGTTATTTTTTTTCCTCATCTTTACTACATTGAGTCTGAAACAATGTTTCATTGTATCTCAGGAAATATTTTCTAAAAGCATTTAGTGGATGATATCTAAGAATAAATAAGTTTGAGGCAATCATTAGCTGCTCCAAACAGTTCCCAAATGGACAAGGAATTTGCGTTAGAAAGAAAAGATCCAATATAAAAGTTATGTAATCTAATTAGGAAATACTTTGTGAATCTTGAGTTCATGGACTGTTTGCCTTATTTACCAATGAACCTAATTAAAAAGATCCCTGAAGCAAAAAAAAAAAAAAAAATTAGGGATGACAACTGTTAAAACACTGTACAATTGCCAAAAAAAGTGTTAAAAAAGCTCTACTTTAAGTCTCCAATTCTGGAAATAGTCCTGACTTTTAGGATGTAATATTCCAGAAGAAAACTAGTACAATTATGCATCCAGTCTTTATTTTTCAAAAATTTGGAGTTGCTGTGATTCATTATTCAATGCTAGATTTCAAATGACAGTAATGGCTGTCTTGATTGAGCTTAATCAGATGGGTGATTCCACAGCCTGTGGTTCTTGACCTTTCTACCCCTTTATGATTATTAGTTCTTCCCCATCAACATATTAGTATGTCAGCTCCTTTGCAGCACTTCTTGATGGGTTTGAAATATTTTTAGTCAAATAATTTGTTAATCTTCTGAGTATGATACTTCTGCTTCTGTTTAGTTCAAATCTATGCAGATATTGTCTTTTAAATTGATTTGAGTATATGACTATATAGCTCAAAAGAAAAGAAAAGCATTTTACCTGTAGGCTACCCTACTTCACCCTTATCACATTATTCTCTCTTCAGAAGTCTGGAGGAATTCCTAGGACTAACAAGAGGGGCATAATTCAACTATATGTCTTGCATTTAAACTATTCTGCTAGGGAAGTTAAACCAATAGTCAAGTACTTGAAAACTAATTAACAAATACCCTACTACTATTTAGTATGCTTTACAGACACCGAGTGCACCTTCTGAGATGTTTAATTGAGCTGTTTAACAAGTATTTAGGATGGTTTCTTTTACAGTATCTGGAATGTCAGATCCTTACCAACACAGAATCTCTGCTATTTAGTCTGTGTTGTGAGTAGTCTTCTGTCTCTGATATAAGTCCAATGCAATAGTGAAAATAGTGAATTTACGTTTTTGGGGGGGGGAGTGTGTGCTAAAATCTGTGGACAATGAACAGCAAGCAACAATGATGTGATGTCATGTTTTAGTACAGATTGCACCAACTTGTCTGAAACATCTGGTGCGCCATATTTGAAGTTAATAGGATCAAAGTTTCATTGGTATGCATACTGAATTTGGAAGAAATTAAAAAAACTCAGATATGCCACACTTGATGCCGGTATCCTTCTCCTTTTCTTTTACCAATATGGCGTCATCTGTTTCGTAATCTTTCAAAGTGCCTTTGAATTGGAGCAATAAGGTTGAGAATAGAATCCGTTTCATTAACATAATGAGTTTTCTGAAATTACATGCCTGGATCATCTTATCCTGTGCAATGGATAACTTGTTTTTTTGTAATGTGTCATTTCATTCTTTTGAAAAACAGATTTGATTTTTCTTCTGGTGGTCTACATGACTTCATATGCTCTTCTGAAGAGGCATTAACATGTCATGTATCTTTCATGTGCCTCTATCCTCCCTTTGACATTAGTTTTTGAATATATAAATACCTTTTGATATTACTGACTTGTATATCAAGCCAATTTAGTATTTTCTATTACTGAGCAGAATGCTGCAAAAATACCTAGTTTCATAAGTATAGCACCACAGATATTACAATTCTGCACTTTATTTGTTCTCCTACTAAAATACACAAAACAACATGTTAAAAATGTCTCTTCATAAGCAAAATGAATTATACTGTATGCAACCAGAATTAAACTTGAGCTTTACAACAATACATAGATATTAAAAATAAAAGGGAAGCTAAGCTTTAAAAGGTTTCCAGCAGAAGTCTGCTATGCTTCTGTGCATACAGAAGACCCTTTGTCCATTAAAATTATCTGATTCCAGTGTGAAAGACAGCATAAAATTCAGGTGGTCTGGGTGATGCTGAAAAACTTTAGAGCATTTGCTGTTCTTGGGACCTGTCATCTTATGCTGATTCACCTGCAAAGAATTATGCACTTTGCCTTCTGCGTTTTGGTGGAAATCACTGAGTAGCCTGAACTAGAGGGAAAGAAAACTTCCCCTTGTCTATCCAGTTGTCAGAGCCAGCTTTCTGACTGAACAAAATACAAATATGGTGGAATTAAATTAACATGTGCAGGAAGTATTTTAATACAGACTTTCGGGTTTATATCACAAATGACTTACATGTTCCTTTAAAAATGAGAAAAATGTGCCATTACAACAACGTTCTTTTTGCTTCATAAAATTTATGCCTTTGAAACCATTTTTGTTAAAGATGGTTATGTGCCTTTAAACTTTCAAAATTTTTTCATTGTTTTTGACCTGCAATTCAGCCACAGCTAAAATTTTTATAATAAAATCAGGGGATGTTATTGTTCTTAAGTTGGTTAACGACAATTTGCGTTACTAAGCAGTGAGGCTATCTTGTCCCTGTTTTCTTACTGGGAGAAGATTATAACTATATATATTTGTCTATCTGACATAGGTACTGTGGATAGTCTGGGGCCTTTCACTCCCGCTTCCAGGGAATGAGAAAGTTTCAGTAGTAAGCTGTCAGAGTCAGAATTGAGATCACTACATGGAATATCACCAGATAAGTTATACTTGAGTTGCTTTAAGTATATGATCCCCAAAAAATTACTAAATGTTTCAAAGCCAGGAATGCAGTTTCATTTTTAATGCTAGGTTAGGAATGGTAGGAATTCCTAAATGTTAGGAATAAAAAAGTAATCAGTAGTTTAGAAATTGCCCAAGGCAGGGTTGAATGTAGCTCTGGGAAAAAAAAAAAAAAGTATTTTCTCCAAAGGCTCTATTGTAGTAGAAAAGCAAATCTGATTTTTTTCTAACTCTTGTAACTTTATCCTTTCACGATATCTGAAGAAGCTGTGGTGCCTGCAGTCTCACTAATTTAAGTTTCTTACCTGTTCTTGCCAATCCTATCATGCAGCAGGACAGGAAAAAATGTTTGTAGTAAATGATGTACTCATTAAGTGGAATATATTACAAAGCTGATATGTTCAATTGGGTAGTCCAATTAAACTTAGGGTTAAAGGAATGAACTAAAAGACCCAAAGGTGTTTAACTTTGTTACATATATCACAGGCAAAGCACCGTCAAATTACTGAGAGTAAATACTGCAAGATACTGTCTTTCAGCAGTTAGCCAGATAAGTAGTAGCCCATTTTGAGTGACGACTTTGGTTTTCTTTTTTTAATTCTTTTTTCCAGTTACAGTGGGTTCAGTTTGGTAAACTGATTCGTGTGATTTACGGGTTTGCAAGACCCATCTATGAGTAAGCTCTGGTTTGGTGTACTAATCATCCTCAAGCTTGACTTCATAAAATAATACTGAATGCTGTGCTCATGAGTTAGTTTGATGTGGTATCGCTACCCCTTTTTTATTCACTTTTCATGTCGTGTGGAATAATACTCTTGAGAAGAAAAGCACTTCATTTCACTGTGCTAAATGCAAACGGATTTTTATTTTTTTACTGGTTATTAAGAAGTTAGAACATAGCTCTACAGAATTAATTATCTAAAGAGTTGGTAAATTTCTGAAATGTATTTTATTTCATCTGAATATACATTTTCAGTCCTATCTGGTTTCTGAAAAAGACTAGAGGCATATTGGGTGTATTTCATGCATTAATTGCAATCTTGCGCCAATGTACTTGCTTAGAGAAACTTCCAAATTGATTAATCTTTTGTAAAAATATTTGTATAAAACTTGTTTCTCCCTGAAAATGCTGCTCGAGCAAGCAAAAAGTTAATCACCTTATGTAACAATCTGTGTTTCAATGAATTCCATAGGAAAACTGCGTGCTAATAGAGATATAACTGTATAGCTAAATGGCAGAGGTAATATACTTTTAAAGATATACTCAAATTTCTGTGCTGTAGACTTGAGGGATTCATGCAAGCTGTCTTCAAAAATACTTTGGCAATGCTAAACACTTTTAGAAATGGTAAAATGTGCCATTTTTGAAGAGCTATAGTATGAAGAAGAAACTTCTATAGTATGAAGAAGAAACTTCGAATAAATAACACTCATTATTAGTCAGTAGAATTAGATTATTTGGGTAGCATCATTCAATTAAAATACTTAGTATTCAGTGTTCAGTATTCAGTGTTCAGGAGACAGTTGTATCTGCATTTTGGCAAAGTTTAATAGTTTTCCTTGGATAAGTATTATTTACAGGTTACAGTAAAAGTACCTTCTGTTAGCACATATGCTGATAATTCTTTATAATACTAGTCTGTGGAGCATGTAAAGAACTGAGTGCGTACAAATCACTACTATTCTCTAATGTGCAAATCACCACAAATCTTTAATGTGGTATTTCCTGTGTATATGTACCAATGTGTACCAATGCTATGTTCAAACATGTGAATCTCAATGTGAGCAAAACTTGAGACACTAATGTATGTTTCTTCTTACCAATTGGCTTCAGTTCACAAACTTTCTGTAATATCCTGTGGTCTTGAAGACACTGCAGTTTGTGTTGGTATGACAATATGTGTTGCAAGCTTTAAATAGATAAATTTTAAAGGTAAGATTTGTTATTACTGATTAGTAACAGCCTTCCGTTAGACTGAGAAAACAATATTTTGTTTCTATAAAAGGAGTTTTCATACCGTCAGAGCTTACACAAATAACTTTATTAAGGTCACAGAATGAGTTTGGGGGAGCTGAAAGTAAGTATTCAGACTTCCAGTTATTCTATGACTATGTCCAGAGACAAAATGAGATCACTGGAATACAGATGAAGGTGAATCACAGAATCATAGAACGGTTTGGTTTGGAAGGGACCTTAAAGATCACCTAGTTACACCCCCCCTGCTATGGGCAGGGACACTTTCCACTAGACCAGGTTGCTCCAAGCCCCATCCAGCCTGGCCTTGAACGCTTCCAGGGATGGGGCATCCACAGCCTCTCTGGGCAGCCTCTGCCACTGCCTCACCACCCTCACAGTGAAGAATTTCTTCCTAATACCTAATCTAAATCTACCCTCCTTCAGTTTAAAACTGTTACCCCTTGTCCTATCACTATATTCCCTGATAAAGAGTCCCTCCCCATCTTTCCTGTAGGCCCCCTTTAGGTACTGGAAGGCCGCTATAAGGTCTTCTCAGAGCCTTCTCTTCTCCAGGCTGAACAACCCCAACTCTCTCAGCCTGCCTTCATAGGGGAAATGTTCCAGCCCTCTGATCATCTTCATGGCCCTCCTCTGGACTCGCTTCAACAGGGCGAATAGAGCAAAGATAAGAAATAAATGAGTACTGTTTAGACACAGTATAGGTACTTCTGACTGTTGAAGACAAATGTTTACATAACATTTTGCATTTAAAGATTTTTTTTCTTGATAGTTTTGTGATACTTTTCTTTAACAGGGCTTTACTTAGTGACAGCAAGAAGTTTTTTAAGCGTGCCATCTTAGGAAATGCAACTTCCTTCTGTTCTCGTAGTCATCACAAATTAAATATTTGATTAGATTCGGCAAGAGTAATTTATCTTTACTGAGAGAGAAAACCTTATCTGAGTTGTTGATTTGTATATTTTTAAGAAAGTGTGAAAGATGAGAAGTTTATAAAATATACACCAAGGTAATACATGGTTGCATGGTTGAATATTACTCTGTGTGATACATCACGTGAGATGCAGTTAAATTTTCTTCGTTATTTTATTTAGTTTTAGAAAGTAATTTTTGTATACTCCAGGTTTTCTGGATTTTTTCCCCCTCTCTAAGTCTGTGCAAAATGCGTGTGGTATGTTTTATAGGTTAATGTAGAGGCTTTATTTGTCTTTTTAAGCACTAAATTAGCCCTTTTAATTAGCATCTTCCAGAAATAAGATAGATATATATATATATAACGTTCTTTACCTCAAAATATAAATACTCTGGGATTGCTTATTGTTATAATCTCTATCATAATTTAGTGATCTTGTCCCACAGCTGGGAAAAAACGCATGAAACAAAGTGTAATCCCTTTGAAAATACATTTCTGTAGAGTTGACAGTGTGTATTCTTGATATGTAGATAATTGCTAAATATGAGCAGAGCCATATATTAGACAGAGCTTCAAAGTTCATTTTCCCATAAATTATTAAATTTGTTATATTTTGAAGTGTAATTTTTTTCTGGTAATTTAACACATGATTTTTCACAAGGCTTAAATACATACTTGTATTTTTACTTATTAAAATATATTAATCAATAATATGCTTGTACCAGTGCACAAAATAACAGAAGAGCATACACAAGTCTTCTCCAGAACAAGGCTTATGCTCAGGTATTTTGAAAAAAAATATTAGTGAAAGCTTATACTTACGTGTTATCATGACATTTTCTTACTTACGGGTTTTGTTTGGTTTCTGAAATACTAAATGTCTGCAGTCAACTGCTGAAGACACCTATCAGTGTGTTCAGGTAATATCCAGCATGTACATGCAAGACACCAGCTATGCATTTTTTGTACATGCTTTGCTATTATGTGCAAAGATTTTGCTTCTAGTGAAATAAGTCATCTCTGTCACCTCTTTTGTGATTGGCTTGGTAGATTTATGTAGCCTTTCCAAGGTTATGTTTCTCTGAGTACCAGAGCAGCATCAGAGATGGTACCTTGCAGGGTATGCTGTGAGCAGATGAGATGCACGGTTGAAATTCCAGTAACTTTTCAATAGTGGACAACAGAAATTACTCATGAAGAGCTTGCTTTTTGATCCTCAAGAGTAGAGTTGAACTTGAGAAAGATGAACTCAATGGGGTGAAAAGCATCAAGCAGATCTTGCCACTGGGGATTAATGTACTACTGTTGTTGTTGTCCTGGAGGTGCATCTCTGTATAGGCTGTCCCCTGCCCATGTTTTGATCTGTTCTTTTTTTCCCTGTAGAAAATCTTATTACTGGGGAGATAATAAGAACCAGTAGTGCATCTTTACCCGGATGAGTCTGAGAAACAAGTAGAAGGGAAGTCCTGCTCTTGTGTACACACACATGCACATGCACGTGCACATGCAAACACACAGATTGATGATTTCATTTAAAGGCATAGTCTATTTTAAGACAACATATGATCTGAATTATAATTCATCTAATGAGTGATTTAATGTAACTCCGAAACAGAATATGACATTGTCTATTTTCCAGCTAGAAACTTCTATCTGGGAAGTAGACAGCAGGAGAAGTGGAATCTATCTTCTTTGGTTCCATGAATATATGAATAAAGAATTTTCATTAAGATGGTCTTAGTTGTAAAGGGAATTCGGAATGATATTTATTATTACCATTTAACTCGCAGGGAAAACATGAGGAAATTTTTTTGTAAGATTCAACCAATCTAGAAAAAGATTATTTGCTGATATTAGTTCATCATGAACGGACCTTCATTTTATTTTAATGCTGGTTGTATGCATTTCAGTAAAGAAGTTTAGAAGCTATGCATTAAAAATTGATTATATTAAATTTAGTTTAACTTGGTTAATAAAAAAAGGAAACTGTTTATGAGAAACAAGTTCACTTAGAAAACTCATGGAAATATTTGCAGACTTTTTATGTTAATCTTTAATTGACACTGTTCAGGGGCTTTTCTAATGAAAAGAAGGAATTTGGAAAAAAACAAAAAAAATCAATTAATCATAAAACTGAGGGGACATAATGCTGTCTTGAATTATGTTTCACAACAGGTT
Organism: Sagittarius serpentarius; assembly: GCA_034782735.1. Lineage (NCBI taxonomy): Eukaryota > Metazoa > Chordata > Aves > Accipitriformes > Sagittariidae > Sagittarius > Sagittarius serpentarius. The sequence continues at coordinate 22,675,430 of JAVKLA010000090.1, forward strand.
CATGTTTTAGATAATGATTTTGATTGATACTGTAGGAGTTAGCATTGTAAACTTTCTATTGCTGAAGGATACAGACAGTCAAAGCTACTAAAACAAAACATAAGCTTTTATAGCTAGAATGGAGTGGCAGCATGTAATGAGTCTGCTGAGTGTTTATACAGTGTAGAGTTCCACAGTGAAATGCATCTTACAGGCATTATAAATCAATTTGTGTAATGGAAAACAAACTACAGGCAGTTGCTCTCTGGAATTTATGTATTTTTATTCTTTTGTTGCTGTCTTTACAAACTTAATGGGAAAGTCAAAAGAACACATTATGTCAAGTAAACACACTGAGGGCCTGTAGGGCAGTCATAAAGGTGTTTAAATAACCATCTCAAGTGTATGTGATTAGTAGAAATCACATTAGTAGAAAGTTGAAAAATGTGTTGTACTTACTCTATAAATACACTTAAACCAAACAGACTTCCTGATCCGTCAATATGGCCTTTATTTTTTCTGATCCTAATGTCATGAATGTCTGAATTGGCAAAACTGTTGACATACTCTATTTCTGGCTTTACTCTGTGACATAGTCTGTGCCCTTTACTTATCAGCTTTACCGTCAGTCTGCAACTCGTGACCCAACTGAATTTTCTTCAGAATTTACAATATTCAGATGCTTAGTATTACTGCTTCTTTCTTGTTTATGTCATATGAAAGAGAACTATGTACAAACAGGGACTTTATTTCACCTACTGACTTCAATTTTTCAAGAGAATTCTTATCTATTGTTATAAAATGTAAAATATGTATCTGTAGATTATCATTTCTCTTTCTCAAAGAGAAATAAGCTACTGTATTACAGTAACTGACTGTATAAGCTACTGCAAGGTGAGAAGAGACAAAAAAAGCACAATTAAGTGAAAAATTCATGTAGGAACAGGAAGTATGAAATCTTTTAGGGACCAGAACAGTAAATCCAAATTTAGTTCTCTTAAATGGTTGTGAGTGTCCCTAAAATAATGTATGCCTAGTTGTATTACTTAGTCAAAATTCCATAAGTTAAAGATTAAATGTAAGCTTGATGATTAAATTACTTGTTAGGTATTCAGTATGCCTATATTACGTTTTAAAAGAAATCTGTTGAAGTTATTTTGTTTTAGACTTGAGGGCCAAACGAGTGTCATGTAGGGAATATTTTTCTTTCAAAATGTTTCAGAACTGATAATATTTAATTCTGGTAGGATTTTTCAATATTTATTGTGACTTATATGGTAACGTGAGTCTAAATATTGCCTTCAGTGCTGTGATCTTGACTATGCTGTAGTCGTGACTGATTGTTGTCTTTAAAAGTCTAACTAGTGCTATCCTCTGATCACATACCTCAGAATATGTAGTGCAGCTATTCAGCACTGGAAAACTCTTTCTTATTCTAAAGGCCTACCAAAGCCAGAAATAATTGCAGGTTTTATCAAAGTGAAAGAACAGAATCTCATTATATATTTAATCAGTCTTGTTTAAAAAGTAGAAATTGAAAAAATACTCCATAATGTTACAAACTAAACATCAGGGTAGCCGCTGATAACTCATTGTAATGGACACCTTATCATTGATAAAACTGTATCTTGGACTGTGTATGACTATTTCACTAAATGAGAAAAAAAATGTGGCACAACAAAAGCTACTCTTGCTAGAACCTTTTTACCTTGGAGAGGAAGTCAGTATAGACAATATACCAAGCAGTGATGAGGCTCACTCTGTTAACCCTAACTCGCATTTCATTTTCAATTACTGTCACTCCCGAGAAACTGAAGGGTAAGATGTCGATAATAAGACGGTTTCCCAGTCTACCAAGCTGTCTGTATGCAGACTGAAGGAAGGGGTTTTTGATGATTGTGTGAAGTAATTGCATTGTGTTACATCTGAGATACAACTGCAGCTTTCCTGGGAGAGGTAAGAGCGAGATAGTTGCTTCACTGACCATGTTTAGAGCAGAGATTTGCCTCTGATTTTCTCTTTCCCCAGATGACTGTTTCTAGAACAACTATCTGACTATTCCATGATGGCTTGCTTTCTGGTTTGCTGATCCAGAAGGTCTTTTCTCAGTGTTTTATTTTGGTAATCTGTATCAGTTTTAACAAGAAGTTTCCATTTCAATGAATTAATATTCTCTATAATTAAAAAAAACATTTTGTAAATAAAAAAAATAAAGCTGCTTGCTTTCCACACAGTGTTTTCAGAGCAGTTGGTGGGGCTTTCTTTGGTATTTTTGTCGGGTTTTTTAAAATGTCTCTGAAATTTCTTTAGCTAGCAGCGATGTTTTAGATTTGCTTTGTAAGTCTTTTTTTGACTTACCTAAGCTGAACAGCTTAATAAAACAGGGTATTTCTGAAGGTAGTGGGACTGTTTAGCTAAGGAAAGCTGTAAGAGAACAATGCAGTCATAACAAAGTGATTTGAGAACTGCGCTGAAGGCAAAGAAATTGAGGGTAACGAAATCCATCAGGGAGGTGAAAAGGAGATGTGTGTGCCTGAGGTTTATGTATTTCCATGTGAAATGTTTTGAACTTCAGTTTTTTTGACATGTTGTACCTTCAAGCTACAACATATGTATGACAGTGGTAGGTTCATCAGATGCTAGGAAGAATATGTTAATATACTTAGGTACAAAATGTTCAAAGCTGGAACCCTAAAGGTGAGCCATGTTTTTATAGATTTAGGTATTCAACGTAGAAAACTTTGGTCATAGCATAATATGTAGTTATATAATATTATCATACATAATTATTTATGTAGTCAGCTTTCATCATATGCTCAGAAGATAATGTCCAAACAGGACAGTGAAGGACAAACAGTGGTTTGGAAAAAAGCAGTATTTCTATGTATTGTCAGCCCTGCTGAATGGCTGGTCGTAGGTTTGGTGGGTTATTCTCATTCTCTCTCTCCCTCTCTCTCCCCTGCCCCCTTCCTTGTCTCATTCATCTAGCAGCAGCAATTATATCGAATTACTGCTGCACTGTGTGTTCTTTTGATCTTCCAGTGCTCTCTACACAATATTTTGTTAATGCTTTTGAAAATAGCAAATCACATGTCCATTATTGTATTTCTGTGAAAGAATATTTGAAATTTTTCAAAATGCAGTGGACATTTATTTGACTTTCTCCTAGGAAGGACCTGTATTGTGTAACACCTGCAGAGGCCAGCTGACCCTACTTTTGTCAAAACAGGCAATCTGGTGGTACAGAATGATCCCCTGAATTCTTTTTAGAGTTTATTAGGAGGGTTAGAATGGAGCCCTAGATTCTTTATGAAGTGATCACTTCAGTAGATGGTGTACACATGAATGCAGTGCACGTAATTCATAGCCCTCTGGAACAGACTATTCCTTTTTGAGACCAACCCTATTGCACTGGAAGAGTTGGGGGAGATAAAAAGGTACACAGTCACAATATTAGTGAATGTCATGGAGTGGTTTAACCTCTGGGCTCTCAGCCTTTCTCTTTCCCCCTCACCAAAACACCTTTCTCTTGGTACTGAGTAATAGCACTATGATACCTTGAAAAGGAAGTAATCGTCTGGCATCAGGGATTCCAATTGATAGAAGGAGAATGCAGTACTGAGAGATTACATTTTTGGACATACATAAACAACTAGATTTGTGATGTCAGTGAGAAGTTTGGTAGTTTGCTTGCTAAGTGAACTAAAAGATCTAAAAAATCGTAGCAAAGGGAGAATCTTAAATGGTCACAGTGTGCACGGGTACCAGCTCTATGTTCAAATAGCATGGTAGTCTTGAAAGCAAAATTTAGCTTGCTATCTGGAAGGTAAAGATAGTGTAGCAGTTTTTGGAACATTCTGTGTTCCGATCTCTGATGCAAAACCTTTTTGAGAAAATACTGTAATAAGGAGCAATACGGATTTATCAGGAAATCAGGAAACTGTCATATAGGTGAGGTCTGTCAATTCCATGTAAATAAATGAGAAGAAAATACTTAAGCAGTAAGATGCTTTTTAAAGCAAGTTCTGGATGAAGGCACTATCAACAAAATAGCATGTGGTACAGGAGGGTCTACAATTTCAGGATTAAGTTCTAAATCCTCTGTATCCTAGGGAAGAAGTAGAGTACACAGGTAATAAATAAGCAAACAAAGGAGTAGGATATAGCAAAGAACATTTTTTACGAAGTTTCAATTATGAAAGGTACGTGTAAGTAGATTTCAGCATATGTGTACTTCTACATAAATGCTACATACCCAAAGACTATTCTCCTTGAATGACTGAATTGAATTGGGTGCATTTAAATGAGCATAGTAATAAAAATAATCATCTTGATAGGAATGTTTGATATAATAATTCCAAAGTAGACGTTTCATTGTAACTTCATGGTGGATTTTGCAGTTCATGAATGGCATGATATATTAATACATAGAGTCAGCTAAGATAGCTAAGACAACTGTTTCAGCAGTACTATAGAATCTCTATGGATTTAAATGTGGTATCCAAATACAGAGAGAATTACATCGGGTTTGTACTTTCTACCATGCAATGATGATAAGCAACAAAGAATGTGAAACACAGAAGAATAAGAAGGTTGCAAAGTATAGTAATAATGGGAGGCTTCAGTTAACTTCATAAATCTTGGATAAATGTCATATCAGGACAGAATGCTTGCTTCTGTCATATCTAAAATTTCAGTCAGTACTTTTTGGAGCAGTCAGTCAGAAAATTTTCCAGAGGAGATGTAGCACTCAATTTAGATCTGATTCAAGATGTACTAGAGATCATAATGGACTTAAATTTAACATCTGTATATAAAGAGAAGCAGCCAGGTAATTTCATTCCTGGAGTTTTTAAGACAAACTGCTTAAAGGAAAAAGAAAAGAAACAGGTAAAAAGTTAACCTCTTTAACCAGGTTGATGATTCCAGATGGCAAAGAGGTTGTTTAAAGTCAATGTATTTGACATTATATTGGAGTTAATGCATACCACAATTTAGCAAAAAAATGCTAGAGGAGTGACACGCCAGCAAAATTCATGCAGCAAGTTAAGCAGGAGAATAAAGATCTTTTAAGGTAAAGTTTAGAGAGAGAGAATAATTTCTGGAAAATACGAACAGAAAACTGCAACAATTCCGGCAAGTTTGAAATGAAAGCTTAACAGAATAATTGTGGAGTTATCTTGAGGATGAACTTGTTAAAGTCATAAAAACTTACGACAACTAGTTTGTCAAACATCAGGAGCTTTGCTGGAGATTTGCATTGCACACACACACACACATTATGTAACATATGTAATGTCATAACCTATGTTATATATCATGTTATATGTTATATAATATGTGATGTTAGACATCTAATAGTTATTATGAATATACTGTATAT
>JAVKLA010000090.1:22680891-22724891 GCA_034782735.1 Sagittarius serpentarius
CATAAAAACTTACGACAACTAGTTTGTCAAACATCAGGAGCTTTGCTGGAGATTTGCATTGCACACACACACACACACATTATGTAACATATGTAATGTCATAACCTATGTTATATATGTTATATATCATGTTATATGTTATATAATATGTGATGTTAGACATCTAATAGTTATTATGAATATACTGTATATAGCTGTATATAGCATATATATTATATGTAGCATATATATAACATCTAGAATATAACATATTTTAATATATAATAACATATACGTTCTATATTATATGTTATAATGCTAATGAAAACAAATTAGAAGGCTGTGGCAAGTGCACATTGTGTTACTATGCTTAGTCTTGATTGAACTATTCTGACCCACAAGGGCTTTTCTTCAACTTCAGATCTCATCTTTATCTTTTTGATGTCTATGTGAATAATTTTTTACTTCAGTGAGTATAGAATCAGATTCTTTATAAGTAAGTGGACCGACCCCATTTCTAGAGGATAATCTAGATTTTTTTCACTCTCTCTCTGGTATAGAATTTTATAGCCTAAGCTAAAGAGGATCCTATTCAATGCTAGTAAGTCATCCCATTTGCTTTATAGGCAAAAGGATAGAGGTATTGGTTTTGCATGGCAAGGTTTTGGTAGTGGAGGGGCTACAGGGGTGGCTTCTGTGAGAAGCTGCTAGAAGCTTCCCCTGTGTCTGACAGAGCCAATACCAGCCGGCTCCAAAACGGACCCACCGCTGGCCAAGGCCAAGCCCATCAGTGACGGTAGTGGCGCCTCTGGAATAACATATTTAAGAAGAGGAAAAAATCTGTGCAACAAGCTGCAGCTGGAGAGAGGAGTGAGAACATGTGAGAAACAGCCCTGGAAGACCCCCAGGTCGGTGAAGAAGGAGGGGGAAGGAGGTGCTCCAGGCGCCGGAGCAGAGATTCCCCTGCAGCCCGTGGGGAAGACCATGGCGAGGCAGGCTGTGCCCCTGCAGCCCAGGGAGGTCCATGCTGAAGCAGATGCCCGCCTGTGCCCATGGAGGACCCCACACTGGAGCAGGTGGATGCCCGAAGGCGGCTGTGACCCTGTGGGAAGCCTGTGCTGGAGCAGGCTCCTGGCAGCACCCATGGGGAGAGAAGCCCAGGCTGGAGCAGGTTTGCTGGCAGGGCTTGTGACCCCGCAGGGGACTCATGCTTGGAGCAGTCTGTACCTGAAGGACTGCAGCCCATGGAAGGGACCAACGCTGGAGCAGTTTGTGAAGAACTGCAGCCCGTGGGAAGGACCCACCTTGGAAAAGCTCATGGAGGACTGTCTCCCATGGGAAGGAGCGCATGCTGGAGCAGGGGAAGAGTGTGAGGAGTCCTGCCCCTGAGGAGGAAGGAGCAGCAGAAACAATGTGTGATGAACTGACCACAACCCCCATTCCCCATCCCCCTGTGCTGCTGGGGGGAGGAGGTAGAGAGTACAGTTAAGCACAGGAAGAAGGGAGGGGTGGAGGGAAGGTATTTTTAAGATTTAGTTTCATTTCTCATTATCCTACTCTGATTTAACTGGTAACAAATAAAATTAATTTTTTTCCCCAAGTCAAGTCTGTTTTGCCCCTGATGGTAGTTGGCGAGTGATCTCTCCCTGTCCTTATCATGACCCACGAGCCTTTCATTGTATTTTCTCTCCCTTGTCCAGCTGAGGCAGGGACTGATAAAGCGGCTTTGATGAGCACCTGGCATCCAGCCTGGGTCAACCCACCACAACATAGCACGTGCATCACTTTGGATATTGATTTGTGCCTGTGTATAAATCAGTGAAAGGCTTTATGTCTGATTTTTCAAGTTATTTTTATTCTCTTTTTTCCAAGGAATTAATTACATTTATTGTTTAGAATTTTTACCACTACATCTGTGTCACCCTGATTTGCACAATATGGTTGGCAGTATCCTCAAAAACAAACAAAGAAATTTCACTGGTATTGTAGGTATAAGTATTCATTGGTTTGTATAAGATAATTTAATAGAAAACGTATGATGATACTAAGGCAGGATAATGTTTTATAAGGTGGAATACATGAAATCTAAACAAGTACTCTGAGGAAATTAATGAATTATATTTGATCTCTCAGGTTTTTTTAAAGCACAGTGCCTGCTGTCTTATTCTGACATTAACAGGGAGTTATTCTGATATTTTAGTAAAATACTTTCTTATGCTAAAATCCTCCCTACTTTAAAATACTGGTTTTATGATCTGTTGTGACTCCAGTGTCTTGAGATCATATTGAAATTAAAAAAAAAAGGACTTGTAACTTAATGAGATCTGGGTTAAATTAGTTAATTGTAAGACTCTTTGTTTTGCAGTTTTGTGAGTGCATACGTACAACAGCAAGAAAAGACCTTAAAAATGACCCTGTTTGGCAGCACATGAAAGCTGCAGAGCTATTCCAAAAAGGTATTTTATGGAGATTCTTTAAATGCTTTAAAACAGGAAATGTTGGCTTTTCTCCACTGTATAATATTAGGGGTATTCTCCACCTTTAATTTCTTGGAGTTATGTTTTTCAGCTCCATTTAAAGGCCATAGAAAATAATGCAGAGCTGAATTCTGACTGTTCACTTTTTAGTTGAGGGATACATGAAATGTTAAAATCTGATTTATCCTGGCTTCTTGGAGGATCTGTGTAGTAACGCTCACATTTTATTTTGAGAGGTAGTTCAGTGTTCTGTATTACCTATTTTTGTCAGTATTCATTGGATCTTTAATTAGTGAGAATTTAATGAAAGAAAAAATAATTTATTTTCCAGGACTAAAATTCATAGATTCTTTTGATAATTCAAGTTTAGGAGAAAATAAACTCTGTTCTTCATGATAGAGGAATGAAATGAGACTGGGTTAGTTTTATTTTGACATACGGCTTTGCCATGAAGGGCAGTTACCTGCTTTGCAGTCTTCAGCCAGAGTAGAGAGAATGCTGTATGCAGAAACTGCTGCATGCATTAATGTACAGACACTTCAGATGGACATCCAGTTGTGACAATTTCTCCAGAAATGTCAGAGAACTTCCCACATAATGCTGTCCTCTTGGCACTTCTGTATTTGTCTTCTCAAGCTTTATTTTCTGGGTGCTCTTTAAATATAATTCTTTGCAAGTCCTGACAAAGGCATAGGCAACCTACCTTTTAACATTTAGTCCCCACAACATACTTCTGAAATAATAGAATTGCAGTTATTAAGTTATGGATCTCGATTTGACATCTCCTGAGGCAGTTCCTGAATTCTAAAGGGGGACTAGCAACTTTGTATCTACAGTATGTCACAGAACTGTTCGCGCAGTACGCTACACAGGAGGTAGTAGCACTCTCAGTATATGTGTTGAGTAACTCTGAATTTCTGCTTGCCTTAATATCTTGCAAGGCTGTCCTCATCTTAACCTGTGTTAACACAGCTAATGAGATCCGACTGTAATGTTGTTACATGTGTTCTGTATCTTTAACACACATGGAAATCAAAGAAAAGCTACCATAGCTTTCTCTTGATCAGAATTTTATCTAGCAAACATTGTATTTCCCCATAGCTTGTATAGTGAACATCTGTGTAGAAAATATTTTCTTGAATATGAATGGTGGAGAAAGCTAAGCTTGCCATATAACATAAATTGCTTGTCCCTTGGTTATTATAGTGCAAGTTTTTAATAGTATACCTATTTTCCTTGTGACTGGAGAATAACCAGAGAGTCTCTGATACCAATTCTGGTACCAGTTCTTTAAGAAGACACACAGATACTGCAGATTGAAATTAAGACAATGGGCAAATGGCCTGATTATACTTCTCCCACTTGCTTATGTTTGTGAATTTTTACTATAAATAGAAATATATACTAAATATATTATCATGAAGTGTGTATTGAAAAAGTTTCTGCTACTATTAGGAAACTAGTTATGCAGCTAAATGTAAATCATCTATTTAGCATATTACAATAAATAAATGGAAATATATTTAGAAGCATTAATTTTTAAGAAGAAAACAGTGACAGTTTGCAGTCTACAAAACTCTTATATTGAAACAAAAGAATTCTGATTTCTCCTTCCATTCTCTGTATGTTGTATAAACATACTGTTAATGGGGTACAAATAAAACTCGGAGGAACAGATATATACAATAACAGGGAGATAATATGTACAGTAATGGGAGAGATTGCTTAGAACTTCTCCAGAAACTGCTGCAGTCTTCAGTTGCTCTTACTTATAAAAAAGACTATAATTGAATGTTTTTTCCTCTTCAACCCCCAAAATTGGCTTTTTTCAGTGTATTATTAAGATTTTGAGACTTTTGCATTCAATGTCAACAAATATAGTTAAACTGTTTGAAAAGACATAAGCCAAAGGAGAGATGAGAATGAAGAAAACCAAGAATTTTTATTTTAGAGAATGATTTATGAGGTAACATTAAGAATATAAATATCTGCAATCTGAGTAAGTGATATCTGAGAAGGAGCAACAAGCTGAGTGCAAGGGTGAACACTTGCATGAAGATGAAATATATTCACAAGAAATGACGTGGCATAATGGAGTGACAATCAGCAGAGGAATTTTAGGTTGGCTATCATTATATTTCTTAGTACATCTGTTTGATAGAATAAAAAACGATGGCTTGATTTAACAATCTCAAGGAGTTCAAGTTGGCAAAGTAATGAATGACCTGCCTTTGATGGTAGTTGAATGTTGAAAGAATTCTCTTATGTAATTCCACAAGTATGATTTTTTCAATTTTTACTGCTGTGTTTCTTCCCAAATATTAAAAAACCCACCTGTTGTATATTCTCCCCTATGAACAAAGTAGTTTTCACAATTATTGGTACATTAAAAAGAAACTCAAATAATTTGAAAAGATTAGTATTTCATTTTAAAACAGCAGTTTTAATTTTTAGAAAGTGTTCTATAAAATTATTGGTTCATGATCTTTTAGAGTGAAGATGTATGGCCACAGGAGGCAGTTATAGCAAATCAACTTTTTTTTTCAAAAGATACAATACAGGTAGCTGTTTTATACCTTTTCCTGCACAAGCCTGATAAGCCCAAAAAAGACTAATCCATTTGTGCACTGAGAACTGTGAGAAAGCTAGAAACTGACTTTTAAGTCAGGAAGTAATTTGAACAGAATCTTACTTGACATTTCTGTATATGCATATATTTTTTTTTCCTCATTAAAATGAAAGAGGTACAAAAAGGTTTCTTTGGATTATTTGCCTTTATTCAGTTTTTCAGTGAGATTTAGAACTATTATCTGGAGAATCTCAGTCTTCAAATGCTTATTTTTGTAGTCAACTTTCTTTTCTTTAATTATGCTTAGCCATATCCTCATAAGACCATTGTAAAGTTTAAGTCACTGTTTGCATATGCTGAGAGACACCTGAACGGAAATTAGCATAGGTATGAAAAGTATTACTATTATTACTCTACAGTAAGCTGTAGATTCCAGCTGAATGGTGTTTTGTGAATGGTTGCCATGTTTTTTTTCCAGGAAAAGTAATGGGAATCCATAAATATTCTCTGCTCTCTAGTTAAATCTCTCTCTCCTCCTTTCCTGTCCAGTTCTCCCCTGACAGCTTTTGAAGGTTTGTTTCTGCACTTTAGCATTCTATTTATAAACATCCAGAGTTACCAAGTTTTGCAACAAGGGTCATTTTGAAGAAGAATATTTTTCTCCTTCTTAGTCTGTAGTTATTCTATTTACAGCTCTAGTTTAGTAACCATTAAAGTCAGTCATACAATTGTTACTGATTCCATGAGGTTCTGGAGCAAATCTTGAGGCTCTGATGAATGAGCATCCTTGTTTATGACATTTAAACATGCATTTTTAACTAGTACAGTCAATAAAACTTGTGTACAGTCTTTAAGCACTGAAGAAGGAAGAACTTAATCATATGTGTAAGAGTGCTTTGAACGAGAACTTGGTAACAATTCTTAAGAGTTTTTTGAACAAGAACCTAGTAATGTGGTTTTCAAACCTTCAGTACAACTTCAATGTGTTTTACTGATTATGTAGAAGCTCATTTTTCCTTGGCCTGTTGCTATGCCATTTTCATTAGAGACGCGATGCTGTTACCAATGAGTACATAGCACATAAAAGAAAGAGGTACCTCTGGTTATTCAGGAGGAAGACAACTGCATGCCTTCAGATTTATATCTAGATTAAGAAGTGGGAATAAACTTTGGATTTTGTCTTCCTGTGGAAATCTCATAAGAGCGGAGGATATAGATTGTCTCAGGTGTTTTTATGACGGAGGATGAGAACTGATTAATTTTTAGCATTCTGTCAAACAGCTTATTTTTCTTCTTAGTGATAGAGTTAGCCCGTATTAAAGTAATTTCAGTACCACACTAACCAAGGTCAGTTTGCTGGGGTTTTTTTCCCTTCTTCTTGTTGTAGGCCATACGGAGTCCTTTGCTGTCAGTTGTAGTTTAACTGTTGTGATACCCTTTGTCATTTATCTAAGAACTGTTAAAATTCTAAATTAATATTGTAATTATTTTGGAAAACAATCAGGAATAAGATTCATGCTACATTTATAATTAGATCAAAGACACTTCATTTAGTGTATTTACACTATGGAGCATCATGCACTCTTGAGGAAGTGTGGGGAAGAGTTGCTTGTAATTTATTTTACATTTTATTTTCAACATAAGATACTAAACCAACTGAACCATAAGCCTTAGGTGAATAGATTTCTCTTCTTGTGGTATTTACTGCTTGGATACATTAGGTGTACATAATAACCAGCTGTCAACCTCCAGATGTAATACAGTCAAGCTGCATAAATTCTGCAAATTCAGACACTATGACTTTCCCTGATGTAGGGCTTTGGTGGGCTGCTGTAGATAGTTTGATACTGTGCAACCTAATTTCTTGCCAGCTTTGTTTTTATTTTTATTTTTCTAGTAATTTAATGAAAAGCATGTTTTAGTAGCAATGTCTGATTGCAGTGAAACTGCCGGAGCTCTGCTTTTTGAGAACATGGAAGCAGAAGAAACCAGAGAATGTGAAATTCTACACTAGAGTGCTTGCAGTAAATGACATAAAATTGAGTGAAGAGTCCTCACTTGTAATAAGATGCTTAGCTGTAATGCAAATATTACAGTACCAGTAATACAACCTGGGGTTTTCTTCTCCCTTCTTTATTTTTGTTGCTCAGGGTAATGATGAAGTAAGCTCTTTAAGAGCTTGAGCTGCTCACGTATTTTCAGTGAAGGTGATGAATAAATTGGATAGTATAACTGACCATCAATACAGCTTTTATTCTCTAATAGGAAAGTTTCAAAAGCTTGTTAGATGTTTGAAGGCTGTTGATGGGTGAAAGAAAAGGAGAGAGGATGAGAGAAAAGTGGCAGAAAAACCTTGAACTGCTTGGAGCTTTGTAAAAAAGCAAAATGAGAAAATAAGCAACATACTTTTACATTTTGTTTCTCTTGAATAAAATTTTAACAAAAGGTGGACATATTATGAGAGAGAAAACAGTTTTAAGAGATGTAGATCTTCCCAATTTAGTCATAACAGGTTGCACCTCACCCACCAAACAGGAAAAAAAAGTTGCAAACTGATACATTAAATGGGCTTGAATGCACTCTAATGCTTTAGTAGTGAAAACTAGATCACCAGCTCAAATCCAGTAAATAAAATGAAAAATAAATTTCAACAGCTAGGTATACAGAAATAGTGTAACAGCAACTTGAAAACAGGCAAAAGATTAAATAAATAAATAAATATTTTAAAAATGTCATTAAAGAGCAGCCCCAGCCTATGCAATCATCTGGGAGAAAAAAAGACGTGTATGTGTTGTTCATAGAAAACTACCTGTAAATTGAGTGAGTGGAAACTGATAGCCACAGCGGGATTAAGATTTGGATTCAGGAGTCACTGGAATATAAACAGGTAATCTGAATACATCAAGCAGATTATTTACAAACATGTCTTTTCATATTTTGTGATAGCTTTGGTATAGTGTGTCAGCCTGGATTTAATGGAATGTGAAAACATTGTTTAAAAATGGAAAGTGGTATTGAATTTTGGACAAACTAAACAACAGAGCAGTTACCTCAAGTCTCGCAGCTTGTGCTGATCTTTGTATTGCTATGCTCAGTTTTATCAATAGCTGAGACAAGGCTTCATGATCTACAGTTCTGCCTTTGACGGTAGTTTAGATAGCTGAATCGGTCATTTTTATGCCAATTCAAAAAATAACCTAATGAAAGCGGCTAACCATTTTTTGGAGTAAAATACTGAGTTAAATTAATGATATTTTTTAAAAAAAATTAATTTTGTTGATCAATATTTAATGAAATTTTTAGCTACCTTTAGGTAGATGACAGATCAAAGTGTAATTTTGCATACTTCGGATTAAGTAAATTTTTGTTCAGTTGCTGGTTTTCACTTACCAGAGAAGTAAGAACTCTGATGAAATATATAAATTGAGGTTTGAAAGAACTGACTTCAAAGATTACTGTTATTCTTTCATGTGATAGCAATAACTTACAATATGAATTACTAAACAATGTTATGTCAGATAACTTTTTTGTTTTAGTCTTACACTAAAATAGAAATATGCCTCTATAAAGAAAAAATACTATAGAAACCTCAATCCTTTATGTTATTTCATTTGTTTCCATGAGTAATTCCAGTGGAAAATCGAAGTCAAACTGGTCCAGATAAAACTCACTATTTCTGTTCTAACTAAACTAAATCAGAATCTATAAGTGGGTACTTCCAAATGACAATCAGTTATGGATTTGATTAGCCTTTTCCTGCTTATGAGGGCATGATATAATACAGTTTTCCAAATTAGTGTGTATATTCCCTATTTTCAAGTACTTGTACATGTACCTTGAGATTCTGCCGTGCTGAAATGGAAGTAAAGCATCAATTCAAGCTTCAAATAATGTACCAGAAAAAAAAATTGTAGGATTTGGGGGAAATATGAAGTTAACTTTTATGAAACCAATACCTCTTTATTTTATTTTATATAGTAGTGTGGGGAAAAAAAAAAAAAGCAAGGCTAAAGGCAGGCAAAGAAACCCTATTGAGTACAATTTTGAACATAAACAGTTTTGCTGACAGGTACAGATTTCATTAATCATGTTCAGTTTATTTATTAGTTTCAAGAAAATATTTTCAATCTATATCAAATATTTGCTAAAGTGTAAGAATGAGGAAACTCAAGTGACTTTTTACATGTGGGAGATACTAAGCCTGTCAAGGGAAGAAGTTTCAGACACTGCAGGATACAGTCGGCAAGAGAGTCATAACAAATTTGGGAGCCTACGCTTCATGTAGAGAAACTGTGTGACTGTAGCAAGGAACGGTGCCAGCTAGCCAGGCTTCAGAAGGGATGGGAAGAACTTTCTAGGGACTGGAACAGACTAGGCAGAATTTGCTGCCACCTAAAACCATCGTTTCATTATGTGGAAAAAAGTTGTCTCTTTATAAGTTTGGATACAGTAGGCAGGAGGTTATTTATGTACTAGCATTTCTAGTTCTATTTTTTGTAGGTGTTTTGAGTTCTCTGTATTGAAAACGTTTCTAGTTTTTATTTGAATTAAAATAAGCTTTTCTGCATTAAAAAAAAACCCTCTGATATTTTGATAGATGTTACTGTAGAGAGATCTAGGTAATTCCACTGCAAGACTGTGGGCAATTCAAGGTTTGATCAGAAAGATCTGGGCACTTAGCTTGATAACTTTTTTTTTTTTTTTTTCTGTCCCCTTACTCACCTTTCTACACCTTTAAGTGCCTCATAACTTTTATGAAGCTACCCACTGGAAGATTTTAGAAAGTGTACCAGACTACTAAAAGCTGACATGCAATACTGTCCTTTCTTACTCTCTGTTTCACGTGCTAGGCAACTTGATACTATTCCTGTCAATTTTTCACCACTACTCTTTAGTATAGTTCTTATCCCCTCACATAACTTTCACAGATCGATGTAAAGGTGCCTTCCATCAACTTTAATTTGAAAACAAGTTCTCTGAATTCTGAACAGGTCAAAAATCCCTTAGTATGTCACTCATGGTTTTGTATCTTTGCTCTGGCAGAGGATTTTTTGACTTTTGTTCTCCCCATCACAGTCCTTCTACAAACTCACATTTCAGATGTTATTGTTCATGTAATGAGTAATTAATTTTCAGGATTTTCATATCTTTCAGACCTGATGTAGTCTATTTTGGACCTGACTTTTCATTTAGTCATGTTGTTTTTTGGGCTTCTCTCCCTTCCTCCCCTCTAATGACTGCTTCCATACTTTTGATTTCTCACCCACTTTTTGTCTTATATAAAACATACTTTGTCTCTAAGTTCTAGATAGGCTTTACTTTAAAACATAAGTTAAATACCCTTATTAAAAAACTAATTACCATATGACCTGTCAGTACTTAATAAAAGGCTGGCAAAGACATTTGTCCTTACCTTGTGCTTCAAGATTTCTTTTACTTATTAAAATCAGATTAAATATTCCTTACAGTTGAAAATAGTCATGCTGAATCTATGATTCTCTTTCTAAGTAATCAAGTTAAGATCAAGATATGTTCTTTCATCTTCATGTCTTAGCCACTTTAAATTTATTTCTATTTTTTAAATCTTTCTGTAGTCTTTGTTGTGGAGATAAATAAGGAATTAATTTCTGATTTTTAAGAGTGCTTGCCATAATATGCTGTAATGTCTCCAGGTTCAAGGGGTGGGGGCTTGCTTATGAGTCCAATTTCTCTGAAATATTTAATACATTACCCTTTGTATTTTGCTCTGTAGTTTTTCTATAGAGCTCGTGTTCAAGCCTGACCTTTCAGGACCGTGAAGTAAGATGTGAGAGTATGAACTCCAAAGGGCTGTCAATCAGCGTGATACTAAAATACTGCAGAGAAGAAATTACTGTATGCATTTTAAAAATCTCTTCAAAATACTGTAGCCTGTGCTTTTATTGTAAATACAGTTGATTTCACCTAGCTGTAGCCATGCTGTGGCTATATTGCAGAAGTGAGGCAGTATTAATCTTTTTTATGGAAGCCTGTACGGAGTATACAGTATGAAACTGTGTGAATTTTGAGACACTTGAACTCGAAAACAAAGATAAGCCAATGCTGGAAGAATGTAACCAGAGTGCAGTATAAAGATTAATTTTTAGTATAGGCTCTAAATTTATTGATACCTTGCTTATATTTTAATTCTTCATGGAATTTAAACATTTGCCTGCAAATCTTTCCTCAAATCTGACATAAAAATCCATTATTTAAGAGTGCTGAACAGAATTAAGTCCACTGGGGAAAAAAATCACATGTGGCTTACATCATTGTCTTGTTATTCATTTCACTTCTGACCTCACCCAACTGCCTATCACGACATTTAAGGTTACTTCATCATAATACTGTAGTAGAAATTAAGTGCCAATCAAGCAGAAGGACTGTTTTGCCAAAGATTACCATAAAAATATCAATAAAAAGAAAGTCTCTGTTGTAAATCCCTCCTAGCAGGAATACAGATAAGCATCAAAATTTTACTATGCCTAAGCAATGCTTGCTAAAACATTTTCATACGCTTTAATTTAATAAGCGCATATCTGATTGTATTCCTCTGCTGTTTTCCTTGTGCCAGCACAGATACTCATCTGTCCCTACAATGAGTAAGTACAGGAATCTAAACCAGTAGAAAATTACCTTATGAAAACCAGCTGACCAAGCATTCTGGTTTAACTCTATTCTTCTGGATATTCACCATGATATAACAGAAAGCGCACTGGGCAAGGGTTAAGGGCTGGAGCACATAACTTCAAGGAAATATAGATCTGTAGCTTGGCTCAAAATAGACTCTAACAGCACAAAGGAAAATAAGTAAGATGCAAAGGACACTTACTTATCAGAACTTCAAATCACTAAATGGGAAATTGGTTTCAAGCAATACTATGAGGAAAGTCCATGTTTTACCTACTTCTTAAATTCGTATACACACATATGCGTAAAGGTATGCAATTATATGTGGAGAGAACAAACTGGTTCTGTGTTGACTTGTTTCATAATAACTTTTTTGTTAGGGTAGACTCATTGTCCTATGAGTAAGAATTATTTCTTAATAATGCTAAGGTTTATGGACAGTAAGGCAAGGGTTGGAGGTTTAATAGTTTGAGCTTCTTTGTTTGTTTTAAAATGCCACAATATTTAAACTTGGCCTTCAGTACAGCCAACAACACCTGGCAAAGAAGTTAGTTACATTTAAAAACTGCCAAGGTTCTGACTCAGTCCAGAAACAGGCCATCATCATGCTTCAGGAAAGTGAATGAGGCGTAAAAGAACATTTTACAATTCAGGGTATTTTTGAAGGGGGAAGATGAGAAGGAGGTGGAAGTAAATATAATGGTTATCATAACAGTCTTTTAATTGGACCTTATTTTTTAGCATTACTAATAGCTAGTATACGATGCAAACTGGTAGCTATTGAAATGTTAATAGTGCGACGGAGAACTACAAACATATTATTTCCATTTATTTCTGCCAATGTGCCAGGAGTGTCAAGGCAAATAGACCTATGTGATTTTGATGCAGAAATTAGTTTCAAAGATACTGAATTGTGTGTTTCTACAGGACTTTTTTGCATGGTTTATATGGAGTTTTTTTGCAGATTAACTGGTAGATATGTTTGGGATTTGTGCAGTAGTATCTGTCCCACATTTTCTCACACCATAGGTGATTCTGTGTATATTGGTCATTATTTTAGGAAAGCATAATGAGGAGTTTATAATAATCAACATAGTCCTACTTATTCCAGCTACTGTTTGTAATCAGAATAGGCATGTAAATTATTCCCAAGCAGAGCTAATATGTGGTTTGACTGTCAAACAGAACAGCCAGTGCTTTTTTATGCCGTGTAAATAATGAACTCCAAGAATGGGAAGACGATTCCATCATGACATTACTGACTTAAACTAGTAACTTGCACTTTGGACTGGGGAAAATACTAGTGTTCTAATACACTATACATCTGCAATTAGTCCATAATCCTACACATGGATTATATTATATGTGGATGGCCTTCGTTTTTCTAACAGACTTAGCTACTCTGCTGAGAGAGATCTCAGGAGCAAAGACTATTTCTTCTAATGGTATTGGCCTCCAAGAGAAAAACGCAAAGTGTTGTCCATGTTTCAAACATAGTACTGTTTCTTTTTGTTGCTTCAATACAGTAGCAGCCAAGATTTATGATAGTAATATAGTGTTGCAATGCTATTGGTTAAACTACCCCTTCCACACATAGAAGTCTTAAAGCAGGGGTATTTATGGTGGTAGGGCATGATGATAAATAACAGCCCATATTTCATACATTATTTTAGACTTGAATGCTCAGAATGTAAGACAAATCGTCTGTGTTTAGCACTGTTTTTGGTTTCTCAGGCATTTGGATCAGATTTGCAGAGAATCAGGACCTTCTGATAAGAAGCAGGTTCTCTCTCTGTAAGAGGAGGAGAGACAACAGTGACCATTGGCTTTGCAAACTCCACAGAAATTTGCATAATTCTCCTGACACCTTGAACCTCCTACTCTGTGTGTGTACAACATAATCAAAACATCGACTGGAACAAAATAGTAGATATTTCCATCCTCTTTGTGTATGATCCTCAGCATTGAAAAGTGCTAAGTATACTCTATTTCATGCAGAAGTGGCCAGTATCTGAAATGTAAAATACCTGCTTGTCATATGAAACTGTTGAACTGATGAATAAATGATGGTACTTGTAGATCTCCACCTATATTTAGACAGGCCCTTCACAGACACATGTATTTCTGTTACAGAAGTAGAATAGAAGATTATGCTGGCAAATAATAATGCTGAGGAAGTGAAGAAGTGTATTTGACCCAAGTCACAAAAAATGTCCTGTAGCTCACCTTCTCTCTAAAGCACAGAAGTTGTCTCCCCACATTATGGATACTTCCTAGGGAAATATGACCTCGATATGGCAACTGAGTTTTTCCCTAGTTTGTAGCAGTGGGCTGCATGTGTCAGAAAAGATGGGTACGTTGGCAGTGTTTTGTATGCAGTATCTTATAATTACATTACATGCACTACAATTCTGCTAGGTCTCTTCAGTTAATGGCTACTTCTTTCCTGTTTGGGCCCATTTTTTGATTTATTTTTTTTTATTAGGCTTGTTAATACCT
The DNA here is from genome assembly GCA_034782735.1 of Sagittarius serpentarius. Classification (NCBI taxonomy): domain Eukaryota; kingdom Metazoa; phylum Chordata; class Aves; order Accipitriformes; family Sagittariidae; genus Sagittarius; species Sagittarius serpentarius. Next base: position 22,695,064 of record JAVKLA010000090.1, read on the forward strand.
GCTATGTCAATGTTTTGCTTTTGTATTTGTCTCTCAACCTTTGTTTTGCTGGAGTAAATTAGTTCTCTTTTACTGTCCTTTTGTAAGGTAAACTTTCTGGAGATTTTACCAGAAAATCCACTGTGTACTTTTGAGGGTCTTTTTTTTTCTCTTCTTCAACCATAATATGTTATGGATAGATGGGAACATTAGTAAGATTGTCATAATTTCATTTCAAATGAAAGTAGAGCGCTTAGGTTAGATTATCTAGGTAACTTGTTGAGTAGGTGTCTATATTCACTTGCAATTTTTATTGATGCTAGTGGGACTGACTGCTTACTTGCTTTTGAAAAATCTAATAGCCCGTAGTGCTGTAGTTTCATTGTTAGAGCTAGCGAGATTAAGTTGATCTGAGTATATTTGTCAGAATGGTTCTTGTTTGCAGTGCATATATGAGTAAGAATTCCTTTAGAGATCCTCATTAACTTTTGGAAAGATGCAAATTGTTACGTGCTTAATTCTCTTTGGAAAATGGCTATTCATAACTTTTAAAAACATTTGGAATTGAAATGATTCCCTTGTAATTCTGTAAGCTAGAGGGGCTCCAAAAGCATTTGATATACCTGTCACAGCCTGAGTCTCCTGAGAGAAGTTTACTGACATAGCTTTAATTACCAACTTGAAATGAAACATATTGTTCTAAATTTTTTGCACATAGCATTTGTCCTTTTCTTTCCGACATTTTTTTATGAGTTAGTGGAAAAATGAATAGCAGTTTGCATGCATACATAACTGTGCATACTAGAAGAATAAATGATATGTAATTATACAGATGACGATATGATAAGTAGTCAATGAGTCCGAAGATGCTCTGTATTAGATATTTCCTGTGTTTCTTCCTTCTAAGGAATCTGTCTCAGTTACTTACTTTTGAAGACATATTTTATAAAAATCTAGATTTGGAACTCATGTTCTTTTGTAGGTGCCAAATAGCAAGCATAAAACTTCTCCAGAGCTCTAGTAGGAAGCTATGCCATGTCTTGGTGTTTCACACTGTTCTCTGTTCTTAGCTATCTTTGCGTGAACTCATTTCGTATCAATTAACCCAATATGTCACTGTTTCAAAGTAAGGCATTATGTCTTCATGTAACAGGGGACTATTGATTCTTTTTTCCCAGTCTAATGAAACAACACAGATGGAGAAAATATTGCCCCTGTTTCACAATACTTAAAATTGTGTTAAGAGAAGGATTTCAGTAAGCAGCTGACCAAAAGCACTAGGCAAGTAATCAAAACCTATATTAAGAGGAAAAAACCAAACTGTTTTCCAAAAAGACAAGATACACAGAAAATACTTGTAAGAAATTATTTAACTATATGTATTATCAAAGCCAAAAATCCCTTTTAGCACATTTTTTTGTCTTAGAGATTCTGGTCAGCAGATACTAGTAAAGGTGTCTTATGTGTCAGTGAAATAGAACTAGCGACATGTAATAGGAGTGCATAGAAAGTTAATTTTTATTTGAGAACTCAACAATATTCCTTGTATTTCTAAAGTCAAGCAAGAACTGAAAACAAGAACTGACTTTCTTCTTTGCATTATGCATTTAATATAACCTGAGGAAATTTCCCTTCATTTCAATCTGACATTGGACAAGGTTGGGAAGTTCTTATTTATCTAATCTACCTTTGTACTTTACGAATACAATTGTCTTTTATTAGTGTAGCATGGCATGGTGTTCGTTGAAAACGATAAGTAACAGTTCAACAGAAGATCAGGCCTTGTATAGATAAAAACAGGAAACATTTTAGTTTCCTAGACAATATAGCATGTCGGATTTTCTTTTGAAATCTTTTATCTTTTGTCGATCAAAAAATCATTTACCATTATTACCATCATCATCGCTATTATATTTTTTACTACAATGACTAAGCATTCACACTTTTTTTTTTTTTTTTACAGGAAGTATGAATAAAATTTAACATTACTGGCCAGTTAACAGGGTTTAATGAAAAGCCAAAATCCTTAATTTTGTGACTAAATTCTAAAGAAATATGTAATGTATTTCATATGGCCTAGATACAGCCATAAGATGAGTGGAGGAGAAGAATGAGATTTTAATCCAGCTGTATAGCTAATTGCAGGCAGTGGTGATTGTGGTTTTCCCTTGGCAGATCCATACCTTATATACTAATGGTCATCAAATCCTTACAGAGATTGGAATATCAGTAATTAAAATGATGATATTCCTGATCATGGGACACTTTTTTGAGGCTTCTAATACATATTTAGTAAGCTCTTTCTTCTGGGCCTGTTCTGTTAGATTCTTACATGAGTTTCAACATTTCAGCAAGTTAGCACATCTTCCAAAGACTGTCTATGGCACTTTAGTGACTTTTTAAAAATACTGCATCACACTTATTATGCCATCAGATAGTCTAGCTTAACAATTTACAATGACATTTAAAGAAATCTTATCTAAACCTGCTTTTTCCTGTGATAAAAGCAAAATCATGAGACTTTCAGGTGGATTTGATAAATGCCAGTTTTATAAGATGCAAAAAAACTTGTAAAAAACTATTGTTTATCTGTACCTTTAATCATTTGAATGTATGTGTAACTCCTGCAATCAGTGTGTATCTTAATGTGTGTGTACAATAAATTATTTAGTTCATGAATAAATGACAGCACATCTCACCTTCCATACTTGAAAGTACTGATAAACAGTGTGGCTGTTACACCAATCAAACTCACATTTAACTCTCCAAGACTAGTCCAGTGAGATACAGCTTTTTCTAGGCTGCCCCTGTCTGGAAAATTTAGTCTAGTCTTTAATTCCAAAAGTTGCCTTTATGTATCTTGTTTCTGCACAGAACTCTATAGTATACTTAAGATATGAGTTCATTACTTAATCTGTGGCCTTTTGGGAATAATGGATCATCATGAAAACCCAAGACTTTCTGGGGCTGTAAAAAGTTGTGAGCAGAAACATCTGCTGATCCATGCTACATTTACGTATGAACAACTGTTGGAAGCCAAACTAGTATCCTGCAAACTCTCAGGCATAATTTTAAAAAATGCAGGTATGTCTGTGAAAACACAACCAAAACCACTTTTCTGATCTGATCACAGAAAGCAGGATAGAATAATATCAGCCCGGAGGAGAGTGAAATTCCGTGAGACACTGAACTATTAGAAGTTGCATTATAATTCATTACACTAAGACTGAAGTAAGAACAACATTCTGTTTATGTGTTGTGTATATTTAGGCATAAAGTTCGTTTCAGCAATGTACATAAGAGGTGCATGAGTGACCCCTTCTCTTGAAGTTGAGCAAATATTTGAATACTTAGATATACTTCAAACTGAGAATTAGGCCTTAAGAACAAACTTCATGCTTCCTTTGTAATACGTTTATTAGGTTCGCACTATTAGTTTTATGTACATTTCTGAGTGTTGCGGGGGTGTTGTGGTTTTTCACATAAACGTATCAGAAAGGGTTGTCTATTAAAGACCTTAAACACATCAGCCCTAATCTGCATACAACCAGAATTGTCGTTGTGCTCCAGCTGTTTTGTTTCTCTAGCAATGCACAGCAGTTGGCTAGTTAGCCAGATTTATAGTTGTTTTGCAGTGCCACAATGATGGTAGGTGTTCTGCAATACATTAATACATATTGAGAAGTTTTCTTTCCTATTTTTGAATTTGTTTTAAAATCGACTCCTAAATTTTCTTTACATGACTGCAAATCCAAACAGGGCCCTTGCAGTGACTATAGACCATTGGTATTTCTGGATTAGTTTTACCCATTATTTTTCTTTTCTGTGTATTTCAGAGACATTTCACTTTGCAGTGCAAATGATTTTTGATCATTTACGTTACTTTGATTTCTGCTCTGAAAGTCATGTGGGTTTAAACCATTATTTTTAGCCCTGTTAAGCAGCAGGAAAGAGGAGAAAGAAGGTTAGCAACTGGTCTCTGTCCAGCACAGTGTTGAAATTGATTTGGCTTCAGGCTGAGAGTTAAAAGCAAGCCATTGCATTATAGACAATGGGTCTATACCACATTGTATTAATATACACCAGGGGATTTTTTTCCTTCCCTGTTTTGCACTCAGCTTTAAACCTCAGGGTCTGCGTATGATTCTTCTTTAGCATATTCCAGTGTGAACCAGTAATGGCTCCATTGAATCCACTTTGTTATCAGAGCCATGCTGTTAGTGATTGTGACTTGTCAATTAGGACAGCTAAGTGCCTTTGAAAAGAGGACATGAAATCCTCTTGGATCTGCACTGATCAGTAGAGAATTCTTCTCTGTTACTGGAATGTATTAATTGCAGTAGTTGCAATGAAACAGGCTGTTTGAGTCTCCTCTTTTAATAGAAAGTTGCCATTTATTTTTGTATGAAACATTTATTAACTTATGGCTGCTGGTCTTGCTCCAATGAAACTGCTAAAGGTTTTTTTAATATGTATTTTAAAGGCCAAACAAAACTATGTTAGTTCTGATAGTTGGATCCTTGTGGTCTTTTATTGTTTTATGATTGGATCTGGTCAAGCATCCTGTCTGACATATCTCCAGATACCATTTATGTGTTGCAATTATTTTAAGCTTCTAGACTTCAGATTGAGTACACATGCTGCCTTTGAACCCATTGAAAATGTTTAGGTTTGATTCAAAGATATAGATTGTCTGTATAGCATTCCCTCCTGAGAGCTAGAATTTAGTCCAGTTCTTGTTTTGTACTCTGTCAGACTTCCACTGTCAGATAAATGTTCAATAAAACCTTTCACAGTCTTGCTGAACTTGAGAATTCTAGTGTACTAGGTGGCCTGCAGTAGCAGCAGCATGAGCATACAGAATAAGATGTCTAACTAACAGTCCCATCCCACTTTAACACAGCTTAGTTACCTCAAAACAAGATATTTTGAGTATTAGAGGCCATCTAGTCACTTTAATATAGAGTTTTCACCCAACTGATAGATCCAGTTTGTCATCTCAAGGATCTTGAATGCCTCTGCTGCTTGAGGTATAGCTATTTATAACAGGATATGGTTAGACAGTCCCTAAAGACAGTCCCAGTCCCCCTTAAGTCTTTCTTCAGTCTGGACCACGTACTCCTTCCTTCCACTTCCCTCCCTTTGTATGAGCCTCATCTCTTGTTTCATCTCCTTGGTAAGCCAAATGAGATCATTCAAATGGCAGAAAGTTAACTGAGAAAACTAAATAAATATGCTAAGGGAGGGGGAGAGAAGAAGACGGTGTATGAGAGAAAAGGATTACTCCTTTTAAAGGGCAGGGATTATTACATCAGTTCAGCTATTTAATCCTTATTAATGTCTATGGCCTTAGCTTCAATGTACAAATGAGTTTAAAAAAAAAAAAAATGGCCGTGTGAAGCATTTAAACCTTACCATTAATTTAAGGATTAGAACAGAAGTTACATATCAATGAACTTTCTGAATACAGACTTCCTTAAACTCACACAGTGCTCTTTCCCCCTTTTTGAGATTATATAATAATTTTCCAGAGTCCATGGAAATAGGGTTTTCCCATTAAGCTTTTGATATATGTAGTTGCCCATTTGTTCAAGCTGTTGAAGAAGGCTAAAGAGTTTCCTCACTGATGAGCCTCCATCAACTCTCACAGACATTTTTGAGGTGAATTCATTGCCAGAGTGACCTGATAACCAGTCTTCAATCTAAGTTCTTATGTTTTAGAATAATTACATGTTCAGTGGAACTGCACTAAAATCAGTGACCAGGGATTATTAGCCTTATGACAGAAGATCTTAGGAACTGGGGTCCACAGAATAAAGAAAGTAATGGTCAGCTTTCTACTGAAGTTTTCAGTCTTGTGTATATGCACAGAGTTCATAGATTTGAATGGAAACCATAAGGTTTGTGAACGTAAATTCCACAGATAATCTCACAAGCCCTATTGCATAACTATGCCTATTTCCATAATCATCCCAAGCTTTTATAAACACATTGCATTTCATCCTTATTTGCATTTTTTAAAGTGTGGCGTTTTTAAAAGGAAGCATGGAATCCTTTTACATGATTAGCTAAAACCCATCCTTAAGAGAAACCTTATTGCTGTTACTGTGTAAATTCTGGAATTACTATTATATTTGTTGTAAAGGGCCCTCCTTACTTTAAAAACCTGGCATTAGGACAGTGTGTTTTCCATTACGATGACAAGTACATATAAAACACAAATCCCACTTGAGTGTCTAAGCTGTTTGAAGGGTTTTAGTGTCAGCCACTCATTTCCAGGAGTCTGGATTAAGAATTGGAAAAGATGGTTTTACTAGAGCACTATAGCTGGTACACTAATAATTATCTGCATGTAAGGAATACAGAGTGTATTAAAAGGCCAGCCCTTTATATTGCATATGACAACTACATAGATTTCTTCTTACATTGAAATATTGATATTTACTACTTTCAAAAAGCATTTTTTCTGAACAAATCCCACTGCATTAATTCCTCTCTTCAAAAAAAGCAATACATCAAAATTATGTTATCCTACACAGAAGAGAAGGAAAAGCTGCATTTAGCTATTTTTTCAAATCTGTATTTCTGGATGATGTTTTTCTGGACTTGCCTCTCCTCTCACTTGCATGCTTGTGAATCAGGACTATTTGAGAAATCAATGATACTACAACACTCTAAATGTGGTCTAAGAAAAGCTTCAAGGCATGTGAGTTTGTTTGTATGTGCTGATGAAAATTTCTAAATACTTAGTTCTTAATGCAAGTGTCATGGTCTAACCCCGGCCAGCAACAAGGCATCATGCAGTCGCTCGCTCACTCCTCCCTCCCTCACCCAGTGGGATGAGGGAGAGAATCAGGGATAAACAAGTAAAAATCGTGGGTTGAGGTAAAGACAATTTAATAGGACAGAAAGGAAGAAAATAATAATGGTAACAGTAATAATAACAAAAGGATTGAAATACACAAAACAAGTGATGCACAATGCAATTGTTCACCACTTGCTGTCCAATGCCCAGTTAGTTCCCGAGCAGTGCTTTCTCCCGGCCAGCTCCCCCAGTTTATATATACTGGGCATGAGATCCCATGGTACGGAATTACCCCTTTGGCCAGTTTGGGTCAGCTGTCCTGGCTGTGTCCCCTCCCAACTTTCCTGTGCCCCTCCAGCCTTCTTGGTGGCTGGGCAGGAGAAGCTGGACAGTCCTTGGGTTAGTCTCAACACGGCTTAGCAACAACTGCAAACATCAAAGTGTTACCAACATTCTTCTCCTACTAAACCCAAAACACAGCGCTGTACCAGCTGCTAGGAAGACAGTTAACTCTATCCCAGCCAACACCAAGACAGCATAGAACTCCAGTTGCTAACCACTGACTTTTAAGATTTAGTAGTATTTCTGCAGAACAGATTTAAGACAGATTCTATCAGTCTGTGCTTTTTAAATTAATCTGTTCTCACTTGACAAAGACACAATGGTCTGTATTGGTTTATGTAACGAGACAAAAGTATTCTTCTTTTGTCCAAACTTGTTCAGAGGTGCTGCGACAATAAGGTCATACATGTGGATCTGGTGAGGGAACAACTTCAACTTAATCTGTGATATTGTCCCGAAGCTAAGAGGATCATGATTATTATTTTTTAGTTTATTAACAAACCTATATTGGAGAACTGGATTTTGAGTATTCAGAGTTCTGAGTCTTTGTGATCTATACCAATGAAGCAGGTAACAGGTTTTTTTCTACCAGTGGCCAAGTAGCAATGATATAGACAAAGGATGAACTTACCCTGTAGTCATTTACAATTTTTACATTTTCAAGGTTATTTTCCAAGCCAAAAACCCCACAAATCCTTTTTTTATTAAAAATAACTCTCTCCTTTGTGTAGTATAGTTATTTGTGTCTATCAATTATGACCAGATGCAAATGGACATTTATCATGACAGGTGCTGGTTTTTTACATCGGAAATACTAATGCGATCATCTTTACCACTCAGCATTTGAAAGTTTAATACATGTGATTTAATGACACCTGACTTTATGACATGCTTTGTCTTAATGTTAGATATTGAATACCCTTAGTTATGGTTGGCGTTTAGGCAAGAGCTGGAAAAATGCATTCAAGTTTTGTTTTTTCATTTCTAGCTTTGTACACATTGATGTAATGGTAATTAGAAGTCATGAATAAAGCAAAAGCTGATCACATTATCCTTCATCTAATGACTTGCTTTCTAATGTGGATGAACAATACAATAGTTTGCTTGAACCACCTTTAAACCTGTACTGCTAAGGAAAATTGAAATAACATTTTTAAATAATGTAAACACTGAAAAAATTGTAATTAACCCAATGAAAGCATTATATGATTATCACATTCTCTTGAGTCACTGAAGAAATCCTAACAGTAAAGGAATATTTCAGAGAAAAGAATGTCTCCAGTATCATTTGCTTAAAAAATTATCAAGTGCCATGGGAATATTGAAGCTTACATGCAAATTGGACTGCTCAATTGCTATGACAAAAACGTACTTCCCACATTCTTTCCCCAGGAAGCTCAAAACAGACCTATGCCTTATTAAAGAAACATTCCAAACTACTCTTTGATCACACCTAATGTGTATAAAATGCATGAATATGGAGAGGAATTTTAAATGCCTGGTGAGCTGGACTCAGCAAAGTTTTTGCCAGACTATCTTCCTTACAGATGTGATACAAAGATGGTACGCTCTTCAGTCAATACTTCTGCTTTACTGCTTTCCCTCAGCAGTAACACTAAATCCCCTCTTTTCTGTCCTCCTTTGTCAGCCATAAGTCTTAGCTAGGAGTAGTGTCCACTACAAGTTTAAAGTGTACGAGCAAAAATGTTTGTGCATTTCCCTGCCAGCAGCTAAATCACAGTGTAGTGCAAACCATAGAATCACAGGATCCCTGAGGAACCTAGTCCAACCTCCTGCTCAGTGCAGAATCACCACTGAGTTCAGATCAGGTGGATCTGGGCATGGCTTCCTTGAAATCACTGGACTCACACTGATTTACACACCAGGCTTTCAGTAAGAGGCAAAAGATACTGTGGGGAGGATATTCTGCTGCTGCTGTTTGTTAGCTTTCTCATTTCACGGCAAACCTTGCCTGTGTTTTGCCTTTGGTCACCTTTCGTTCATGTCATTCATAAGCAAGTGGCTTACCAAAAATGCCTGCTGAATGTTTAATGTTTTACCTTCAGGCAGTAAGATCAAGCGATCTGACAAAAGTATGCTTTTCTTTGCAGCTTTCAGACATCAGAGTTTGCCATTGTCATCCCCTTGTTAGCCCTATTATTAAAAATTAACTAGCATTTAATTCTTTATACGTTCTGTTCAGAAGTTGCTCAAAGACTTGGCTCTTAAAAATCCTTTCCTATTTATACATGCCTCTACAATCTCCTCTTAACCAACTCGTCTCGTTTTCTAATTAGCTTTAATAAAGTTGAAATCCTTCTGCAAGGAGCTGATCCTTAGCTGAATGAGTTGTCATGTTGTGTCATGGTTTAACCCCAGCCAGGAACTAAGCACCGCGCAGCCACTCCCTCACTTCCCCCCTGCCAATGTGCGATGCGGGAGAGAATCAGAAAAAAGTAAAACTCATGAGCTGAGATAAGAACAGTTTAATAGAACAGAAAGGAAGAAACTAGCAATGTCAATAACAATATCAATAAAGTGACAATAATAATGAAAGGATCGGAATACACTAGACAAGTGATGCACGATGCAATTGCTCACCACTCACTGACCAACACCTGAGCTGCACTCCTCTCCTGCCCCCGCCAAGCTGGGTATGACACCCCACGGTATGGAATACCCCTTTGGCCAGTTTGGGTCAGCTGTCCCGGCTGTGTCCCCTCCCAACTTTCTTGTGCCCCTCCAGCCTTCTTGCTGGCTGGGCAGGAGAAGCTGAAAAGACCTTAGTCTAAACACGACTTAGCAACAATGGAAAACATCAGGATGTTACCAACATTCTTCTCATGCTAAACCCGGAAGACTGCACTATACTAGCTGCTAGGAAGACAATTAACTCTATCCCAGCTGAAACCAGGACTCATTGTCATGCTGGTGAAGATTGGGTAGTTTCCTATCTTCTTTGTCATTAAAGGTGGACACAGTATTTGGGTCCCAGAAAAAGAAAATTCTATTATTGAAGCAGCAGGTAAACAGGAGAATTTACAAAGATTTCCCTTCTCAAGATCAGGTTAGGGAAAACATAAGATAGCAGTTCTTGGTTTTATAAAAATAGTTGTTGATCTTGAAACATGTATATTATACAGATGCCTGAGGAAGAGGGAAAAAATGTTATGAAAAACTACTCTTCTGTTTGCTTTAGAACAAAGAGCTTTCTGTTACTTTTCAGCTAAGAAAGTGCCAAATACAGCAATCACATACGAAAATTAAGAAACACAATCTCTAACTGGCTATTGGGTTTGGAGCTGTAGGATTAAAGTTGCTAAGGGATTTGGAAGTATTTATAAAGTTGCATGTTTTTAGAACAAGAAGCATGTTATTTACACACTCTTCAAAAAGCAGTAGTAGCAGTGTGGGTGGAGGAAAACAGTATAGAATGCAGCAGAGAGAATACAAGTATAGCCCTTGTCTGAAAAAAATTTAACTTTCTTTATAGTGGTAACTTTATTGGTATTATTTAATAAAATTTCACTAATAGATTCTACATTTCTGTTGGAAGTTTGAGCATGTGAGACAACTGCAAACAAGAAATTAGAAATCTGCTGATGCTTTTACTGTAACTATGGACAAATGACCTATTCTAGTACTCTTGCAGTGCTGTGCAGTAGTAGAGAACAGATTTCTCTTGACCTCAAAACTCGTATTCAAGCCACTGTATGAGTAATTCAGTTTCACATCTAATAATGCTAAATCTCATTAGAAATTGAGTGGAATGAAGGCTTGACTTTTTTATCTATATGTTGATCCAAGTTAATTTCTGATGCAGGTGCCCTGATTTTGGGGCTTTTAAATCAGTTATGCTTTCTCACTCAGTGAGAACATTGGCGCTGTACCAGAATGAAGTGTTTTTTAGAGAGCTTTGCTGTCTTATTGGTAAGTGTCATTTTGTGACTTCCCATTTGGCCAAGACAAGGCTACTTTTGGTAACCAAACTGCCTACTGCATCAGGTGTGTAGATTAACTCAGCATGGTTCCAAGAAAATTTTTTTTCCAGTATAATTTTGGTCACTGCTGAGATTTCATGGCGTACTAGGTAATGGATGGTAATAAATTTTGTAAAAAGGAAATGGCATCAGGCATTTTCTGCTCAGAAACCTGTCTATTAACTGATATTTTCTTGTCTTTCTTGTCTGCAACAAGTCTAGGTAGAGAAATACCTTGCTCATGCAGTTTTGTTTAAGCAGTGCAACAAGTATGCAATAGTTTAGGATAAGAGATAAAGAATAACTTACGTAGCTGAAAGTTTCAGCTAAACTTGGAGGGAATGTATGATTAACATGTAGAAATAAAAATAAAGATAGGACTGATGACTTCTTCCAAATGGTTGTTCTTGTTTGAAATAAAAAAATGTATTTAAATATAGTAAAGAAAGTATCTATACAGTTTGTGTCCATTTATAAAAACTGCTAAGCATAAATGTGAATTTTACTTTGGATATCTCTAAATGCAAATGAATTTAATATTATACTATTGCTATTAGCTTAAAATATGTTTCTCTGGATTTGTTTCTTACAGCTGTATCAGACTGATTAAGAAAATTATCGCAAATAAAAAAATATATCTTTCTTTCAAAGAAAAGGTTGAATCTATTGATTATAAAATGAAACTGCAAGAGGAAGTACAAATATGTAATAGAAATGTTTCAATTTTGTCTAGTAGTGTGGTCAAATGCCCCCTTGATTGCACAGCGCTGGCACAGGGAATAATTTTCAGATAGGTAAGCACATTTAAGTCAAATGAAATTCTAGAATGCAGTGAAGTTGTTGTCATTCAAATGCTTTGCCTGCATAATAGCATAGCTATTCTTAGTTTACATTATCTGGGCCAATTTTGATCCAACTACTTACATGTCTGAATGCTCTTTTATTTTTCAGGGGGTGTCCCTGTCAGCAGCCACAGGATTCCAAGGTCATTTCATAGTTCAGTAAAACTTACCATGCCAGACATTAAAATATGATTCACAATTTGGTTATTAGATGAGCTTTTGTTGGGGATAACCTTTCAGTCTTATCCACAGCAGTTACCTCCAGCATCCTCTTTTGTTGATGAACATGATTCAGAAAACCTTGTCTCCTGTCTTTGCAAGCTAGAATAAAGTTTAGATCTTACTGCAGGAAAATACTGAATAATTAAAATCCTACTGACCTCAAAATGAGTGTTACTGACCACTTCATTTTTGATCTCTGTATATGGTGTGAAGCACTAAATACTATTGTTAAGGGGAAAAGTATCAGCTAAAAGGCATTTATTAATGTCATGTTTCTCATTCTTTGCCATTTTGTTTCTTTCAAAAATTTTGGTGCTTTACGTAATGAAGTGACAGAGCACTTGTTGTCTACTGTAGTGCTGTAGCACATATTTTCTGCGCTCAGCCATGAATGCAACTTTCCTTCTGTACTGCTCTTAATTTGCTCAGTCAAGGTGTGTACTTTACCAAAGCAGAGTTGAACAAACCTTACAGAGCAATTATAGTATCGGTATGAAGTCATATTCTACCCGGTAAACTTGACTGCCAACCTGGAATACATTAAACAGCATTGGTCAACACTTTGAAATATCTGACAGTTATGTTTATGGAGTAGCTATTAAGATGCTGTGAATAATACAGTGTCATCCTACATTTTTGAGAGATCTTTATTATGCAGAAGATCACATACAATTTCAAGAAAGAAATACCTTACCAAAATCAGCTATAATAAATATGATTCAGAGTCCTTTAACTTCAAGACAAAGCAGAACAATAACAGTTAAAGATTTTCAGAATTCAGATGACTATATTAAAATAATGAAATGGCATTTATTAGAAGATGTGTTTCAGGACAGTCTAGGAAACATTCTGTGAATGAGCAAAAATCAAAAGGGGACTGAAATTGAACAAGAAATAATAGCAACAGATTATTCCTTTTTTTAATATTTTTAGTTGGTAGTGAACTGAAATTCTAAAATGATGAGGGAAATGGCTGCTAGAGTATAAGACTTTTGCCAGTTACAGAAAGGTTAACTTAAATTTGAGAGTAAACCAGATATAATTGGATGCTAAGTTCATGGGGGTTTTTTCATCTGTTTAAATATTTTATTTTACAAGTTACTTATAGTTTCATTTATTCACACCCATGTACTGTCACATAGCGATAGTTTTACTAGGTTGGTAAAAGACACTTTGGTTGGCTTAAGCAAATTAGCCTGCTGAGCAGAACTGTGCTGCTTCTAGCTAACCTGTTTGACATTAGTTGAAGCATGTCATTGAAACTGGTACCCTTTTGCCCTGGAAAAAATGTCTTTACAAAAGACTTTTCAAGAACATATACTCAGAAATTTGCTAATGAGAATAACTCTCTAAGAGAATGACACCCTACACAATGGTCTGAAAATCACAAGACAGGGCATATATAAAGCAAAGTTTGTGGAAAACTCTTGAAATCAGCTTGTTTTGTCTTTTTTGACATCTACGGTAGACTCATATTTCTAATAGATAGGTTAATCTTTGGTGAGTCAGTGGCAGTAGCCTTTTGACAGCTTATAGAGACCTTGGTTAAAATACTGGATGTGTTAATATCCACGACAAGTATCCATGTTCCCAGATTCAATCAGTAGGGTCATCGGAGTTACTAATTCTGGCACACTCAATGCTGTAAGTGCATCAAGATGCATCTGCTTGAGGGTGTCACCCTGTCAGCATGCAACCAAGACCTGAAACTGAATGAAACAAGGCCAAACCTTTAATCAACCTGGCAATGGGAAGCAAGGTCCTTCTTCATTTCTTGCAACAATAAGGAAGGCTACGAAAAACCTTGTCCAAGAAATTCACGAATTCAAAGCCTGCCCAAATAAATATGGAAGTTTAAAGAGTAATGGCTTTTACAATGTTGTAATACATTGGTAATATGTGCAAATTAGAATGACATCTCTATCTTTATTTGCTTCAGATTGTGTGTGATAGGAAATGTTCAGGGTTTTCAGTCTCATGTACTTTTACAAATAAGGAATGCAAGTGAACTTTCACGTCAGTATGAATTACAGGCTGTCCTGCTGAAATGTGTGAAAAACAGTGTATATCAAATGGGAATTTGTTTTGAGTAACAGAAGGAAAACCTTTCCAAAGAATCTGTTCACTTGCAGGTGATATGGAGCAATAGATTGTTTTAATTACACTACCTTTTTATGAGCAGTAAACCACAAGGGATATTTTGCTACCCACTCTCTGCAGTTGGTCCTGCGCTTCAGCAACTGATCAATTCTTAATAAACTGTTATTGAAGAAATTTGCTTTTAACAAATATACAGTGACTTGGAAATATTAACTATATTGCCACCGTTTAAACCAAGCACATTAGCAAAGCAACAGTTTTCTCTTTGACCAACTTTCCATTCCTATAAATATGTTAGGAATAGTTCTGTGTGGAGTTTTGTGGTGTGAACTACTTTGGATTCAGATGTTTTGCTTTACTGTTGGGCTTATTTTGGAACATCACATTTGCCTGTGGGTGTCAATTTATTTGCACCTAAGAATATCAAGCGGCCCAGGTTATTGGGCTGTGTTGAAAGAGGGCCAGACAGTGGTTGTGATTGTATACATATATTTTGCTGTTATACTAATATCTTTTAACTAAAGAGATACGTGCTTTTTCTCCCCTTTCCTAAATAGGATACAAGCTGTGTCACTACAGTTCCAAATATAAAATCATGCATTCTATTTCAGTCTGGGGTAAATTAATGGGGATCTGGTGCTGTACTATCCATGCATTCTTAGTCCTTGACCTTCTTGGAGTTTAGGCAAACTGAGCATATCCAAGGCTGTATTAAAAGGCATGACAAATTAAAATTCCCACTTACAGCTCTGCCTCCACCAGTTTTCCCTTTATTATTCTCTTAGAGAAGCTAAAACTAGCTAAACTTTTCTATGCAGGCTATTTCTAACAAATATCTTTTCTATTTCAAATGCATTTTTAATAAGAATATCAGTTTGCATCCTTGATATTCATGACTGAAAATGAGCTATAGACAAGAATGGCATTATCAAAAATTAGTTTTTCATTGCATATGACCAGATTTATCTTTATTTTACAGTAACTTAAACTAGTGGAAATTAGGTCAGAAAAAAAAAAGTATTTCCGTAATACTTTGGTGATTTAGGGACATAGTTTAACTTTTGAGTAGATTTTACTCAGTGAAGGTGAATCAGGCAAGCTGCGTGTATGAATTTTTGAAAGAAGAAAGTACACGAGCAAAATCCAGTGTTGCTTACAATGTTACTTCTAACTTCATCTGCTGCCAATACTTTGCTTTAACTGTGTACAAGCATTGACTTTCTCACTTCTGACCTTAGGTTGTCTTTATTGATTTCCTTTTGACTTGCCTTCTTAGTTAACTGTCACTCACTGCTGAATAGAGAAGTGTTTTTAAAAGCTTCTTTTAATCTTCAAAATAGTTAGAACAGTAAATAAGTTATCACATCTACAGGTTAAAAAAATATCTTCAAGAGGGATTAGTATTGTCTAAAGCTCCGTTAGCTCACAGAAATGTTGTTGCATTGATAGAGCTAAGACTTGCCGTTGACAAATAAAGCTTTCAGGGAGCTTTTACTGTCCCCTTTAACATCAAGAACAGTTAAATGAAAAACATTTGCTACCACATCTGAACATGCAATTTAGCAAAACAGAGTACATTTTTAGAGTAAATTCTTTTTAGGTAAAATGCTTAGGGTTTTTTGCTACTAATATTAATGGCTGCCTAAGGTTCAAAACAATGAAGAACCAGGATCAGTGAATTAAAATTATGTATAAATTCAGTTTTTATTATGTAAACGTTTAGTCTTCTTTCAACATATGTAACCTCTTTGGCGCTTTCTTTCAATGAGACAAAATAGTTGCAAAGTGTTAGAAATATGTTTTGGTTTATTATTAGAAGAATGTTTGCTGAGAAAATTCTGCTAAATATACTCCTATGTCTGTAAGGACAGTTACAGAAATCTTAGGGAAAATATTGAATAATTCAGGCTCATCTGGTAGGGATTTATGTTCCAATAAGTATAAAGACTCATACTTCAGTGTTTGCTTCTTAAATTTCACTCTGCCTTGCTTTATTTAACGATACGATGTCCCTGATTGTAAGTAAATGTCAGATTTCTGATATGTGTATATATATGAGGTTATTACTGATGAAAAATACAGTGATTTTTGTCATTACACATTAATTCAGTCCCCAGGAAAACCAAAGCATTTCCTAAACTGTGTAAAGATTATAAACTGCATTTAGATACTGTTTTCTTGTGCAAGTTACTTTCAAGATGGACAAAGAACTTAGAAGCATCGTAACAACAGTGACTTGTATGATATGTGCCAACTTTTGGTGTTGCAAACAGTTCAAGGAGTAAACATACTGCTTGATGTAGTGCTGACTGAGTGTGTCTCTTTGATCATTGAATGGCTTTTGCTGGCAACCAGTTATGCTGAATTTAGAAAGGGAAAACTCCCAGGAATTGTGTTATGAAGAGGAATGTAGAATAGTTTTTGACTTAAGATATCCTAAAAGAAGGGAATAAAACCCACAGGTGTTTTATTTTGTAAAATCTAGCTAAGCAATAGATTTGAAGTGGCAATTTTCTAATATAGTCAGCTTCAGGACAAATATATCTATCCCTGTTTATTCACATGCGTATACTTAGGCATTTTTTATAGCTCAAGGGATCCTGAATTAATTTTTATTGTTCATTTATATTGTACTGGAAGGGAACACACAATATTTACACACCATTTTCTTTAGTCCCTTTGTCACCCCTTTAAAAAAATAAAATAAAAATTATTTTTTAATTTCTGCCCAAGTAGCTAGTGTTACCTAAACTATTTTATAAAACTGTCTTTAGGCAGAAAGTCATCAAAGGAAACATGACAAAGACAAAAAAATTATCTCTTACAGAGTAGATCTCCAAGAATAAAGATGACTAAAGCTTAATCAGAAACGAGTATTTATGTCTTTTTATGCTTATCAGAAGAAAATGCCTACCCTCTTAAAACAGAAATGGCTGAACAACTGATTATGTGGGCTTTCCAAAATGGAAGCATGTTTCTGATAGATTAGTTGGGATCCAAGAGGAGTTAGGTACGTAGCTCATTTAGGTAGTTATGAAGAGTCTAGTAGGTAATTATTGACTATTCTAGATGCCCAACATCTTCTAAAGCCTGCAAATAAAAAATTATTCTTGCAAGTTTTCCCTTGTACTTGCACAGAGGCCCTTTGATGTGGGGAAAAGAAGCCCATCAGCAAGGAGAAATTTGTAGAACAGATACATTATTCCCATATTTCACTATTCCCTTTATATTTCTATATTTTTTCCATGTCTTGGTTCAGTAGTTTTTATTCTGATGCCGACCATATGACATTTGCACAATCTGAATTTTTTGTTTGGTTCAACAAACACTTAGGGTATCTTTTGGGACACAGTTGTGTTTTATTGATGCTGAAGAGACTTAAACATATGCTTGAAATATTGTACAGCAGAATGGAATCAAGCATATACGTTAATTTAAATATGTACTTCTGTGATTGCTAAATAGGGTGTGCATAAATAATACAAATCTATCTATATCACTTTGTTCCAGTTTTTTTCCTTCAGTACCTCAGATTCTGACTAGTTCTTAATTTTCTGGGAAAATTATGTAATTACTATTTTCCAAAGATGTATATGTATATGTCTGTCTTTAAAGATAAAATGTAACTATTATCTTTTAAATATATTTTTCAATATTTTTCTTTTAAAGCAATACACTTTTTTTCTTTATACCTCTTTATTAATGAAATATATCATTATCTAAACATTGCTATTTTTACACATACAGAATTACAAGCTGTTTGGTGTGATTTGTGTTTTTTTAAGATCCATGTTAATGTGTTCTAGGAATTTTGGGGGTTTATTTCGTATGTCATTTACATATATTGTAAAGTCATAAGAAAATATGTTTATGAAGCCTCCAGTGCAATAGAGCTAGAAATTTTAATCTCTACCACACTGGAATTAATAAATAATATTACAGATATTTTTATAGACTATTCAGTTTTAGGCATCTGATTTTGCCTCCTATATCAGGTGACCAAAACAGCAAGATAGAAAATCAGCACCAATAGAACAGATTATATTAATTAATTAAAAAATAATTAGTTAAAACAGAAAACTTGAACTTCTTTTATGAAATTAATTCCTAGTTCAAAATTCTTGTTTCAGAACTTCAAATTAAATTCTTTCACAAATTTATTTTAAAACTTACTTAGACTGAAGAACTAAAAATATTTGAAACAACAAATACATGAAACAATAAGTATGTTTGTCCTATATACAGTTACAGGTATTCTGTTACTTAATGTCACACAAAATACCCTAGTAAGGCAAAAAATTACCTAGATTTTTGCTTGTTTATATTTAAAATCTGGATACAGATATTCTCACTAGTGTGGTCCTGTGGACAGTTCAGCCCATATAAAGTACTGGTCATGTGTGTATATATAGGGAAGTAAAAGGAGAAAAAAATTTTTGATCACCAGGATGGAAAAGGACATAGAAAAAAATGTGAAGGCTAAGTTAAAATCTCAAGTTTTCAGTATAGAAGGAAAGGAGAAATAAAGTCTAAGGAAAGAGAAGAAAATTATTTAGTGTTCTAATATGATTTCTTAGACATGCTTAAATTACCTTTCTCTTGTTTTAGGGGAGCATAAGATTAGAAATGGTTAATTTATAAATCATACATTTAGCAAAGTAAAATGCAACATACATTGCTTATAACACTGTAGTGAATCTGTCTTTCCTAGGAGGATACCAGTATTGGTTTTGAGCCTCAGCATCTACAAATGTCTTGAAAATAGAGGCAGAACGTACCCTGACCAAACAAGACAAGGGACTGGAGGAAAAGTTAATTTTGTAATGAACAGATACAGCGCTATTCAGAGTATATAAATAAACACATTGCATCCAGGGATGTAGGCACGACAACAGAGATCATTAGAACAGCAGTCTTCTGGGTGCTGTCTGCTTTTGGTTAAAATTCTCAGACTGAGAGAAATGGCTATACTTCTTGTGCAATGTCAAGGGAATTATTCTTTGTGAAGGAAAATCTGAGTAATTTAACCAAAGGGAATTATGAGTGCACAAGCAAGCGAGATATGTTAGCTCCACCTGTTCTCAGTTCTAAATTTCTTACTGTACAGTACTGGCCAGCTATTACCTCCAGCTGGGATCCATGTTTCTTCAGTCCTCTTTTCAACTTACATGCTTACATCACCCTTCATATGAAAGATGGCCGGAGGGACTGCCTCTGCCTTTCTGTAGTGAATAAAGATCCGGTACAATATTATTCTGGGAAGAGATGACTGATAATTTGTGGGATTGCTCAAGTATCTGTTGTACAGATTTCAAAACCTTAACCAGATTCATGTCAGACAGTGGCTGATTTCAGGGCTGTAGGTGATACACGTTTTTGTCTTGTAGCAGTAAGACACCTACATCTATTTCTGCCTCTGCCTTTAGATGCACTGGTTCCATCATACAGTATGCTGTTTCTGGACAGAGATTTCCTGTTGTCCTTTTTGGAAATGACATGGTATCTAGCCTTGTATCAAGTTCTTTAGAGTACGCTTTATAGATTTTTCACCATAAGAAATATGACTTAACATAATTATGACTTAATTATGCTTAATTTTTCAAGATTTCATTTATTAGATCAGATAGAATAACACTGAGCTGGGTAAATGCAAAAGACGCAAAAATAAGAGGAACATCTCCCTGGTATATGTGTTTAATTTTAATAGCAGTTGCCTATAAATAGTATTTCAGCAACTGCTTACTTTAATTCATAAAGATGTAGTTTATAGTTTATAGGGAAAAGTTGATCGGTAGTAGAAGAATATGTGGAGGTGTATTTTTGTAAATATTCATCTAAAGATAGCATTACAACATAACTTGATTTGTAAGTGGAAATAAACTAAAAATAGTAAATGTAAAAGAAAAGTATATTCATACACTTGTCCTTTACTATCTACTTCAAAACAACAACTCTATTTATACTGTGACCTCCCTTTCCCCTATCTGCTTTGGAGCTCCTTTTCCATTTCCTTTGAAGTTTATGGAAATATTCCCATTGGGCTAAAGTAATTTTTACTATTTAAAGAATACTCAATACCAAATTAAGCATTTACTTGACTAGATCTCTGCTTAAAATTGTAGAAGAGTCACTTCTGTGAAATGAACATGTGTAAAATGCCATGAGATTATTGATCTAGAGAGCTCTGTAGAATTCCCTTTTTTCCCATAGGGAAAAAATGATAACCTATATATGCTATGTAAATATGTCCATTTCAGAATGTCACTAAATTCCACAGCTGGTTTGCAGAAAGTGCAATGGGACTGTAGCTTTTGTTTTGATGCTTGTGTGTACTACTGACACAAATACTCTGAGTTTTACTTCCTCTGTGAGAGGTTAAATTCTTGTCTTGTGCATGCACTGTGATACAGGACTACGTTGGCTTTGTTCCACTATTGTACAGACAGAAAAGAAATATGCAAATATCTTGCATCTAACAGTGTTATTTTTCTGATCTAGTGTGTTGGCTCAAATCTGCTGGTTGGTAAAATGGTGGAATAGCTGCATCACTCTTACTTGTCTGTATAGGAAGAAAAATTTAGAATAGCCTCTGTACCCTATCTGTATTTGGACTGCAAATTAACACCGTTCTAATCTACACTTACTAGTTTTATTAAGCCTGACCAAAGATTTTGAAATGAATGAAAGGACTCCTATTAACTGCCATAGACTTTCACTGAGAACTACTGCGGGGAGGGATTTTATTTAAAACAAAAGTCAACGAATGAAAGTGTAAGCAGAATTTTCTTATTTCAGTATGATGCACAGGAATGTCATTGGAGTGCCATACAGTATTTTTAATTTACAGCACTGTTGTTGAAGCTAATTTCACCTAGTAGTATAGTACTAACAGTAATCCTTCGCTATGCCCGTTTCCTGTGTTTTCTCTTGCTTGTCAGTGATCATCCTCACCACTCATCTTGGTACGTAGACTGTTACATAGAAATTTATGCAGAAGTTTTCATACGTAAATGTATTTTTTAACTTCATCACTAGCCTTGTCTCTTAAAGTATTCCAAGGCTGCAGGTAGGCATTATTTGCAGCAGTCTGCCAAAAACTCTTTTTACCACCAAAAGATGAGCATGTCTCATTAATGGCCCTTTTACCATACTAATTCTACAAATAGTAGAGTCCCTTTGTAGCTTTGGAACAAAATGTGGAACAAAATGTAGAACAAAATAGGATCCAAAATCTCACCTGTCATCACTGGATATTGTTTAAGAATTAACATTAGATGCTGTGATTTTGACAGTCCAGATTTAAAGATTAATGAATTAATGTATTATTTACAGGGCAGGGGGCTTGGTTGGTTTTGGTTTTGGTTTTTTTTACCATGGCATACTGAAATGAAGATATTCCTTAGTTCTAGCTTCTTGATATAAATTAAAGAAAATATTTCAGGACAGTGGACAATTTTTATTCTACTACCATTAATATTATTTATATTACTTTTGAACATAAAAGCAAAATCAGGATGGAATACTCTGTGATCTGACACCTGGACTAAAGCCACAACCAGAGGACAGGCACACAGAAATTCCATTTTAAAGTAAATGAATATTAAAATAAAACTTTTTTTCCCCTTAACCTGCTTACAGTAGGACGATTATTTTAGGTGAAGTAAATGCCAGCCATAGCTTATTATTTGCATTATCACGCACAACAGAAGAAACTGTGAAATATTGTGTAGTTTCCCCTTTTTGGTTCTCCATGTGACAGGACAGAAAATTGAAAATGGGTTTCAAGTTAATTTTCAAACCATTTGTTCTTTCTAAAAATATTTTCATTGCATCAGCTAATCTGAAAAGTCTCTGTCCTGAAATGTAGCTTGCCTTTGAAATTACAGACACATCTAATTTGAACTTTTATTAATTACAACAGTATGGCTAGAAGGCAGGAAAACACAAATCTTATACGTAATGTGCTGGATAAAGAGGGTATGTGAAGAGCCATTAAATTTAGATTGGTTACAAAGATCTGGAAAAGAAGTGACTTTCCTGAAGACAAACATACACAACATCAGCTCGTGTTAAATCCAGGTCAATAAAAAGCTGACTTCATTGCAAAGTCAGTGCTGACTTAAATTCTTTTCTTGGTGTTCAGAAAGAACTGTTGTCTATGTATTTACCAGAAGCATGAAAACAGACATTTTTCTCTCTCAGAAAAGGAATTAGGGAGGGATCTATGATCCCATTCCCTCTGTTACACCAATGAACAAATGAATAGCCTTACCTAGACTCAGGGAGAGTGAAAGTAATATAAATGATAGTCTTAGAAACCATGCTTCTCCCAGACTAACACACCAGATAAGCACATACGTGGATTTACTCTAGTGTTCCATCTACAGATTCTCATTAATGTTGCCCTGAAGATGCAATATCCTGTAGTAATCAGAATTCGTGGAAAAATATAGTAATACCTATGTGAAAATCACATAATTTTAATGCCTGTCTAGAAATCTTTCTCATTTTGTTCTTTTTTAAGACGCGAAAAAGATATCAGCATTGTAATTAAATCATATATATTCCTTTGAACAATATTCTCACGTTGAAAGTCCCATATAAATCGTTGCCCTAAGGTCATGGCTTCTTAATAAGAACAGTTTGAAAGGAGAAAGTGTAGCTCGTACAAATTCGCTTTTGGGAGAAAGACTCTAATTTGGGGTAAAATTCCCTCTTAGTTGTTCACAAGTTTTCACTGGCATCCTTATGTTTGTCTAACAGAGACCCAGAGACAAACAGGAGCTCTTCAGTATTATGAGAAACATGAAGCATCGTGCAACAGCATCGTTATTCTTGTCTCTGTGCAAAATTAGTATCTCCTGGTTATTCGGTCTGAAGTGTCTGTCAATATATGTATATTAACTAAAGAAAAAGAATGCCATCTATAAATGACATTTTGAACTAATTACTACTGTCCATAATTTTCAGTTACATTTCTCCTTTATTTTCATAGGCTTGTATTATGACTGATTTAATATTAAGACTGAACTATATCTAGTCCAGATGAATCTATACACAAATGTATGTGCTTTTCTGAATTTGATAATGGAAGAGCTCATTATAAGTGAAATGCTGGCTTTAGTTTAAGTTAGTGGAACACTTGTTTCTGCTTTTGGTAGGTCTAGAATGTTATTATGTATATTTAAGGTTATAATTACTATATGTACATCCAGTATGGAAGTTATTTATGACACTAGTGTTTTTATAGTGGAACTTGGAAATATTTACCCAATTTTTAAAGTACATTTTAATTAAAATATCACAGTTAAAATGCTTTTAAGATGCAATCATAATGCTTTATTGGTGATGCTTGTTTATGTAATAATTTCACATTGTTATTCACTAAAGATATAGTATGATTTTTTCTTAATAATTGTAAGTTAAATTTTCATTTTGATTCATGAACATAATTTCTATTAACACAGAAGTTATTTTGTGAGGAGAAGATATATTCTCCATTCTTGTTAAAAGCAAATAAATAAAAGGAAGTCCAAAAATAGAATTACAGGTGAAAGCGTGTTTTTAGCCGCTGAGTCAGTAAGTCAGGGTGCTGAGGTTACTAATAGGCCTTAATTGCCTTGATGAGCCTCACCTGGGCCCTGCCCTCTGCCAAGAGCTCCAGTTAAGTTTTTGCTTCGGTGCTGAGTCTTTCCTAGACCTATGGTGCAGGTAGATTTGTCTTTGGCCTTGTCTCTAGCTGCTGTGCTTCAGGTGGACTTCAGACCTATGTTGCAACCCCAGCTTCTGCTGCTCCTCCTGACCAGGCTACTTGAACTACTCTGTCCCCTTGCTCTGCTAGGGCTGCTGGTGAACTGGTGGCAGCTCCCTGCAATGCCTGCCCTGCTCAGGCCCCGTGGCTTGCCTGCAGATCCTGGCTCTCTCCCCTCTCATGGAGAGACTTTACCTTTGCTGCTTCCTGATCTGGTAAGTCTTTTCATGTAGGTTTAAAAATACATGAAAGAAAATACTCTGTCATGTTATTAAAGTTTCATCTAGCTTTTTGTTAATGTTAGGACAGCCAGAGCAATCAATAAATCAAAAGGATTAAAAATATCATTACTTTGGCAGAGAGAATACCACCTGGAAGATGCAAAGCTTACGAGTGTTTGTGAAGGGCTATGGTTAAAAAGCAGCTTCTGGTTTGGTGATTTATGTGATATAGCCATTTGTGTCCAGCATAGCATTTTTTTAGTTCTCGATGTCTGCTTTTAAAGTAAGGAAATAACAGGTTTGAAGTGTAACCCTTGTAGAAGATGCTGAGCATTTTTATGTAACGTATGGAGAAAAAAAAACCAACCACAAAACTGTTAAGGAGGTGTTATGAAGGAGCCATTTTTTGTAATTATATGCTGAATACAAAGGATCAGGGATTATGCAATCTGAGATTCTGAGCCTGGCTTAAAATACAGCACAGTTGTGTTTTAGGAAAAGACTGAGGAGATCCATGGCAGAATTTTTGATAGTTGGAAAAATACCAACACAATAACAGCAGCAAAAATCACCTAATCTAGGTTATTTTTTTTTCTTCTTAAAAGGAATGCAATCTTTAGTGGGTTTTGGTGTTTTGTTGGTTTGGTTTTTTTTCCCCCTCCTCCTTAAAGATGTAAGAAATACAGGTTTTAATATCTCACAGACACAAGATAAATGTGAATACAGGAAAGGAATGCCAGAGAAACTGTTAAAATGAAAGGATGACTGCAAATGTTTTTATTGGTTTTCCCTAATCTTTTCTGTATCATTACCATAAGATTAAAAAAATTTTAACAGTTGTTGTTTGCTTGGTTCTAAACAGGCTAAAATTTTTGTATTTGACTTATGAAATCTAACTACTTAATATTTATGCAAACAGCAGTTGCTTTAAGTAAAAAAAACTTCGTAGGCTATATTAAAAGTTTTACTTCAGTATGTTTATAGAAGGAGCTATCATTTGGTATATTATAAAGGTCTGATTTGTATTAATAATGATGCAGAAAGCTCATTTATTGTGTCAGATTTCCTGAATTAATTGCTAATTCTAAGTTCATTCTAGTAAAAATGTATTTTTTTTAAACTTCAGGTGTCAGAATATAAAATTGATATAAATTTACAAATAGCTGTTGACTCTAGCAGATATCTACAGCAAGAGTTAATTAGGTGCTGCTGAGGCTAATTGTGAAATAAATGATTCTGAAATATGAGGTATCATGAGGGTAGTTTGTTGCTCTGGGTAGCTAATCAAAATCATTAACTGCCGTACAAAGAGCAGGTCTATGCTTCCTTCTGTTTGTGATTTCCTAAACTATTCAGTTTATATAAGCTGCTACACTCCAAATCTTGTTCAGGGGCAAAGGGAATCATGTTATATACGAAGTCAAGAATTTCTTTTTAGTGTAACTGAAATTTTCACAAGGTAAACATTATTAGTCCAGGTCTTCCTATTACAGAAAGGAAAAGAGTAGGTCTATGCAGGAAAAAAAGTCTCAATATTAATGCACTTAAGATTGTTACACATGCGTTTCGTAACTTTCTACCCCTTCTAATACTACGTGTACCCTTGCCCTGCTCCGCTGGGTCCTAAACATTAGCAGTTTCATTCTGGTGTCAGTAGTGGAGGTGTTAGAGCGAGCCATCACTATCTGAAGTCCTTCATTGAGAGGAATATGATGTTAATGATTTTGGGTTTTCTCAGTCTTTATATACGTACACCTTTTTATACGTTTGCTAACACACTTTTTTTCCCTTGCTCTTTCCTTGGTCTGCAGCACCAAGTTAAAACCAAATTTACTATATATGGTGCCTTTCACACGTTAGATACAATTTGCTCTCTTTGTTACCCCTAAACCCATTTCATTTCCAGTTCTGCATTTTTTTAACCACTGATGGGAGTTGTTTCTGGCCATTGGGCCTCCAGTGTCAAGCCTGTGCCTCACAGTAATCCTGTGCTTGTATTTATGCTTCCTTGTGTATCTCAGGGCCTCTGTTATCATACCAGGCCTGTATTTCTTAATACTACATCATAATATTATGATTCAAAATACATACAGAGATAAATGTACAACAAATTAGTGGTAGACACCTGCTCAGTTAGAAAAATTGCTGTTACAGCTAAACCAGGTGAAACAAAGCTGCAGGAAGCAGGTGAAATAAAGTTCAGACAAAGAACACCTGAGAAGCCTCTGTTAGGAGGCCTTGCAATCTCAGTACAAAGCTTAGAAAAAAATTCTAAAACATGCACCTGACAATGCTTTCTTGAGCTTCACTGGATATACTGGACAGTAAGACAAAGTCTCACTAGAGTATATTGATTGGATCAACAAAACAATGTTGTATTGCCCATAAGTAAGACTAGGATTTGAGCCATAATTTCATATTACATTTCCAAGTTTGATAGAATGTGTATTCATATACGTATTATTTTTGTGGTGTGTTTTTATTCATTTAAGACAACATTATCTTTTTTTCAGTTACTTCACATATGGCTTTATTGTGCTTAAAGGTATATCAATGGTATTTTGCGAACTATCAGTGATTGCTTCTCATTCTTTTGGCTAAGATTACATGTGATCACTGCAGAGGAAATATACACCCGTACTCAATGTTATATGATTTGGTCTGAGCTTCTGCATCCTGCCTTTCTCCACAAGGAGCATTTTGCATATACTGACTAACTGGAATCTTGGGCAGAGCTCTAGCCTAAAGCAACTACAGGGCTGGTTTATATTATAGTTTATGCCCTGTCACAGTAACGGGTGCCATAGTTTGTCAGGCAGCCGCAGAATTACCTCCCTCCTTGATCTGCCAAGGTTCCGTTTCACTATGTCCCGATTTCTCTAGCAAACTGTAGACTGAGTGCTTGGACTTTAACATGACAGGACTCTGATTTCATGAGGTTGTATTACCCGTTCTGCAAAGCTGCCTTCCATCTTCCATGTTTTTCTTCTTTTCTTTGTCATTCCATTTCTCCTCTTCCTGTTCTTCACTATTATGTTTTTCTTTGCCAGCTTTCTCTGCCCTGTTTTTCAGCCTGAACCAATGAAAAGAAGTCAGTAATGCAGAGACATCTAATGTGTATTAAAGCTCTTCATTTTTATTTTGAATGCTAGAATACCAGTTCTAAGGTTGCTGCCATGTTACATTTTAATATCAGTAGAGGAAACAACTGTTTTGAGACGTTCTAGGTTGTGTTATGATAAGTGAGCTTGTCATTATTTTTTGTGTACGTGCTGTCTCTTCCTCATTGCTTTTGTGGATATAAGAACTGAAGGGTACAAGGCTATATTCTCAAGGAGTTTCCTGAGAGATGAGACAGCCAGGGTGAACAGTATTTACTATAAAGCCAGAGCCCTTTTCACCTTTTTTTAACCTAAAACAAAGGAAGCATATTTCTGCATAAACAAAGGAAAAAACATTTATTAAAGAGAAAAAAGACTTGATTCTTTGGCAGATGAAGAAATGTTTTCCCAGCCTGTGCTATGTTCAGTCTAGATTTTGATTCTAGCTCTGCATACAGAAGGGTACCCCAATAACATGTTTTCTTCAAGTTGTTGAACTCAGGTTATGTTAAAGTTGCTGTCACAAGTGATTCTGGAAGAATTTTTAGAATTCGATTACTAGGGAGAATTTGTCTGTAAAGAGTTATAACACTTTCTCTTTTTTTTTTTTCTTTTTTAAATAATCCCCCTTAACATTAAAGAAACCTGCAGAAAGAATCTAAATTTTAATGCACATAAAAATATAAGAAGAATCTTGCTTGTTTAAACTAAACATTCCCCTAGCCCACTGGTCTTTCTCAAGCAGGTGCTAACAATGATTTCCCAGTGAAAAATGTAAGACTGGGGACTAGATACTCTGATTTTTTTCCAAATATGTTCCTAGTCTGTAGAGTGTGGAAAGCAGATTTTCTTATTTTTATGTTGTCTGGATGGGTTACACTTCAGTGTTTGCTTGAAAAACTTTTTGAACCCATCTAAGCTTTCAGCATCCACAGCCTTCTGGTTTTATTCTTGGTGGGGTGGGGGAGGGGGAACATGGGATGGACGACAACAGTCTTTACAACTTTTTCTGAGACCATTTGTGGGTTTTTTGTTTGGTTTTTTTGGTTTTGTTTTTAAGAAATGTGTCAGGCTGTTCTGTCAGTCATTTCTTCTCAGGCTAAAATGTCCTATTTTATTTCACTTTTCATTACATGGAAATAATTTCCTATCACTGATCATCCATGTCATTCCTCTTTGTAACTTCTTCACTTTCGCTATTTGTTTTTCATGAGAGAATCAGAGCTGCCACAGCAGGTAGAATGAAAGTGTTTTGTGGGTTTATATGATGGCATTGTTGCATCTACTCTTTTGTGCTCTGTTTGTTTGTAAATAGTGTCAGTGAATAGTGTTTGGTTTGCTTTTTGACCATTACTGAGATCACTTTTTTCCAGTAGGACTATGTATTCGAACTCCTGAGTCTCATTTTTGACTGGTAATGTTCAGGCATCATTGTGTAGACTAAATTGCAGTTATCTTTTTCCCCATGTACCTTACCTTACAAATATTCAATTACATTCACTTTTGATTTTTTTTAATCACCAAATCACTTGTTATTGTGAAGACCCTAGTGATTTCCACAAGCTTTTGCAAGTTCATTAGGCTACAAACCAAAAAACTGAGCCATGAGCAAAACACATGGAAATGAGCAAATAATATCATCTCCCCTTGCCTTGAAGTTTCCATGTGTAAAGTGAGCTAATCATAATTTGCCTTTCAGTATAATCTGCTCTGTATCTCAGTGAACTTTCTTCAGTACTGTTAAAGTAGTGGTAACCACCATTTGCCAAGTAAAATGCTTGGTATAAACTTGCATGATGCATTTCTGAACAGAATATCTTCCATCACTCACTTGACTGCCTAAAATCAAGAAAGTGCTTTTTTTTTTTTTTTTTTTTTTTTAACTCATAGGTGCATCTACATGTTGTGCCTGTTGTTGAAAACAATTAAGATTCTGAAAAGTTATAATTTGCCCTACCAGCCAGTTGCTGGCTGGATAACTTGGAAATGTTGAGATAGACTGAGATACTAATTTCTTCCTACTTGGCCATTAATTTAATAGTTTTTATTTCATTTATATACAGCATTAATATAAAAATACCTATGTAAATATAGATATCTTCAAGTATAGCTTTGCTAGCTTTTTATGAAGCCTGGAAACCTTTAATAGGAAGTACCGGCACAGGTAACTATGTAAACCACTTGACAACTGTCCATATTTATAAACACAGTTTTTATTTGCTGCAGTTTATTTACTCTCTACACATATAAATGAAGTGTGACAGACACCCTGTGGCTTCTATTGATGAGAGGATTATAAAGCTTGTACTTTCATTGTGACATCCTAAGCCATCAAGCATGATGACTTCAACAGCCATTATCGAACGCTGACACATACTGCATCAGTAATCAGGAATGACAGAAGACAAGAAGCTGGCAGACATATGACTTTCAACTCTCTCTCAAAAATAGTCTGTGATTTAATGTGTTTGGTGAGACCCCACCT
>JAVKLA010000090.1:22730160-22772169 GCA_034782735.1 Sagittarius serpentarius
TCCCTGCTCACCGCAGGGGGGTTGGACTAGATGACCTTTGATGGTCCCTTCCAACCCAAGCCATTCTATGATTCTATACTGAATTTTCCTTTTAATCATTTCAAGATACCTTTTTTGTCATCAATGGCTGATAAAAGTGTTGAGATTTTTCTTTATGATTAGATTAAATTATGCTCCTCCATCTGGTAAGTATGTAAGAAAGGGCTTGTGTTCTGTTTATACGAAGCTCTGCTAGTAACTTGAACAGACTGAAGCCTCTTGCCCTGTAAAAAGTTAAGAGTTATTAGAATTATTCCTTGATGTTCAGTGGAATTCAGATGCAGAGCTGTAATGAATGGCCTGTCTAGAAGATATCCTTTTCTGCACAGTATTCTGCACAGCCGATTGAAAGAGTCCCTAATACTGCTGCATTTTCATGTTTTAGTTCAAGACAAACAGGCTCCAGAGAAATTATAGTTATAATTTCTCCTTCTAAATATAAGCATGTTTAAATGAAATTAAGGAAAATAAATCTCTATCTGGATTTTTAAGTTGATAGATCACACAAAACATCTTAATTTATTCTAGTGACAGAAAATGAAGATGAAAAGATGAGTTGATCTTTATGAATGCTAACAAATGGAAATATGTTTAGTCAGTGAAATAGCATGGACTTCACCCTGTCAGCTTCATTAGCTGTGATTTTATTTTTTTTTTAACACAGTGAGTTGTAGATAAGAAAAAAAACACCAAACACCCAAACCCTCATAGCATTCAAAATCGTCAGTAGTTGTTTGCCATTGATTTCAGTGTGAAGAGTAGTGAAGTAAACCACAGGCAATCATAAAGAGTCAGTCAGATGAGAGGTCTGTGTAGATTTCACAAGTGTTTTATGGGGCGGGGGGGGGTACTAGTTTTGCAGCAGGTTTGATTCATGTAAGTACTGGACAGAAATGTTCTATTTGACTTGATTCAATTTATCGCTGGGCTGTGGAATATGGGTTGTGATGTAACCTTTGCTAAGAGATATGCAAGATGGGAGCTTGCTGAAGAAAATGAAACACTAAGCAATTTCTCATCTGTAATGAAGCAGAGCAACAACAAAAAGTGATGCCCGGGACACATGCGAAGTCAATCAGGCTAATTGTAATTTGAATGGTGTTATTGAAAGGGTGAGCCAGAAAATGGATAGCTACTTATTCAAAAGGGAAATGAGACTCAAGTGGGGATGGGAGAAGGTAAATATGAGGTCTGTGTGTCTGAAATGGAAAAAATGGCCTTGCAGCAAATACTCTTCAATACTTTTGTAGGAACAAAGTCCTTGTTTAACATTCTTTTATGAAATTTCAGAATTTAAGGTATGTAAATATAAGATTTTTCTCTAGTACTGTATTGTGGAAAGGTGTTTTTGGTTTGATGAAACTTCTGTTTCAGCAGAAACTACTCCCTAGCATGGTCTTGAAACACAGCTTCATTCTACAGTACTGGAGAGCTGACCGTTTCCTAGGATCCTCTTTGAAAGTTTTATTATTTATAAAATAGAAGTAGGTGGAATCTGAAAATTGAAGCTAGCTAGCAGAAGGGTCTCTTAAATGGAAAAGAAATTTTAACTTTTTCTTTATGAAGTTAAGGAGGTGTGTATTATTTCTTCCTGTTTCTTTTTACACTAGTACCTAAGCTTTCAGCTACTAGTAGAAAAATACTGAGTAAATATCGACCATAGCATTATTTTCAGAAAAAAGAGATTCTAATGAAACTAAAATTGGCACATCTACATATAATAAAACCCCCTCCAAAGTTTTGTAGTTGTCTTAGAATTCCAGGTTTACCACCATCAGGCATTATAAATTGGTCCCATTCTCTCAGAAACTGTGAATGAGTGTGTAGAGCTTTCCAGGCAGCTCAGCACTAGAGAGTCCAAATCTGAATGGTCCAATGGTTTTTTTTTAAATAGTGGCTAAATATTGAAAACAATGCTCAGGTTTTAGGCAGAAAAAATATTTAACTTTTTATCTAGAGCTAGTACTGGAATTTGTATTTTATCTTGGTATTTGGACAGATGTCATCTACTAATTGATTTAAAATGTGAAAATGAGCAGCCTTAATTAGACTAAAAGATCAGAATGTTGTTATATAGTCCTGTCACTGAGTCCATAAAATACATTTTCCTGAAGATTTAAACTGTACCAAAGAAAAATATGTATGAGAGAATCTTGGGCTCTGCTGGATAGTAAAAATGAAGTAATTTTTTCATGAGTGCTAATTACAAATAATAAGAGTACTGTTGGTAGCAAATTGGACACTAGTCAAGATAGTGACCCTTATAACATCCAGCATAAGTTTGCTGATATCCAGAATGTGAATAACTGGTGTGCTCAGTTGGTCTGAGGATGACTTTTGAGAATGTTAAGAGTGTGTTCTTGACATTGTTAACAACTCAAGAACCTTCTCTATTCAATTAATTTTATTTTTAAATGAGGTAGATAGTCATGTAATGATCACGGCAATAAGATAACCATTCTCACTTTTTGATTCTAGATATTTAATCAATTATAAAACAATTCTATATAAGGAAGTTGGTTGTGTCAAGTCATCTTTCAATTACACAAGTAGGAATGGGCTTTGGTTTCTCTAGCTTCTGACAGTATGTGCCTCAGGAACTAACCTCTTCTATTGGGCATCTTTTTCATCGTGCTTAGTAGCTATAGGTGGAAATTTTTTATGTTCTTACATGGGTATCTGGTCAATGAGTTAGAGAAATTATGCATGAAATTTTTTTTTCCTTGTTTTAAATTTGCTGCAAGAAAAGGTGGCCTTTTTCTTAGCTAAAGAGATATAGTTTAGATCACTGTAGAGGCGGTTCTGTGCCTTTAATAATTTAAATTTTTGCTTTTTCTGGGTTTGCTTTGTGCCTGGGGTGGACTGATGGCACAATGTATTCAAGGTACAAATATGCAGCATAGCATAATAACATAGCATGTTCATAAATCTCTACCTGTTTGCTTATTCTCATAATTGTTTATTGAATGTCCTCTGGGTTCTGTTAAAACAAGCACTGAACTTGACAAATGAAGAGAGAAGTTCTCATGGAGATCAGATAGGTTAGTCCAGCATTCAAAACTGAATTATTAAGACCAAAATGAATATGAAATGATAATACAGGGTGCCATCAGATGCAGTTGTCTCTATCTCATTCTTCTTAATTAAGGCTGAATCAACTGAAAACGGGCGAATTTGTTTGCTCTTACCCTGCTAACTTCTTACTGAAGTCAGTGGAATAAATGCTTAGTTGATGTAAATCACTGTCATTCTTGTTTAAGTTCATTGAAATCGCCTGGGATTCATGTCAGTAGTTTTGCCTTGTCTGCCCGAGTTGGGACTGAAAAACTCAGCAATAGTTCAAGTGATATTATGGCTTAGATATTTTTGTTCTCTTTTAGTATGTTGTTTGGGTAATAATGTTTCTGTTACCAAGCTCTTCCTGATTTGGGGTGGCCTGTCATGCATTTATGTGGTTTTCTTTAAATACAACATCCTGCTGTAGTTTTTCTTTCTTGATTTTTTTTTTTTTTTGGTAGACCATGCATATCAATTAATTATGCCGTTTAAGGTAAGCTGATAACTTGCTTGTTCTGTGTGTGTATATATGTCTGTATGTCTATATAGTATGTAAGAAAAACTGTACGATCTCTTCCTTGTAGATCCTTGCCTATCTCCCTTGTTGTTCGGATCCTGCTATTGCAGCATTCCTACTGTACGTTCTTTGCAGATTTAAGTTTGTTGTTCCTCAAATACAAATAACTTTTTACTGAGGTTTGAATTATTAAATAAATGGTATTTATAGTAATTTGAGCACAACTGTTAAATGGAGATTTTAAAATATTTCTAAGCATTAAGTAATAAATTCTTACAGCTCTGTATGCAGGAAGGTATTTTTTCATTTTTATAGTAAGTTTTGAGTATTTTAGAGAGTCATCCGGGGTGTGTACAAATTCACAGGCAAAATTGGACACTTTGAGTTCTGATTTCTCACTGCTTACGAGACAGACATAATCCTTACATACTTGCTGTCAGAAAACAAGAATGTCTTCTTTGGACATAAACCTAAAAGTTTTTCCCTATATCTTTTCTTTCAATAAATATGAAAACATAGACAGAAGATAATACTGTCTAAGGAAAGATTCTTATACTAAAAATGCGCATTAAACTGCAATCATTTCAACCATTCCAAAAGACTTCTTACAAGGCTGCTCAAAACTATTTGCAAGATTTATGAAGCTGAAGGTACATTGCTGAATATAATTCATCATATTTTATGTGTCTGCAATTATTGATGATTGACCGTTGAACCTTTAGAATTGTCTAAATAGGAAAGGCATTTTGGTTAGGCACTTTCCTTCTGATAAAGGCTTAATGAGAGGTTTCAGTGAAGCATAAATGTTTCCCAAAAGCCCACAAAACTCCACCTGTAAGCACATATATGGATGTGGTTTGTATTTCTAAGGATAAACCATAGTACCCGTTTCCTATCCTGTTTCCCTAGAGTTAAGGAGTGTGAATGGGGGGAGGGGTGTTGGGAGACAGCTCAACTGGGGCACGAGCAGGAGATGGAACTTAACTTTGCTGCCTCTCTTACTCTGTTTTCCTTTTGGGTGATCTCCAAGTCATCTTGGTTTTGGGGCTGGGTTTCACAAAATACCTGCTTTTTCTCAGGGGTTGCAAGAACAGTCTACCTAGGCTGTTTTTACTTTGGAAGTTAACAGCTTGCTAGGACTTGATGAAGAAGGGGTGACTGGATAGCACATACAGTTGTATAGAAGAAGATAGCGTGTAGAGCGTGGTAGGTGGGGCAATTGTGCAAAGTAATGTATTTTCTGTGCCCCAAAGGATTAAAGGATGGGATTCAAAGCAGGCAGGTGAAACATGATGCATATATCCAAGCAGCTGCAGTCATACCAAAGTTACAGACCAGTGAAGATGAATATCCTCAACTGAGGAATGTAGTGGAGCATGATTTGCTCTGGGACAAGTTGAACAAAACTCTGTCTCTGTAAGTCAGGGCTTCTCCTCCATCACACAGTCCAAACCAAACACTGAAGAGGCAGGCTTCCCACTTTCCAGAGGTTTGTGCACAGTACATGTCAGCTGGACACAGGAATTGTGTGTAGAGGTATAGATTATAAAATAATGACGGTCCAATGCTTACTTATTATTGTGCCACTTCAGTTCCTGTATCATCATTTGCTAGTTTGTTAGTAGTTACTTTTAACTTCCTTGTAGTGTGAAATGGGACTCCAGTCTGAGCGTTGTCTTATTTTCTTTATCTTTGCCTTCAAAAAAGGGAGGAAGCAATTGCTGTCTCTAATAGAAATTGGTCATAGTGACAGTGTCAAAACAAAGTGAAAGATAGTGGTTCAAGCAGAAGCAAGATGATGCAGAGGACAACTATATGTTCAGGAAGATGCAGGAAACAAGTGTAGCCTTGTTCATTTTTTACTGTATGTTCTCCAGTCTAATAGCTACTGAGTATTCTGACAATGCTCTTGCTCAGCTCTGTTTAAGATGTTGAAATTGTATTGCAGGGATGTGCATACACTTACTACAAGATATGTGATATCAGGTGTACTTTCACCCATTGTGTCATGAAAGCAGCTCTGGTCCTCATTAAAATGTTTTACTCCTACTCCCTAGATATGGCATATTCAGGAACTGCATTTTGGATACAGCTAAAAAAACCTGCTGTATGTGACAAGATTGCAAACTCTGGTGACTGACCCCAGCCCCTCTGTGTTGCCATTCATCCCTAAGGCTCTCTTAAGAGCCTGCTGTTATCCATTAGAAGTAGTGAGAACAGTCAGCTTGAAATCACCAGTTTGAGTCACCAAGTCTCCAGAAACAAAATTCAAAATGTTCTGGGAAGGGTAACGGTGCAGGAGAGTTTATGGAATACTATTCCAGAAGACGTCACTGCAATTTGCACAAGGCCCCATGAGTGTACTTTAAATCCTTGTTTTGTCTAGATTTTGCCTTTCTGATACTTATGAGTAGCCTGAATGCTTAAAGGGAGGAAAACATCAGATCAAAACAGATGATCTATATTTGTGGGTGCTTGCCTTGCACACTGACACAAGGGAGAGAGAGAGGAAAAAGAATGTGTTATCTGTTGGTCCATACTGTTATTGTAGAGAATGAATTATGCTGCAATATTTTAACATGGGGTAAGTAAAGGTGTTTCATCATCATATAAGAGAATCTGTTTTTAAGATCTTGCCTGTTCCTATCTGCATCATATATTAGACGTAGAATTCCAGAAGTAGATGCAGACTGAGATTTTTTTTCTTGTTTGTGATACATTTTTCTAAAAATAAAATAGTTTGAAATTGAAAGAAGCAAAATGCAATGAAAATTGGAAGCTAATGTGTATATGTTTATAGCATACAGAAGCCAGATGTCTTTAAACAGAGCAAATCTATTTACCATCATAGGTATTTTATTCACCAAAACAGTTTAGTAGACTTATAA
The DNA here is from genome assembly GCA_034782735.1 of Sagittarius serpentarius. Classification (NCBI taxonomy): domain Eukaryota; kingdom Metazoa; phylum Chordata; class Aves; order Accipitriformes; family Sagittariidae; genus Sagittarius; species Sagittarius serpentarius. The sequence continues at coordinate 22,736,662 of JAVKLA010000090.1, forward strand.
TGGTGATAATAGGTGGTGTTTGCTGGACAAAATATCACTGACAATGATTGGGGCAAACAGTGGGATTAATTAACACTATTCAGAGGTTGTTTATTAAGTTTTAGGAGGTAAACTTAGGTAGGCTTCTGAGCTTAATCAAAGCTTTGGTGAGATTGGTATTTTTATTGTTTATGAAGGACTGACACAGCCAATCACTTGATCTTTTACTAACTGCAACTTTTGAAACAATAATTTAGCCCAGCTGTGATGGATATCGTGTAGGAGAGTTGTGTGTGAAATAAGCCATTATGACTTACAGTAATGTACTTCACTTCCATACCTTGATTAGTCCTGCCAAGTACAAGAGCTCTGTTTTTGAAAGAGTGTGTCTTTCGGACAGGATAGACTAACCCAGGTAAGCTTATTGCTGAGTCAGAGGTTGATAGTGCATTGTAGGGACAGAAAGAGACAAGTTGGGGGTGGGAGAGGAGTCAAAGTGCTGTTTTACTGTGGCGTCACTGATGGTAATTACTGACGGGATCAAAGTAGAAGGTCTCGGCCAGCTCTTGACATTGTGTTTTTGTCTTCTGTGTTGTTTCAGTGATATTCTTATAAAATGATTTGGGTGGATGTAGACCTTGCTCAGTTCAGAGCATCACTAGAGCTTTCAAGCTGCTTGTTTCGTAAGCAGCTTTCGTGACACTGCTGAACTAACTTCCTTTTGTTCCAAAATATAGTTAGAAATAGAATCAGCAATAAATCATATGTAAGAACTGTAACTTTTCTTTATAGCACAGGTAGCTAAAGCTTTAGTTTATGCCTTGGAGAAAAAGTTTGGGAGGTGACAATTGCCATGGTCAACCTTGCAAGATTTGCCTTTAGCTTACTTCTTGAAATCGAATGTGTGGAGAAAAACCTGAGTTGCCAGTTGTACGCTCAACATGTACATTCTACATTAGAGCCACTAATAATCTATGGTTATTTCATGCCGAAAAGAACACTTTAACTATAGCCTATGACATCTGTGCCTCACTTCTATTTTTTTAAGACCTGCTTTATTCTGTTGCTCTCTGTGCTTTCCTTTAGCCTTCACTTCTTTGTCAAGTTTCAGATTTTTGAAGCACAAATCTGATATCCGAGTTAGATTTGTCATCCCCTAACATAGTTCTATTTTGAATATAGACTAAGTATATGATGGTAACAACAGCTGATAAATGTTTTCAACCTGATGCGTTGAAGGTTTTGACAAACACTCATTAAATGATCTTGAGAATAACGTTTAGGCTTGGATGACTGAACTTGATTTTATGGTACTGCAATACCATCCTACCAGGATAATCTTATGCATTATCCTGTGTTCTCTGTCTCTCTAGCTTCTGTTTAGTTTTGATCGTTACAGTCTTTGGTTTTGTATTTTATCTGTGCTCAAAGTTTGGGTCGAACATTTAAGTATGTAGCGGGAGCTGAAATCGTAAGTCATAAGCTGAAGTCATAAGAACGAACACACTGCTAACTAATGTCTAATTTGAGAAGTACCTTCTCAGTTAGTGGCAAGTGAAGTAAGTTTGAATGGTGCTGTTTCATTTCAGCAGTCTGAATGGTCTCTTTTTCTCTGCAGCTTTACATGAAATAAGTGACAGAAGTACTATTGCCAGCCCTGAATTTGTAATACAGCTCTGCAGCAGCTCTTTGCAAGCCTTAATAAAAGTTCAGGTGTGTTCACAACAGTCCAACCAAAGTCCCAAGACAGCATTTACAGTGCTTATGCAATACAAATTGTTAAAGAGGAGTATTTTGCTTCAGTTCATTGACTGTCCTTCTGTTGTGGGGGGACTGCATTGCAGTAGGGCCTTCTTGCTGGCAATGGAGGAAAGTCACTATTGCCAAACGTGCTCTGTGGACAAGTTTTGTACAATCCATGGGGTATTTAAAAACAAACTTTACCATAAAGAGGTGATATAAAATGACAGGTCTGTAGCTGGTATAGTTCTAATGCTGATTGTCAATTCAGAACTGTAGTATTTATATCACTGGAGAATGTGGTATGCATATGCTAAGGCCCTGAGTTGCAGTGAACATTAGATGTGTGATAATTCAACAGTAGACAAGACAGTAGGAAATAGAATTTGGGCTAGCTTTTCTTGTCAATAACACCAGTGTTTCTGGACTAAATTTTTTGTCTTACATGTGCCTTAAGCCAGGGTACTCATTACTATGGCCAAGTCTGAATTCTAAGAGGTTACAGCATCCAGGTGCGTAGTCTGCCCCTTCATTAGGTGATAACAGAGCAGACTGAATGCATATCATCCGTATCTGAGCTTCTCTGATTCCATTTAGCATATTAACTCACACTGTCATTGAAAGCACATACTTCTGTAGAATATGGGAAAGCATGTTCTAATTTGCAGAACTGGGTAACGCAACAATAAAGGGCTAGGATCAGCAATACCTTGTATGACTACAGATACTAACTGTGAATGTGAGTCAGCCTTCAGAATAGAACTTGTCCTCTACTCTGCAAGCTGCACAAATTTTGTTGCTATACAAAGCAATGTTACAGAAGAATGGGATTTGATAGATGTCTAAACATCATTGCAAAAAAAGAGGAGAAAAGATGAATACTGGAGAACAGTATAAACAGGTGAAAAAGATTGAAATTGGGAGCAAAAAGGTGCATTAGATAACTGAATAGCACTTGGAATAATAGTGCAAATGAAATGAGAGAGGAAGAGAAATTGGTAAACAATTACATGTGATTGCTCTTGAGCTGGGCTGTTACACTTTCTCAGCACACAGATATATAATGATATAGGAGTACAATTTTAGTGCTTTCTATTTACAAAGCACTAAACATTGAAATGATGTAAATACCTTCTAGGCAAATGTTCTAAAATGGCAGTAGTGCAATCTAATCACATCATGATGTGCTCTGATAAGAATCACTGAGATATTAATCCCATGCATGAATTGCAATAATAAAACAATTTGTCTGAACCAGAGACTGTTAATTAGAAGAACAAAAAGTATTATAGAACTTCAAGGTTCTATAAATTGTTCCAGGTTTCCAGTGAAAAGAAGCAAATTCCCCCCCCCCCACTGCCAAATAACACCTAGTTTTCTCATAAGTAACAAAATGGGGAAAAAAAATCCAATTTTGTAATGGTTTCATTTGTAAGGATTTCAGTGTTATAAACTTTTAAAGTATTTCTTTCTTACCTTTTTCTTTCCAAAATTTATGGTAAAATAGATGCAAATACTGGTTATTACTATTGTTTTACTTCTTTCTAGATTCTGCTGTGTTTAGCTCTTACATTTTGGTGAATATTGCTGTACAATTCAGGTTAGTGACAGGTGAGGGACTTAGGCTCCCCCTAACCTGGATTTAATCTTGAATGGTTTATGCATGCAAATAGTATTTTTCTTGCATTTAGCCTTTGTTTGACTTCAAGCTTTCCCCAAAGCTTACTCGCATCCCACTTTTTCAGTTGGTTTTAATATGATTTGTTTGTGAGTTTTGCAAAAGTTTGATTACATTTTATGTCCTCATCTTAGCTAACATTATGTGTAGTGAATTCATACTGTTTTGTCTGTTATTTCAGACTTAAGGATTTTTTTTCTTTTAATTTTTGCCAGTCAAAGAGAGGGCTTTGACTTGATTTTCCCCACTCCCTGCCCTGCAGTCTTAAAGAGCAAGACTTATTTCAAGCCTCCTCCTTTCCTTAGCACGGTCTGTGTTGGTTGCCTTCCAAGCCTGCAGCAATACCGGACTTTCTAAACAAGGTTGTGAGCTGTGCTATTCTGAGACTTGGTTCTGTTTCCAGTATCCACATAGAGGTTTGTGTTGAAATTGAACTTTCCTTGTACAGTCTGACCTGTGTTCCAGAATGAATATACAGATTACCATGCACAGCGTGTTTCTGCTTTCTTGCTGGAGTTGCAGTTTTAACGCTATTTTGCAAACTTTGTAAACAGCAGATCAATCCCTTATAAAAGCCTTACTATAAAGTACATTATTAATCAGCTTTGAAAAAGTGGATTTCAGAGTACCTATGTAGTGGTCATGTTACTCTTCAGAAATTTGTTTTAACTATGCAAAGTTTGAAAAACTTCGAGTGGGGATTGGAATCTGCCTGAAATGAAAATAGAGAAGATGCTATTAAAGCTGTCTAATAGGTTTGGATTCTTTTTTGTTGATAATTTCCACATTAAATTTAATTGGTTTTAATATAGTACAGCTTTAAAAAATAAGTATCATGCTAGAAAATAAAATCTTAAAATACCCAAAGCTGGGGAAGAGAGTATGTACTCTGGACTCAGCTCTACCTGGGCTGCTTGATGTCCTGAAATTTAGGACTAATAGCAGAGTTCACAGAATTTTACAGTGGGTTTGATGCAATCAAGGGAAATTGTTTTGTCTTTTGTTTTTACATCCAGAAATTTTGGACTCCCTGAACATGCCTTTGCAATTTATATAGTGGTTAATCTGGGCTAATGCAGCTTCATAACATAGAAATTGGTATTTTCAACTATCTACAGTTATGGAAATATATGGAAGTCATAAGATCATGTGGTTCCTTTGTCATAAGGCTGTTGTAAGTCAGGCTTTATATATAGTCACTTCGGTTACTGAAGGCCTCATTCCTTGAAATGTTGTAACTGCATACAAAATAACCACCTGCTGAACATTCTCATTCAGTTAATATAATGGGCATTATTATTGTTTCCTCCATCTTGTGTCCAGAAGCAGAACCCAGTCAGAATATTCCATGCAAGCTTTTTAAAAGTAGCCATACATAACTGATTCTTCATAAATACAGTTTGCTTTAGACCATAAATGCAAGCTTTTAAAGTTCAAAGAGTAAATAAACATTTTGGTGAAGTGAATTTAGCATAACTTTAACTTTTTATGTTAGTCATCAAAACAAATTCCTAAAGATATCATAATATTTTTATAGATACACAGTAGAAAACCAGCATCTTAATTATCAAAACAATGATTATTTGTCCCTTTTCTTCCAGCACTGACCTCAAAACTCAAGTTGTTGTCTGTTCCAGAATGCGACCCAAAAAAGTCTGAAGGTTGGGAGGCAATACCATTTTTAGGAGGGCTTCTAAGGAAGTGAAAACACATAAGTTGCGAACCTCTGATGGAATAGCAAAATGCCCTGCAGTATTTTTTTAGCCGGTAGTGTGCTAGATACAGAATTTAATTACATCTTTGGCAGTTGCGGTCACTTCATTTGAAATACCGACCTCCCCTAAGGCTTCAAGGAATTATATTTCTTTGGGCTTGCATTTTTTTTTGGTTGTTCATTCAGAGTGGAGAGGGTACTGTATACATGATTCTCTTTTACCTCGTTAATATTTTCATTCACTGAAAATGTATGTTAACTTGAACTATGTTTAAAAAAAATATATATATAAATAATAGCACTTGCCTTTTGAAAGGTATAATTTCAGCATCTATAAGACTGACAGAATTGTCCTTACATTGCACCAACAAAGTGCATAAATGAAAACTGTGAATGAATAAGGTGATAGATAAATGGAGGACTAAGAGGAAAACACAATGTGCAGTATAAGAAATGACCTGTCAAAAAAGATGGTTAAAAATCTATACTGTTTAGTATGTATTTTACAAATACATAATGTAGGGAACATTATGCTGATATAGGATAGAAATGAAGACATCTGTTCATTTATATACTGAAAATGCATAAAAAAGAAAGAGAAAAGCAGTTGTAATTTTACATGATTTCTTTCAAGCTCCAGTATAAAACTCTGATCTATTTTGATTGTTTTTGAATGGTAAAACTTGTAAAAAACATAATAAAAATAGCAGAATAGGATGCAGGGTAAGGTAATTCATGCAGGCTGTTGCATTTTTCAAGCTAACAGACTTCCCCACCACCACCACCTTGTCTGCCTTTTATGCAGCCTACATAATGCAGAAATTTGTGGTTTTGTCTCTTAATTTATTCTAACCTTCCCATTATCTAGTCTGTCCTTGCAACACTTCTGAGAAATTACTAAACCCTGTGAAGCACAGACTAGACTCCCAGATCAGGTTGTTTTTATGTCAACTGTCTGTATTAGACAATCCCATTAGAACCTCACCAGTGACAAAGGAGGGAAACATAATGCCATCAGCACCTTTATAATGCTACACTCGTCAAAAGTTACTGGCATTAGTAAACTCATCTTACTGCCAAAACCTTTTAAAACAGTCTACAAACTAATTTCATTGACTTATAGAACTACTTGTAATAAGCAATTCATTTTACATTATGCACTGAGGAACAAATTCTACCTTACATTTAAGTTGACTGCATTGCTGAGATACCACCCTGAGCTAACTTTCTATCTGGTTTTGTGTCCCTTAAGGATCTCATTAACATAGCTGAGCAGTCTCTATTAAATATTCATAACCTGTAGTAAACTGAAGCAAGATCCTCATTTTCATTGTAGTTTGATAAGACACATGTTCACAGCTGGCATTACTCGCACAGATCCACAAATTCAATTTTTACCAGTTAGAGCTCTGTTTCATAATATTTTAGGTATTCTATTTCTAAACTTTTGACAGAAGCAAAGGTGCTGCTTTATAAAAATGAGCATCTTCCCAAACAGCAGTGTGTGATTACAGATATTCATATGTATTTTCTGCACTTTGTCTTTCTTAACTAGTTTCTTTTCTGTTCCAAGAGCTTTGTGGAAATGTAATGTCATATTTTTTCATCTATAACTCAGGCTTATTCATCAGTGATATGGAAACCTGTGATGTTCTGAGAGGTCCAGAAATGTGCAGATGAAGTAGTTATAAGAAGTAAGGCAAAATAACCATGCCTGGAACTTGAGTATTAAGGCAGTACCTATCTAGTGCTTCATACGGAGGGTAAAAGTGTGTGGAATTCAGTTACGTGCTTATCTGTTTCAGACTACTATTTCAGGAGCAGGCTCTTTGAAGCAGACGTATCTGATTCTCATTTGCATTTTTTATATAAAGGTGCCATAATGCAAGTAAGTCGAGCTGGCCTACTTTTATGTTTGAAGTTAGGCCTGTACTCCTGTATCTTGCTGAATAAGATCCTGACTCGGCAGTTCATTGACTTCAAAGCCCTTCTTTTGAATTACTGTAAGTTTTTCAGCTTTTGTACTGTTTTTGACCTGAGCTGTCAGATACTCCTTTTTGGCTGACCACCAATTGTGAATAACAGTAGGTTTGGTTTTTTTGTGTTCTCTTATGTGTTGGCATGACTGTCTGTGATGTTACTTCATTACTTTATACCAGGTTAATTGGTAAAGTTAATTGCAAGAATTATCTTTTAGAACAGGAGCAGCAAAACTCAGATTAATATGAATCATTATTTCCACAGGACTTTTTCTATAGGGCATTTAAAGTGGATTCTGAAACATGGAAAAAAAAATTACTTGTGCAATGGCTTTGTGCCTTGACTATAATGACAACAAAATCAAATCACAGGTGGTACCCTCAAATGAATAATATAGTAATAAAAATTCTTCCACCAAAAAAGTCATTAGTGCTGTTGGATGAGAGTATCATCTCTCCTGTGTCCCTAGTATTGAGACAATATAGTCAGACACAGGCTGTAGGACATTTCGAGGACTCCTACATGATGTAATGATTATGATTGACAAAATGGATTTTAAGGCTGTTAATGAACTCCTGCTGCACAGAATATCTTTTCTTGGAATTAAAGAAAACACGTACAATCAACATGTACAATTAATTTTCAAAAACAAACTAACTCTTCTAGGTGATATGTTGTACAATGAAAAATAAGATTTTAATTTTACCATGTTATTTAAGCTAGTAAAGAGAACACTATAGTTTAAGCAATCAACCTTGCTGTAAAGTATTCAGTTTGAGCAACAGTCACTTCTAAGTTCCATTTCTGAAGTGTTCCTTTTTTTAAATCTGTTCCTATCAGTTAGGTTTTATAGCTGTTCTATACCATTAAAATTATACCACTTGAGGCTGTGTTAGTTATGTCTGTTGCACCAAATGCACAAAGCAGGCCTGCAGTTGACATTTTGGCCCCATTTCAGCTCAGTAAAATGTCTGTGAACTGGAGGTGTGCTCTTCCAGGGAAGGTATCCCAATGTTAAAGAAGGCTCAGTGCCTTCTGAAGGGGTCAGAAATTGTAGCTTTTTTTCCTGGTATGTATGTGAAGAGAGGTAGTACCACCTCCAATGCATTATGTGTTGTCTCTTCTATCCTTTTGGGCGCTACACACTGCTATTCCTGGGATTCTTTTGTGACAACTCCAAGATGTTATATGAAAGATTCCTGCAGAAAGGTGTCTTTTTGGTTTTTTTTTTCTTTTCTTTTCTTTTTTTTTTTTCCCTGTGGATAAAGTGGTAAAGCCCTAGTTCATGGCAAACTTTGACTTCAATGAGGAATTTTCCAGCTCTTTTACAAGACATTGAATAGAACTTTGTAGAATGTTGGACCTTTTTCCTATTGCACTGTTACGGTGATCCCCTGAAAACACTGAAAGGGATGGCTGAAAGCAGTCTGAAATGAAAAAAGTAATGCAACATTGTTTCCTCAGGTGTAAGACATTTATTGGATTATGCTGTACAAGTTGATGAAATAGGCAAGAGAAGAAATATTCAAGAAATACTTACTTTGGAAAAAGCAGCTGTGAGAGAACATACACTCTCTAAATATGTTGTCGGCAATATGGTACTGTTGAACAAATAATACTGAAAGTGTTAAGCTTTGTTTACCTGTATGTATCAATGTAAACTGTCATGCAACAAAACTGTTCTGCATCGTGATGTATCTTACTGGAAAGTTACCTGGAAGATAACTCTTTAGTTCTAGTCTAGTGTTCCCTGTGAAGTAAAATATGGAAATTTATATGTATTTCACATGTCTGTCTCCATACAAAATGGAAAACTAACAAAAAAGATGAAAAAGCAGTAGCAGTCAGTCACAGTTCATAAATTTCCCCTTCTTACTATGCTGTTCTATAAAACAACTCAATGTACCTTATGAGATTTCATGAAAAGTCGAACTTGTTTTCATTCAAACCTTCACAATATTAGCCATTGCAGGAGTAGCAAGTAGTGCTGAATAGCATATTGGGATGGTCATTCAAAGCCCTTATTGAAAAACAGGGCCATGAAAGTCAATTCCTTCCTTTCTCCTCTGTTTTACCTCCTTATATGCACAGATACAAAGAGACAAAAAACCCATTTCTTTCAGTTCTAGGTGCGGGGTGGTGGGGGAGGTTCTAGGTGCATGGGGGGACCATGGCAATGTGATGTTTGACCATACGTGACTACAGACCATGGACCTAGTTACTAGATCTGCTGTCAAGGAATAGTTACCTCTATCTGCCTGTACATGTGACACTGTCCTTTATTCCAGACTCGGGACTGAACCTGAGTGTGCAGGCCCATCGACTGCAACAAACTGCCCACTCTTATGGGATGCTAATATTCCTTATGTAAGAATATTCCTTCTGTAAGGAGTGCAAGGGCAATGGTAAATGGGTAGATGTGAGCCCTTAGTGTTGTATGCATGCTGCACGTTCCAGTTAACTCCCTCCTTAACAAGTTTTTTCTTTTAAGAAAGCCTGGGCTTCCACTAATGTCTTCCTTGTGCACTTTAGTCAACCACAAGTTGCATAGGGTGTTTCTTCAGCACATCTTCAGTCTAGCTGTAAAATCTTTATGGAATTATTTTTACAAATAGGGTAAATAGATGCATGATAATTCCTTGACTGATTTCTTCAGCCGTGTTTTACTCTGGGGGTAATACCAGAAACTAATCTTGTTACCACATAAAATGAGCAAGCTAAATAAGATTATGGCTATTGTCCTCTTCTAATTTCAAACTAGGCTAGCTGCTGGAAGTATCTCAGTTAGTTAAAGGTGTGTGTAGGAAAAGTGTGCTCAACTGTTACAAGAATGGTATGAAAAACTTATCTCTGAAAGTAAACAGGAAGTTGCAGAATTGGACATTTCCTGAGCTACAGAGATTTTCACTTCGTTTTGTGAGAGGCAGGAAAGAAAGATGGATAGATCTGACGTTATTTTAAAGCACTAGAAATTACTTCCAAATGTGTGACCAGCTGAACAAATAACTGTTGTGTTTGAAAAACAGATCCAGGTTCTGATTTCAATTACTGTGATGTGAACTCACAGGAATTGCAGTGGGTGTGTTAGAATTGCTCTGGACTGAAAACTGAATATGAAAACAATGATCTGGCCTGCTGTGTATTTGTGGGTTGTGCTTTTTAAAGGTAAATGTTATTTTGAAAACTTTGGGGAAAAAAATATTTGTTTATCAGCTAGATGTTACATGTGTGAAAATACCATACTCCATGGCTAATAGTTTTATTATAACTAATTTTGAATAAGCAGGTCTTAGTTTATACACGGAAAATATTTCTGGAATCCCTGGAGGGGAAGGTGAATCCAACCAACCTACAACAAGCAAACAAAATGTAGTTTAGTTCATAATTCGTAAGAATAAGAAATCTTACTCTGTTTGTGTGGCTAATAAATGCAGTCAGAAAGTCTTCTAAAAATTGACAGTACTGCAAATACTACTTTCCTTATGTTGCCAGCTTCCTAAATTTGAATTTTGCTGTCTCAAGAATGAATACATTTTTTTTCTTTTCTGGTTTGAATGCACATGGTATTTGCCAGATATGACCTGAGATGTCATTATATTCCTTCAGGTTTATGTTCTGACTCACTTGAACTCTAAAATGTGCTAGCACAAAACTTGAGCAAGAATGATGAGTAAGGACCATATATTGAATAAATAGCTGTTTTGAAAATTGTCAGACTGTAGTATATATTATAGCATGCAAATATCAGAAATTTATTATGTTGTTGTAGTTTGTCTCAAATCATATGCACTGAAGTTTCTTTATAGTTTTTAGACTTTTCAGATTAAGAGTTATGATTTGTTAAATAAGTGATGTTGCACCTCAGGCCAGAACATCAGTCAGCTTGGTTTTGTTTGTTGAAGAGCTTTACATATGTGAATGATAGTATAACTAGCACCAAGAGAATTCAGTTTTTTTCCAGAGGATTAATGAAGTAATTTACATCTGTTCTTATAGTACTTAGGTCTCTCTATAACCTGTTTACACTGTGCAGTATGCTGTAACCTGTTCAAAACCCTAGAGTTGAAATGTAACTTGTGGAAACTGTCCAGTTTACCTCCTTTGAGTTGCCCAAGAGACTAGCTATAAAAGTGAAAATTAATGTGGGAAGAAAGGTTCTATGTGTCATAAATAAATCATAACAAGCACTGTGGTATCCATAAAAACTAGGAGCTTTCCAAAAAACAGGTACTTTTAAGCTGTGCTTCTCTTAAGACCAAATTGACAGCACAGAGACTAAATGGAGGTGATGTCAGAACATTTTAATCCGAGGTATAGACACAGCATGATAAATTAAATAACTTCCCTGTTCTGTGAGGGAGATGGTATAGTTTGGAAGGAAGGTCAAGTGGGTCAGCACAGTAGTTCCAGCTGTGCTGCACAGAGACAGGGGGCTGCAGGACTGCGGGTTCCCTCTGTTTCTATTCAGGTACTCAAGACCTCTCTTAGAGTCTCTTCTGGGTCTCCCAGAGTTACTTCTGACCACATCAGTGAAAGGATTAGGTAAAAAATTTAAATTCAGACTTTTTCATTCTGTTACTCCTTAAATCTGACTCTACACTTTTGGATGAGACCTGAGACCAAACTAATGGAAATGGTTGTAATGTTGATTGGTTAGGTAACACACCTGTACTAAAAAAAACCCCAAACCAACCAAACAACAAAACCACCAAACTGAGGCAGCATAAATGAATTCCTATATCTGGATAATTTCTTGCTGCTTCAGTGTCCATTTCCTTATTTCCTGCTTTGTTCGACACATGGCTAAATCCAAACCCCTTTAAAATGGCACAGAATTCATATTTCTGAATAAACAGTGGAGCCATTTTCTGAATGCAGTTTTCTGTTTTATGCTGAATTATGCAGTGCCTACCTGAGAAAATGACTTTTATTTCTATCACAAATCAGTGTTTGTGTAAATATACAGAGGATAATGTTCTGCCCTGTTTGAAAGTATAGCTGAACAAAGGTCAGGTAATCAGAGCTGGCTGTTGTAGGTTCTGTCTGTTCCTCAGCAAGAGAATGCTTTTTTGTTTCACATCGTATAGTCCTTTTCATAAACTGTAAAATAGCTAAATTTTTTTTTCTTCCTATCAGCTGTCATGTGTTTCAAGACTTCTTGGGTTTTTATTATTAGAATATTTTCCTCATTTCAGCCTTAACTCTACTCCTATCTGATTTACGCAATCTGGTCTTGATTTGATGTACTTTATCCTACATGGTTCCCTCTCCGCTCCACAGATTTTCTTCCATGTATTTTTATACTGTCACTTCACGTCCCTAGACCAAGAATAATCTTTTTGCTTTTTTTCACTTAAGATCATTTCTCTTTCTTCTGATTGACCTTGTTGTCCTCTGCAGCTCAGCTGTCTCTCTTACTTTTTGGAGAAGCATTCAAAGTTCATATTGCTGAAATACTTTTAAATACCCTGAAATTAATTTTTTAGTTTTTATTTTACTTTTTTAAGATTTATGTAGAAGTATGTTTGCAAGAGGGGTTTTTGCTAATAAAAAGTGTAAATATACTACTATAGGTCAGGGAAAACTTCTTCTCTTGAGGAAGAGTATCCTAATTCCAAGTGGTCTCTGTCTTATCTATACATTTATGTACCAGTGCTTAAAGCTGGAAGACAGGATTAGCATGGTCATCCTAGGCTGAGCACTGCTAGAAGCCCATTAGGGGATTACAGCATCAAGTCCATATGTTATATTAGAGTTCTAGCATACAATTTCCTAAAGCATCCTCATAATTTTATTTTAAGGACAGAATTATTTGGAATATCTGTTGCTGTAATTATGATGCCTCACGGTGTTTATCAAACATATATTGCATGTGTAAAGTCGGTGTATGTCATGGTTTAACCACAGGCAGCAACTAAGCACCGCAGAGCTGGTCGCTCACTTCCCCCTGGTGGGATGGGGGAGGGAATCAGAAGAGTAAAAGTGAGAAAACTTGTGGGCTGAGATAAAGACGATTTAATAGGTAAAACAAAGGCCTCACACGCAAGCAAAGCAAACCAAGGCATTCACTCACCACTTCCCATGGGCAGGCAGGAGTTCAGCCATCTCCAGAAAAGCCGGGCTCCATCACATGTAACCGTTCCTTGGGAAGACAAACGCCATCATTCCTCAAGTCCCCCCTTCCTTCTTTTTCCCTCAGCTTTGTATGCTGGGCATGACACCGTATGGTCTGGAATATCCCTTGGGCCAGTTGGGGTCAGCTGTCCCAGCTGTGTCCCATCCCAGCTCATTGTGCCTCCCCAGCCTCCTCGCTGGTGGGGTGGGGTGAGACGCAGAAAAGGCCCTGGCTCTGTGTAAGCCCTGCTCAGCAGTAACTGAAACATAGTATCTTCATTTTACACTGGCATGTGGGAGAATAAGGAGCAAGTAGCAGTGGATACAGGCATTTCTTCATGGCTGCAGTAAGTATGAGTTATTGCATAGAAAATACAGAAAGTCAGGATCAATTCTGCAGTAACTTAGTTGGGGAGTTCTAATCGTTGCTTGGTTTGGAAGTGTGTTGCTGCAGTAGCACTTGTGAAATAGCTATATTACTGCACCACAGCATGAGAGAAGAAACCCATTCCGCTAACACTGAGTTAAATAGGGATTGTTTGATTGCTTGAATACATGAAGACATGAGGCTATAAAAATATCTGACTGATAACAAGAAAATACAGTTTGCATATGATAAGTGCAGTGTGAGAATTTAGCTTGCTTATAACTGGAGCAGCACCTGCAGTATCAGAATTTATACTGGATTAATCTGTAGTATTCAGTCAGTCTCTGTCCCGTTAACACCCCAAATCAATGGGAGATTTTGTCTACCTAGGAAAAAACCCTACAGCATTGCGTTACATTCCATAATGCTGTTTTTCAGTATGCTCTGTTGACAATGCATTTTGTACTTGGGTTGCTGTCAGGTCATTTTTGAAGATGGGCCACTGCCTCTGGGATTACATCCTCACATTACTGTGCTTGGGAGAATGCTGGAGCTGCACCCAGCATGTCACTGGCGTGCATTGTCCTGAGAAATTATAAGTCAGCATCTTGGTATAGTGGATCAGTGTTTTGAATCAAAATTAGCCCTTACATCTAATTTAGCTGAAGGTTCCTGTGGAGTTTTTGCCTCTGCTGAAATGAAGACATTACTTCTGCTTTTTTTGTTTTGTGGTGGTTGGTTTTTGTTTGGGCATTTTTTTTGTATTTGTTGTTTTACTTTTGTTTTTAAGAGTTATAAAACAATAGTAATTTTTTTCAGCCTTTTCCCTGATTTCCCCCTAAACCTGCTTATTATAATCTACCTTATAAGCTGCTCATTTACGGAGAAGATGATGGAGGAAAATCATGTGCAGTGTAGATAAAACATAGAAAAGCAAATATTTAGTTGTTATTCATTAAAATTTGCATCTAACTCTGCCTAGATGTTTACTGGTTGAATTTAAATTTATATGCTCTATAAATGAAATAGGTCATTTGTCTCTCCCCCACCAATATTTAATATTTCTTAACTTCATTCTCAAGCTCAACTAAGCAGGAATAGGAAACACATTATTGTGTGACCTAAATACTCATAGAAATTTTTTATTATTCGATACTTTCTTCCAACAAAAGTTCTTATTACTTTCCACCTCTATTATTACTTTAACAATATTTCTTCCTATTTGAGATAGTAATATGGTTAGTTCTGTATTATTAAACAAAGTTCTTATTCAGGATTCTTTATACTTAAGAATATTCTTTTGCCAAATACTATTTACAGAAAAATTGCAGATCCACTGTGGTGCTTTCAAATGAAAACAGTTGGAAATTAATGGCTCTGTAACACTTTGAACACCCTCTATTCCCCACCCCCCATATAATTACTTTTAAGGCACTACTAAATTCATTAGTGAATATACTGATTGATGTGCAAAGGAATGGCAGTATCTTTTAAAAACTTTGCAGTTGAAATTAAAACAATCTTTTTTTCTTATTTAATATGAAGTTAGATGGGGAAAAGTATAAATATAACTTTTCATATTTTGCTATATGTCTAAGGTGACTAGATCAATATAACAACTATTTTTCATATCTAGTATACACGTTACTGCACTGCTGTTCATGAAGCCCCAAATTTAGCTATTAATCAACATATTGAAAAAAATGCAGGCAAATAAAGTGTCACTGCTATGAATAATGAAATTTCAATAAGTATGTAGTATAAAGTATTATAATAGCTTTTGCATTTATAATATTTCTTAAATTGGCTACATCTATGATATTTAACTATGGTTACAAATAGAATTTTATTAATTATAATGCTGTGAAAAAAATTAAAATCAGAAAATAACAACTACAACTATTCCATTAAATATTGTCATTCTTATATTTGTAGTCATGAAATGTTGAGCTTTTGTGACTGTTCACTCAACCCCTGCTCAGACTTTGGCAAGCCCAGCTCACGCTAAGGCCGGCTGTGTGCTGGGAACAGCACCATTAGGTCAAGGGAGGTGGGCAGGACAGGTGGCCAGGAAGAGCTGGAGGAGCGTTATACAGCTGTTATCCCTTGCAGATTGCTGTCTCCTACAGCCCTTATCTGTTGTCTGGCAGTCTCGTCATCATCTGCGAACGTATGGAAATGGTGAAGACCCAATCTCCAAGCTGGAAGGTATAAAACATCAGCTTACCCCAAAACATTTTGAAGCTCATCCAAGAACAGCCAGATTGCTGAGGCTTTTGTGCTGCCCAGTGTGATACAGGGGATGCCCGCACTGGAAGGGAGGAGGAAGGACGGGCACTCTCACCCTTGGCTAGGTACCTCATTCTATTTTCTTTTTTTCTCCTCTCATAGACTCACTACCTAAAAGTTACAGGTTATAAGTTATGAAACCTTATAAATTGAATGGTGAATAAGTGAATTCACATGATAGGCTAGTCTGGACAAAAGGGGATTGAGCCCCTGTTTGTTGTGTGTGTGTTGTATTTCTTAATGAGCTCATGAAACAGTTCAAGTCACAGAGTACATTGTCCTGTGAATTTGAGATCCATATGGACAGTGACAGCTTTTCCTGAAAAACAACAAAAAAATGCATATTTTCTTGGCATGTTGTCCTTATTGTCAAATTTATAAGAAGACAGGATAATTAAACTCAGCAGGATTCATGTTCTAATTAAAATAGGGCAAGTATTTATTCTGTTATCCCATGACACTTTCATGAGATGCCTTTTATTTTCATCTAGCTTTTCATTAAAAAAACTCCCAACCAAACAAACAAAAAAACCCTGAGAAAATCCACTGAAGGAAACTTGGAGATCTCATAGTTTGAGAGGTTCAAATGAGATGGGGAAGACTGCAGATTACATCCTAGCAAGGGGGTTATGGAATGAGTCCTTCTAACCCACCATGTTTTTATTTTTATACTCAATGCATGAAAACTAAGAGGACTGGTAAAACAGGCAGTTTGTAATGGAGGAATGAACAGAGGCATGAATATCAGCAGTGAAGGACTCCTCCTATGTCATATTTTGGTACCAAACAAATTTGGATAGACTTTTTACAGTTCTACAGTCTGAAAACAAAACTGCTCTTAAGGAACAAATGATGTAAAAGGTAATGCAGAAAACAAACAGATAGCAGAGGTTAAATCTGTGGTGCGTTTACTTGTTAATTACACGCTTTGCCTGATTTTGTTATAGGTTTGAACTTAATGTTTATCAAACATTCCCATATATATGTGACATGAAAGGCACTGCAACTTGGTTTCAGTCAAGAAGTGAGAAGTGAGTAAAAATGAACTCTCCTTGCTATGCTAAGAATTATCCAGGAGTTGGTTGAGGATTATAGTTGTGTGCAGTGCTGCTCATGCATCATCTTCTTCCCCAAACTTAGTATGTAGGGAGTGATTCAGAAGGAATAGAGATTAGACTTTGTGCATCTACTTTTGATAGCTGGATTAAGTAAATCAGGCTGGAGTGTACTCTCATCTGCTGTGGGGATAGAGCAGTAGTTTGTCACTTCCTGTATGAAAGAGAAGGAAGCTGAAAAAGAATCGTGCAGCACAGGATTACTGCTCAGCTTTTCTGCCAGCACAGCTTACACAACACCCTTTCCTAAGGTTATACTTGAAGTTATATGCTACTGTGAGACACACTTGTTTGTAGGCAAGTAAAAAATAGAGTGTAGAGGAAGGCTTTTTTTTTTTTTTTTTTTTTTTTTTTTTCCAGAACACTTTGTTACAGGCTTGGGAATCCCAGGGGAGAGGACTGCATGCCATCTCAGGTTTTTGTAGGAAAACAACTGTGATGTAAAGGCTGGCATCAGCAGCACATGGGAGAAGATATCCATGATTGCCTGGAAGAACTGTTTAATTATTTTGGCTGAGTTTCTTTCTTGCTTAGTTGAGACAGCGAGAACACTCTTCCACTGGTGGCAGGTGCGCCTGCCCTGGTAAAGACCAAACCCCCTTGAAACCTCTTGACCGTTGATCCACAGGTCTCCCTAGTGAAGACTGTCATGTACACACTTTGGTCAAACAGCAAGGTCCTCGGCCGATGAAACACTTCAGTTGAAAGAAGCTTCTAGACCGTTAACCGAATCTGATCTGTGGTCATATATGGCTAAAGTATAAACGAAGCCCTGCTGGAGGGCAAATGGAGCCAGTCTTCTTTGGAGCAGCGGGTCTGCAGTTGGGGACTCTCCCCTTGGGTTGGGATGCTGTCTAAGGTAACTCCTCGAGGTTGAGAGCCCTCATCCTGTAGGTGAGTGATTGTACATGTTGGATCCTCATTCTAAAGCTTAAGAATTCCTAAGTTGATTGTGTAGTGTTAATTCCGTTTGACATCTGGAACCTGTAATTTACTAATGTTTGTTGGAGTGCTAAATGATTTTGATTGGAACAAACTTCATTCCTAGTTTATCACCTGTTAAATAGTTTTGGTTAGAATAAAGTTTATTTTATTACCTGCATAATCTTGTAAGCCTCCAAGACACCACCCACCATACATACCTAAAACAATATATATGGCTTTCTGCAAGGTGAGGAAAAAAGTTAATGTTTTCCTTAATCCTTTTTTCTTAACTAACTGTTGTTCACTGAGCTGTAAGATTCCATACAGTGACTGAAATGCAGTGGAAGAAGTCCAGTTCTGGTTTAAGTACAGTGACAGCAAGCACAGAACAGTATACTGAGCTTGTGAGTTATCTTACTAACGGGTGTACTCTATATACCCATGCAAGTGAAGTACCTCAGGAATATAACATTTAAGAAAGATATTGACTGTTCTGTATATCATTCACATCAGCGGTGACACAGATGTGGCTTAGATATGCCATTCAGTCCTATTTGAGTCTGCCTTTTGAAATAAAGGCAATAAAAAAAGTCTGCCTGTATTTCGGGAACAATGTATTTCATTTAGGACAATACAGCAGTGCAAGGTTAATACTTTTACTCTCCAGAGTTTCAGCATATGAAATACACTTGGAAATGGTTGGCTTCTTTGGGAAGATGGCAGTTGGAATTCTACCCATTCTGTTTTCAGCATAGAGTGTTATTACTGCCTCGATTTCACTGCAACTAACTATAGCAACAACAGCCAGCCCTTTCTCCTTACCATCTGCATCCTCCTATGCAGAAACAAGACAAAAAGGGAAGAAAGGCAGCAGTGTGAGAGCATGTGTCAGTTGTACTTAACAAGTACTGCTTGTGAAAGCCACTAGCTGTGAGGGTATTTGTGGTCTGTGGTTTGTTTTTTCACCATGTTTTATCAGCACTTTTCATAATTACATTTTCTCAAATGTTTCAAAGTGCAATTGCTGGTTATTTAGACTGAGTATAAGCATTTGGGTTTAAAATACTAAAAATACTTTTCTGTTCAGAACATTGTGCTAGGAATTTCAGAATTATCCAGGACAGCCGCAGTGAATTCCTCTTCAGCAGGTTTGTCTTAACACAGTCCTACAGAATCTCCAGAATCACTAGCTTGCCTGCAATCTTCTTTTCCATCTGTGGTGCTCAGGCTTCTAACCTAAGTAAGATGGTTTATGAAGCTGTTGCTTTGTTAGTAAACCCACTGTCCTACACCTTCAAGAATAACGCTTCACAGTCACATCGAATGCTATGCAGCCTGATGGAAGAACACATCAAAGTTGACAGTGATGCAGCACGTGTAACTCGTTTAGTCTTGCCCCTGCTCCAGGAAAGTGAAAGTAGTTTTGCTGTCTATAAGGAAAACAGGAAGACGAGCATATAGTTAATATGCTATAGTGCCATCTAGAGGCCCCAGTAGATTGGAAAGTATGTAGACACCTAATACAGGGATTGCCTCTACTTCTGAAAGGTTGAAATCTATCACTTGGTAATTCCCATTCTATTTCCTTTAAGAGATTAAAGAAAAAAAATACAATTTTCCTCCTCTCTTACTAGGTGCTCTGAACTTAATTTAGTAAATCGTTCTTCCTGGACATGCAAGTCTCCCCAAACAATCGTAAGCTCTAATTATGGTCATCTATTATTCCTATATTTTCATTGAAATTTCCTTTTCTACAGTTGTTGTAGTTGCACTGTACATCTAGCTGCAAGATTATGGTGCTTATCTCTCTCTATGGACCATGCAATTGCCACTTACAGCATTTACTTTCAGGGAGACATCTGAGCGTGATACAGCCACCTATCTCCAGAGTCTGTGTACTTTGTCATTAAGAATCTCAGGGTTGATTTGCAACGTAATAGTAGTGAAGTCACTCTGTGTAATATACCTCATTATTACATACGTGGTTTTTATCCCTACAAAATAACTTAATGTTATTTGTTAGTGTACTAATCTAAGAATACCAGAGTGTATTAAAGTGATGGAAAGAAGATCGTAATAATACTACTAACCCCTTTGATTACAGTATTCTGTCAGACATTAGGAATTTTGTAGGGGAGGGACTATCCTTTAGAAAAGGCTGGCCAAGTACTTAACTTGTGGATACACAGGAACATCAGAAGACCCAGAAAACTGTTTAACAATACTTATGGTTTTCCTCTAGCTTATGTAATTTTTCTTCTAACTCCCAGGATTTTAATGTAGTTTTTCCAATTTTGTCTGAAGAACTAAAAAAAGAACAAAGTTCTTTTATGTATATAAATCATGGGAGTGTAAAATATAGTAATGAACCTATAGTATGGGAAAGTGGTGATACTCACCTTACTGTTGTCTGATTATCTTTGCATAACTACATAGTCTATTGCAAAATTACTTTCCTGGGAGAGCTGTTAGAAGCAAAAAAAATGCAACAGAAGACCAGAAGCTCAACTGTTACACCCTGAGCAACTTTAGCATCAACTATAGCTGCTGAAGTTTATTAAGATTTTTACACATTGGTGAAAAATACTAACTCCTCTCTCCCTTTAATTTATGTCACATGAAACCTTCATCCACAGTGATTCTTTTAGTCTGCTGAGAAATTGTTGCCCAATTGAACTCAACAGTTTTGCCACCAACTGCAGGAAATAGTTTGGTTCCCCCCCGCCCCTGTGTATTCCTATGCAGTATGATCCTTACCTGCACTACTTGTTGAGGTATTTTTAACACGATGTTGTTTAATGTTTATAAAGCAGTCTATAGATGAAAGACATACAACAGTAACATACTGTTGTATCTGTTATTATTAGCTACCACTGTCTGTTATGTATTATATACTTTTTTTAAAAAAAGGTCAAAATCAAATAATCCCTTCTATTCTTAATATTGAAGTATTTTTCTATAATCAGTCCTATGTCCTGTTTCAAAATAGGTTCCGTGTCATTATTGTAATTGCTTGAAGCATCACCTATGTGTAACTTACACAGATCTGTTCACATAAGTTATTTGTGGTGTACAGCCTTTTGTTGGGTAAGATGTCTCTGGAGGGAAGATAGATGTCACTGATTTAAAAAAAGAAAAAGTCCAGGGAAGAAGTCTGCTCATACTATACTGATTTCAGTAACCTAGCATGAAAGGTATTTTTACATTAAAATGGGATTGTAGTCTTCTGGCTCCGTGCAGTTATTGATTTAATAATACCAAGTTGTTCTAAGAACAATTAAATTTTAAAGTTGAATGTACATAAGTTTCCAATAAAAGGAAATGTCTATTTGTTCAGATAATTGTATTATATATTGTAAATAACCTGAGTTCTTCTGAACCAACCTATTATTTATAAATTGGATTTATTTACTTCCCTTAGAGGAAAAGGATTGTATAAATAGCCCTTAAAAATTCTCACTGTTTAGACTTTGTCTTACGAGCCGTGCTAATACTTTACTTTAAATAGTGCTAATTATGTCATTTCATTTAATCCCTTGAAAAATGGATTTCCCTAGATGCTTCATGACTTTTTTTAGTGTTAATTCCATCTCTGTTACTAGAGCATTGATAATAAAGACTATATTGCAGCAGGTATCACAAAATATTTTAAAGCAACTAGTTCTTCAGTAAATACTGGAATATTTAAATGGATTTGGACATTAAATTAACAATAATAAATTTTAACTGAGATCCTAAAAGCATGAGTTACTAATAACAACTGATGTCAAGCTCTGTTGTGCTTTACCTGTATAGCTTCGTTGTATATACATAATCTCTGCTTTTCTCAGTTCTATTAGTTTTGTAACAGTCAATATATTATTGATAGAGATTGGCTTTGATTTGTGTTAAGTTAGGATAACTAGTTTTTTGTATTCTGTAAAGTGGGTAGTAGATGCACTTTTGAGTACAGAGTTGAGGCTTGACTATTACCAGATGCTCTAATGTATGCAAGCACTCATAGAAAGTGGGGTGCTGGGTCTTCAGCTCTTGCTTTCTGTGGATAACGGAGAAGCAAAGATGGCATTAAACTACTTCTGTGCTTAGCCTGTCCCAGGCCATTAGGTGTGTCAGCTGGGGTGTTCGGAGGCTGTTCTAGCAGTTAGGCTTGTACAATGATACGTGAACAATGGTATCTACTGTTGAAGCTGAGTGATGTTAATGTCTAAGGAGGAAGTGTGAACTGCGCGCTGATAACGAACGTGTGCACAATAGGGAGTTCTTTATGCTCAGCGTCAATCCGTACACACAAACGTCTGCTGTATCTTGGTAATTTTGTGCTTGGGTCAATGTAAAGCTACTCTAACCAATAACAGTGATGTTTTCAGTTTGCAATCGTGAACTTTATGAAAACCTTTCTATATCAAGAAGGTTTAGGATTTTGTGTTAAAGCAAAAACAATGAAAAAGCAAACTGAGACCTAAGTTATAACTCTTGGAGATCTTAATCTAGGGTAGCCTGCCTGGGCACTCCTAAATTAATGCTTGACTACGTTCCTGAGTCAGATCTGTAGAGTACCAATGGATTAACTCATCTTATTAATAGACACAGACATAATGTTGTTGTAGGTGATTTGGTCAGCCTTGCATCTGATCCTCTGTTATTTTGTCTTGTATAATCAGGTTCACTTCTACTAAGTGGTACAAAAAAGTAGCAGTGTAATTTGACAGCGTTTATACTCACTAAGTATTGATGTCAATGGCTTAGAAGATATAAGGAAACAGAGGAGGAGACTTAGTGTGTCTCCTTATCTTCCTTTGCTGTCAGCTCTGTTTTTTGTAATGGCCTTCTCTTCTTTTTATGTCTTTCGATCATTATGTGCATACAAAGAAAATTGCGCTCCAGCATCATAAAAAATGAAATGAAACGAAACATTACAAAGTTTATAGGGAACAGTTTTATGCTCCTAACAGTGACAGCAGATATGATGCGTAGCAATACTGTATTGTAATGGGTGTAAAACAAAACAAACCCACCACCACCACCAAAACCCAACCTTCTTCACTAGTGACCTTCACTGACTAGAGGGTCAAATCCAAAGGTTTAGACATGGAGAATCTTTTGATAAAACACGGTTTTACAATAAAATACTGACAAATAGAGCTGGCAGTAATGGAATATGCATTTATACAGATTTCACTGTTTGTAAGCACTTCCTGTATTTCCTAGTTTACTTTTGTCGGCAAATTTTATCTTACTCGGACTCTGAACCAAAAACTGCTAATCAACACTACTTTAGTTTCAGAAAGTTTAACTAATGTTATTTTTAGTTTATGGCCAAGAATGCCTTGTTGGGAAAGTGAAATGTCAAAGAGGTTCAGTCAACTCAAATTTTACTTGGCTGTTTTAAAATTACATGTGCAATTGTTTATCGAATTGTGGTTTTTCAGGCAACATCTTCAAGCCTTTCTCATAACTTCTAATATTTTTTCTTACTATGAAATATAATTTTATAGCTATTTACACGCTATTCTCAGTGGAATACTTGAATTATTTCATAGATCCCTTACCAAATTTGT
Source organism: Sagittarius serpentarius (assembly GCA_034782735.1). NCBI lineage: Eukaryota > Metazoa > Chordata > Aves > Accipitriformes > Sagittariidae > Sagittarius > Sagittarius serpentarius. The sequence goes on from JAVKLA010000090.1 coordinate 22,760,120, forward strand.
AGAATACATGTCATTAAATGCACAGCTTTGACATATTCAGAATGTTTTGTTTTCATGGATTAGAACTATATTTATATGAACTCTAAAATACATAATTTTTATAAAAGTAAAGTAAATTTACAATCTCACAAATGCTTTTTTTCAAACCACAGGCAGAGTCATTGGATATATTCTTTAAACAAATCTTCCATGGGCTATAGAAGTAAAGCTCCGTTCTCTTTGTGCTACTTATGAATCTAAATGTAAAAGTAGCTCAATGCTTGACATGATCAAAAGCACTTGAGAATTGATTGTCATGTATGGAATATGTGCATGTGGAAGATGGCTGGAACTGCAAGCATGTTCAGAGATAAATATAATGCTCTAATTTGGATAAATGATAATTTAAAAAATTTAAAATGATAAATCTGCTGGGAAATGGTGCAGATATGGCTAAAACAAGTCAGAGGCATGTAGATCATGTATTATGTACACATCCATATTCTAGTGACACAACACCATTTAAGTCACAGCAGTTTGTACTTTTTCTCTTAGGTCAGTCTTTAAAAAAAATACAAAACCAAACCAACCCCAAAACACTTAAACAGAAGGCCAAAATGTGCCACCTAATTTCTCCACCAGTTTTATTATTTTGTGGCTTGTCTTCAGGTCTAAAGAGATTAGCAAGAGAAAGGGCAAAGACTGGGAGATTTGGCTCATTTTAGATAGTTTATTTAATGTACTTGGACTAAATAACTTTGCTATTTCCTTTACCCATAGCTCCCCCATTTTAATCTGTGCTCTCTTCGCTCGTGCCTATGCATGCTATATGTTTCAAAAGTAGAGTAAAAAGCCTGTAATACATCCAGCAAACTAGTTCCTGTATGTTGATGAACAGGAGATGTTTTCTCATTAAGTAATTAAAAATGGGAAAACATCTATATGGCTATGAAAATGGTAATTTGCTACTACTTATTAAAATTATCAAGTCCCCAATATATATTTCTAACTTATTAATGAGGGAAAGAGGAATAACTGGGTGACTTGTTACATTGCTGGTCACAGTCTCAAAGTTGTTTTTTGGTGCAGTGTTTTTGGACAGAATTATGTATTTGATATCTTGAGATTGTGCCTTTATCCTATCTTTTACAGCTAGTCTTCTGGTTTACTTGCCAAATTCATTGTAGGTGATTGTCATAACATTTCACTTTAAGATATACAGGCATGACTTTAAGATATTTTCAAAAATACACTCCCAACAGTTTAAATAGCGTGTTTCCATTTGTTCCTCTCAATCTGATTTTGCTTTCAATTTGTTTGATAAACTTCAACTGTTATTTTCTACTGCAGTATACAGGTAGAGTTTCATGTTAGGCATAGCAAAAAAAGAATAATAATAAAGTTAGATATGTGCATTACAATATGTTAAAATATAATTAAAAGTATGACTGACACATTTGCAATATTTTGTAGAGAATTTTCTGAAGATTCCCTGTTTATTTAATCACTTAAGTGTCTGCAAATCTCAACACGGAAGTTTTTACAACTTTTTTTTCTGAAGTGATCTAATTTTCTGCCTTTTAAAGAAAGCTTGGAAGTGCAAAAGCTATGCAGTTTAGCATGTCACAATATTCTCTAACAGTACAGAAACAATCTGTCATACAGACTGTCAATATTCCTAGCTCTGAAGGAACATACTATACCTTCCCCATATATGTGACTTTATTGATCTTTTGTCATTCCTACAGGGTGAAACTGATATTTTCTAACAAAATGTAATTTGCTGGAACAAACAAGCAGTCAAGTGCTGATGAAAAGAATTCCAGGAAATGTCCACTCTGTCTATGAATGAGTTAATGTAGGCCAATTCTGCTTAGTTGATGTCTGCTTTGTATGCATTTTCTGATGCTCAGTCCTTATTAGCACTGTGCCTTTTAATTAAAAATAACTGCATTTTCACTTATTAGCCTCAATGTTCCCAAGCTCATTAATTGGAATTTTCCAAAGTTCTGATAGGAATTAGTCATCTAACTTCCACCGAATTTTAATGATATTCTGATACATGCTTGCAGCCATAATATATTTCCAAAAAGAGACTGTGGACCAATGTGGCTGTTTGTATGCATATCAAGCGTGCAAGTTCTTTCTGCTGCTCAAGGATGAACTGCATTAAGGAAACTGGATTTTCAGAACTGATAGTGGGCTGTTAGTCTAAAGAATCTGTAAATTATTGGTTTGTAGGGAAACTAAGATATTTATTCTAATAACTGAGACTGCATGACTTTGACCTCTGCCTAACAGTCTTGTGAGAGACAAGCAAAGCCTACACTAGTTATATTAACAAGCTGGCACAGATCATGCAAAATGTTTTCTTCGTGTCAGTCTTTGCAGCACTAAACTGTCCTATACACTTTTTTGATATTAACTTGTATGTGTGCTCAAAAGAGAAGGAAGGCACATTACGTAGCATCCTGCTTTGCCCTTCTGCATGCCAGCTCTGAGAACAGGAGGGAGTGGTCAGGCTGAGGTCTGGACAAAGCTTTTTCTACCGTAATTCATACACAATTTTGTTTCTGAAATAGATCTAGTACAAACTACCCTGAAAGAGCACCTATTCTGACGGTGTCTAACTGCTTGTTACTATGCTTTTTTCAGAGTGATTAATAGGAGTATCGCAGATACAGCAAAAATGTTTTGCCTGATGTGAAATAGTTAGTTATGTTTGTTCCTGGCAAACTTGTTCTGATGAGATGTCACAGGAACAAGAAACAAGAAAACAGTAAGGAGAGGGTTACCTGTTTCTTCTCCTGAAAGAAGTAAAAATGGAAGATGGCTGGTTTGCCTTAAAAGCGGTACGGCTAAGATAGTATTATAAAGCTGAAAAAAAGAAGTAGAGGTAATGAGAATGTTTGTTCCTTTTACTGTTATAATCTGAAGACCCAAATATTAAAGACTGCTTTAAAAAAATAGAGGAAAAAGTAAAATATTTTTATGCCCATATTCTTTAAGGGTTTTGAGAATTTAAGTCAAATTAAAAAACATTTTCTCTTTTATGGACATAAATCCACTGGTTTCAGTAAAGCAGTACAGTGTGTTAATGCATCTAAGTTTATTTATGTAAAGAATATTGTGCAAGTTTTCCATTTGCCCTGAACACAAAACCTAAACAAATATAAGAGAACATTAACATGATTTTATTTTTGGTCCTTTGGGGCCTTTTCATTAATCGCATTACCGTGTTTTATTTCATCGTTACTTTTATTTTGGTCCATTTCAGGCTTCTTTAGTTTCATTTGTAGTGACTCTTGTTTTATGTTATATTTGTATTGCCTTTTTGTCACTTAGCATGAACGGCTTGAGTTTTTAGAAATGGCAACCAACTCATTTCTCTGCTAGTTGTTTTTTTTTTTTCTTGCTTCTCCTCCATATCTAACAGTCATGTCTCTTAAATGTCTGACAGCAGAAATAACACCATTAAGCCTCATCTATGTGTAACTGCTACAAAGCCCACTGTAACTGATTAAAAGGGTTGACTGCATGTTAGTTACTAAGATTAAAGAAACCCCAGTTTTGCACAGGCAAATCAAGACTCAATCTACTTAATGAATGCACAAGCCTGCTGCTGTTTTCATTTATCACTGTTAGAGGTATCTGCAATGTTAGAAGAAATCTTACCATCTTATTTTCTTTCCATAAAATTGCTGAGGATAGAGGGGACATCAGGAGGTCATCTGTTCTCCGTATGTCACTGGTTCAAGCCTAGCTTCTAGCCATGTCATCTTTCTTGCATCCTGTAGCCTTTGCTCTTACATCTGTAAGGTCTCCGTGAAGATATTTAAGACTAAATCTAGGATCCATTTATAGCTGGTGTCTTTGACACAACTCTCTTACAAACACAAAGGATCACAATGGAGAAGAATGCAAAACATTGCGTTGTTGCTTGCACCTTCCTAAACTGAAAATTCATGAAATGATATTCTTCCATATAAAATAAAGACGCAGGAATGTCTGTATTTTTTCTATTATCTTTATTTTTCAGTTAATATTTGTAAAAAATCCAGCCTTAGTACAAAGTATACTTGCAAAGAGGGATACAGTGTGTTTCCCCAGGAAAAAACAGTGTTTGGGAGGGGCAGTGGAATGAACCTGTGTTCATTTCTTTGTAGCTAAGTGCACTGATTTAGAAGCAGGACAAAACAACCTGACTATAAAGAACTGATGATTTTGTGGGGACAAGTGCTATGAAACATTTTTTGACCTAATCTTAAATGTTTAGATGCTGTCTTACTTCACTGTATATACCCATTAAGTTTAATGTCATAGTTAGGGCAAACAGGTATTCCTTTAGGCTTCTCTGGGACCACAGGTATCAATAGAACATAAAAATGAATAGTCACTGCTCATTTGTATTACATCACCTATTCCTACATTTCCTTAGTTAATATTTACTTGTTGTTCCAAAGCAGATTGCGAGTTTTGCTGATATATTTAGGCAAGTTTCTCTATTTGATATGTGAATTAAGCAATATCACTTTCAATAAACAAACATGTTTACTTCAGGCAAACTGCAGCAAGAAGAGAAAAATCAGCTATGACTTGATTAGATTTTGTTTTAAGCTAAAAGCTGAAATTTGAGTGAGTCACAGCAGGGCCAACTTGAAGAGTCACAGCAGGGCCAACTTGAAGAGTCACAGCAGGGCCAACTTGAAGAATCACAGCAGGGCCAACTTGAAGAATCACAGCAGGGCCAACTTGAAGAATCACAGCAGGGCCAACTTGAAGAATCACAGCATGCAAGGAAAATGTAAGGAACTGATCAGATTTTTAAGTGAGTGTTATTCATGCAAAAGTGATTTAAATAATCCTTATTTTCAGAGGTTAAAAGAGCTTTCATGATTTAAAAAAAAAAAAAAAAAAAACAAATCACCAAACCATTCTCCCAACAACCACCCCAAAACCCCAGAAATAATCTGTGGGTATTTACTGTAAAACCTAATGTCATTCCCTGGGCCAAGTGCAGCTTGTCCAGCCAGTAATATGGTCCTCAGTGAGTTCTGAATTAAATGTGTAATGGTGCTGCCATGGTGGCCTCTCCATTTCTGCATTTTCAATCTTCTTGTCTTTGCTTCTTAGTGGTGCATTTTTAGAATCCAGTCTTACTGCAGGTCAAACTAACATATAGTACTGATGTATTTACTCAGATTTGCAGTTGGGGAAAAAAAATAATTAAACTCTAAAGCCAATTTAAAATTACTGTAAATAATAAGAATTCAAGGAAAGAGGACAACAGTTTTAACTGACTCTACAAATGAAGGCAGCAATTTCCCACAGTGATCGCACTGAAGTAAAACCCCAAAACCCACCATACCCAAGAATCATGAGGCTGAGTCAGGGAAATGCAGTTGAATTTCTTTGGTGTAGAGGAGGGGAAATTGACCATAAGTGACTGCTTAATTACATCCCTGGTGGTCTTTTTAAGTTAAGATTATGATTCTGATTTTGAAGTAGTTAAAAGCAGATGAACAGATTTTTTAAAAAATACAGACTTTCAAAGAAGAAAAACTTGAGGAAACTATGACTCAAGTGTTTTCTTTTGACTTCTGTGAAGCCATGAGTTCATCTTTAATCTTTTTTTAAGAGGGGCTCTACAAATGTTCTCATGTAATCTTGCTTCCCAGGCTTGTTTTTTGTCCATACCCGAAGTGTTTACAAGTCTAGAGAAAGCAGTCAGAATGAGGGCCCACAGTCCAACTTAAGGATGTGGAGAAAGTATTCAACAGGAAGTGCCTGGTAGGAAATAGTTGAGAATGAATAGAGAGGGAATTTTCCATCACTACCTAGTCGAGTAAGGTACAGGGCTCACTAAAAACTATCTGGTCTTTATATTGTTGCAACTTGTCTTGACCAGAGAGAAGGATTTTTTTGAATGAGCTTGTACCATGCTATCAGTGCCTTGCAAGAATTACATGCAATACTACATTAGACATAGAGTTCTGTAACTTTTTTTGTGACAACTACAGTTTCTAGCTTGTAATTTTTGTTACTTTGTACAAAATCTATTGATTAGGTTCTTCAGCCATCTGCTGTAGGACGATGTATGAAAACGTCAGCAGAAAGAACAGGGTGTTGGTTTTGGCATGTTTATGAATTACAAAAACTTGTTTGACTTCAAAGTGGTCAGAAGTCATCTTTTGCAAAGTTAATTAAAAAGAAAGCATGCTCCCTAATGAATAAGACACAAACCATTAAAGCATTAAATTAAATTTGCATACTTTGTCACAGTTTGCGTTCTCTATACAAGAAGGTGAAGAGGAGCGTGTAGCTGGGAAGATCCTGAATGATCTGACAGCCCGAGAAAGAATAGTTTATATGTTGCCACTTTTACTGTTCCTGGGTGCAACACCACTAAACATAGACAAATGAAGTAATTTGCATTCAGAGTAGCTGGAGTTCAGTCCAAGGTAGTCAGCTAAACTCTTTCTTCCTGTCTGAAGACAAAGAGTACCCTTACAGCGCAATTCATACTACAATTGCGATAGCATTGCTTAAGCACAGGGACTTACTGGAAAATTCATCAAAAGAGTCTTTTTTCTTTTGACCTGAGAGAAGGAGTGCCCTTGTCAAAAGCCTACCCTGCTAATGTGAACAGAAAAAAACCCCACTTTTATTCAAATGTATTAAGCAACAATGTCTCAAAACTAGACTTCTGTGGGAAAAAGAAAAATCTCTCTGCAGTACTTTACCCTAAGCCTCTGGTTAGGATCTGATTGGTTTCATAATAATACAGCTCCAAATGTAATAGGTCCCAATTTCAGCAAAAGTCTCAAAGTCTGTTGACCCTTTATGTAATCTTGGATATTACTTTTTATTGACACTCCTTTTTGCAGGTCAACATTTATATCTAATATTTTTAGTAGAATACTCTTTTCAGTGATTTTGTGCTTTCTGTATGAGCCATTATCTGTTCAGAGTTTAATCTATTTCCCTTAGAATACAAAAAAAAAAAGACTGAAAAGACTGAAAATTCATGCTTGTCTTATCAGTACAGTTTTATAGCCACAGGAAGGACTAAGTCTCCTTAATAAAACTTCTGTTAGTTAATGCATGAAATAGCAGTTGCTAAAAAGGCTGCAGATAATTTGATTGTATGAGAATGGCTGCTATCTGTATGAGCACTCTGTGTGATATTATTAAAAAAAAAAAAAAAAAAAAAAAGAGAGAAAATGAGGCAGAAAGAGTAAACAGAAGAAATTTGTGACCAGATATGCTTTCATATGCATCAAGTTTGCCCCCTATGGAAATTTTGAATACAAGTGAATAGAAAAGGTTTTAAATATTGGAGACTCTAAGACAATAGATGTTTCTGTACTTTATATCGGAATAAGCAGTATCAGCATTAGCACAAGGATTTCTTTAATAAGTGGCTGAATGGTCTTAAATCCTGCATGCAACAGAAGAACCAAAACCTTGTATGCATTTGATATATACATATTACAGGAATTGCATTGTTTTAAGCAGTATTAGTCAGAAAACTGGAAACAAAGCACCGGTGGATCAGAGCTGCTTGTTCTTTTCATATACATACACAGATTTGTGTCCAGGCAGCTGAGGCACCAGTCTAGACATAATTCATTTATGCACAGATTCCGGTTCAGCAAAACTTTTAAATATCTGAGCAGTCCTGCTGAAGCTCTCTCTTTTTTTTTTTTTTTTTTTTAACTGTAAAGTGATTGCTGCTCAATGTAGTAACTTGGGTATAGCTGTTGTATATAGTTTGTAATTTCTCAATTTGGAACACAAAGCCCGTACGCTGGAGGTGTTTACTTGTTTGCTTAAGATATTTGCCTACCGTTTACTTTTTTGCCTAAGTCAGAGTTATACTTACCTTTTAAAAATGTTATTTTACAGCTTTCTTAATGCTGATTTATAGGATACTATTCTTAATGGAGCCTGGATTTCAAAGTATTCATGAATGTATGCTTAATGGCTTATCTTCTGAAATTCTTCATAGAAATGTGGGACATTGAATATCCTTTTCAGAATTTGCATTATAATCAAGATATTAGAAATCTGAGTCTACTTTTTTTAATTGTCAAATAAGGCATAATTTTTTTCAAAGAATGCAAATAACTTGTATTCTCTGTTTGTGACTGGAAAACCTCCACTCAAATAAAGAGCTTGCATAATTTTCTTCACACTATAGAAAGAGCTTCTAATCCATGATTGTATGCCTTACAGTGAGAAAGATTTAATTATGAAAATCTTATGAAATGCATTTTTTTACTGATTTTATAAAAGAATGCCATAAAAAAAAAAATCTTTGAATAGGAAAGACTTAGGTAAAACGTTTTATCATCTCTTGCCAAGCCTTTAATGTTCCCTTTTGTTATCTGACTGGATTTTTTCTTTGTGAGCTTCATGAGCCTTTCGAAATGTTGGGTCACCAGAGGCAGAACCTTTAATCCATTTTCTTGCACTTTGAAGTAAGAATGTAAATGCTTTTTTTTGACTTGTGATATAGGTAATGATAGAGATAAAGGCAACCCTACCTTCATAAATTAAGTATACATTCTTGTGTGCTGATATAGTGCCTATAAAGGTGTGACTTTTAGCAAGATGTACTCCTATAGTTTAAATAGTTCCTGAGTTGAAACTCTTATTAAAATGTTGTGCTACCATTTTGGGGATTTTCAGTCGTGCTGTACCACAAAATATTTATAACCATGACATCAACACAAAGAATATCATAATGATATGTTTGTTTGTTTCTGGAAAAAAAATACTGGGCTGTAGCTCATCAGTATTTACTTTTCACCTTCAAAACCAGAAAAAGATCCTGAGGTGTTTTTAAGAAATGCCTATTGTCTTTTGCATGACTGAGCTGTGTTGTGGTAGATTGTATGAATGCCCATGAAACGACATTTGGGAAAAGTGAGTGAATGGTGAAAGTTACTGAGAAAATTTATAGCAGTCACATCTGACTAGCATTTTGTGCCAGTATATCAAAATATTAGTGTCTGGTTTCATTTGTAATTTAAGCATGAATTGCCTTCATTGTAAATAGAAAAAAATACTGTGACTTTGACATTAGTTTGACAACTGAAAATGCAATTTCAATCCTGAAATACCGTTAAAAAAAAAGTAGCACTAGGAATTTTTCTGTAACAGTAAAACAATATTAATTCACAGATGAAAATGCCTCAAGGCCTTTAGTTTCTATGAACAGGAGTAAAGAGAAAACCATAATATAAGATTTTAATTTCCTGATTAGATCCAACACAAATTAATTATTAGTCCTGGTTTCATGTTTGTTTAGCATTTCGTCAGACAGGAATAAGTTTACTGCATGATTTGCTGCAGAGCCAGAAGCCTATCCTTTAGTCAGCTGGTGATACTGTCTTTTGAGTTGGAGAGGTAAAATCTATTGGCTGTCCTACAGTGAAACCACTTTAAAAGGATCTAAGAACATAGAAGCAATGTAAACAATACAGCTTTCCAGCAAAATTTTAGATGCATGAGTAGTTCTTATTTACGTGAGTAGGTTGGCTGCCTGCATTAATATTACTTCTGTGAAAAGGGGTTATTTAAAGAATCTTAAATGAAGTAGTAAAATCTTATTCCATTAAAATAAAAGCATAAATTCTTTTCTGCTTTTTAAAAATTATCTGAGTTATGCTTTTGTTATAGTTCAATGTGAGTCAGTCCTCTCAAAAACCAGCGTTAATCATGTTTCACATTCATGACCTGGGGTTTGAATCAGTACTTGAATGAACGTATCTCTTGGGTCCAGCTGAGCATCACGTCAGCTTGATGGAAATTCACCAGAGTCAATGGAAATTTGGTTACCCAGGCCTAGAAGAATGAGTCCCCCAGAACAACTTGGCTGAGTCAGGAAACAGGAGGTCTGAACAGGAAGTATCAATAGGGATATTTGTCATAACAAATATGTTTATTGAAATTACAAGTGGATAATATGCGAAGGCTTCTCTGCACACAGCCCTTTAATTTTTTTTTTTTAAGGGGGAAAATGTACAAAACATCATTTATCTGTATTCATACATACGGAAACTGGTAATGGAAAAACCCTCTGTTTTTATAACTCATAAAATATTTTCCATAGTTTTATCCTTAATTTTGTACGTGGACAATCCAATGTAAATCTGCTTATTTCTGTTAATACCATTAAGCTGTTAATTTCTCCAATAATTAAAGTGAAGACTAGGGAAAGACTAGAATCATTTTACATGGGGGGAGAGATGAGAGGGTGTTTAAGCTGCCAAGACGTAAAGTAATTTTAAAGGTTTTGAACAGAAAACATCTTGGTTTTGTTCTAAATATACAATGTGAACTTTTTGTTCTGGAAAGTGAGGAATACCATTTAATACTCAACTCTGTACCAAAGATTCAAAATATCACTGAAATGAGTACAGCCCAATTTCAAGATCAGGAATGTTGAGCAGGAAATAGCAACTTATATCATCTTCCCTCATGTCCATAGTCCTGGTTCCTGACAAATAAGATGCCCTGCAGATTAGACAGTCTTTGCAGTTACTCTCAGCTGTACCTGATGGTGACAACTGCCAACAAACAGCTGGAGATGCTTACAGAAGAGCAGTGCTCTTAGTCTCTGTTAAGTCTCTGACCTGAAGTTAGGGCTGGGAACCATATGCTGTTTCTATGCAAACTGGGAATTTCTTTGTACCAGTAATATTATAACCAGCAGTTTGCAATGTCTTGACATGTAGCATATATTGTAGGAACTGTGCAAAGAAGGCTGAATATGTCAGCAGGTCTGGCCTTTTATTGTGATAAAAGTTGTCTTCATTATGTGAACTTTAGGTGTATGTGTTCTTAAGCATCTCTTTACATTGTGGAGCACTGTAGATTTGAATTACTTGAGAAAGGATTGAGTGTAACTTGGCTTTTTACAGGGTTGCATGCTTGCTTTGTATTCTTTAGTCCACATGTGTCTATGTTTATTATCTAAGATTTTTAAATTAGAGAAAAAAAGAAAAAAAAAAACCCACAACACCACAAAACCCTCTATCTAAAGGAAATAAGGAAATCACTTTTTAGACAGCTTGGTACCATGAGCTTTGTCCTTGAGAACAGCTGAGGCTTTTTGGACTGTAAAGACAAAATTACCTGTAACAAAGTTTTTTTTAAACATGTTATTCCAAGGTAGGCAGCTGCTCACTGCATGAGTCCTTCACTCACTGCTGAGCGCAGCAGTTAACTTCCTCCACTTAAAGACAGTAGGGCATGGAAGGTAACTTCAACACATTGTTTTTCTATTATTCTTTACTCTCTACTCAGTATTATCAAAGTGCCCATATTTTGATAGCAAGAAAATTATGGAAGCCCAACAGAAGGTAGCTGAGTTGAAGTTTAATCTCCAAGAAAACACTTATTCTTAGATTAATGTTAGTACAAACCACCCAGAAATAAAACTTGGCGGGTGTTATTTGGAACAAGAATGACCACCTGTCTGGGATATAAAACAGCTTCCTTTTTTAACTAGAGTATTAACTTCTCTCCTTTAACATGCTCTTTCAGTTCTATGGAATGTCAGTGTGTTTTTGTAATAATAACCAGCACATGTTAGCTTCAGTAACATTTCTAGTTGCAGATTTCTAGTCTGGCATTCTACTTGAATTTTCTTAAGTAATAAAATAAGAGGAAGTTAGAATGCCATCAAAGTAGGAGTTAGTGAGGGAAATCTGGAATATAAAGACTGAAGGAACAGCTAAAAATATCTCTGGGTTAACAAAAAATTAGAAAACTAAATATAGTATAAGCTACTATGCACTCTTATTAAATATTGTGAAACTGCAGAGGTCAGCAGTCTTTTACTCTTTTTTTTCCAAAATTAGAGGATAAAAGTGATTGTAAAAAATTCTCTCAAGTATTTTCCAGCTGATAATCTTGCAACATCCTTCTTGGTATCATTCAAAATCTGTTCTTGTATCATCTTCAGAAAACCGCTATAGATAGCTGTCCTGGTTTTGGCTGGGATAGAGTTAATTGTCTTCCTAGTAGCTGGTACAGCACTGTGTTTTCAGTTCAGTATG
>JAVKLA010000090.1:22773689-22805932 GCA_034782735.1 Sagittarius serpentarius
CCTACTCAACCCAAAACACAGCGCTGTACCAGCTACTAGGAAGAAAATTAACTCTATCCCAGCCGAAACCAGGACAATCATAAAAAAATTTCTTCCTTATATCTAGTCTGAATCTAACTTCTTTTAGTTTAAAACTGTTAGCCCTTGTCCTATTGCTACAGGCCCTACTAAAAAGTCTGTCCCCGTTTTTCCTGTAGGCCCCCTTTAGGTACTGGAAGGCTGCAATACGGTCTCCCTGGAGCCTTCTCTTCTCCAGGCTGAACAACCCCAGCTCTCTCAGCCTGCCTTCATAGCAGAGGTACTCCAGCCTTCTGATCATCTTCATGGCCTTTGTCTTGACCCGTTCCAGGTCGATGTCTGTCTTGTACTGAGGACTCCAGCAATGGACATAGTACTCCAGGTAGGGTCTCACCAAAGCAGAGTAGAGGGGGTAGCTAAAGAGGCTTTAGGATGATTTCTGGGATTGCCTCTCTGTCAGACAGGAACCCACACTGGAGGAGGCAGCAGCCATGTGATAATGATTCACCAGGGTGGTTGGTCATGTGATACATTCTGTTGTAGCAAGTGATTTCAGTTAAAGATCTAAAATAACTACTGCTATGCATATGTGAGCACAAAGGCTATGTGCTTTTTAGTAAGAGGACATGCAATATGTTTGTTGTGTGTTTTGATAAAAAGAAGGCTAAAGAGTTATGGATGACCTGATGAAGGTGCTCCTAATATGGTGTCGTAGACTTTGAAAAAGAAAAGACACGTTTCTCAAGGCAAGTTCTTTGTAACATAATAGTTTAAAAAAAAAAAAGCTTAAAAGCTCTACACATCTTTGAGCTATGAGTGTGAGGTTAATTGTACAAGTGAGATTTTCACGTAGGCTAAAAATTATAGAACTCTCTGCAAGCCTTTCCCCCATTACACCTGGCAATTTTAATTGGTATCACGAAGGGAGCGGTCTAAGAGATACTGAGAACCACTATTTTAGAAATGCAGTAGCCTCTCAACTTCTGATCTTTGAAGTTGGCTTTTAAACTGCTTGCAAAGTGTGTATCATATTCCCATGAATTCTTTTGTGTTTACCAAACACTCTATATGTTTTGAAAGAAATTAAATAGAAGCTATGGCTAGATAGAAGTATAAAACAATCCAGTTGAACAACGTAAACAAGATATTCTTCAAACTAGCAGCATTTTGATTTTAGAAATCCGCAGCACTTGATATGAGTGGAAATTAACAAAGGCATCTGAAATAATCAGAATAATTAATTAGACCTTTGCTGCTTACCAAACAACATGTTTCTAAAAGTCATTTCCATGGAAGTGGAAACTAGGGACTTTGCCCTTTATGATAGCTACATAGTGGATGAACATAGAGTAAAATTTGTTTAGATTTTTATATTCTGCGTAGTTTAAAGCTGCAGGGTCTACCTATATGTTAATGTTAATGTTTATCCTGTTCTGAAAAAAATGGCTGAAGAACTAGTGAAAAACATTAGTCAAAATGCTGAAATTTGAGTAATGAATGTAAAGATGATTTTTCTAGTTTTTGTCTTTTTTGGTAATCCCAGTCTTTACACTTTTAGGCTTTACTAATACCAATTCAACTTGATTAATATTTTTGGTAAAGGACACCACTGTTGAATATTTGGTGCTTACATAATTTCAATTAAAGAACCAAACCTCCCAAAATTAACAGGCACTGTTAAAACAAGTCTTTGAAGTCTAAACATTTCTGAAGTGAAAAATGAGGTGTAAACTGCCCTCTGCTTAGCATTCCTCCCTCGCCCAAACCATTACATCTCAAAATTTTACAGTGTACTTCCAGGCTTCTTTGAAACACCACAGAAAATAATACATTGAAAAGAGAATCCTCCTCTGACCTCAATCTATAATATAGTTTCTGGTTTTGGAGTTCATCTCGAAATAAATGTAATTTTTTTTTTCTTTGTTTATTTTCCTTTTTTTTTAACCTGTCACTGTCTCTTGTAGGCTAATGTCTATATCTCACTGTATCACAATTTAACTTGTTGTTTAGGGTTTTTTAGTTTCATTAGATAGGTTAGTGTTGACTTTGGGCTAGAAACCAACCATATTCTGACTCCAAAGAATTTCTTGTGGTGGCATGGTGTAACACTCTGTGCACTGCATTTTTCTCAGCTTCAGCCTTCTGTCCTCCAGTTTTCAGGAACATCAGCTTTAAAAACTCTCTTTTTAGTAAAACTTGTATCAAATATTATTCTGTAGTTGTTCAATAAGTTCATGTTTATCAACTTGTTTTGTTCCACTGTGAATAATTTCATTAATTTTCAGACACTTATATATATTGGCATATCTAGATGTTTTGTACATAATAACAAATTATGTATTTGTTGTTATCCAAATCTCCATCAGTGAATTTAATTAGTGAGGGATAAGTTACGTGATGTTTGCAACTATGATTGGCCAAGAGAATTTGAAGGTACCCAAGAGAAACTAAAACTATTCAAGGAATGATTTTATTGAACTCTCAAACCATGTGAGTGCCTGTTAAAATAAACAGCTCATTTAGATAATCTTTTCTTATGGTTCTGGTATGGTGTCTTGAGGTGGATTGAATAAGACTTCCTGAACGGTTTGTTGTTTTGCTGAATTCTTATGTCCAGCTGGCCTGTGGTTCTGCATGACGACTCCAATTTATGCATTATGTTTTTATTGATTATCTTAAATTCTGTGCAAAACATCTAATTATTCTAAAAAGAGAGCATCCTGTGGGACCATTTCTTCATCTGCAGGAAGTTTCTTCTGACAACGTGTCTTTTCTACTACAAAGGGTAGAATTTGTTTCTACACCAGGAACTACCTGGGGAAGCTGCTAGGACACTGTCCTGGTTTTGGCTGGGATAGAGTTAATTGTCTTCCCAGTAGCAGGTACAGCGCTGTGTTTTGGGTTAGTATGAGAAGAATGTTGATAACACCCTGACGTTTGCAGTTGTTGCTAAGTCATGTTGAGACTCGGTCAAGGACTGTTCAGCTTTTCCTGCCCAGCCAGCAAAAAGGTTGTAGGGGCACAGGAAAGGTGGGAGGGGACACAGCCAGGCCAGCTGACCCAAACTGGCCACAGGGGTATTCCATACCACGGGGCATCATGCCCAGCTTGGTGGCAGGGGAGGAGCGCTGCTCAGGCATCGGTCAGCGAGTAGTGAGCAATTACATTGTGCATCACTTGTTTTGTGTATTCCAGTCCTGTTGTTATTATTGTCACTTTACTGTTGTTATTATCAGTGTCATTGTTAGTTTCTTCTTTTCTGTTCTATTAAACTGTTCTTATCTCAACCCACAAGTTTTACCTTTTTCTGATTCTCTCCCCCATCCCACTGGGTGCAGGGGAAGTGAGTGAGCGGCTGCGTGGTGCTGAGTTGCTGCCTAGGGTTAAACCATGACAGACACCCAGGTCCTCGTCTCAGAAGGTTAACAACATGTTTAAGCATTCAGGGAGTGCCGATCAGTTGGTTGATTCTTGGCAGCAGCAGCAGCTTGGGGGAATCTGTGGGACTGGCTGAAGTTCTTACCTGGAGAACTTCTGTAGTAGTCAGATGCTTTGCTGTGAAGTCATTGTGGGTTTCAGTCAATCACCTTCTCTCAAGCTGGTCCATTGCCTAGCACAGAGACTAGCTGCAGAGTTCCTTGGATCACCCACAGAATCCAGTGTGCTGGATGTACACATAGATATAGTCCTGATACCCAGCTACACTACAATAGGACAAAATTGAATTTCATCCTTATATTACAGTTACAATTTAAATTCTGTAGATTGTGCCACAGCTTTAATTATAACTCAGCAAAACACTTCTCCCTTACACTAAAGCATGTAAATTACTACCTTTCAGATAATTTGGCAGACAAGTGGAAATTCCAGCTTATAGTTTAGTGCAATTTTATCAAATCTTGTATAATCAAAATACACTCTTTTAATCATAGAATTGTTTAGGTTGGAAAAGATCTTTAAGACCATTGAGTCCACCGTTAGCATAGCACTGTCAAGTCCACCACTAAACCGCATCCATGAGCGCCACATCTACATGTTTTTTTAAATACCTCCAGGGATGGTGACTCCACCACTTCCCTAGGCAGCCTGTTCCAATGCTTGATAACCCTTCCAGTGAAGAAATTTTTCCTGCTATCCAATCGAAACCTCCCCTGGTACAACTTGAGGCAGTTTCCTCTTGTCCTATCACTTGTTACTTGAGAAACAAGACTGACCCCCACCTTGCTACAACCTCCTCTCAGGAAGTTGTACAGAGCTATAAGGTCTCCCTCCCCTCAGCCTCTTTTTCTCCAGGCTAACAACCCCAGTTCCCTCAGCCGCTCCTCATAAGGCTTGTGCTCTAGACCCTTCACCAGCCTTGTTGCCCTTCTGTGGACATGCTCCAGCACCTCAAGGTCTTTCTTGGAGTGAGGGGCCCAAAACTGAACACAGTATTCGAGGTGCAGCCTCACCACTGCTGAGTACGGGGGGGACCATCCCTTCCCTAGTCCTACTGGCCACACTATTGCTGCTACAAGCCAGGATGCTAGCGGCCTTCTTGGCCACCTGAGCACACTGCTGGCTCTCATCTGGCCAGCTGCCAACCAACACCCCCAGGTCGTTTTCTGCCAGGCAGCTTTCCAGCCGCTCTTCCCCAAGCCTGCAGCATTGCATGGGGTGTTTGTGACCCAAGTGCAGGACCCAGCGCTTAGCCTTGTTGAACCTCATACAGTTGGCCTTGGCCCATTGATCCAGGGTGTCCATCAGCATATTTAGTAGTTTTTTCAAAATTAATTTAGTGCTTATCAATGATTCTGAACTGACAGCTCTTGAAACACTCCTGCTCTCTTATTTTTCAGTACTGTTTTTTCTGGAGCTTCTTCTAGTGTTTTTTTTCCTTGCTTCAGCTTGACCTAGTGAGATTAGCCCTGAGATAGGGAAGCATAGTGCATAAAAGAGCTGACACTGAGATTTGACTTACAAAGGTGTTACACAATAACTTAATGACAGCTTATATGTAATGAACAAGGGTTCCATCTTGATACAAAGGAAAAAATGTTTATATGCAGTCACAACTTTATGTGGTCTAGACTTTTTTTACAGGTGATAACCCCAAAATCTATTTCACGTAAGCTAATGTCAATTTGTTAAGATGCAATGAGTTAAATTTTAATTTTTAGCAAAAAAAAAAGTCTATAACCCATTACTAATGCCTTGTGCATTGATTATTTTAAAATTTTTTTCCTTGCTTTGATAATAAGTATTTGAAATTAATTACATAGTTCAGCAGGGTGAACCATCTACTCTTAACTTTATGTTAAAATTAGAGCATTTTTATTTGTCTGAATATCTGTTCTGCAAGCTGTTACGTTTCTAATTTTTGTATCAGTAGGCTTAGATTGTCAAATATATAATTTTTAGGTGCTTACTGGAAATTCTTTAAGTAGTTAATTCTCATTGAAATAACAGCAATTGAAAAAGCACAGACCTTCCTGAAATTATTAGAATATATTTTCTTATGATAATACAAATTATTTCCTGAAAATGTTTACTGTTAATTTTTCCTAAACTCTGTCATATAGTCCAGCTAGGTAATTTTTAATTATTGGCTTTGAAATGCCAAGAATTTTAGTCCTAGTATCCTACAAACTTGAAAATAGGACAGTGGATAGTGATACTAAACTAAAATCTAAGCTGACAGCTGCCTCTTCAGTATTCATTAAGGGCAATATTAATATTCTGATAAGTACATCAGTTACTTTTCCTTTGTTCTTGTGATTTTATTGCAGTTTCTATTTCAATATTGTAGGTGGGAAACTGGTTTTAAATAAACTCATACAATCTTTTGTCTTTTCAATGGGGTTTTTTGTATTTACAAAAGAAATTTGCGAAGTTTGCACTCAGTGTGGACTCCACACTGGGTAGAATCAGCTTTGTTTCCAACCATTTCCAAAGCTACAGTGTTACTGTTGTGCTATTGTATCCTTTTTCTCCTGAAAAATTACAGTGTGACTAGGCTCTTGTAAAACTAGTGAAATGTGTATCCTCTTCTGAGGCATGCTTCACATACGTTCTTCCTCTTTCTCTTCACTCCTTTCAGATGCAAAGGTACATTGGAGCACTTGAAAAAATTATTTGTGCTGTAGCACCACACTAAGAAGGTGGTTTTTACCACATGAAGTTTTCTGCTGGGAATTTAGAAGCTGGCATCCACACTTCGTGAGCATGTAAGAGGGCTTGATTATACTAAGGGTTTGGTTACTGATTTTTATTGTCAGCATCAGTAGCCATGATAATTTTGGTTTGTAACAGTATATCAAGTTTCAAATTTTTAATGAATGTGGGATTGGAAAAAAACCCAAAACAATTTTCTTTTGAAGGTTTTGATGAGTGGAGTTGTCCTGAATTTTTCATTTTTAAATAAAACACCCGTTTTTAAAAAATGTCTCTGACTAGGAGCTCCAAAATATTTTCTGCAGGGTTCTAATGATGGATTTATAGTATACATTGATGGGTTTAATACACTTGCTGTTACGTTTGTATTAAGGTATGATTCAGTTTAGTTTCCCTTTGTGTGGATTGTGTTTTGTGTAAAGGTGTTAAGCCAGACCACAAGAGTGGTGTCAGTTTGTCAAGAAATGTCTGGTTAGTTCTTATGGTTTGGTTTAAATGTTGTTTGAGTTTTAAAAGTTTGTGGAATATTAGAAAAAGAAACTCACATGTTCTTTTTTTCTCTGTTCAGTACTGCTGCTTAAAAATGCCATTGCATGTCTCAGTGGTACCCAATGTCACAGATATGTAACTGAGTGACTGCACCATAATAATTCAGAAAGAAGAGGGTAGTACAGAGGCCAGTAGTGTGTGTTCGAAGAAACAGAATGTTGTTTAAGTTTGGATGTCTTGATCAAAGAGCAGTTTGATAACAAGCTTCTGGAGCCTTTTCTGTAACTGGTCATCATTTATATAAGTAACTTATCCTGTGTGACATTATTAGGTAAATTTTAATTTAAAACTCTTATTTAAGCTGACAACATAATTCAAAGTAAGTTTTTAAAGAGGGAGTGGACAGTCATCTTTTCAGAAATACCTCAGGTTCAGCAGTAGAAAAGCACATGTATTTCTTTGGATGCTGTCTTAAGAATTTAATACTTCCCTGTGAAATTCTAGTGTTCTTTATTTACTAGAATATCCTGATCAGTTCCTTCATGTTCAAATCTTTATTTTTATCCTATTGTATTAGTACTAGGCAAAATCATTGTTTATATGCCTTGAAAATGTTAAAAAAAAGTGCCTGACTTTACTATAATGTTAATTGTGTAATAACTCAAGCAGGTCTCTCAACATGAGTAGGACTAGTGGGAAAAGAAACTGCTATGTTGTAAGGGTTATCTAATCTACCTCTGAGATGTTAAACATAATCCCGATTGTAAATATTTAGACTATTTCTCAAATAAATCTGGGAGGTTCATAAAAACTTTCACATTACCTATAACAAAATGCGTTAGAGAAACAACTATAGGATATCAAGAACTTTTATCTCTCCATGTAAAGCACTTCCTTGGTAATTTCCAAACCTTGACTCCCACACATTTGCTGGCAGCATTTTCTAGTGCTAGCTCTAGCTACTAGGTAGTACTTTATTAGGCTTTAAAAAAAAAACCAAAACAAAACAAAACATGAAGAATAATTGTTTACTGAAGTGTGATATTGTATGTCTATGTGCTTGGATATGATTCTTCTCTCACATATGCAATGTTGCCATCTGTCACCATATTTTAAGGAGTGATTAATATCCATCTCTAACAGGAAGAGCTTTACACTTCTCAACCACACAAAAATGTAGTGGTAGGGAAAAAAAACCACTAATATTTAACGATATGCTGCTGTATTAATTTCCATATAGCTTTTCTAAATGAGAAAAATGATTGTGTAGAATACAAATCCTTATTAGGTTTGCCTATAGGACAGACTACTCAATGTGAAAAGTAAAGTTTTAAAATTGGCAATCTGATTTTTTCATCTAATCTGACTAGAAAAAAGAGCTAGTTATGTATTCCAAGTAAAAACAATTTTAGAAGTTTCATGAATTACCACAGTTTTCAATAATGCATTGAAAGTTTTAGGGAAAAAAGAATAATAAACCAAAAATGAACTAAAAAACCCCTACAAGGAAAAAAACCCACCAAAACAAACAAACCCACCAAAACCCAGAAAGGGAGTAGAGAAACCCAGAACATCTTGACTTACGTTTGTGAAAAGATTTTCTATTTGATATTGACTTAAAATGTAATGGTTAAAAAAATGTGGTGAATAACCTGAAAAGAAAAAGAAACTTTCTTTTTAGTAAAAAAAAAAATTTCATATCAATTCAAGACTGTTATCAGCACTAGAGATGTTTCAGAACAGGCTGTTGAGGTAAACAATTATCACGTTTATAAACAGTATCTGTCAGGGAACATGAATTAATCGTTGATTCTAAGCTGTTTCCAGTCTGATTCTGTTTAAGTAAATTCCTTTTAGTAGATTTGCTTCTCCCCCCCCCCATTTTCCAAACAAATAATAATGAAGAATTACAAATATCAGCAAACAATTTTCTGGGTAGGCCCATTTTTTTTACTACTTTTTTTTAGTATTCCAGCTCACTGAGTGGCAACACTCTTCCTAATGCAACCCAGCTGGCTGTTGGCTTTCTTTTCTGCCAGGGTACTTTGGCTGGCTGACATTCAACCTGTTGTCCACCAGGACCCCCAGGCCTTTTTCTGCCAAGCTGCTTATAACTGGTATTCCCCCAGCATGGACTGGTGCACAGGGTTATTCCTCGCCAGGTGCTAGACTTTGCATTTCTCTTTGTGGACCTTTATGAGTTCCTGTTTGCCCCTTTCTCCAGATTGCTGAGGTCCCTCTGAATGGCAGCACAATCATCTGGTGTATCAACCACTCCTCCCAATTTCATATCCTCTGCAAACTTGCTGAGGGTGCAATCTGTCCCATTGTGCAAGCCATTAATGAAGATACTAGACAGTACTGGACCCAGTAGCAACCCCTGCTGAACACCATTTGTGACTGGCCTGCAGCTGGACTTCATGCTGCTGATGACAAATGTTTGAGCCCAGAAGTTCAGCATTTTTTCAGTCCACCTCACTCATATTTGAACCACAAATGTCACTGTTTGTGAAGCTGTGATAATGCATTTTATATGGTTCCAAACCCATAATTTATTTCCACATCACAAGGAGCTCTATTTATTGTGGCTCTACAGGGGCATGTCCTGCACCTGATAGAGCTGTGCACTCCAAGGGGTTACAGACACTGCACGTACTGTGGTTCCCTTCCTTAGGCTTCACCAAGTATTTGAATACTGCAATGCAGTTCTTCCAGTATGAGTCACACGCAGGTTGCAACTGCAAGGCTAATGTATATGTTTCACTGGTTTTTACATGCTTCATAGAGAATGCTGTATAGTCACTTTTGTAACTGCTTAGATGTGCATCTTCTTTACATGGGGAGGGTGCCTGAAAGAGAAGGCAAATACTGTGTATTTCCTTCACACAGCTGAGTTTGTAGTTGTTTGAATGTGAATCACAGCATGTAAGAATTGCTGGGATTTCAGTTTTATTTTTTCTAACTCGATTGTAAGCTCATGATTTTAATTAATTACTTCTCTTTTCCTTAGTAAGTAATTCTTTCTTTTCCTTTTATGACCCATGGGTGTTATCCTCTATTTTTAGTTTCCTGTAAAATATATATAGTTTTATCATCTTCAGTGTGCATATGCATTTTGTAATTTTGATACTGGTCCAAACCCTCAATTAGGTAAGCCATATGTTCAGTAAAGCAGCTTCAGAGTACATCAGATCAAGAAATCAGAATCCTGAACTAGCTTTCAGCTTACACAGTTGTTGTTGCTGCCTATCTTTCCCTTATTTGTATGTGTTGATGTCCAGGGCTCCCGTGGGTACCTGGTAAAGTTTTGGGACTGTGAAGAACAGTTTAACCTCTTTAACTAGTAAAACTGGCCACTAAGCCAATAAACACTTAGTATTATTTATCATTTGAATGTTGTTACATGTACGTAACCAACTACAGTTATGCATGTCTTGGTGAAAGCTAGCTGTGTGCATTGGAAATCTGTTCCCACAACAGAAAGGTTTCTGGACTGTTAAAAGTATTTTTCATATTCTTTTAAACTCTTCCATGTACAGAAAAACTGAAATTAAAAAATATTTGTTTCCATACCTAATTCCATATCTAACTAAGACTAGTAACAAGCCAGAGGCCTGTGTACTTGAAATGCGGTTAAAATTGATTAATTAAAGAAGATATTAAACTTCTGAGTGGGTTTCTGGTAATTTGATGTTTGTATTGCAGTAGCTATAGGAACTCAAACTCCAACCAGGATCTGCTGCCTGTCTCAGATTCCACAACAACTCAGAGTCAGGAAAATACATCCTGCTCTGATGGGCTAAAAATTAAAATAGAAGAAATGAGAAGTAGATGGTGGAAGGGAAAAATAAATTCAGAAAGGAAATAGCTGTAACAGCAGCTGGGATCAATTGGAATCCAAGTCTGTGACTCCTGATCAAGCACCTATTTGTTAGCCTTTGCTTTCTTCCTCATGAAATTGCTTGGCTCTTTCTACCCTTGTAGCTCTAATGTGAATGCAGTGATGCTGAAGTATGTCCTGCTTGCCTGTCTCTTGTGAGTAACCTCATTGCTCCATGTTGAGCAGTGGGGTTCCTCCAGTTTGAAATACCCCTTCTGAGTACCATCATGTTTCTGATTTTCATGGGATGTGATCTTAGGTGGTTCAAACTGGTCAGCAGTAAACTCTGGCTTCTATCAATTAGGCAGAGAGGGTTTGGCTGCTGCTTTTACATAACTGTTGACTGTGTTTTAAGGCAGAAATGTTTCTGAGCTATAACGACTTTTGAGATTTCATACTTAATGTGACAATTTGGAAAACTTTCAAAATTATATAAATTGCAGACTGACTCCTGCTTCTCTTTCTGTCCATATCAAAACTCCCTGGTAGACAGGAATGAATTCTTCTGTATGGTGGTTCTGCTGTAGATATTTCAAAGGTAAGTCCAGTGATGTGGTTTACTCTATGCTTTTACAAGAAGAGGGTCAAATTCAGTCTTAAGTTTTAAACTGCTGTTCAAGATATGACAATAGATGCTGTGAGCATTCTCTGGAAAACAGCTATTTTATCATTGCATGCCTAATTTTAACTTAATTAGCAATCTGTCTTGAGTACAGGCTCTTCAAGAATCATTCCTTAGCATGGGTTATATAAATCACTGCTTTTTTTATTGCATGATTTTCTGTTATTCTTTTCTAATGTGTTCTGACAAACTTTTATTACTGAGGTAATGGCCAGTGATAAGTATTTCTTAGATAGAAAAAGCAGAGAAACTCTTATGGTGCACTAAGCAGTTTCAACTTCCTGGGACATCACTAGCCTTGGTTAAATATTTTACTCTCTACCTGGATGTGGAATAATACCTCTGTTTTTAAAATGCAATGATTTTACCTAGAATATGAGCACCTTGTAAAACAGAGTGCTCACCCTTTGATCTCCCACACTAACATAGTGCATGGTAGAGAATACTTTGGCTCTCCTTGCTGCCAGAGACAGCAGACATATTGCAGATCGCAGTATATGGAGTGAAACTGGGATATGGCTTAGCAGTGCTGACTCCATCCTTTGCAGTTCTCAGAACATGGAACTGAATGATGGATGCGACACCTATATTAGACACTCTGTCCAACAGCATAAGGGAGAGATGAGAAATCTTATCTATAATCTGGCCTTACGTTGTTTCCCTGGGGAATTTTAATGAATAAAAATAATGTACAACTAAGAACAGAAGGATATCACCAATCTCTCTTAAATCCCAGAGCAGCAGTGATTTCAGTAATTTTGCAAAAGCCAAGCTGAGTTTCTATAGCATAAATTTAATTGTCCTGTAAATTAAATGAAAAAGGCCTACATCTTCATATTTCACAGCCCTTACACGTGCTCAGAGTGTACAAGCAATAGTACTATCCTCATTTTATTGCACATATGCATTCATTTTACACTGAAGTTATTGTCTAAAATAATGCAAGGTGAGGAGAAAATGAACAACATATTTTAAGACACCATTTCATTCAGCAGGGAGCAGTTTGATTTTCCTAGCCAAGGACAAACAACAACTATGACCTTTTTCCAGATTCTGCACATTTTTAATATGCTATCATAGAATGGTTTGGGTTGGAAGGGACCTTAAAGATCATCTAGTTCCAACCCTCCTGCCATGGGTAGGGACAGCTTCCACTAGACCAGGTTGCTCAAAGCCCCATCCAACCGGGCCTTGAATGCTTCCAGGAGTGGGGCAGCCACAACCTCTTTGGGCAACCTGTCCCAGTGTCTCACCACCCTCATGGTGAAGAACTTCCTTGCATCTAATCTAAATCTACTCTCAATTGAAAGCCATTACCCCTTGTCCTATCACTATGTACCCTTGTAAAGCGTCCCTCTCCCACTTTCCTGTAGGCCCCCTTTAGGTATTGGAAGGCTTCTGTAAGGTCTTCTCAGAGCCTTCTCTTCTCCAGGCTGAACAACCCCAACTCTCCCAGCCTGTCTGCATAGGAGAGGTACTCCAGCCCCCCCGATCACCTTCATGACCCTCCTCTGGACTTGGTCCAACAGGTCCATGTCCTTCTTAGGTTGGGGGCCCCGGAGCTGAACGCAGTACTCCAGGTGGGGTCTCATGAGAGCGGAATAGTGGGGGAGAATCACCTCCCTCAACCTGCTGGTCACATTTCTATTGATGAAGCGAAAATGATGGGGAATAGCTGTTCAATGATAACATCTAGATAATGGGCGATTTGTTAAATCTCAGAATTTTATAATTGCAATTCTGGCATAAAGGCAAACAGAAGTGCAAGAATCAGCACTCTAAGGACACCTTTTTAGAGGAGAAGTCATTTTTAAACTAAGGGGTACTTCATTACTATTCTTAAATAGACAAAGAGGATAAATAAAGGCTATACAAAATATTATAGGACACTTTAATAAGAAGGTTAAGAGATCCTTGAAACATGTTTGGTGGCTTTGTTTGCATTGAAGAACAGCAAGAAAACCTCAGGAAAATGAACAGAAGTGGAATTCCCTCAAGAGGCAGAATACTCTTAAGTTTCTCCCTGGAGTGTTATGGCTGATAAATGCCCTGCGATGTTTCTGAGTGATGATAGGGACAAGAATTTGATTTCCTGTAGGTTCCAGTTTTACCTTGCAGATATTTTTCTTACATAAAATTGTTTCCAGTTTTGTAATCAAGAACCCCAACAATTGTTTGCTAAAATACAGTGTTAAATTTGTGCAAGATTAAGATGTCTGCATATGGTTTGTTACAGTTATGCATCTACTTCTCTAGTGTCTCTAAAGAAACTGGTGTTAAAGAAAACTTCCTGGGCAGTCTAAAGCCCATGGCAATCTTGGAAATCTTATATATGGAAAAGGGGGCACGAAGGATAATGTTGATCTGCAAAGATCACTTTGGGCATGAAATGCCTGGGCATAGAAGTCTCCCCATTTTTATTATAGTGGGTTTAGGTTGGATATTAGGAAAAATTTCTTCACTGAAAGGGTTGTCAAGCATTGGAATGGACTGCCCCAGGAAGTGGTGGAGTCACCATTCTTGGAGGTATTTAAGAGACGTGTAGACGTGGTGCTCAAGGACATGGTTTAGTGGTGGACTTTGTAGGTTTACGGTTGGACTCAGTGATCCTAAAGGTCTTTTCCAACCTAAATGATTCCTATGATTAAAAGAGGGTATTTTGATTATACAGGATTTGATAAAGCTAGAAAGGCAGAAGGTTGATGACTTCAGCATATAGAATATTTTAGATTAACAGCATTCTTTAAATTCCTCTAAAATTATGAGCCTTAAATGATCCATCATATAATTTATTTTCAGAAACAGTATTTTTATATATCTGTTTGGTATAATTTGTACCTCTTTTAACCTCATTAAAATCCAAGGAGATCTTTTTTTTATGGCCAAGGGAGTAGTTAGTGAAGGACAAAGTAGTGTCTGTCATTTCAATGAAGGAAAGCAAAAGAATCCTGCAAGTCATTTCTACTGAGAGATCTAATTAGTATATAGTAGGTCTCATGAGTTACCATTGTTATGACAATTAAAGGACATTGGATCAGCTAATTAGGGTTTATACAGAAGTCTTTCTGACAGAATAACCCCCCAAAATTAATTGGAAAAATATCTATTTGATAATATTATACTCACAGGACTTCTGCTTACTTCCTTCACTTTATTTTTTTCACTTTTTTTTGCTTTCTTAACAAAACTGTCTTCAGTTGCCATTTATTCATGCAGCTGATGACATATTACTGGAGGCAGGTGTGTTGTATTTGGATGGGCATATTTTACTGTTAAATTTGAAAAAAATAACTTATTTTATCATGAAATTATGTCCATCGTTAGAGGTGAGTTATTATTACAGTACTTAATTCCTTTGTATAAATGGTTTTGTGAATTAAAAATAAATATGCAAAGGTACTGTGCATTATTTAGTTTCATTTTTTTACCCGATTACATCATTGAAATTAACCTTTTAAAGTGCTTATGCAGAATTCAAACTTTTAATACCTCTTCTATTTCCTTTAAAAGGAACCTAGTATTGATAACAATAAAAAAATAAAAAAAATAAAAAGTCAGTTAAAGTTGCTAGGTAAGAACAGTACACTTATCTGTCACATAAGCATAAGCACTTAAAAGCGAGAAAACAAAGACAAATCCTACCCTGCCACAAGGTAAGACATTTTTCTTACCAAGTATCTGGATGAATACTTTGTCAAAGCACAGTAATCTTAACTTCAGCTTGTATTTTGCTGTTATTTCTATAATTTTAATACAAATATAAGGTATTTAATTTTTTTTATAAGCATACTGGATATGATAAGCCAAAAAAAAAATCAATTAATGTAGGGGTTTTTTTGGGAAAAAATATATAATTGTAGCTATTTTCAAGAAGTGATATATGCAGTAATCAAAAAAGAGTGTACAGTATGTACAGTATTATTAAGGTGGGGAGAAATCATATATTTAAAATTCCACTTGATGTTTAGCACTGTGTCACTGATGTGTACTTGTGAGATTTTTTTATGTTTTCAGATGGCTTTTGTGCTGTCAGTATAGCCTTGTAGCATTTTCATTGACTGGGACTTCTTCCCTGCATCCTTACATCTTGAAGCCAGGCTTCTTGCACATCCATCATCTCAGTATTGATAGTACCTTCTTGTAAGGGGCCCCTAACTCACGTATATATAAATTAAAAAATAAAAGATTTTAAAATGAAAAAAAAAAAGATGTATATTTTAGATATGAAGGAATTTAAAATAATAAAAATCTGAATAGGTAGAGCTATCTACAATTACTATATGTAATGTAATATTACATATTTGATTCTTATATTGGATGTTATATTACTATATGTAATCTAAATAGAGATTATGTATAATAGGGAATAGATATTTAAGTCTAGATATAATTGTAAATATATGTAAGTGTAAACAGAGAAGTCAAAAAAGATACTTAAGTGTCAAAAAACCTGTCTAAAGATATATAGAATATCTGTTGAGACTATAAAAGTGTAAATATATAGAAGTGTACAGATAAATCCACACAGATATTATATATAAGGGTAGATATATGTGTAAATATCTATGTCTAAGTAGATAAGTGGAAATAGATAATATAGATAAAATATATTCCCTAAATATACGTATGTGTAAACAAACACATAAGTGTAAATGTCTATGGTATATAAGGTTTTTAAAATGCAAAGAAACCTTATTTATAGAAAGGCTTTAAAAACTCACACCCCCCAACTGTCTCTTTATTGAAGATATAAAAGCACTTTCAAAAGTTGCCCCTTCCCCTTTCTGCTTTTCCCCCTTTTCCATCCCAATTTGGGGCTGCTTCCCTCCAAACAGGGACTTTCCCCTGCGGGGCCGCACACAGAGTGGGAGCTGCCACCACGGCACAAAAATACCCCAAATCCCCTGATTCTGGGTCGGTAATGGGGAAAAAACCCAAACATTAGGGGAGGAAAAAAAAACCCCAACAATCTGGAGCTCCCGGGAAAGTCAAATCCACCTGAATTCGTGCGGCCAGAAAGCAAAAAAACCATTTTCGTGCACAAAACCGAAAGCAAAAATTGAAATTTTTTATGTTGTGGAAAACCACCAAAAACCACAAAATTGAAGATTTTGAAAAAGTAAAAAATCCCCCCATTTGGGGTGAAAGGCCAGCAGTTTGAAGGGCATTGCTGTGGATTATCTGGTGGGGGTTATCCTATGTGGGTCAGTTATCCAGAGTGAGTCACCTGTCACAAGTTATCCCAGGTGAGCTACCTGCTCTGGGTTATTCTGAGTGTGGGTTGTCCCCATGCACATCCCCCTGTTCGTCTGTCTCCCCCCTCCCTGCCCTGTCTCCCTGCCCATCCCTGTCTGTCTCCCTGCCCTATGTCCATCTCTTCCCCCCTCCACATCCATCCCATGAAGGTTTACATGCAAGTTTGAACCCACACAGGTTTCTACCTGTGCAAGATCTTTCCATTATTTTTTTCACTCGAGGTTTTTTTTCAAGTTGTTGGTTTTGTGGTTTGGTTTGGGGTTTTTTTTTTAGTTCAGGAGGAGTGCAGAGCGCTGGACAAAATCTGATGCAAATAGGGTCCATTTTACCTAGTATAGACTAGATGGCAGTTCTGTTATGGCTACTTCATTGTGCAGTTCTAGTTTAATTCTGCAGGTATTGTGGGTATGAATCTCGTTAATTCAGATGCATTCAAGGAATCTGAATCTAAGATTGTATTCCCCACTGCTGGTTTGTTGTCAGGTGTGGGGAATGGAACATCAGTCTAGAATTTATCTCCAAAGTTAGGTGGTAAAATTGCTGGATGTTGAAAGAACAAAGAAACAAACTTTAATTATAGCATCGTCTTTGTTTATTCAGCTTTGCTTTCTGAATATTGTTATTATATATTGATTCAATAAATCTGCAATCAAGATGAATAGACATGCCCTTCAAAGCTCTGGTTACTGGGAAAATAAAAAAGGAAAAAAATTATTTGGTCAGTGTAGTTTCTCTTAGTTTTGTCTCTGTACAGAACAGAACAGAAACGCATGGGTAAAGAAAAAGAGGAATAGAGTTTGGGCTTTGGAGTAGTGTTTCCCTTTGTAGTGAGGGCTGAGCCCTAGTGTCTTAACTCTAGTTGAAGTCTAGTTTAACTATACCTGATTTCCCTAAAGCCATCTCAGAAGATGGACTACATTCAGTGAAGTGGTATTTAAGAGGTTACTCTAGTATATACCTTCTAGCACAGGAGCTAGAGACCTCTACCAACTGCTTAGATGTGAACATATGTATTAGCAAATGTCTCTTAACAGCACTTTCTGGATGATTGGGTGCTTTATTTTTGCTTATTATCCCTGTCCAGGCTGCTAGCAAGTGACTAAAGGATTACAGGGACTGCAGTAATGGTGGATTGTCATGAAAAAAGCTGGTATTATTTTTATTAAGCTCCTTACA
The DNA here is from genome assembly GCA_034782735.1 of Sagittarius serpentarius. NCBI lineage: Eukaryota > Metazoa > Chordata > Aves > Accipitriformes > Sagittariidae > Sagittarius > Sagittarius serpentarius. Next base: position 22,791,284 of record JAVKLA010000090.1, read on the forward strand.
AAGAGGGAGATTTTCACCTTTTCTCCCTGGGCCTTCAGAGAGATGTATGAACCGCCCAAATAAAAAACATAATGTGTAATTCCAGCAAGCAGTGGCACATCTTTCCGTCTTGTTATCACCTGAAGAGCTTTGTTCCTAAATCTGACAAAGGTTACAGAGTGGGTTTTTTCTATTGTTTTGTTGGTGGGTTTTTTTTTTTGACAAGCATATCTCTGATGATAAACATTTTCTCGTAGGTAAATTATGAAATCTGTGAACTGAAAGAGGCAAGCAGTTAGATGAGCATTGATGCACTTGATACAGTGTAGTAGATGTGGTTCCCTGTTCTTCCCTCTCTGTCATATTACTCTTCATTTTTCTTTGGTTCAATTTTGTCAATGTAAGTTGCAAGAAAAATGCATCAACGATCCTAATCTTCAAACCCTGGCAGCTGAACAAAATAGTAATACATGGAGGTTCTTTTATTTTACCTTCTAATTTCTGAGACTTATCATTTGTACTTTCTGTTGGTCTCTCCAGGACCACCAGAAGCAGAAAATCACTTGTAAATTGATGACTTACTGTGGGAGTGGTATTAATTCTAACTGCGAGTGACAGAGTAATGACAACTGGGGGTGTGCTAGCAAGCGTAAACAAGGTAAATAAAGTAAGCTTAAGCTATTGCTGACAACTAATTAAGAACTTAACTGAAGCACAACAAAACTAGAGGCAATTTTTACCAAAGAATAGCTAACAATTTTTAGCAATCTGATTTAAAAAAATTGTAACTTTCAAAAAACAATTTAAAAACCTCTATTAAAGATTTAAAGATCTGATTTCTTTTTAATTCGTTATCTGCAAATTTATGTTTATATTCATTATATTTGCCATATATATCATACTTTAGTATTGCTTGCTGTTTTGCACACTGGAGTCTCGGTTGATGGCTTGTGTTTTTTGGATGGTTTAATATTGGGGAAAAAAACCCAATATTTATGATAGCATAAATAATATGAAGGGTAACTTTCTTTGAAATTAACACATAGGTTTGCGCATTGATAAAAGTTCGGTTTTATTTTTTCTCCCAAATTTACTAATATTTATTGCAATGTTAACTAAAACCCTTGTAAACTGAGGTGTATTGGATTGCCTTCGCATGTTGTTGTATTTCCTGTGTGGCAAAATCCTCAAAGGTACTAAATATCTGCCTGCAGTCCTTTAAACACTATGTGAAAGGCAACATCAGGAAGTGAAAACTTTTAAAGTTTGCTCATTCTTGTGGGATTCATGTGTGTTTAATAGACCCATAATGCTGTACTTTCAAGCATGCATATCTCTCTTGTTTCAAAATGTAAATAAAATCTAAAAGCAGGATGTTGAATAACTTTTCACCCCAAAACTCCTGTAATCACATGGCTACTGCTGTTTGGAGGGTTTGGGTTTTTTTAAAAAAAAAAAGCGGGGCGGGGGGAGATTCAGTATCTTTGTGAAAAAGCAGCAGCCCCAAAATACCAAACAGTTCAGTGCTAAATCACAGTTTTAATGCCTTTGTGATAAGTGACTTATATTAGAACTCAGCTATGCTTAATTGCTGGATTGAAATATTAGGGGTAAATCCATGATTTGTCTCACGGTCAGTCTATTATGGGTATCAGCTATTCAGTTCCCTCCAGCCAAAATAACATTTTATTTTCTCTCTTTTTTTTCCTCTTCTTTTAGCCATGGCTCATGGCTAAATATATGTAAATGAGGAAACTTACTCTGTTCTGTGGAGATTTTATCACTTACCTAGATAAAAATCTATCTGTACTATTTCAAATGGCCTCCTTTGGGCATAGAAGGATATTTCTGAAGAGCAAGGAAGCAGAGAATTACTGACTTTCTCTGCGAAGAATTTTCCTGTAGTTGTTTTACCTTTGGACCAGTGCTCTTAAGTGACGGAGGGATTTCATTTTACTGATAAAAGTATAGAGAAGAGCATCTACAGTTAATTCTATCTGGTGACACCATTAACTAGTAAAAAAGCCCATAGTCTATTGATGATGTATAATTATCAAATAACCAATAGCATGGCTTGCATTTTTAGTTTTGAGAAGATTATAGGTGATATTCAAGGAGAAATTACTAAATTGTTTCATTAGTTTTTTTGTCTTTGTTTCCAGTTTTAACTGGGTCAGAATTTGATGAGTTTAAGAAGATTACTATTGACTGGTGGTTGTTATTGGAAGGCCACCATACTGTACATCTAATTTATAGTTGGTTTGGGGTTTTTTTTTTTTTTTAGTTATGCTGCCATAAATGGTCCTTCCACATTCTTGTAAAATAGTGAAATAACTCAACCAGGACAACAGTAAAAAGAAAAAAGCCTTCCAGGCAAGACATGTTCTTTCTTACTTTCCTCCAGATCCTAGAGTGCCAGCTTTACTGTGTGAGCATCTGAATAGAATCACCATATCCTTGCAGAAACCAAAGCAAATTCTGATGTGGATTACTGACTCAACAACTGTGACTTTAGGTAAATGTGACTGTTCTTCATTTCTGTGCTTTAAACACTTCTCATAGATTTTTCTATCTTTCCTGTGAAACCTGATTGAATTACACTCTTCAGCGTTTTCGTATTACTCTTTTCTGAAAAGTAGGGGAAAAGAAAATTGCGTTTGATTTATCTTGTGCTTAAAACTGAACAGGACTGGCTACAGCAATTTAAAAGCTGGTAATTCAGACTTGCTTCTGAAGGAAGCAACTTACCTTAGAACTACATCTGTAACAGCATAAAACTCAGTGAGGTTATTCCTAATCAGTTTTTATATTTTGTTTGTAGGTGTGGTTTGAATAATCTTTTTTTTTTCTTAATAGAAACAAACCTTAATAAAAGCTAAAGGGAAAATGTGACTTTTCTCTTCTTGCATCTTAGTTCCATGAGCTAGTCCTTGGAATACATTTGTGATGTGCAGCATTTGCTGTCATGGGAAATATTTTATGTGAATTTTGAAAGACAAAAGCATAATTATTTATGAAGCACTCTCAGTGCAGTTCTTAAAAAAGAATCATGGAGTCATAAAGATTTTCTGTACACCAAGGTCACTACAACTATGCTGCGTGGAGGGAAACTTTAGAGAATCAGTTGACACTGGAAACCTTCAAAGGATGTGGACCAGTAAACAGAGGGGAATGAGAAAAATTGATTTGAAGGCTAAAAAGCAATAAAAGAGAATTAAGGTGTGAGGAGTAAAGGATTAAATAGAGAATAAGTTGCAATTGAACATACAATAAAAAACAGAGCAGGTATAGAAGTTGCATAGAAGATAGGATGTGATGAAAGTGGGGTATAATATGATGAGAGAGAACCTCTTTCAGGAAAAAGGAGAAAAACAATAGTATTTTTGGAGCCTAGTCAGGACAGAAGGAAAATGATGATTTGGGGTTTTCAGATAATCAGCAGGCGATGGAGCAGTAATGGTGATTGTAGCTGGTTGGCTTTTATATTTAAAACTGGAAGAAAGCTCCCGAGTTGTTCAGTCAAATATCCTTCTATCTTAGGCAATTGTGTCATGTCATCCTTTTTCTAAACTGTCTTGGAGTTCTCCTATTCCTAATGAAAGACTTCTAGAATTTCATTTTTCTCAGTTACAAATCTTGTAACATTCAAACTAAATTTATTCATAGCACAGATACACCCATTTTGTAGCATCTCATGGCTATGCTAATCTGTCGAAGTCAGTTGATGTGCGACAGGTTATTTCGACTGAATGCTCGGTGAGGAAGTAAACAAACCAAATAAAAGGATAGTAGCTATTGGTGTGAAAGAGGCAGTTTAACTGTGAAGGAAAAAAATGGGAAGTGTATATTTGCTTTTAATAGCTGAAAAACAAATATTGTCATTTACTGCTTTATTGTTCTTGGGGTCCTTTTAACCTTAGTGTTGCAGGATTTCTAAAACGCTACTTTCAGAGTATTAGATTCTGAAAGAAGGAAATACTGTACTTGTTTTGGTTCATAAATCTCTGATAGAATGAAATGTTCCTTATTTGAGGATCAGGAACAAAAAAGGAGTGGGAATTAGCTACTTCCCCCCCCCCCCCCCTTTGAAAATAATAAATAACTAATGCTGAAAAGTACTAATTTCTTGGATAGTTTTTGTGTAGTTCTGATACAGTACTGGAAATCTTTTTATCTGTTTTTCTTATATTTTCCTTGCGAGTTTAAAATTCCAGGATATTCTTGAGAAGCAAATGCCAACATTTTGATAAACAAAGAGCATCTGTGACCCAGAAATTAGGATATCAAAGAATCTCTAACACAATTTGACAAGATGCTTTGCTGGTGGGCTTTCAGTAGGAATGATTCTTCCTTGCTGGAGCACGAAAATTGTATTCAGGACTTCACAGTAGCAAGTTTCAGTAGCATCTAGAGTGTTATAGTCCTGGAAGTAACAGAAGGGGCATGCTGTTCCCAAGTAATGGTTTCTTTTTGGAGCAAAGTTACTCCATAGATTTAGAAAGTAGCAAAGAAAAGAGACAGAAATTGCCCTAGGCAAAACCCAGGAAGTTGTCAGAAAGGTTTTGGAAAAATGTGCAGAGATGTCTGTATAGCCTTTGGGATGCTGCAGCCATAGGGACAGATGTGACTGCAGAATGAATTGGATTACTCGGTTACACACCGGTTGCTTTGGAAAATTACAGTAATGCTTCCTGTGTCAACATAAAGGTGGAACAAAATAATATGGTAGTCTTTTTTTTAATTATTCATTGTATAGTAAATATTTTACAAATATTTTGTTAATCTGTGACTTTTCAGCACATTAGTCCTGATTTCTATAAATGTATTCATTAATTCACTAGGTAGTTTGGACAAACATCAGTGTAAAAATTACCTGTTATAATTTTCCTTAGCCATCGGTTACCTGTGATGCAAAACTGGGCAGCTGAATCAGGCGGTATTCTTGCTGTAAGCTAAGTGAAAGGCTGATTACATTTTTAAGCAAAAAAAACCCAGGCATTAAGTTTAGCAGAGATTTTTTTGATAGTATTTTTCATTTTGATAACTGAAAATATTTAAGAGGGGCAAATATTTTCAGATACTAAACAAGGTAGCAGTGTTCACAAGCATTAAGTTATAGACAGTTTATTGTTTGGTAGTAAGCACTCTGTTCCCACAAGGAAATATGCAGATACAGCTACTGAAGATATAGTTACATTTTTTTGTTAATTTTCACTAAAAAAATCTAAACCTTTTAAAATATCCTCTGAACAATCTCTGTTACCAATTGAGTAAACAAAAAGATTTTCCTTGCTTTCTGTTGCCAAGATTTTTGTAAAATTTTCTGAGTGCTATTTCACGGTCATTCAGATGTTACTCACTATACAGCAGATAGTAGTAGATAGTCCAGTTTTCTTTTAAATTTTCAAGACAGAGGCAGGAGGGAGATGGGACTTGCAAAGGAGGATGCCTTGCTAATAATAGGATATATTACATTGTAACAAATACACTCAAAAAAGTAAATGAGAACCTTGCAGGAAGCTGGGAATGGAAGAGATGTTTCCAGTAGGTTTCGTCTAAAGAAAAGGGAATTTTTCAGAGGTGAATTTTGAATAAATCTTTATATATTTGGGGTTGAAGTCAGTAGTGTAAACATCTGTCTGGGAAACAATGACAAAACATCTTGGATAGCCATCACAGTGCAGGATTCTTTTTCACTCTGATGCCAGTGTTCATCATCATTCAATTTACTGCTATTTTATTTACAAAAAATAGTGGTGTTTTATGATGAGTCTTAAGATTTTGCTGGCTGCAATATCTGTGTGTCAGCATAATCAGACAGAGCAGTTATAGAATGTGCCTAAACAGATGGAACATTAAAATAAGTATGAGGTTTGGTTGTACATTATGCTAGAAATGATGACTAAAACGGGCATAAAACCAGATGTGGCTGTTGGGCATTCTACATGGGACTGAACTTCTTTCTTGTGCTGTTATCCCTGGAATCCTTTAGAGGTTTTTGAATGAGATTTGTATTCAGTACTTTAACAGCTTAAAAATAGGTTCTTGCCTTCTTTTTTCAATAGACTGATTTTGACAAAAGTGAACCTGTCTCCATTTTCTGGTAATAGCTTTCTGCTATGATCCAGGACTGAACACTTACCTGCTGTAAGTTCTCTCAAAATATATTCTGTTTAAAAACCTTAAAATCCTATACCTTTGGCTAAGTCATTTATACTGGTATTGGTATAAGCTATACGTAGCCTGTCCGATCACAGGTGTTTCATTTACTTTCACCTGTCTTGCTTGTAGTATCTGTGGCTACCACACAGCTGTGGGCTGAAAAGCATTTACATTTTGAAGAGCTATATGGTGAAATTCAGCAGCTTTCCTTGTTGTTCTTACAAACTGCCACTATCATACCAGCTGTATAAGTAGACCATCATTTCTAAAATAGGACAGCCTGAAAACAAATGGCAAAGTCCAAGTCTGAAGAAACAGAGGTTCACTAGGAAAAAAGTAATCAAAAAAATAATGTTAGGATCAGCTGGAAAAGACAAACTCCTGTTAAACATGCAGATTGTCATTTTAGTGCTTAATTCATGATTCAAAACTAAACAACAGTAAGTGCACCATCTGGATAGTTAATGATTATAATCTTTTCTGAGTTCTGTTGCCATGTTCCCAGAGTATATTTTTCTCATTTATGTCCCTTTTGTCAGTCAGTGTTAAAGTTGACCAGTCATGTGGTTATTTAGGACTTCATCTTGGTGAGGAACATTACAGATAATGTTGCTTGCTTGCAGAAAATTTCTAAGGCTGTCTCTCTTCTGTGTATTGTTAACATTTCAGTATGTGCCACTAAAGTTTTTCAAGATCTTCCAAAAAACATTGAAAAATTGAGAAGAGAACTGGGCTATGTATGAATCTCTTGTTGAAAGCTCTGGAAATGACCTATGACAACTCCGGTCCTGATTCATGACCCGTTGTGTTGTGTTGACTTAGTTCAATTGTAGTGACCTCTCTAATTTTCTGGGAGGAGAGGATAGCTTGTATCACTGAGATATCACATGCAGAGCATGGTGAGTTTTGGTATATTTTCCTTGGTTATAGGTAAGCTAAAATTGTTCTCTAATAGCAATGGGAAACTGTGTAAGCAGGGTGACTGCCACACTGAACAAATAGGAAATATGTAAAACACAGGTGTATGATCAAAAGGTGGCATCTTTACCAGTGACAATGTCTTTTTGCACTTTATATATAACAACATAAAATAGATCTGGAAGAGAAGGTCCATGACTTTTGGATGCTGCATCCAGGGTTGTGTGACTCACATTTAAAACTTCCCTAGGAATTCAATAAAAGTGTGCAGAGAAATTGGACTGGTTGGAACCACAAGCAGAAGGTAGCATGAAAAATGAGATGCAAGGTTTGTCCTAGAGTCAATTCACATTTAAGTACTTCCTAAGAATAAATTTCTGAAAGCACACCTTTATTTTGCCTTGAGAATGATTCTGAGTTGACCTGTGTAAGGCAGTAGACCTGACAGAATTATTTTGGGACTACATCTCATTTAACTTTCCCTGATCTTTATGAACTATTTGTGATCCATTTGTGGTGCACTTTGGCTGCTATGCAGACATTAAGACTCTTACTTATATACAGACTATGTATTGTACATTGCCTGCACACTTGGGACAGACATTAAGATGGTTACTTATATACAGACTGTGTTGTACGTTGCCTGCACACATGGGATTCTGTTGATCTCTGCTGGTTACTTGTTTGTGTGTGTTGCTAATGAAAATTTCCTTCATTCTCTACATACAGTTGTCAGTACTGTTTTATGAGTGTAATGCATCAGTCTAATAATTCAAGGAGTGTTATGCCTGAGGATTAAAGAGAAATGAATAGAGAGAGAGGTCTGAGAGTTTGTGTAATTTTAGTTGTTAGGAAAGGAGCTTGCTCTGTCATTTCAGACCCATTAATTACTTCAGGTGCTAGCTCCTAGGCACTAAGATTGTTGTTTGGCTCTGAAAGATCATGAGAATAAGAAAATAAAGGACCGTTCCTGCCTAACAACTGTAATTTTCTTAGTTTCAACTAAGCAAACTTTGTGAAATATTTGAGCTACCTTCATTGTGCGGTAAGGTCACACGTGACTAATGGAATGACAGGACTGATTATATCGCAGTTTAAAAATGTAACTAAACTGGGGAATTTTTCAAGCCCACTAGCATTTTACTGCTACCTACAAAAGCAGAAAAAGTATATTTTCCACTAACATATAATTTTTACATGAGAGATTAAACCTGTGTGCCCATGGCCTGTGTCTGATTTTGCTAATATATTTTCAAGCTGAAGGAGGAAAATTTGATAATTGTTTCTCTTTTTTAAGATACATTTTTGGCAAAGCCTGTTCAGGTATGGTTGGCTAACTGGACAAAATAGATCCTGATTGAGTGTCAGCCATGTATAAGATTTCAACTATTTCATCGTTTTTATAGCTTGTATACTTGGCTTTGCAGGCCTCTGTAGAGATTAGCTAAACCAAAGACAAACTGAATGAAGTCTCTGGAAGTGCTGTTGTATTTCTACCATCCCAGACTTGTATAACATAGTTTTACAAACAAGCTTTCCCTGCCCTCCCCCCCTCCCCCACCCCCCCAGTTAAGAAAGAGGCATTATTCAAACCTGTGTGGGGAATCTAGCTTTTCCAATTAAAACTGTCTGTCTTTGTGTTTACTCCAAACTGTTTGACAGCTAGCCTGAGACTTCCACTGCTTTGAATGATTTTATCAGTTCCAGAGATAACCCCTTTGCCTTTAACATGAAAAGACCTGTCAGAGTCTTTCAAAGTAGTAGATGCTCTTAGAATCACTGCTATAGATTTCCCTCCACCTAAGGACATGCGCTATACAGGCTTAAACTTAAGAGAGGAAATCACAAGTTGCTGTGTATTAATGAAAAGAAGAATCAGAAGCAGGGATGGAGGCTGTCAGCAGAGGTGGCAATAGTTTGCTAATGTGGCAGACAACTGGGGATATGCTTTGCTATATATATATATATGTATAAATGACTAGAGGATCCTCATTTTTTGTTTACGTGCTCTTGTGTTCCTTCTTTCCCTCTTAGGAACCTGTCTTCCCAGCCAGGTGGCCTTACATATGATCAGGATTCAAAATTACTCCAGCCAGTTCGTCCTGGGCAGCTACAGAACAGCCAAGCGCAGCAGTACATGCTTGGGGAGAATGAGGAAGGCTGCTGACTCACAGGCAGGTAAGAGGATAGGAGGCCTTCCATCACATATAGTTCTCAGCTATACTCAGAGTAGGCGATAACAACTCGAGGACAGCTCTACCCACCTAATCATCTTTATAATTTATATACATTGTTTTAGTTACATGTATATTTATTTTGCCAAATCTATACTTAACTATTGAAGTGTCTGCTTCTTGAGTCTAGTTTGATTAACAAATCAAATTTCTGTCAGTGATGTTATGATTATGTTATCTCTACTTAACCTTACACTTAACAACTAATAACAATCCTAACTGGTAGTTAAATATTTTAGATTAACAGACATATTGTCTTTGATTTTGTTTTCCTTTTTCTGACCAGCATTTGTGTATAGCTTTCCTGTGAAGCAGATAATTCTTACCTCTTAACACACCTACAATTTCTTTATTCATATAATGCAAAATTTTTGCTGCTCACTTTTCTGCAGAAACGGAAATCCAAATAGAGACAAAAGAAAGCAAGTAACTTGGCAAGTGCAGTTGCACTAGATTTGGAAAGTATTCCTAGCAAGGACACAACGACTGTGGTCAAAACTGGTTTTTTACTAATAAGCATGCTCTGGATCCCTCATGGGTATATTTTGTGTCAGCAATATGAGATTTCTTGAAAGAACTGTTGCTCCTTAATTGTTCTTAAGTCCATATTAGAGAGACTCTCAGTTCGTCATGTCACTGTTCATCTAGGTATGCAAACAAAACCTTGTAACATAAACATGGCTTGAGGCCAAGAATATAGACAAGGTAGACTGCAGAAACATCAGGATTGTGTTTATGTGATAAATATGTTATCCTGAAATTTATGCTGGCTCTTCAATGGACGGCTCCAACACCAAGTTCGGGGCAACAGAAGCTTGGGAGTAATTGAAGCAATGTGCCATACTGAAAAATTAAGATAATCTTGTGATGCCAAAATATGTAGATGAGAGTTCCTCAAATTGTGGTATTCTTCTTGTTTGCAGACAGCCAGTACATTTTGCCGGCGATTTCCGTCATGTTTTTGAGCAGCTTTCTCATTTTGGGTGTCCTCCTGATCCCTGAGAGTACTGGTGCAGTACTGAAGAGAAGAGGCCATGCAGAATGCAAAGGTGTGTTCATAGAAGGTGACATGAGACAGGACTTCGCTTCTGAATAAATTTTAGTAAAATTACTCTGTGGACCTTTGCAAAAGTGATCTTAGTAGCCTGGTTTAAAAGAAATGCCAACCGTTTGAAATGCCTCCATGAAGTAACTAATGGATTCAGTTGGTTACAGAATTAGGGTGAATACTGAAGTTTGATTTGCAGTTTCCTATTAGATGTCTCAGAATGATCTGGGGGGGAAAGACAAACCATAACAGTAAGAGGTAGTCTAGAGCACATCATAGATTAATGAAATAAGCAGAATTTAATAAATGGAAAAGTTGTTCTACTGTTAGATGGAACTGACAGTTATTGGAATCATATAGTAAAGCTATTCAGTTGGAAAGAAGTCATAAAAAGCCTACTGTTGCCTCTAGCATTTGTTGCATTGGATTGAAATGGTTCCTCAGAAAATTATAAAATATATTAATGCATAGACATGACCACACACACAAACTATTTTTCTTGGCATGCTGTTTATAGCCTAAGAAAAAAGAACATAATGAGTTTGGTGAGGTAAGTGACATCTATATTTTAAATATTGCTGTTCCTGTAATATTTTTCCATTTGACATATTCCTTTGTTACTTAGGAGAAACTGGAAATGAATGCTAATTAGAGGCACAATGAGTATTTGGTGTATACTACTCTTTTCCTTTTAAGCCAGCCGCGTGATTTTTCTTCCAGATGTCATACTTTCTCACAATGGCTTATGTTGTTCATTATGACTACATGAATAAGTATTTTTTGACAGTACCTGCCTTAAAACCAGGCTAACATATACTGTCACAATGAGCCTTATAAGCCGCCTTCATTTTATTATAAGATTTTGTCCCCTGAAGGATACTTGAATGATACAAAAAAAACCAAACAAAACACCTCCCCCCCCCCCCCCCAAAAAAAAACCCACAACCAAAAGAGGACAATCTGGAAAACTTACAAGAATTTCAGTAGTGAAAAATGAAAGGCAATGCACTTGGTTAGGAGTAATCAGCTTCACAGATACAGAATGGGAAAAATAACCTAGGTAGCTCTTTGGCCTTGTTTTTAGCTTTGTGGTTTTTTTCCCTTCTTTTAGCAAGAAAAGCCTAAAACACTGTATCTATCACAGGTTTTTATTGCCATACTTTATTTTAGCGATTGGAAAATTCAGAATCTGTAGAGTTCTAATTAAAATTTTGGGAGGCAATGAAAAGGAGGATAACAATTTTCACTAATAGCGTGATAGCTAAATTTTGTGCTAATGTTTCCATTACAAAACCCTTTTTAGAGTTTTATTCAGCCATGAAAATGTTATAAGATGAAACTCTTTCTACATGCTCTCAGCCTAGGAGTATTTAAAAAAATCTGTTTAGCAGCATTACATATTCTTTTTTTCAATAAAGCAACAACAATAATCGGAAGCTTTAGTGTAGTATGCACTCAGTGATCTCACAACATCGCTATTTTAAGAGATTTAATATTCTGTGAAATAATATTCTGCTTGGAATAACGGAATTTAAACAGTTTCCATTTTTACATATTCCCATAAACAAGTGGATTTTTTTGTACACACTGATTGCTGTACAAGATGTATAGTATGACAGAGTGGGAAAGAAACTGCTGTGCCTGTCTACTAGATATACTGAAATGCAAAAGTGGACTGCTGGTCATCTTTATCTCTTTAACCTTAACACTGTTAGGAAAATGGAAGAATATTGGCAAAAGTTGCAAATGGCCTAAAAATGGTTTGAGCATTTGAGTCTTTCAATTTCGGTAGTTAGGAAGAAGCGCTTATTACACCACTTTTCTTGCTCTGACTTGTGATATATACTTAGAGCAAGATCCATATCTTGTGTTCTGGTGGCTTCACTCTGTACCTTCTTTGGGAATAAAAGGAGAAAAGGTAATGAATGAGGACAGCCTCACTTCAGATGAAGGATGGTCAATACCTCTCCCCATCCCAGTGTACAGAACTGTGAAAGACAGGGGAGGAGAAGGCATTCTTTTTTACTATGCTGGGTCCAACAATCACTTTCTTCACACTTGCTATAGCAGACTTGCTTATTTCCTTGTAATTTAAAATTAATTAATGATGTCTTTACACTTCAATATTTCTAAATTATCCCTGTTAACATATAAGGCAAAGTTTCTCCTTATGGATTGGCAGGTGGGGAGGTTTGAGTGTTAATTTTAGTAGTATATGTTTACTCTGAAGTTGGTAATAATGCATCTTATGTGACCTTAAATTATGTGCAAGTGCTCAATATGAATGAGTGTTCTTTTACAGTAAAAACATTAATAGCAGAAATTTCCAAGTGAGCTAGTTTTATGAGGTCAATAAATTCTTGACCCTGTCAGACTTTCCTTGGTAAATCTATTGTTCAACTAAAATAGCTTTTCAAATAAACAGAAGTTGTCATAGTTTTCTTCCATTTTTCAATTTTTAATATGAAATAATATGCATTGACCAATATTTTGATCAATGATAAAAAATGCAATTTAAAATAAAAAGGTCTACTATTACCTGAAGCAGCAGTTATTGCTTGGTTTTGAACTGTGAGGCTGGAAAATTTGAAGTTTTTCTTTAAAAAATAGAAAAAAAGTGTTGCTGAATTAGAAAAAATATTTTAAAATTGCCACCTGACTTTTCTCAATCATATAAATGATGTTGGAAAACTTCAACTCAGCTTTTTCAACTAAATTCTTACGGTGTATTTCTATAAATATTGAGATCACACTTTTAGAGACTGAAATCCCATGATATGTTTATGTAGTTTATATATCCCATAGTACACAGTGTAATATTAAAAGAGAAAATTAGTATTGAATTTCAATAAGAATTTTAAATCTCCTGCATTAAGATCTGAAGGTACCTCTTTTGTTTGTGTAGTGGTTCTTCTGTTTAAAAGGGAGTTTTTGTTAAAGCACAGTAAGACTACCTGCCTAGGTTCAGTTACCCTTTTTAACCTAATTATGGAACTTTAGGATGAACCTAAGATACTTTTTAGAGGAAGGAAAAGGTCTGAGATGGTAGGTGCAGTGACATCTTGTACAATGGAGTTTCACTGTTCCTGGAACATGATCTTTACAACACAGGAAAATTCAAATGATCAGTAGAGTTTGCAAGACGAATTCTCAGAATTTTCATTAGCTTGCAAAACCATTTGCATTTGCTGCATCTGTCACAGAAGTCCATTTTGAATAGTGCACAGAAATATTAATTCATATATTTAAATTTAGTGCTGTAGTTTTTTTTTAAATCAAAGACCATATCTAGTACTTTATATCACAGGAAACTATACCAGGCAACTAGAGAATGTTTTAAGCTGTTATGTGCAGTATATAACTTATTATAGTGACAAAAATAATGGAATTCTACTGTTAAATACAGTGCAGGAAAGGTAAATGAATGGTCTTACTGATAAGATAAACTGACAAATAAAGTAAGAATTGCTATAATTAAAGTAGATGGCTTAAGGATTACTCAGAAGCTCATAATATAGCATTATCCTATAATGAGCAAAATGTATGCTACAAGAAAATTAACAGTACCTACAGGAAGAAAGTAATAATCTTGAGTGACAACCCAGGAAAGCTTTTAAGATCTGGGATGCTTTGGACTGGCTCTTTGAAATTTTCTACTTACAGGTATTTCATATTGCAGTGTTTATGTATTTCCTGTTCTTAGACAGAAAGTTAGATTTGAATAAGGCTGTTGGACTAAATTTTTAAATCATTAAATGGCATTTAATGTCAACATGAAGACCTCAATAAACATAGCCTGATTTTCTGTTGCTTATATGAATAGAAGTTTTGATTCTCATCATATGTGAAAACCGAATACCTTCACTTAAGTGTCTGTGGATATATGTAGTTTCCAATGTATAAATTCTAAAGAACTTTAATAGAGGCAAGTGATGCTGTGGGGAAATCTGAGCACAGAGCAACCTTGTTTGTCTGCTGTGGATAACCGTTTTATTACAGCACCTAATGATGAAGCCAGACTTGCAGGATCTGGTAGTCTTTTATCTTTGTTATTACACACTGGATTATTGTCACACTCCTCAGTGAGACTGAGGGCTTGTGTTAGAATCATATAATCATAGAAATGCCTAGATTGGAAAAGACCTATAAGATCACCTAGTCCAACCGTTAACCTGGCACTGACAAGTCCCCCACTAAATCATGTCCCTAAGCATTACATCTGCACGAGACTTTGTCCTGGTTTCGGCTGGGATAGAGTTAATTTTCTTCCTAGTAGCTGGTACAGCGCTGTGTTTTGGGTTGAGTAGG
>JAVKLA010000090.1:22811222-22833288 GCA_034782735.1 Sagittarius serpentarius
GACCCAAACTGGCCAGAGGGGTATTCCATACCATGGGACGTCATGCCCAGTATATAAACTGGGGGAGTTGGCTGGGGCAGATCACTGCTCAGGAACTAACTGGGCATTGTTTGGTGAGTAGTGACCAATTGCATTGTGCATCACTTGTTTTGTGTATTCCAATCCTTTTGTTATTGTTGTTATTATTATTGTTATTGTTATTATTATTATCATTATTATATTCTTCCTTTCTGTCCTATTAAACTGTCTTGATCTCAAGCTCAGTTCTACCTTTTTTTTTCCCCGATTCTCTCCCCCATCCCACTGTGAGGGGGGAAGTGAGCACGCGGCTGCATGGTACTTACTTGCTGGCTGGGGTTAAACCATGACAGTTGGTCATCAGACTTCAAAGGAACAGTTGCAAGATTATCAGTTCCTTATCCTTGACATTATTTTTTTTCTCACTGTGGGGAGTGTCATTATGCCTCCCCCCCATCCCTCTGCTCTACAGTGACCCCATGACGATGATATTCCAAACCCAGAATGATACTGTGAGGAATTATTAGCTAGGGTTCATTCCTGTAGCTCTTTGAACATATGGAGCTTTATTTGTGTGAGGATAACTCTTCCAGCTGGTCTGA
This sequence comes from Sagittarius serpentarius, assembly GCA_034782735.1. Lineage (NCBI taxonomy): Eukaryota > Metazoa > Chordata > Aves > Accipitriformes > Sagittariidae > Sagittarius > Sagittarius serpentarius. Next base: position 22,811,843 of record JAVKLA010000090.1, read on the forward strand.
GTCCAGTTCTCAGTGGACAGGTGTCTGCTGTCTGTAAATAGCAATGATAGTGCTTAATAAGCCATAACAATAGCCTCAGCAATATGACCTTATTTAATAAAGACAGTGGATCTGTTGATCAGTTCATAGAAACTCAGCTGCATACAATTGTGCTTGGTTTATGTTTTAACTAGATTTTTTCTATTTTTTGTTTCTATTTGGGCTTTTCCCATGCCACTGCAATAATTTTGAGTTTAATCTTTTAAATGGCAGCTGCTTTGTATTTTCAGAACTTAAGAATGACAAACTGCATAATGTACGAATCCTTAGGATTCTTCTTTTCACTGTGAGAAAGATGTCTTTTAAAAGTATGTCTTTCCTTGAAATAAAACTAATTATAGATATACTCCTCCCCTCACATCCACCAATATTAAAATGTACCATATACTATTTATTTGAGCACTTGTTTACCGCCTTTAACATATTGATGGAGGAAAAAAGCACAGGCATAATAATTTAAAAGATTTTGTGCATATACTTCTTTCCACTTAAATAAGCTTGCATGTAAATTAGCAGAGTACACTTGAAATTTTTTAGCATAATGGTCTCTTCTGCCCCTGGATAATTAAATACCACCCTCTGCCGTCACAGGCAACTGATATCTAGTCTGCTCAGCTCTAGAGAACAGCAGTACATCGAGTAGCTGTAGTAAGAGACCAAAAGGGGAGATAGAGGGAAAGATGAAGAATATACCTAGGCAGAATAAGGAAGGTCTAGGACATTTTCAGTGCCCTGGCAATATTTAGTAGCTGTTTGGCTTGAACCACACCAGTTTCATCTGAAAACGTGGCTGTAGGTTTGTACGTTCTGATGTTTATTTTGGCCTAAAATAATGTTATTTTGTATAGCATTCACAAAGAGTTGCTGGATGTGTACGCTGCTTTGTGCATCATTTTATTTTGCATCCATGTGTGTTTGGAAGTACATCTCAGTATTAGTTTGTGACAGATGTCCTTTAGAAGAAAAAAAAGTTTGCTGTTTTTAAAGACCATCTCAAATTTGCCTGTGAAACCTTTATTATTACTATGATTGTCTAGCAATCTGGATTTAATTGCTTTTTGGTGTTCCTACTTCAGAGACTGCTGTGATGCATACCTTGACTTAAATATCTTTATCAAAATCAGTAAGGCTTTTGATGTGAGTAAAACATAGGTGTATGATTAAATGTTTAGAAAAAGGCCTGAAATTACAAGTTTTACAAATAAGAGGCCTAATTCTAAAATTCTTTATTTCTTCCCTAGAAGTGGAATTCTTCCATAAAAGCATTGGCTAGATTCATGGAGAGACTTTAGTTTTGCTATTGGGCATTTTCTTTTTAAGCAGTGCTTCAAAAGTTTGTTGCCTTAGAGTGAAATTGGAAAAAAACAGACTTTATACTGATCAGAAAACGACTGAGAAAGAATAAAAATACAGAACTGTGAAGGCTGAAATGTACTCTAAATCATACCTCAGCAGGATGGCATCTGTTTCCAGCCAAATTTCCATAGTCTTGAACTGTCTTCTGAAGTAGACACCTAAAAGCAAGTTTGTTCTCTGAAAGGACTGTAGAAAAGTTACTCTTTTAAGCAACATGTTTGGATCTTCTTTACGAAGTATAAGAGATCAATTGAACTGCAGTTGTTCTCTTATAGCTGCACATGTTTGAAGAGGAAAAAGAAAAAAAAAAAAAGGATTCCTTGAGATGGAGAGAAAGGAAATCTACATTCATATGTTTAAATTTAGAATCTAGTGTTTAAAACCATCCCCTCAGAGAAAAGTTGCAGGACTCTGCCTCTGCCCCACCTTATTATATGTTTTATTCAGTGATTGTTTAATGTAAAATACGTTTTAAAAAATGCTAGCAGAGGCGCCAAACCACAATGTCTTCATTCACGAGTGCTCAACCTACTAATGCAAAAGAATCATAAATGTTCTTACTTGCCTACTGTCACTCCTAGTATTGAATCTTCTTACAGAAAGATGGAGAGCGTCGCTTTTGCAGAATAGCCTAAAGAGTTTATGATACTTTCTAGTCTTCTTCTTGGAGATCTGTGTTTTTCTATGCTTGGGCATATGCATGATTAAACTAAGGTACTCAAGTATTATTTATTTTATAGAACAGATGTGTGGAACAGCTTTTACCTTTTCTTTGTACCTTTTCCTCCTATAGCCACAGCAGATATTTCTGAGAAAGGTTTGAGTAATTTAAGCAGTTTTTTGAGCAATTAAAGAATTCTAGAGCAATTCAGTGTTACAGACTAATAGAACCTGACCGATGTTAAGCACTGAGTTATTTGGCCAAGTCAAGATTTAAAGATTGCCAAGAACACCTGGAAGGTGCCAGAAGATATTTAAGGCACATATCTGAAGTAAGTGATTTAGGTACCTCCAAGACTTAAGTGGCAGCTGAACGAGTGCTTGCAATTTTGGATTTAAGAGTTTAGATTCCTTCTTTAATCCCTTTTTAAGTGCTGAAATCCCATTTTTGCATTTAGCAGATTATCAAGAAAAGGGCTTCTATAATGCCTAGTTCTTACATTTATCCATTAACTGTAAAAGCAGTAAAGCAATAATGACTGCATCCCATTCTACTGTTTGGATGATTTGTCCTTAAGCTAGAAACATTTGGTTTCTAGGAAAAATAATTTGCTTCATTTTTATGGCCCTTTTATTTTTTTTCACCAAATTATATTTGATTTGTGGAAGCAGAATTCTTGATAATACAGAAATTTGTATTCTGTATGTATGTATGACTTAAAATCCAGAGAAGGGTCTCTTTATTTTGACTTCTGCTGATTGCTTTTGATCTGGTGCAACTCTTAGAAAACACTAAAATTAATCAGGATTACATATTGGCAGCATTGAATTTGATAGGATTACACTGGTAGTACTAAAACATAAACTGCCTGTTAAGAGATACAGTATAATGTACAAATTCTCAGCTGAGGTGGCTGTATCAGTCTAGCCGCAGCAGCACAGAGTATAGCAATATAAATTAGCTCATAATGAGTTTTGTGTTGACCTGACCAGTTTATTGTCAGTGCCTGAAGTAAATAATTGAAAATGTTCTTTCAATTAAAGATTCTCTACAGTGTGCTTCAGTCTCGCTAATAGTATCTAGCACAGACTAACCTGAATTTCTTTAAAAATGCATTTTAAAATACACCCCCCAAAAATACTTCTTTTTTGTGTATGTGTGCCGCCTTTGTGGAATTCTCAGGGCTCAGTGAGTCTTGTGGTTCAACAGGGGGATTTTCACTAGTTACCACACAAATGGCTATGGAAATTAGTTGCAGTTAAAATACCCTTTCTTCCTCTTCTGCTTTCTCCATTCTCAAAATGAACTCCTTAAATCATTATGATTATGGAACATTTCATTTTATTCTTCTTTTTAGTATTTGGTGTTTCAGTTGGTATGTGATACTTGACGTGATATTCTTACTCCTGTGATGCTGGTTTTTGGGGGACAAAAAAACCTACAAAAACACTCAGTTCTTGAACTGAGTTTTTTTACATCATTTTTTCTGTTTTTTTTTCTATTACTTTCCTTTTTTTTTTTTTTTTTGGCCCCTGGTGGTTGTTCAGCATGTCTCAGTGACACACGCAATCACTGTAACTGACAAAACAAGTGCTGCCTTGATGGCAAGGAGAAAGCATGTTTGCTGTCGCCACCACTGAAAAGTAATTACATAGCTAAATCAGTGGAAATGAAAACTACAATGCAAAGAATCTTGAAAAATAAGTAGGACATTAACTGCAGTTCTATTTGGAACAGTAATTATGTGGAAATGCCAGCTTTTGACTCAAAAAGGTACTCCCAGGCTGTGATTGCAGTTTGATTTATAGCAGTGTAAATCAGGAGTAACTGTGATGTTGGAGTCAGTGGCATTACAGGAGTGTAAAACAAATGTAACTTGCGTACACTCTTTGGATTATTCCCAGTTTTACCATTAGTCAAACAAGAGCGTGAGTTGCGCTGATAAAAACAGGATTCTTGTCTGCATCTGCGTCCTATGGCGTTGTAATCACCAGCACTGGCTGTTGACTGCCACGGCTGCAGTTTCTACAAATGTGTCACAATGCTGAAGGTGAGAATTAAAGTGGTTCCAAATTTTAGCTATTAACAAGGTATGACCAGAAAAATAGACATGTAAAATTGAAGATACCAGAAAAGTATAATTTTGAAAGAAAACTACATTAGATGTGAAGGAATAAATATTAAGGTGTTAAAGTATCTGTTTGAAATGACAGCTATTTGGAGCTTACAGGCTTTTAAGCTTTAAGGGCTTACAATAAGGGTCAAGCACAGGAAATTTTCAGGGGACAATGATTTAAACGTTATCCACATAAGTGCTCATACCAGGCTTAGTAACATCACCCACATGGCAGGAATAAAGGATAAAAGTAACAAATGCACACACGTAGCAGTTACATGGAAAAACTAATTATCCAAAACTTAGGAGAATTTTCCTTTTGTTTTCTTTCTTTATAATTACTGGTTTTTAGTCTGTAGCTCCTGCAGATAAAATCACCTGAAACAGTGTTTTTTCTCACCTTTCTCACACTTGTCACTGTCAATATTTCTCATCTTGACAGTCATTTCTGACTTGTGCTGGTTGTGTATGTCATGACTCTGTGGTAATATACGAGAAATTCCGACTTGAGTTGTGCTAAGTGATTTTGGGCTCTCACTGAATTAGTACATCTACACCCCTTTTCAAGTCTTGGAACTAAAAAATATTTTATTTGCGACAATGAATGGGCATTTGAGGTTTCTGCCTGGTTAATTATTTTCTCAGTTAGTGAAGCTTTTGTTGGTTCATCTGTGTGGACTGGCTGGGTACATAAAGTTGTACGTTTTAGAAAGTACCACCACCACCAAAATAAAAAAGGATGTGGGGAATAAAACAGTAAGAAACTGTGATACGGATTCCTTTGAAAGTACATGTGACAGGATTTTTGTGCTTAAGTGCAACTTTTGTTCTCACTGAAATCAGAAGCAATATTGAACTAATAATTAGCTTTTAGTGCGTGCCATATGTGCTATTGAATTCTGTGTGATAAAGACCATAGGCCTCACTAGCTGATTTTACCATAACTTACGACCCGAGGTATTTACATCTATTGACTGTTGAGGGCTCTGTTGGATAATATTCATTGTCCCAGCCTAGCTGAAGCAAGTATAATGATTTACTGGAGCAAAATCAACACAGGTAGTTTCATCATCTGTGAAGAAACAGCTAATTAATTTCTGCTCTAGATATTGCCAGACCTGGGTTTTTTTTCTAAGTTTATATTTTCAGTGTAATTTCATATAAAGAACTTAAGGTCTTTACCCTTCGTACTTTGTTTGCATTTCTTGAAGAGATGAAAGCGATAGTGCAAACTTCAGGATTGGAATTCAGTTTAAGAAGTTGTTCAAACACATTACAGTAGAACTACAATTAAGTTTATAACCTGGGATTATATAAAATGCAGCAAAAGCCATTCCTTTAACCTCAGCCTACCAGCAGAATTTCTCTTTAGGCTGAACTAATTCCCAGAAGGGCTTATTCTGCCAGTTTATGTAAAGTGGCTTTTTGAAACTGGAATAAAACGTTTGTGCTCATTCAGTCATGGCCAGTACTGCCAGCTAGTGGTCATGACTTCAGAAGCTCAACCTAATGGAATTTATGTTAGCAATTTAAAAACAGAAAAATAGAATAAAGATAGAAAAATGGAATAATCTGCAGGGCTGGCTGGCTCTCCTAGTATTTGTCTTCAGCAGTATGAATGGGGAAAAAGAACCTACCTACATTAAGATTTCCTTCAAGTTTTTATCCTCCTGTATCTGTCAGACTCATTTCAGGAGGAAAAATTAACTAATTCATGTGACAAATTGCCATAAAGGCATGAATAGTCACAGGACTTGTCCGCAGAAATCACAGAGGATTTTTCAATTCATTATTACCATAAACAATATTGTATGAAATATGTAATATTCAGGATACAGTGAAAGTATATGTAATATGCCTGTTCAACGCAGGAAAGCTTTGCCTAGAATTTTTCTCTTTAAATACGTCCAGTTTATCACAGGTTTCAAAAAGCTGGAGCAATATGAGTTTCATCTAAAGCTAGTATTATCATCTAAAAGCTAGTATGAAAGTTCTTATTAATCTACCATAGAGAGGAGGGAGGCAGAAAAAGGCTTCTAGAAAAGTATTGGACTTCTGAAGTTGCTTGGGCTTCTAAGGTCACTTTTTAAGATGTAATCGTTCCCATATACATCCTCTGTTTCACACATGCCAAATAATTTTTAGGTAATTTTTCCTTCTCCTTTTCATGTAACTTTGATCTCTATGGATGTTTTGTACGTCTTCTGAATGGTGAGAATTGCCAATAATTTTAGATATTACCATTTGTTTCAAAATATCATCACGCTCAATTTCATTTGGTATTGGGCTTTTACAATATTTTTGTGCTTTGAATAATAGCCTAGAATATTTGATTTTTAAATTATATGTTACTTTTGGAAGTTTACAGTATTTTATGGCTGTTTTAATAGAGTCTTTGAAAGTTGTCTTTAACATGCTTGTGAATTTACTTGGTAAGTGACTTGAAAACAGTTAGGATTTTCTATCTGATATTTCTATTGGTTCCAAAACAAACGGACAGAATTTATGAATTAGAAATTTATTTGAACTGCAGATCCTGTAAACTCTTCTTGTATATGAAAATGAAGCCCAGTTCTCCACTTGATATAGCTTTATCAGGAATTTAGAAAATCCTGCACTTCTAGTTTAAAATCCTCACCACCCAAAATCACTGAGAATTTGTCCTAAAGTTCTGCAGGGGCAGCTCATCTGTCCGGTAGAAAGCAGCCATTTTTGCACAGTTCTCAAGATAGAGCTTCCCTTGACAGGCCTCATTGTGAATGCAATAAAGAAAGAAGCTGCCATAAAAAGAAAATTCTGTTTAATGTGCTGTTTAAACAAGAAAGCTTTAAGGTGGAAATCACAGCTGCAAATCCTAGTTGTCTGCTAGCATGGTTCTGATTTGCTAAACCTATAAAATGTTCATCTGTAACAATATCAGATTGCCAAATAAACTTTATTCTTGCCTTTCCTTCTTTTGGTATCTCTGAGAATGTGAAGACTGTGAAATTTTGGGGGGAATTCACCCAGTTTAAAAACTTGCTCATTTTGAGAACACTTCTGCAAACTCTCTCTTCTTGTCCTTTAATTTTGTAGAATGGAATCTGTTTCTTTCTAATGTGCTATAATGCTTCCTACTGTTCCAAATGACACATTAAGGTTTTTCTTTTGGTTTATATTTTGATCTTTGCCAAAGAACTAAGAGTTTAGTTTCTGTAAGAAGTAAGTGGGATTTTGGCCTATTTACAGGAATGCAATAAAGAATGTCTTTGACAAGATGCATTTTCCACTTTTCCATCTTCTTTGCAAGTGTATCGAGAGAAACTTATACTGCAATGACAAAAAATGCCTGGAGCTTTCCACATCACCTACCTGCACAAGTCAAGCTGATTTCAAGTTTATAAAAGAGGATGGGAAATGAGAAACTGAACTGCAAACATTAAACATCATTAGCAACTAGCTCCTTCATATGTGAACACATAACTAAAGCCTTATTTACTGCAGCAGCAGTGTTGGTTGAGTTCTTCACCTGATGCTGTGATTGGGGGTTAATGCAAGCTGGTATGTGAAAGGTAGAAATACTGTAAGAAACCATTTATCCAGAGACACAAGTTACAGAGCTGTCATTTTTTTAGCAAGTCCAAGAGAAGACAACTAAAGCAGTTTTTCAGAGTGTTTAGGTTCCCAGTCTGTACCAGCTCTCTCTGTTTAGTACACAGGTGGTTAGTTAACCAGATTCTGATGTGTCTGGCGGGGCAAATTTGCATTTGTGCCAGTGGATCCACCTGCATCAGTGCAGGAAGCAGGACCACTGGGCAGTGATTCAGTCTGTACTTTACACAAAGAACTTTTGTTGGAAAGTCTCCCTGAAGCTCTGCTTTTTTCATTGTAGGTGTTGTGTTGGGGTTTTGTTTTTCATACAGTAACATAGACTTTTTTTGAGTGTGTGATGACTGGCTGGAGGATTTCTATTAGGATGCGGATGTTTGTGATTTAATACAAAAATATAATTATGCTAGCTGCAATTTGGAAGATATTGGGAAGATAATTTAGGAATAAAAATGTGATTTTGATGCAAGTTCTATGTCTGCAGGGTATTAAACAGAAAATCAAATAACATCATACGTTATTTTTAATTAATGTTTTGGCAAAGTTAACAAGAGGAGGTAGAAGTGAGCAATGCTCCCCTTGTGTACAAACATTGAGTCTTTGATGAGGTCAGGCATTATAGAAAACAGCACTGCATTTTGGCATATGTGAGCCTGTTCTGTTTTGTTGTGAAATAGATCTGTGTACTTACCTAATTTTTGAAGCGTATTTTAAATGTTACTTTTTACTTCTTGATATTTTTCAGTTTTTCACTTTCTCCTCTTGAATTTCCCCTCACATTGTGTTTACATGAGAGAGCGTTTTCAAGCATCCATGTTTTTAAATCCTTTCACTTTCTAGTGTGTGGGATGCTGTTGCCTATACTGTTCAGGTACTTTCAAGATTATGGAAAGAAAGACAAAAATCATCCATCCTTTCATTCTTCTGTTTCCCTGCAGGAACATCTGAAATGTCTGTCAAGCTCAAGGGGAGAAAGCACTGGGCTCTGCAGACTCTTCATACAGGTTTTTGTTTATTTGTTTTTTAAATTTATTAGCTGTTTAATTTCATTTAAAAATTATTTGAAGAGGTTGGGATGATAAACAGTCACCATAGTAACAAGTGCCCTTCAGATAGAAGGCAGCTAAGAACTCATTTTTTGCTTCTTTTAAGATAACAGCTGGCTGACTTTCTAGGAAAACGAGATCTGATCTCAGGGCAGCCAGTTTTTTCATTGTTAGAATGATAGATCTGCCAGAGAATATAGTCTATTAGATTTGAGATTTTGAAGCTAAAAGTCAGTTTTTTTCCTTTGATATATTTAAAGCTAGATACAATGTGTGCAATTCCTGGAGCCTAAGGAAGGTAGATGTCTGGATCACACTGAAGCCAAAATGTTACCATCTTTTAGACTTCACAAAAACATAGTGTTCAACCTAAATTTATTTTTAGCTGAATGACTGCTGCTTCCACATTGCTCATCTCCTAGAATCTCAGTATTGTTTTTGCCAATGATGTTGAGATATTGATAATGATGGTGAGATATTGATAATGATGGTGAGATACTGATTTTGTCTGTTAGCCACCTCCACCAGCCTTTCTGAATGTACACACTAGGGGGGGAAAAAAAGGCAATAAGGTTTTTCAGTGGTTTAATCCCTTTGGAAGATGATGTTGTACTCTCAAATTGTTGTCTGATGTCAGGAAACTTGAAAATAATTTAAAGTATTGAAATTTGTGAAAAATACATACATTCAAACTAACTACAGAAATCTGCCATTTAATCAAGCAACAATATCTATACACTGCTTTTTAGGACCTGTAACAAAGTACATTTATAATGATCATGATAAAGTAATGAGAATAATTTTGCTGATGTTTTCTAATGCTTAATAATATTTGTGGATAGTTCATTATTTCACATCTCTGGTATCACAATGTATTTGATTATATACCTTCAGAAAAAACCTGCAGAGGACCAAATGAATGAAAAAGCTGAATAAACACTGATGATGGTACCTAGTTTTAAGTGCCCTCAACAATTGTACATTCTGTGATGCAGTAATATTCCATTTTATGCAAAAGCTGCATTTTAGAAGCAATTCTAGGCTGTTAAAAGTCTGATAGTTCTCTGATAAGTGCATTGCTCTCCAGCACTATAATGTATAGATTTTTTTCTTCTAGAAATTATTTTTTAGTTTAGAACACAGATATTGGTCATTCTTGAGTAGCAAGTACTGATATGTAGGAAAAGCGTTCTCTACATCAATACTGAATAGACAAAATTTGGTTCTCTTCACTATTTTCTTGATAAGTACCTTGAAGGCAGATGTACTCTACTAGGGGCAGTCATGCCATTAGGCTAATATAATGGCAAATAACTTTTTTGCGAAAATCTTGCACAGTTGAGTTGTGATCTGTGAAAGCAGTATGGGCCTAGTGAAACAGTGGGAAATTTACTTGTGAATGGACTGATGCTGTTTGTCCTTACCTGAAGGTCTGGCTCTTCATACACCTTCAACTTGCTCCTCTTGCCAGGTGCTAATTTGCATGCACTTTCCCAGGTTTGCTTTCCTCCAGGTTAGTGCCTCAAGCAGCTCCCTGGAGCAGAGTATTTTTTCTGGAAGTTCTAGAGGCAGAATTATATCCTGGTTTTTATCTGTCCTTTCAGGTATGTCCTCTTTTACTTTGTCAAATATTTCAAAATACGTGTGCTGCTACTTGAAATATTTTTCCATGTCTTCATCTTTCACTAAGTGAAATTGTTGGTTTTAAAAAAGTGGATGGAGCAGGCTGAGTGAAAAGTGTTACACTGAAATCTCACACTTACAAAACTGAAAACATCACAACAAAACACTGTTCCTCTGGAAAACTTAACATCTGTCTCTTCCATAAGTATAATATCCATAATTGTTGGCATTCTTCTCTGCAAGTGTACTATCAAACTGTGCTACCATATAATGGATAATCTATTGATAATCTATTTGATTTTATGTCAAATTATTTCTCTGCAATGTCATTTAGTCACTATCCCATGTGCGTGAAATATATCATAGCTAATAATAACATTGTTGCTCCTGCCACTTTCGAGTGGATCTGCATTGGCAATAAGACCGAAACTCCCTCAAAACTCTTTAATGCTAAGCCTGGACAATCTTTTATACTTCTCTGGGCATGGTGCAGTTGCCTGAACAGAAGTATCTAGTGCCTTTTTAGAAATACTAGGCTGTATTACCTGTCTTGCAGCTATTACTGGAAAAGGCCGTGGTCTTCTACAGGTCAGGTCATGTCACGTCCACCAGCTGTATGCAGACATCTCTGATAACCTAAGGCAACACTCTGCTTATGCTGGGACAGCTGAATTGACCCCTTCAGTATGAGATTTTATCTGATCAAAAGAGTGTGCCTGCCTAAGATATCTTTTGACTCATGCCTAAGTGACTGAAAACATCTCTGTGTTGCCCGCTTGAGTATCTGAGTAGCCTGGAAACTTCATGACAGAGCAGAATGCATTGGGATGACACTAGCTTGGGCCTGAAATTACTATATATACAACTATATAAACGTACTGTATCCAAGCCAGTAACCAATGATTCTCACCTGTTCAATATGGTTTTAATTTCTTTGGGTAGCTCTTTTACTATATAGTATAGAAACCTACTTTCAAGAATTGATGCATGAATTAGCAGAATTGTCTATATGCTGTTTTAAATCAGAGGAACTTTGGGCCCTACACCCCTGCTGACATTTCAGATTTTCATCCCTTGAACTAAGTTTATATTAGGGAGTCTTAAAATCTCAGTATGCTTCGTTTTGCTCTGGTATCATCTGGCAGCAACTAGGTGCATACATGTCAGCTTCAGAGGAGTTTTCTAGGGTTCATTAATGCCTTGTTCTCTACAAGACAAGCAAAAATGTTGATTTTCCATTACTGTTTTTCAAGGGGGGAGCTTCTTTTTGAGATTAAAGTACTTTCTCATTTGAATCAGTTGCTTTTTTTCTTATTGAAATTAGTGTAATGGCATTATTTTTAAAATATTTTAAGAATGTTATATCAAGTTTGTGTTCATTAACTTCAGTGTTTAAGAGATTTTTTTTTTTTTTTTTGGTAGAGCAATGTCATATTTTACTGTCTCTTTTGTGATAGGTTTATCTTCATTTAGCCTAAAAACATTTTCCTTAAACAAAACCAGTCAATTTTGTACACTATATCTAATGCCGAGTCTAAGGTTGTCTTGTCCTCAGTAAAGACAGTATGGATCTGAGTGGCTCATTTTTGTAGGGCATTCTAATGTCATGTAATTTAAGATTCTTTTGATTAACCTATTGATTTAGAATGATAAAGGGTAAACTATTTTTCTTTTTATTGTCTTTTTCCATAAGCTTGCTTTCTCTTCAAGAGTAGAAGAAGAAATAGAATTTTCCAGTGTAATTTTTTCAGTACCTATTAATGTTTGAATGGTTTTCTGCTCATTAGCAACAGTAGTTCACTTTAAAAATCTTTAGGTAATAATGAATTAGCGAATCCTTAAAAAAACATCTAATGAATTCACTAGAAATGTTTTTGAGAAATACTCAGAATACGGAAGTATTATGCTATATCATATATATTTAATGATATGTTGCTAAAAAATGTAGATTTTCCTCAGAAAGAACAAAGTGTTACAGGCTTGGCTTTTTCAACATGTTAATGGAAATCTTCTGAGGAAAAGAACTATTCTTTTATTTTTATTTGAAGATTTCTTTTTTCCTGTTTGTAAATCCTAAATTCTTACACCATTTCAGTATCCAAAACAGAAATGCCAACACTTTTCATTTTAATTTCTTAGAAGTGAAAAGTTCATTTTTCAGAATTGAAATTTTAAAGTTCTAAAATATTTTTTGTTCTTTAATTTTAAATTTCCACTCTAATCCATTGTCTGTGTCATGCTCATTAAAAAATGTTTTATTTCTCATCAAGAATATTTGAATGTGAAATATTCTGACCAGCACTGTTACACACTTCTTTCTCTGAAAATTTCTGTGAAAAATATGTTGTGATGAGCCATGTTCTGCAACTGTGCAAGGTGGGGATTTAGCTGGTTTGCAGTTTTCCGTAAGTGGAGTTACCCTACTTTGAAAAATGAGTTTGCCAGCTGTTGTTAGCATCTGCAGTATTTCTAGGTCATGCTGTTTGTCTATAAACAGGAAGTAGTTTGTTACTTGTGTAAAGTAAAGCAGCTCCTAAATTCCTACGCTTAAAGAATCATAAGAGGGTATATGTGTTGATAGGTTTTCATCTTGTTTTACTGTATGCCTGTGTTGACTAGGAAGGAACTAGTAAATAAACCAAGGTATAGGCTGCCATGCTTGCTGTTGGAATGCCTGGACAGGAACTTTATTTAACTAAAATAGGAGATTGTCACAGAAGTAGTTGTAGTCACAGTATGTTCATGGGCAACTAGCTGGAAGGTAACTACAGTGAAAATAGCTTTTTTTGAGTTTGGATGCTGGTTATAGCTGATGCCGCACTGAAGACACTTGAATCTGTTGAAGCAGAAGTCAGGGAAACTTACACAGGTCGACTCGACAGGCTGTCTAGCTCCAAGCCTCCGTGATTTCCATGGAAGCTACGTCAGTAGGTAGCATTACTTATTGGAGGAAACTCTTAGTTCAAAATCCTGGCTCAGATTGCTACAGGGTCTGCTGTATTAAAATTGAGTTTGTAGGATCCAGGCTCTTAGAAAATTTATGTATATCTATAATGATAACTCTGTTTTAAACGTCATCTTCACAGTCTCTGGAAATTGTAACTCTGCTGTAGAGTAGATAAATTGCATTCATTTAACAATTACATGAATCTTTGAGCTAGGCAACATTTTAATATTAATTGCTTAATCTGAAAATCGTTTCCAGGTTATTTTCCCCATACAGAAATCATAATTCAGAATACACCCAGAATACATGCCATCCAGATTACAATTATAGTAAAGTATATATCCAGAATGATTAGGAAAAAGCAGAATTAGTATTTCGCAAAGCTTACATTTATAAAATTTTGCCTGATTATCAACATAAAACAGAGTAATTCAACTGTCAGTAACCACAAATAACCATGGCATAAATGAACACAGCAAACAAAATAATTAAACAGAAATAAAATGAAAAGGGTTGTTTGGGGGGGGGGGTTGTGGGGGTTTTTTTGGTGGTGTTTTTTGTTGTTTTTTGTTGTTTAGGTAGAACAGAAGCATAAAATTTAAGGGAGAGCGTAACAGGTGTAGGAATGGGCAGCGGTCATTTGTCAACATAAGAAAACCATAATGGTAGCATCAAGAAGAAAATTATGCTACTAAAAGTCATGCCTCATGGTACCATTATTACTTGCCTGTGGTACATGAATGATAATGAGAATTACATCACTTCTTGAATTTCTAAATTGCTTTACAACCTGATTGTTTATACATTACATTCTGCTTCACAGTTGGCAGATTTTCAGCTCTTTCCAGAGAGTTTAGATTGTAACATTGTATGTTCTTTGCCTTACTTATATATGCAGACGTTCTTTCATGTTTCCATAAAACTCATGGACTTTTCCCTGAGGCTTGTCCCCATTTGTTCAGCTAAAGGGGATAGGAATTTCTGGTACAGAAAGGCCAGGCCACCTTTCTACTTATGTGGAAAACTGCATTTCCGAGTTATACTGTTTCTGTGCTTTGGTTTTCATCATATGTGAGCCCAGCACTGGACCTAGGCTCCACCTTCTTATTTATATTTATATTTTTTTCTTGGTAGGGTTTGTAATTTTTTAAAAATTTTTTTTTTAGAAAAAGCATGTTCTTCTGCAGTTTAACTTTGAAACTGCCCATCTAACACTTCTTTAATTTCTTTTACCAAATACCATTTTTTTTTATTTGGATCACAGCAGAAGCAGTGATAAGAGATATGTTTTAGAAACATCAATTTCACAGCCTTGTAATTCCAAAGAAGCACACGTTTTATTTAATCTAGACCCTAATATGTAAATCCCACAGAGCAGTTTCTCCCAACTGTATCACACAAGATACAATATGCTTTTGAAGATGAATTGAACAGTAAGTTTTGAAAACTACCAGATCCTGAAGTGATAATCTGTTTAATATTGGTAGTCATAAACCCTCAAATTTGTTCTATGACTAAATAGTTCCAAATCATCTATTTTACTAAAATTCTGTTAAATTTTCTTTAAAAATCTTTTTCTCATTTTAAGTAATCCCTTCCTTAACACTTACAATATATACATAACAGGCATAATCTCAGTGAGGCGATTCTAATGATTCACTGTAAATTTAGAGTAGCTGGGGTCCATTTCTATCCTATCATATGGCATTCCTGGTAATTGCAGAATGAGAGTTTTGAGGTGATTTGCCTTTTCTTAGAAACTGGTATTAGTAAATATTCTTTTTTTCGCCTCCCTCTGCGCTTTTTTTGTGACATGGTAAGTGCAGTGCTCATTGTTCTTCTCTCACCCAAGCTGACTAGGGGATGGTAACTATTATGGAGTTACTCCATTTTCA
This sequence comes from Sagittarius serpentarius, assembly GCA_034782735.1. Classification (NCBI taxonomy): domain Eukaryota; kingdom Metazoa; phylum Chordata; class Aves; order Accipitriformes; family Sagittariidae; genus Sagittarius; species Sagittarius serpentarius. The sequence goes on from JAVKLA010000090.1 coordinate 22,827,114, forward strand.
TAGTTCCACATGATTATGAAATACTGTTTTTCTTTGTTGGTACTGACTCTGAAAAATAACATCATTTTTAACTGAATCAGTGTCAGTTTTCTGGATTTCTGGGGTTGTATCTGGGAGATCCTTGATTTTCCTCTTCTGTTGCTTCAGAATTTGGCCACTTGTCCCTTTTGTCGTTGATCTTCTGAAGTTACGTATCTAATGGTCAAGTTCAATGTGTGCTAGTGAAGCAAAATCACTGCAGCTACTAAAAATCATAATTATAATGGAGGACCTGTCAAGAACATTTACTGGTTATGCTCAACTTGTGGAGAAGCTCACAATGGAAAGTGCAGAAGGTCCGGACTGTTTGCCAGGAAAGAAAGGGCTGCTGTAAAGAAAAGTCTTCCAGTCTGCTGGGAAATGAACCTACTTGGATAAGTTATATTTATCCTTCTAAGATTTATAAGATAAAAATGGTGAAAAATTATTAATGACCTATCATCTCTTAGTAATTTTTTGCATCATACATGGAAGATGAAGATTAGGCTCTAGTGCTTCCTTTCCCATTGTGTCATTTATAAATTAAATGATCTCTAATTTCAGAGGCATGGAAAGATCCCTCTTGGTGAGAGCAATCTGTTCTTCTCAAATCCTGACAAAACATATATTTTAATTCGTAAACCTTTCACACTGCATCTAATCAATTGGATAGTTCCAACTGAATAATTAATCCTAAATGTGTTTAACATATGCAGACCCCATCTGAAAACACATAAAGTATTTACTAAACCAAAAGTGGCAATGAAAAAAGCATCTTAATTTTGAATTTACTTTTGCTTGAGTTTTTCAAAGCATAACATATTCTTGCTAGAACATGCTGTAGATTGTGCAGTAACATCTTGGGAAGGTTTCTGTCCTGATGCACAAATTCTGAGGGAGACATTTTGAGTAATTAGAGTAACTTTGGAACTTTATCTAAAGCGAAGGCTTGTCTGTGCAGAAACTGTACCAAGCCAACTGTGAATTTAATATTCACTGCATGCTCCTCACTACTCCCTAGCAAATATTTTTAGTTTTTACCAGAAGTGCATTCTTGTGCTGCAGCTGTCTACATGAGTGAAATTAGTCAGCGTATTATTAATTCAGAGCCTGGCTTGTCATGTGCTATCTTGCTATGGACAAGTCCTGACTTGTTTTTTTTTTTTTAAACTCTCTTCAGTTTCTGGAGTTTAAGAAGAGAAGTCAAACTGCTGAACTTTATTGCTAAACATTTTGCAGTAAGCAGTATTTTTACCAGCCTGATTTATCAATTTTTATTGTTCACCTATGTACCATTAAGCTGCTTCCATAAAACACAAATATGAAACATTTCTTCTGAGTTACCCTCATGTTAACTGTAGCCCAAAACTGCATTCAGAAAAAGTTCCAAGTTTCATCACAGTTGAAACAACTCACCTGTCATTACAGTGCATGTGAGGAAGAGTTTTGGAAACATACAACTGTTCAGTTTCATTTAAACTATGAATAGCAAATTTATGTTATTACAGCTTTATAAATCCACAATATCCTGTTAATTATGCTTTATGGGTCTCTTAGGTATTTCATAATCCTTGCTGTAACACAATATATTTTTCTTTATTACAGTGTGTTGCTTAGTAATGCACAAATCTCACTTAAAATGCAGCTGCTTGTGTTTTTTTAATCATTGTCTGTTTTTACTTAAAGGATGGCATCAGTAACGTGCCTCTGTCTTTCTGTGCTGGCAATGAGGATGACAGTTTGATACCGCGCTTGTCAAAGCTGCCATCGTTAAAAGGGTGATAGCTCTCTTTATATATCTTTTCAGACACTGGAATTTAAGAATCAAAAAAGCCCATATACACAAGGGGGAGGGGAGGGGAGGGAAGCAGTTTGCATAATCTAGAAAGCTACCAAAAAAACAAAAGAGGAGGGGAGAGGCAGAAGCAGAGAGCTATATACATTAGTCTTTAATGATCTGCACCTGGCCTCAATCACCCTTTCAGGCCAAGCACTGGGCATTCTAGAATGCAGTTTCACAGCTGGAACAAAACGCTGTGTCTCGGCAAGCCAAAACCATTAGAGGTGTGAGAAAGGACTGTTTTGGTTTTAGGGCTGAAATGCTCAGTTCACAGTAAGATTTCTATTCAAAAAAGGCTAATTTCATCAAGCAGGTCTATTAAAAAATGTAGCTGCAAATGAAACCATGATGTGATTTTTTTTTCTGTTTTTAATAGGCCCCCATGAACAAGTGAAATCATGAGCAATATCACCCACATACAAGCTACTTATAGGAATGACAGGTGGTTTTGTTTTTCCCCATACGAATTAATCCCTTTTCCTTGCCAAAGACCTTTGTGCAGACTGAGGTCTTCTCCTCTTGAATGTCCTATCTTATTGTCATTAGCACCTGAATTAATATCTTGTAAGAGAAGTACAGTGCTGTTTTGAAGCACATTCACAATTTCTCTCCTGTCTTGCTCTCAGAGATGGATAACCAGCAGTTAAAGAGTGAGTACCAGAAACTCAACTTTTGATGATGGGTTTGCAGAATAACTTATATTTTAAGAATGAGGTCCCTCTGTTCACCTGCTGTTAAATCACACTTGATACCTCAAAACGAGGTGTTGACAAATGACTCTGCCCAGCTGTTTCTGCTAATAATATGTTTAGATTCTAACCAAGATAACTTTATTTTCAACTTGATGCTAGAAATCTGTATGGTAGTTAATTGTGTAAAACAAAGCTTGATTCTGCTAATAGTTTTCTGACACACACGTGCTTGGCTGACTGCTGTCACCTAAGCCATGGTTTACTTCACTGTGAAAACTGAATTGTCTGCCACTATGGGTGTTTCCACAGTAGCGTTGGCATTCAGTATGACACTGGCTTAAAGCTCTCAGCTTTTTGAGCAAAGTTTGTAGGGCAAGGGGAAAGAATGTAATAAACGATGGCAAGGTGTAGGAGGAAGTTTGCTAAGTAAGATTTGGAATTAGGACAGAGAAAATAAAAGGAAAGGTCTTCAGTTGCTTTTGCTGTTTCCTGGAATAGGGGTGACAACTTATCGAGGGAGGGTCTGTCATGGTGCTGTTGGGAGGCTTACCATTCCCTGTACCTCCTGATCTATTCCTGCATAGTTATAGGTGTACAAACTGTTCACATCTGCGTAGTTTATGAGAAGAAGATTGTAAGAGAGTTTGAGAGAGAATGATTATAGACAATGGCATGAGTGATTAGTAATACAAAATTATAAGCCGTCTGGCTAGTGAGAAGCTGCTTTTGACCTTGACAAAAGAGGATACGTTTTCTTTGTGTATCTGATCAGCTGGCTCAAGTAAAGTAGAGGGTCTTTTGGTGCCTCAATCTCTAGTGCAGTAAGAGGAGGAACTTTAAATAAAAGGGATCAAATCTTCTGTGCAGAAATACTCATAGTTTGAAAAGAATCTGTAACTGTGACCCTATTCAGACTTTGTGTATGTGGTAAGGTCCATGAAGCTCTAGAGAGTTAGCTTTACATTCATGTAATGCTTTATTTAGTCGCAGGTGGATTTCACTCACACTTTAGTCTGTTTCTTATTGACCCCAAATTGTAGTGCACAGTTTTGTGGTTTGGGGTATTTTTTTTCCCTTTTCTAGTCTGTACTGAGTTTCTTCCTTCCACCTGAATTTTTTTTCCAGGCTATTTAACACCAACATTAACAGCCTCAGATCCAGGTTTTCTGGCTCCTGTATAGAGTCATGGAGCATCACAGTGCTTCATCAGCAAATATCCCTTTGCAATCTGTTTGCAGAAACACTTAGGCCCATGCTGCCAAGAAAATGCAGAAAACTTCCACAGGTATTTCTTTTTCTGCTTTCTACTCTTTGCAAACAGTAACACCATATCACTTTTCTAGTCATGGATGAGAGAGAAAATTGGTGACAGAGGAAATATTCCATAATAAAAAAAGACTCTACTTTTGAAATAGCCCCCAAATTTGCAGAGGTGAAGATTTTGTCCTATATATGGTAAACAGTGGGATTACTATTTAAATATTCCTTGAATAAAATGGTAAGAAAAGTTTACATAAGCACATTTTTCTCCTTCACAATTTTTGTATTCAGTTGGTGAAAATTCAAGTAATTAAATGAAAATAGATAAAAATTAGGGTTTTTTTCTCTGTTTTGCTTGCAAATTTGACGGAACTGAGTTTGTTTATCCCAAAGAAGATAATAACAAGAGGAAATCTTCAATTTCATAGATATTTCTGCAACAGTTATCTGTGTTTGACAGTAATCTGAACTCTTGTGTTCATGGTAGGAAAGGAAAAAGACTTAATTGGATAAGGCAGAAAAGATGTAGGTTAAAATTGTGAAAAACCTTCGAATTATAATGATATTGAAACACTGGAATAGATAGCACAGATGAGTAGCAGAGATTTAATTTCTGCAGCTTTTGAAGACACATCAGATTACTAGTTAGAATGAAAAGTCTGAATTGTGTAGGTGGGAGAAACATTTCCTCTATGATTCTCTGCATGTGAGTATTTTCTGAAATTGCAGCCATTTCAAAATAAATTAAAATTACAAAATGTGATCTATTTAAGGCTTTTGGACATGTAACAACATATCTTAAACAAAAAATAATTTTAAAATTACCTTCCTGATTAATTAGTTTTGAGGCAGCCTTATCTTAAAAACAGGAAGGTCAGAAAAAGAAAAAAATGGAGGATTTGTGTTGGAGGGCGGTCAGTGAATAGCTGTGAGTGTGTATGTAGCGTGTAATCTGCCACAAGAAGATGACGTTTTTAAGTGTTTGTTAGAGGTGAGAGAGATTCATGTTACCATATCGATCCTCAGAAAAAATGAAGCAACCGCTTGGAACTTATAAGATGTTGTTGTCTGTCCTATAGTTTTTATCAAAATGTGTGCTCTCATGTAGTATGATGAATTAATTTAAATACCTATTTGGGCTAAAATGTTATTTAAAACCCATTATACTCTTTCAATGGAATGTGTGTCAGATGCCATATTTAATTTCTGCCACATTAAAATTATATGTGGTCATGAATAATTAAAATAACCAGTAGAAAAGCACTGGCTTTGAAGGTTAAAAAAGCATATTGTCTGCAAAAAGCTTTTGTGCTCTACTTTGAAAGAATGTTCTGATGTAAGGAAAACCTAAAATGAAATCCACTTTTTTCACCCCTTTAAAATTCAGAATAGAAAATATGCGAAGTATATTTAGTTCATGTTTAGACAAATTCACTTTGTAGTTCTGTGCAAGTTACAGGCCAAATTGGTAGAACTGTATCAAGTTAATTGCTATGAAATGAAACCTTGTACCTGTTCTCGAGGCCCTTACATTTACCCAGTTTCAATTTGTGCAAATCATGTTAAATTTAAAAAGACATTATTGTAATTGTGAACAATATTATAATTTTTAACTAAAATTTTTTTCCTTAGAAAACAATTATATCTCTGAAGTTAAGTAACTCTTAAAAATCTTGCAATGAAAATTGTTTCTTAAGTGATTTTCCTTCTCCATTCTCATAGTATATGGAAACTACTCTTAATAGTTTGAGGAACAAATACTGTTCTTTTTTGCCCTACATGCATGTTTTCTTTATCAGTTTGACTTTTACAAAAGTCATTATGGACCTGGAAATTATTATCTGCTGGAAAAGCAGCGCAGTGAGCTGTAGGCAATCCAGGAGACTCCTGGAGTGCATGGATGATAACTTCCTCAGCCAGGTGATAGAGACCCCCACCAGAGGGGAGGCAATACTGGACCTGATGGTCACCAATGCAAGGGAGCTAATTGGTGACGTCGGGATTGGAAGGAGCCTGGGCTGCAGTGATCGTGCACCGGTGGAGTTTACAGCCCTGAGGGACAGGGGTCAGGCAAAGAGTACAGTCAAGACCCTGAATTTGAGGAAAGCAAACTTCCAGCTCTTCAAGGAGTTAGTTAGTCGGACTCCCTGGGAAAAACTGTCCTCAAGGACAGGGGAGCGGAACAGAGCTGGCAGATCTTTAAGGAGGCTTTCCATAGAGTGCAGGAGCTCGTGATCCCAAGGCATAAGAAAACAGGCAGGAAAGGCAAGAGACCGGCATGGCTGAGACGAGACCTGCTGGTCAAACTGAAGGGCAAGAAGGACATGCACAGGCAGTGGAAGCGGGGACAGGTATCCTGGGAAGA
>JAVKLA010000090.1:22837103-22851237 GCA_034782735.1 Sagittarius serpentarius
CCCTCCAGCCTTCTTGCTGGCTGGGCAGGAGAAGCTGAAAAGTCCTTGACTGAGTCTCAACATGACTGAGCAACAACTGCAAACGTCAGGGTGTTATCAACATTCTTCTCATACCACACTGAAAACACAGCGCTGTACCAGCTACTTGGAAGACAATTAACTCTATCCCAGCCGAAACCAGGACAAAAGTCCATGGGAACTTTGCTACCTGGGAGAAGTGCTGCCTAAAGAGTAGCTTATTCTGGTAGGTGGGATGAGGGGAGATTCAGCTTCTGGAAGGAAAAAAGACATCCTTGAACTACTGAAAGAGCTGTGCAATAGCCTGATACAGATACAGATTCTATAGCCCTGCTGGTTGACTTTGACGTGCTTTTTTGATTTCATATGCAGGAGGTTCAAACAGTGATGCATTTTGCAGCCCTTCATAGTTCAGAAAGCCTGTGGGCTGAACAGTGTATGTTCTGCTTTGGCATTGTGCAGGGGGATGATCCAGTCTGAAGTGCACAGTTCAAAATCCTCAGTGGGCCTCCAGTTCTTCTCTTGCAGTACAGAATCTCCTTATTGGTACTTACCCAGTACCTATGGAAAGAAAAGGATTCTCCGTGAGAAGCATCAGCTTAGCTTTGGAATATATAAATACCATCTTCCTTATGACTTGACTTTTCTTATAGGAAGTCAGAACAGCAGGAGATTTAACTGTTGAAAATTGTTTCTGATGAATTCTGAAGAAGGATAAAAAGTAAAAGGAATAGCACCTTCGCTTTGTTGCTTCCCCTTCCGTTATATTCTTTCTTATCCAATATTTTTATATTTTCCCAAAAATGTTCAAAGTAAAACTGAAAGCTTTTACATTAGCCTTCAGGGAAAAGCTATTTGTTTTTAACAAGATTCAATATTTCTTATAATTTATTATTAATTTCCTTCAACGATCATAACTTTTCAAGGTAGCCATAGCGAAATAATTTCAAAAGAGGTTGAAACTCCTTAGATCACATCAGAGGAGATGAGCAAATAGCAGTTAGCCTTTCTTTCTGTTATCCAGAGAGTGACCGGGACTGTCTTTCATTAGGTGAACCAAAATGTAATTGTTTCCTATCAAAAAAGAATTTACTTTTTCTTTACAGCACTGTGATCCAGATTCATTTTTATAATAAAAAGGTAATTCTGAATGCTGCTCAGCTACCTTTTTCTGAGCTCCAAAATAGAAAACATTGTCATATATTCTATATTACTATAGCTCTCGATATATAAAATGCTTTAGATACCGGGGAGAGATATAAGCACATCGTTCAGTTCTAAATGTTTCCCACCTTTCTTTAAAAATTTCTAAAGTGTTTGGCTAGAAAGATTCAGGATTGGCTCCATAGCTGACTGAAAGCTGGTGGGCAGTTTCTCATTGCTAATGTTTTTGAGAAGGAGGGAGGAAGGGAGGAAAATACTTTAATCAACTTCATTTTTTTTTAATCTTGGGAGGGAACCAATTATACAGTTTCAGATAATGATAAATTTCCTACCTATTGCCATCAAAGATCACAGTGATTGGTTCTAGACACTTGAAATTGTTTCCAATAGCAACTTCAAAATATTTCTAATGTTGGAAAAAACTAAATTTTGACAACTTTTTCGATATAAATTAGCTTGCCTTGGTAACGGAGATTATTCCAGAAGCTCTTGATAAGAGAATCCACAGCGACTATCCAAAGAAGAGGAACTTCCCTTTCTCTTCCTTTTTAAATTTTATTTCCAGCCTTGAAAATGAAAATGGTTGCAGGTTTTTTCAGTAGGAGAGGGACAAGGATCTCACCATTTCTACAGCATAATGTGGCAAAGAGTGAGCATTTTCTCCTCACTGCACTTCCTGGTATTTGGAGTTCTTCACAGGGTGTCAGTCTTCTAGCAAATCCTGGCTTGAACTGGCCTATTCTGTTTCCTGTGCCTAGAATTCAAAGATTTGATGCTTATTATGAAGCACATAAAACCATAAAGTGTTAGGAAATTTTAGTGCAGCTACAGTAATGTTTGTTTCTTTCCTAAAGTAGCGTGTAGCAGAATAGTGCAGCATGAATCATACCTGATGCACCAGAGCAGGATCATGATCTGTTTATATGGTTTTTCTTTATGCCTCAATGAATTTCAAACCTTTTCACTTTGTTGCTCAGCCTTACTTCTTCTACTTCACAGTATTTACAACAGATGTTCTTTTATTTATCAACAGAAAGCAGAAAAACACAAGGCCTCTACAAAAATGCCTAGGTTTTCTTTCCATCCTTCCATGATAATAAATTCTTGCTTTTTACCCAAAGTGACTGAACTTATGTTTACTATTTGATGGCGTATTTTGTCTCAGATCTTCTGTCCAGTACAGTTTATGATGGAAGGTGAACAACTAATGTGCTTTGCATAATGTTTTGGCACAAAAGTATCCAGTAATAATAACAATGTTAACATTTCAGCTTCAAAGATATTTCTAAAATATTTCTAAAATATAAATATTCTATTTTATCGCAATGATAAACCACCATAAATACTTTGGACACAGGAGAAAAATATGAATTCTACTACTTCTTCATTGATTTTGAAGTGGAGTTTGCATTTAAATAGAAGTTCCACTACCTAAAAGGATGATCTTTTAAATAATATATTTTAATGCTAATTTCTTAATTTACCATTTTTGTATATTAGAACAGTGCACTGTAAGAGTTCCCATTTTCCTAAATAACAGGAAGCTTCTGCTTGCTATCCCTATTCTGACTGTAGCCTCTAGTTCACAATAAATAACTTCAGAGGTGGAAAGAAGAGTTCCTTGTGTGCTCTGTTAAGGTATTGCTAGTCTTTTTTTCAGCAGGTGAGGGATGGACTTAATTCCAAGCTACTTGCCAGACCATATTCCACTACATTAGTTGAGGCAGAGGGATATTGATGAAATGTAGTAAAAAGCCTCAGTTACAAAGTTCTCATGTATTTTCTGAAAAACTGTTGGAGTAAATTAACAATAATCATATGAATTCAGTAGAGTTTCAACAGTTCATACCAGCTGAAGATCTAAACCTAAGGTAATTAGGTTTGATATGGGCAATAATTAGTATACCCAATAACTTTCAAATTGCAAAGATGTTCCTTTTGAGGACACTAAGAACACTCCAAGACATGAGATACTGGTTAGTTAAGGTCTGAGATAACAGGTTTAAGGGGTAAAGTTAAATCTAGTAAAACAATTCTGGTGTTTTAAGATTAAAGAAGGACGTAAAAAATGAAAGCATGATTCATGCTTTATGATTTCTTAAATACTAAGAAAACTGGGATCTGCCTTCTTTGAGTCTTTAAGAAATTATAAGGTTGAAGGAGTGGGTGGGTGGAGGGGGAGGCCTGTGTGGGGATTTTCCCCCTCTGGCCTTTTAAAGGAAATGAGATAGGAACTTCATATGAGAAACTAAATGTCTTTCTCCCAGAAATGGAAGTGACTCGCCTTTGCTAAGGTGAAAATTCAGCCTTGTGCATCAAGCCCACATGAGATGTGTATATCACCTGCCTCAGTTAGCTTGCACTTAAACAGCAGTTTAATAACCTGCCTGAGGCATCATAATTACAATGAGTTTGCATGTTACTGAATGCCAATGTTCCTGGGTAGGCAATGGTAAGTTGTATTTGTTGTATTATATATAGGAACTCTCACAGGAAAACCATAGCTGTTAAGTTGCTTCTTAAGAGCATGAGTTTTAAATTTTTTTTGTCATTATAGGCTATTCTTGCAAATGTTAGCACCTGGGCACATTTCCATTTGTTTCAGTGAGATTTGGATCAAGTTATGGTGAAAACCTGAACATCTTTATTAGGTTTTTTTCTCTCTCTATTTATGCTTGATTAAGTCAGAAATAATAACATAGCTACTGATCAGAAGCTTTCTTGTTCCATATGCAGTCTGTTTCCTTAAAAGACAACAGGAATCTGATCAGTCCTAGAATAAGATATTTTGTCTTACGAATTTCTTCTGAAATCTGGATTGTTATAGTGGCTGATTTCTACTGTGAAAAGGCAGTCTGATATAATAGAGTATAGTATATACCACAAAAAGATTCTTTTGTCCACGTGTTTTTCATACTATTATGACAAGTCAGTCCTGCAAGTTTCATAAAGTTTTAGTTCTAACTTTTTTTTTATATACGATTTTAATTGCTTATCTGGTGATGAACCAGACCCAAGCATGCACACTTATCTGTGATTATTTGATAGAAAACAATCAGTTTCTTGTCTTATGATGAAACTAGAAACTTCGTCTTCAGTTCCTCCTCTTCGTGACTGGAGAGAAGCTCAGAAGAGTTCCTGGAATTTTTGTTGTTATGAGATGTGATAATGATACGAAAAAAAATCTGATATCACCAGGACGGTTAGCTAGTTATGAATAAAACCTATGAAAATCAAAAGATTCCAAATCTATAGGGTAAAAGAAAATGAAGACGTGATTTTAGTATTTCGATCACACTGCACAAATATAACTATTTGAATGCAGAATGTAATCCTTCCATGTATCCTTATCTAACCTATTTTATTAGCTGAACCTACTGAGTCTGGTTAAGGAAATAGTTATCACCTGAACCCCACTGCCTGACTGAGCTTGAGGAAAAAAATAGCTTTGGCTTTTATCCAGGATGAAAGGAGAAAGAGTATTTTTCTGTCTATCTCTCATCTTACAGCAAGAGTATCTCTGAGTCGTGTTTTGCTTACATTATTTGAAAAGTCTCCAGGCATTTACTTCCAAGATTTGCTGCAGTTCTGGGCACAGGCTCTTACTGAAGTACATGATGAGTCAGTAATTTTTTTTTCTTTGATCTTGGCCAAAGAAGCTACACTACATAAGAGTTGATATTAAAGACCTAGGAAGCAAACATCATAATCTGTGTAGGTCTAACGCCATGATGGAAGAATGGTGTTTGAGGTTGAGGCAGATGGTTCATTAACTAGAGACTGCAATTTTTCTCGTTAGCTATGCGGCTATATTTAGAGAAATATGTTTTCACCTTGTATGAAGAAAGTATGTGTGTGTTCACATATATGCGCATCAAACCCTCTCACCACTGTAATATCTGAGTCTATCCAGAATTAGTTTTTGTTAGACACTAAAAAGAAAAAGGGGGAGGGAAGCATACGACTACTCAAAGCTTGGTTTATTAACATTTAATGAAAAGCTGTGTTACCACACATTACACCTTGAAGATCTATGAGGCCACTACAGAATCAAGTTCTGGTCCTCTTGTGATCTTGGAAGAACTCTTCAAAAAAAAAAACCAAACCCAAAACCCAACAAACTCCTGAAGGTTTATTCCAGTGAGGGCTGCAAGTGTTTGTCTCTTAGATAGCTTTGTATGATATTTTATTTAGGACCTCAAAAGCCTGTCCTAAAAACGGTAACATAGAACAACTAGTTGAAGTGATCCATTTGGAAAACACAGACCATTTAAAATGATACTGTCTTCCCTGTAGCTCACAACTGGGGCAGCTTCCCATGTGTTTATCAGACATTGGCTGCTTCTGTTAGAGCCTTGTAGGGGAAGAAGCTGCTTTACACTAGTTGAAAAAGCATGATGCTAAGATCAGCCAGGATGCTTTATAATGCCCCTTTAGACAGTATAACTGTTTTTCATAGCTTTCCATTCAATCTGATCCTTCTTTGTTATTCTGCTGTGTTCTTCAAGGGTCTTAATTGGGTATGTGTTTTATTTAGTCAAAGAAAAGGTCTATAAATCCAGGTAAAACAAGAATGTTTTTAAAAAAGGAAAGGATTTCAATTTATTTTACAGAATTACTTTTGTAACACCTGACCATTTATATACCTTGCTCTTTTCTTCCCGTGAGAGATATCTAAAAAAAATCATATAACCACTGTTTATTTACTTGAATATGTTCTGTGTTTGCCTCCATTGGGTTTCTAATTCAGAATTATGTCAATTAGCTGTGGAATATAGATATTTCTTTAAACTTTTTTTCTTGCTTATCAGATCATGGTGGACCAAGCTTTGTATGTTAGTGGTTACATTTCTAAAGTGATAAGTATATACTATATGTCACTATTCTGTGAGATCATTGGAACATGCAATGATGACTTGATTATTGGAAGTCTGTATGTTTTGAGGCATCCTTGATATCCACTTGCCAGGCACCAGATCTCCTCATTTAGACCTGTTACAGTATGACTGAGTGCTAGAATATCTGAAGTTCAAAAGATAATATGCTTTGCAAAAGATCAAGTTATGTAAAACTCAGTAACTTGTAAAGAAAAAATGCTTCTTAGTTTCTGTGGCTAAAATGGGATAACATTGTAGTATTATTTCTTAGACTGAGGACAGTCTTTTTTTTTGAGAGAGAGTTTTAAAGTATTTGTTACAAATGAGATTTCCAGGTTCAAATCTCTGTATTCCACTTTTGTTAATCTAGATACCTAAACATCTACCCTCCAAGGAAATGCATCTGAAATATACTCAGCAATGTAGCTCACTACAAAAGTCTTTGAAATTTAAAATAAAAAGTCACTATAGTGTAACCTGCTATTTGCTGGGAAATGCATATGTAAGTAGCTTTTTGTAATTGTTCTTGAAGCTTTTAGACAGATATCCCCTCAGGTACCTGCGAATTTCAGTAGTGTGTGTGATGATATTGTTTATTCAGGTTACATATTAGCATTCTTTACACCTCACTACTTCTTTAGACATCTGGGACTTTGTATAATTTGTTCCGTAAACTTATTTCACTTGTCTGTAAACTTATTTCACTTGCCTACAGTGTGGAAATGATTCTCTGTAATATATTGTCACATCTCACTATGGAACAAAATAGCTGTACAATGACAGTTTCCTGCAGTTTACAGAAGTTTACCTCTTGCCGTTGGAGGGCATGGTGAGTCATATTGGAATTCAGAGTCTAATGCCAGAGATTTTGTAATTTGATGTGCCAGTAGTGACGTCCAAAATCATTTTGCTAATGAACATTCCGCTGTTTCACTGATCTGAAAAGTCCAGTGAATTCCTCAGTGATTGCACCTCGCGCTAAGGTTTGAACATACCTAACTTTATCCTTTTACATGTTATAAGAAAATATTATATTGGTCAAGTAAGATTCCTCGTCTTTTATAAAGGTTGATGCTACCAAGTTCCTTGTCACCTTTCCACCTGTCCCCTGATCCAGTTGGAGTTATGAGTTCTGGAATCATTTTTCTTTTCAAGGAACATATTTGGACTTTTTCTTAAGAGTCATTCAAGCTACTCAAAATTTTTGATCGCCGGAAAGTAATCCGCAGCTGACAGGCTATATATTAAGGACTTCCCATCCCACGTAGTAATCTAACAGAGAAAAGGATAGTCTGCAAGTTTCCCTACAATCTGAAAGTATCTATTTTACCTTTGGGCATTGTATTTTGAATAAAACTAAATATGGCACCAACTGGCATGATTATCATGAGGTAATTGGACCCAAGGGATTAGAAGCATTTGGCTACAGGTTGTACCTGTAACAACCCAGAATGTAAATTATAATAATTACTTCACAATAAAACTGTGTGTAGCTGCACCTTATTTCCCAAGTAGCCTGAGGTTAGCAAAATGCTTTTGGATATCTTCAGCAATTTCATTTCCTTCGTACCTTAAGGTTACTTCTATTAACATCAGTTTGATGAAGGAGTGAAATGAACAAATGCAAATATACCTGAATTTTGTTCTACAACTTCAGTGCTGTTTTGTAAAGAAAATGTTTATGCCCAGTATTGTGTCATTATTTCTATTTTTTTTTCAAAATAAATTCTGCATGTCTTGTCTTACACAAGTGTTCAGAGGTTATTACCTCTAAAGTCACATTACACTGAGATTTTTAAGCAAGCCAAAGAATTCTGATATATTACGGTCAGAAGCCGAGGAGGGTAGGAGGAATCTAGGAGGTAGCTTTAAAGACTTAAGCCTTTTACCCTGAACTTTACACATCTTGGATATTTTACCATAGTTAATACTACTATGCTTGTCATACCTATGTAGCCTCAACTGCTGACAATGCCCCTTTCTGCACTACAAACTCCTTCTGTCACTTGGACTGGCAAATATATAGTAGCCTGACAAGGGGAAGGGAGAAACCTCTAGGGTCATAAAAAATGAAAAGGGTGATTCATAGCTTACGTGATGAAGTAGTTCTAGCTCTGCTTACATGACCTGGTAGAAGAAAAGGACACATTAAAGTTTTGTATATGTTCTTTTTCACTTCCATATATCAGAAGAACTTCCATAGCAGCAAGTTAAGGAGCAAAGGTCTTAACCTGTTCCTGTTTGGGCATCTGTAGTCTACTCATAATTGGTAAGAACTGTGTATGTTCTCTGTATCTTCAGGGCCTAAAAATGGAATAACCTCAAGACATTAAAAAAAGTAATGGATCTGTCTTTTGCCTTTCTGGTACTTCTCTAGCAGAACTGACACCCATTGGATAACACTAGTACTATAGCCCAGCCAAATCTCTGTATTTCTACAAATCTCACAATAAAATTTTGCATGGCTCTATCAACTCCACTAGTAAGAAACACTAATGTTACAACTTCAGAGAATTTTAATCCCATAATACTTTATCACCAGTGATGCAATAATTCCAAACCACACACTAGTGAGAGAAAGACATATGTTTCTAAGATCTTTACTTACAGCCATTACTTGTCACACTGAATTATCCTGGAGTGTTTGTATGCATATTAGCATATGTGTTAGACAACGTTTTACAGTATCACAGTAATGCTATTTATGGACGTGTTTTCTTGCACTTACGCAAGACTAGAGTGTTCTTAAGACCCTTAAAATTAAAGACTGCCATCTGATTAACTCATCTGTCACTCCACCTACATTTGCCTCCTCTCTCTCTTTCATTTATTTTCCATTAACAAGCAAACTTTAACTGAATGACTACCTTGAGTCAATTTGAACAGGCTCTCTTTTCATGGATTGTATTACTTGATAAACTGTGTCTTAGAACTGACTTATCCTTTACTCAATGTATCACAAGCTCAGTTTATCTGCAAGTGTATAATTTTTTGTAATTATAAATTGAAATATTTCACTTGTATAGTAATTTGAAAAATTAGGTGTCTGTAATAGTGGTAGGTGGCTGTCTGCTTCTGGAGATGCCTAACACCATGCTAAGCATAACAAAACTTTAATTAGGAAAAGTTTCTGCATATTTTTCTTATGCAGCAGACCTTGCAAAGAAAGGGATTCAGTGAGGATTCCTACTTTCAGTAGATATAAGGCTTTAGTGGAGCTAGTGATACTACAACTGGTGGGGAGGAGGGGGAAGGAACAAAAAAACCCTCCCTTTCTTTTCTTTCATTGTTGTGTTTTCTCTTTCTTCTGGTACTTAAGAACCTCTTCAGCCTGTTAATCTACTTCACAGGATGCTGTTCAACTCTGTAGGTGATGGCACTGTTCTACAGTAGCAGCTGTGAGCAAATGTACTTCTTTACCTTAACCTTTTGTTAGAAATTAAATACTTGTCTGACTCCACTTCTTTGTGACTAAAGGAACAACTGAACCTAAAGCTTTCAAGAAGAACTGACAAGTAAAACATCTTCTCTGCTCTGGTATAAGGCCTGCAAATATGCAGAAATTTGAGATAAGTTTTCTTTTTTCTTTCTGAAAATACGGGTTGAATTTCATTTACCCTCTAAAACTTACACATGTGTAAGAGTACAACTGAACAATGTTTGCTAGCACAGTAATGACCTAAGTTGCACAGTCATTAATTATTTCCATCACAGAAATATATAATGCCATTAGAACAAAAACAGACTGTCTTTATAACTCCAGGAAATCAAACATCAGCCACCCAAAACTAATAGCCTGTCATTACATTTCTGTTTACCAGAGAACAAAATTTTGTTCTTGCTGATTTGAAAAGGTTCCCTGGAGTAAATGCTTCTATAACATACATAAATCATATCCACCATGAAGTAATCTAATGATGCTTTGGGGGTGGTATCATTAGGCTTCCACATAATATTTTGCCTGACAAGGGATGAAAACTGTCTTCTAATTATCAAGGAACTGAATAACAGGGACAAATAAATAATATTAAATGAGATTCTTTTCATGAAAAACAAAACAAAGAAAACAAAGCACACCTTTCTGGGGTCTGATTTTACTAAAACCAGTCGCGAAGAGTATGCTCTTGCTTTCAGTAAGAATAGGAATGTTTGGGTTTGTTTCTTAATTTATTTTTTGTTGCCATTCTTATTTATCTGTTCTCATAGACAGGGTGGAGAAAATGCTGGGGGGTTGTCATTGTGGGTAGATCACTGATTTTTCTTCATGCTTCTTGAAAATCTTTTGAAGACATTGATCAAGATCTATTTGATTTTACATGTACTGCATCTGCAGCATTGTTTCCTTGAAAACACTTTCTTGTCTTTTGTCTAGATGAGTATACAGTGTCTTTCCTTTCAAGAAATGTAGCAAAAGGCATTAATTTTTTCCATATTTTACTTTTATAAATCAAAGTATCAAATGTTAAATGCTTTTAAAACAAGCAGAACTGCTAATCTGTATAAAATATATTCATTACGGTTATTATACACATAATAACAAACTGTTATGTAAGTGCTACTATGAGAGAACATAAACTAAATTTTGGATGACAAAAGAATATGATTTTTCAAGTTGTGTCACAGAAATATGGTTGCCAGTCTTACCATTTCTGCTCTAGCAAGGAAGAACCCTAAAATGTCCCTTGATCACTTTAAGCTGCCCCATCGCACTGGGGAGGGAATATTTCCTTGTAGGAAGGATGACTGTGACTTCTGCTGCCTCCTTTAAGACTGATTTCCTTAGCATATACCTGCAATTTGAATGCTACGCCCTCTGAAAATTGTGACTGAAATACCCATTTTGAGAAAGAAAAACCATGAACAAGTAAATGCCAGCTCACTGGTTCTGTGAACACCACTTCGTATAGGCTGAGTGACTGCCTCACATAGAGAAGGTGGGGATCAGGAAGGATGGAAAGTTTGGGCTAATGATATAGCTCTCATATCTGAATTCTTCATCTATAATGGTAATGAATTAGTTCTTAATTTATAGTCTTCCAAGTTGAACCTAACTTTTCCAGTGTTGAAACATATTTCTGCTTAACCATAGTACCGTTAATTTTTTCCTGGTCTTCTTAATGTCTTGAAATCCACACTATACTCTCCTTTTAGGGTTTGCACAAATTTAGCATTCTTATTTTCTATAGTAGATTTTGGATTAAAGCCATGCTAAAAGCACATTAGGCAACTTTGCCTAATCATAATAAATCGGTCTGTCCTATCTATAAACCATGTAGTTCAGGCAGTAGAGTTAGCAATCACAACAACATGAATCATTTTCTACAGTTTGCCTGACAAAGATGATTTGAGGATGTTACTAACTTGCACATATGCACTTCTATGTTTCTGCGTGTACCTCAACGCCAACTAGTTTTATGAAATCAGAATCATCCTAGTATTCTATTAGCCTATAATGACAGCCATTCATGGTTTGTTACCCTCTACTCTGCCAGTTCTCAATCTTCAGTAGTAAAATTAATGAAATCGCTGACATTTAAATGTCTTTTCATCCGTACTCTAGATAATTACCTGTATATACTTTAATGATTTCCTCACACACTTCATGCAATTAAAGACATAAGCAATTTGTCTTTCTTCTAATACCTTTTGAGGAGACATACATCTTAAGGCTATTTGTGTCAAAATGTTATTTTGGCTGCATCATTGTCCTCTGTAATTCAGAAAGTTTCCTAATATCATATCCTTGGAATACCTGAGACTAATTTAAGTATTTAAAAAAAAAATTTGCTTAAAAATTGCTTTGCCTAAGTTTTCCTTTGAACGGTGATTTTCGTTGAAACTGCTCATCTGTATCAACATAGTGGCACATGTCTTCAAGCCTAGAAGGAAGATTTTAGATGCCTGTTGAGAGAAAGTAACTTGGATACCTCCATCTAGACTCTAATATTAAACAGAAGCTGTGTAGATATTTTGAGGACTGTACCTTCAGATGTGAGTGACTTTGTTCTGCCAGAAAGTGTATGTTTTTTGTGTCTGGCTTTCTGAGCCTTCTTGATTGACAAATGACCTTGTTATCTTTTTATAATTTTTTCCATCATGTATTATGGTTTTTTAAATTGCATAGCATATTCTATTGCTTTTTGTCTTGGTTGTTACTTGCCCACATCTTCTGTCATGGATGAGTGGCCGTGCTGCAGAAATTTAGAAATTTTCGATATAGATAACCACAGTTAAAATACGCACAAAGTTAGAATGAAGTTGAACTTGCTCTGGTACTCTTTGCTCTTGATGCCTAATGTAACAGGTGCTGTTCTAGACTGTAGGTCAGTACTTGGTACTGTTATTTCTGTAACATTACTATTTGTTTTTTACTTCTTTTAGAGAGATGGCAGATACAGTATGTAAGAGCCGTTAAATCAGAGATTCATTTATTTCATAGCATTTCTACTTATAACAGACCAGTGTGACTAGGCAGGAACCCAAATCAATTGCATTCTTTTGCTTCCATTACAAAAGCATTCTTTTTCTGCAGCTTAAGGCTAATGGTTGATAGTCACAAATATTCCAGCTTCAAGATCATTCTTTTCTGGTGAATGTTGTGTGCTAATTCTTTTTCTACTACTGCAAATAGAAGCTAGGATTGCTTATTTTACAATTTCCATTACACTTTCTTTCAAATCTTATAAATCAAAATACTGCATATGCTTGGCTTTTTTCTTTCAATTTCAAGTTCAAAGCTCATTAAAACTGTGTCAAATCTATTAAAATTCATATCAGGACTAATGGTAACCAGGCTGTGATATTTAGTAGTGAGAACTGTCTGTTTTCCATCATAAATCAATAGCCAACACCCGTTCATTTTGCATGGTCCATCAAAGAGCCCCTGCATGATTGTAATGTTTTTCCCTATTAATTTTGGGCAGTAAGCTGAAGACTTTACATTCAAAATATCTTTGCCAGTCCCTTGAGCCATTAAGCTTCCTCATCTCATACAAAATAAATTTTAGTGTCATCATATGTCTTGTTACCGGTGTTTGATACCTGTAATGAGACAGGCCTTCCTTAGATTGTTAGCTGACAAGTTTCTAAAGCTGATCAGTCCTCTTTGATCCTTCAGATGGAAACAGGAAATGTTGAAGGGGCTTACTCAGATACTGGCACATAATCACAGCAAAATCTGCCTCCCCCACCCAGTTCACATTCGGTTGGCTCATGCAACGAGTTATGCTAACATTGCTGAAGTACTTTGAAGTTATAGAATGTTCTACAAGTGTGTTCAAACAGGTGTCAAACAATAGCCATTTTATACTGAGAGGCTTTTTCATATCTTGTTATATTGAAGACAAGATTTCTGCAATTTTAGATCCCTTTGAAAAACTTGCTTTTCACTTTGCAGTTTTCTCAGCTTCATCTGTGCACAGACGCTGTGAATTTGGGGGCTTTGAATTTTCAAATGTTTCAGAAATTTTCAGTAAAGGGCCATTCTGAGTTTCATGAAAATGGATAAAACAGTAATTTTTCTATTGTTGTGTTTTAGACTTGTGACTGAAATCTGTGGTATTACAGGAAGATTACTTCTATTACCTCAGTAGATCAAAGCTATTTAAATTCCTTCTACAGGAGATGCAGTCC
Organism: Sagittarius serpentarius; assembly: GCA_034782735.1. NCBI lineage: Eukaryota > Metazoa > Chordata > Aves > Accipitriformes > Sagittariidae > Sagittarius > Sagittarius serpentarius. Next base: position 22,850,795 of record JAVKLA010000090.1, read on the forward strand.
TACTTGCAACACAGACCTCTCCAGGAATATCTTTCCTTATTGCTGAGGTCATAAATTGGATTTTGTACTTACTCCTTTTTGAAAATTTGTTTATGAGACCTATGTGTATGAAACTGGATGGCTGGATGGTGCTGAATGGAGTGAAATCCAGCTGGTGGCTGGTCACAAGTGGTGTTCCCCAGGATTCAGTATTGGGACCAGTTCTGTTTAATACCTTTATCACTAATCTGGATGAGGGGATCGAGTGTGCCCTCAGAAAGTTTGCAGACGACACCAAGTTGGGCAGGAGTGTTGATCTGCTTGAGGGCAGAAAGGATCTACCAAGGCCGAGGCCACCTGTATGAGGTTCAACAAGGCTAAGCGCTGGGTCCTGCACTTGGGTCACAATCACCCCATGCAATGCTGCAGGCTTGGGGAAGAGCGGCTGGAAAGCTGCCTGGCAG
>JAVKLA010000090.1:22859457-22895665 GCA_034782735.1 Sagittarius serpentarius
ACTGAACTGAAAACACAGCGCTGTACCAGCTACTAGGAAGACAATTAACTCTATCCCAGCTGAAACCAGGACAATAGCATACTTCATATAGTGTTGTTTCTGCTCTCTGCTTCAGAACTTTTAAAACTGGAAAGTAAGATAATATTCAGCAAGTCATGATACATTGAAGAAAAAAAAAATAATGGAAGACATGCTTTATGTCCTGGATATGTCAAGAATCTGGACCTTTTTGTGAATACAGAGGTATCATTTATATCACCAGATTTAAAGATTCCTAATTTGATTCCATAAATCACACTAAAAAGATTGGGTCACTGAGTGAGCCCTTGTCAAACGTTCTTCGAAAAGGTTCTGCCGATTTCCTTGGCACAATGGCATTAGCATGAGTTTTAAACAACTCACTGAAAGTCAAAGAAAGTCTGCCTAGAGAAGCAGGTGCTTGGGATCTGTAGGGACCTCTATTCTCCCTAGAATGTGGGACACCTGGCTCAAGTTTTCAATTATTTGGCTAGCACTGTGGACGGAATTCGGACAAGTCCTGTAATTTCATATTTTTCCTCCTTCCCAAACTAGCACATTGTGCTGCTGTTCTCATGCTGTTATTCTTATGGCCTCACACCTGAAAATTCCAATATTGTGATGGTAGTTCTCATGGGGAGTGATCACTGCTGGCGTGAGACTCGCCCCTTCTTCCCCTTTTTCCTTACCTTTTGGCTGTAGCATTTTGTTTTACACTACAGGACTCAATGATATGTGTGCACAAAGTCAACCACCAGTGTGCAGCAACAGTCCCTTATAAAAGCATCCTCCAATCAGTGCTAATAGCATTATAAGCAGCAACTACCCATAGGGAATTTGAGCCAGTCCTGATGAAAACTATATAGCTGCTGTAGGAGAGATATTATGGGGGAACAACCGGCTGCACTGAGGAGGATGCCCAGAGAGGACGCTCGCCTGAGGACCCCATCACTTTCAACTTCCTTTGGGCAACCCAATCCATTATATAGATATCCCTAAGTTGATATTCATCTTGATCCTCAGAGTTCCTATTTCTCATGAGCATCCAGGGGAAAGAATCAGAATCAAATCATGTTGTTTCAGACTCTTCCATCATTATTCTATTGAAGTGATTCTTGGATTTTGACTGCATCAGTTGAGTAGCTGCAAAAACTATGCAGACAGGTATTATTAATTCAAAATGGTAAACATTTCCATCAAATAGTACAGCTAAGAGAAGTTTATTTACAAACAACAGATGAACAAAACATAGGAAAGTAATTTGCTTTGCTATAAACTGTAAAAAACGAAGAAATGTACATTGTCACAGCATATGTAAACCTTTAGCTAAGGCTCCTCAGAATTGGGATTTTGAACTGTTGAAATGTTGAACTGGAATTTGAAAGTGTCATTAAATAGCTGAGATGTTCCCAAGTTGCTTTTCATACAAACATACTTGCTAGCATGGGGTGTAAGTGATTTAAGTTCATAGCATGCTAGTGGCAGTGCTCTTTTTACCTTCCATTGTCAAGGCTAGTTAAATAAATTACATGTCATTATGAAGTCCACTAGAAACAAAGGGTTAGAAAAATAAAACTTTCATGGCCTCACAAAGAAAGAAATGAATTACTATCAGTTCTGTGCCTCCAGCTGCACAGCCCCTTCATTATGTGGGAAAGAAGTTGGTACACCTGCCATCTGTCAGCACTTTTTCATCTGTGTCCCATTCTTGCTCATGCTGCTTCGCCTGTCAGCTGAATACTCATAAACACAGCCTTCTAGCCTTACCTGACTATAGCCTGCTGCAACAGCAGGAGCTTTTTGAAATCTGTTTGTCCAGGTTCCTAAAAAATGCAAATAATTTTTAGCAGCTCCCACACTTTGTCAGGTTTCACTGACATAATTTACTCTTTCTTTGATTAACCTCAAAGCCGCTGAAATCTGATAAAACAGAGAAAAATCATCCCAGACAAACACAATGTCATAGAAAGATCTGGAAATGACAACAAAATTAGACGGAAGTGGCAAGAATGAACTGTTCTGGAGTATCAGCTATTTCATGAGTAGAGCCATTTTCTCAAGAAAATGAACATGCCCTATAAAGTATGAAGAATATGAAGGTCAATATAAATGCAGATTCCTTTGTGTGACTTAGATCAATTATTATTAGAATACAAGGCACAAAATCGTATACTTGCATAAAGATCTCAGAAATTAATGGGAACCCTGGATCTTTTGATTGAAGAGAATAAATTAAGCTGGGAGGGGTGGGGGAAATTCTTTTAAAAAAATGTCTACTGAGTGTTTTGTAGACTTGTAAGCTTTGTGTTTTTTTTTTTTTAAGAGAACCTAAATAACCTAACTATTTGTAAATGGGTCTATTCTAGAAATCGCAGGAAAACAGGGCAGAAAGAGACCTTCAGAGTTCATCAGGGGAATTCCCATGCTCTAAAGCAGGCTAATGCTCCTGGCTGAAGTTTGTCTAATTTGTTCTTAAAGCCCTTCAGTGATGGAAGCTTCAAAAGCTTCCTGTGTAAATCTAGTTTAATGCTTCATGTGTTCATTTCTGCCTTTTATTGTACTCTCTGATAGAAATGGATGAGAAAAACCTCAGATATGTTCTCATTCTTGTGGGTTTTGTTTTCTTATTAGGTTTTTTTGCTGGTTCCCATAGCTCTTAAGTGCCCACAGATTTTCTCATGAGAGAAAAATCAAATACTGCTTGATTGAATCCAAACGAAGATGCAACTAAGAAGATGAGGCATAGAGTTTGCATAAGCTAAATCTCTATACAGTTAGAAGATCTAGCTAAGATGCAGCTTTATAATGAAAATGGGACTTTGGAAAAGGAAGTAATAGTTTTTGCAGCCACCTGAACACTTTCAGTCACTCACTTTCTCCCATACCATCATGGATTTATAAAACTGTTCTCAACCTCTTTCTTGCCTGTTATATCAATTATTTATTATTATATTATTCATATTATTATTGATATTATTATATCCATTATTGAGATTGTTATATAAATATTTTAAATATGCATGATTTGGTTTATTTTTTCTTTTCCAGACTTCTCTACTAGAGACAAATAGAGTGCTTCTCTGGGACAAAAAAAAAATCCCTCTTGACGTAATTTCTTAGCTGTAACCCCATGCTGACCTCCTGCACACTTAAGCCTGTAAAGAGCAAATAACAGCGTAACACTTACCACTGTCTCCACAGCAAGGGAAAAGCAAACAGCTGGGGCAAAACTTCAAGCCCCATGACCTATTGTGAATTCTGTTGAAATTGTTTTAGAACTTGTGATCCTTCTGTCCTTAGATGTTCAGAGAGGAATGCCTTTGATATATAGCACTGATAAGAGGCTTATTCCATTAAGCTGTAGTGATTCTAGCTTTCATGCATCATTTGACAGAGAAAATGAGAATTTGCAGAAGTAATAGCTAACGTAAAGTATATTAGGTTGCAATGCAGTTGGACAGGTAGGAGATAAAATTTATGTATTATGTTATAGAAGGGCTTGCACATTTTATTGTGTGTGCACAAGAGAGATCTTTCTGGGTTGTTTTTTCCATATAAAATTTAAAGAATGCTAAGACCACTGTTTCTGGAGCAGGCTGTATCCTCTTAACAGAGGTTAGGATTTCAATTTCAAATAAATATTCTTACAGAAGTCATAAAGGTTAAATTGAAATTGGAAGAAGAAAAGGAAAGCTGTAACCAGAAGCGTGAGGAAAATATGACAGTAGTTGACTCAAATAATAGTTTTACTAGTTCCATATCCTACTTAATATATTCACACTTACACTCAGACACAACCCTAATGCTTAAGCAATGCTTCTGTGACATTTTGGGGGGGCTATTTCAAGAGCTTGTTAAACTGGTTCTCACCCTGCTTGCTGAAGTTCACCCTGAAGAGGTGTTTCTTCACCATACATTTCTACTCATGAGAGAATGGGAGGAAAGCAGTGCAAACATCAAGAAAGTGCATGCAATTGCATTTTAATTAATGCCTTTGATATCCGAGAAAGGATTGGCAATAGTCAAATAATTTGGTGCACAGCGAGTTGTGAAAGTGACTTGCAGTGACAAAATATATTATAGCCTATTAAAATATCCAGGCTTTTTGGACACATCATAAGCACTGAGGTGACAGGTATTTCATTCCTGCTGCGCTTTACTGCATCTGTAACTTGATGGCACTTGTAAGCAATAATCTGAATTGCCTATCAGAAGAACCATTTATTATTATTTACAAAAAAGGGAATAAATAACTTAGGATATCACTGTTTCTGTAAGGAAATAAAGTGACTATGGCAACTTCTATAATAAAGGAAAGCTTAAGTGCTATTTTAAATTGTGGTCTTTGCGTAGCTGCGCATAAGAAGTTAGTTTTCATGTTAGCAATATGATTATCTCCCACACTTCAGAAACAAGATATGAAGAAAAAGAGGGACAAAACCTGCATTCCTTCATACCATGCCCTTAGAGGAAATTTGGCCTAACAGGATTTCATGAACAGGCCTCAATTATTTTTACTAATGCTGACACTTTCCTGGAAACCTTATCTACTTTCAAAATGTGTTTCAACTGCACCATTAAATGATCAAAACCTTTCAAATGTATCTGAAAATGATTTTTTTCCCCTCTGGAGCCCTACGATAGAAGATAAAAAAGGAGGTGTATCATTTTGGTATCTGAGGCGCTTCCTTGGGACGTGTGAAACCCAGGTTCATTTCACTGCTCAATTTGCTTTGGAGGGAAAAGTTTTTCTCTAAGACCATGGAGATAGCACCAAAACAGACAAATTAAGGGAGTCTCCTAAATGTAGAGGCAAAGTGAATAGCCAGCTTGTAAGAAGCATATGCTTCTTTCATCAAAATTCGGGGTCAGAAACTTCCAGTCGATTCTTATTTTTGCCATATATAAAACAATAGAATACCTTATTACAAATTTTATTTACATCAATCCTAACCATAAAGAATAAACTCATTTATATTAAAATGTTGTCTTAAGTTTTCCAAAGGTCTTGGTCCTTTGTTTAGAATGACCTGCTTATCGTTCATCTTAGCACACACAGGTGGTGTTTCAGATCTCAATTCTCTATCGCCTTTCCTGCTACTACAGTATGTTGTATTTCAGATGGGAATGCAAAGTCTGAAAATAGCTCTTTGCTTTCAAACTAGGGAAGAAATCTGCAAGTGGTCACAGAAGTCTAGTGTTGGGGCCTTTAGTTTATGCTTCCCTTTTTAGATGGCGTGATCATCTGAGGACAGCAGAGAATGGTGGCTTTTTTTCCCCTTGGAAATTTTTGATCATGAGGGAATTACACAGCAAAGATCTATTCTGAAAACTGGTAAAGTCTATATGCAGTTTTAAATAAATTTTCTTTTCCACTGCTTTTGCTGCTGAAGTAGCTTCCCTTTTGCTGCCACATAAATGCTACTCCTACGTTATGAAAAAATAACTGCGACAGTTCAAAACTGTTTTATTTATCTAAGATAGACTTACTTGCAGTAGTATTCTGAAGTGCAAAACTGATTTATAAATCCAAGTAAAAATGGTATGAGAGCTCAAGGTGTGGTAGCAAGAGGAAGAACATTAGAACTCAGTGAAAAAAATTGTGCATGTCTAAATGCTTCTTTCTGTACTTGCCTTGAGGAGGCGATTCCCATTAAATAATTCAACTACTTTTTTTTTCAACTACTACATTATTTGCTGTAGCAAAAATCAGTAAAAGAAACAGTGAGAGTATAACTGAAGAAGAATGCAAATAATCTCAAAAGTAATAGGTTATCGCCCACTTCATATACTAATTTTAAAACATTACAGATACTGCTTTCCTAGTTCAGCTATATACATCAAATATGTTGTAATGGATTTTTTTCATAAATTCCAATTTCTGTTACATAATTTCCTAGTAGCCGTCACAATCTTATCTTTAAAATATTACAACGTAATCTAGTACTGTGATGAAAAGGTTTGAGCATTTGACAAGGAAATACCGGTTTAACTTTGTGTTTGGAAGTCCAATATTTTTAGTGGCTGAAGTCATCTGATCATTTGCTTTTCTACTTATTGTCTTCAGGACAAAAGATTGTGTTTGGGGGCACTAGGTTTCTGTTTATCTTGATTTCATAGGTTCCTTCTATTTTCTGTGGCACTGGTGTATCTGTTTTTCAGGATTGTGACCTTGATATTTGGTTAGCTTCAGAAGCATAGAACTCAAGACAGTTACAGAGTATAGGAATGATATGTCTTTCAAAAGGCACTGAATCTGACTTCTAGATACAACTAGAGAGATTTTTGCAGTTACAAGTCTTGCATTTGAGAAAAATGTGGATTAAACACTCTATTTCTTCACAAACGATGTGAACTAACTACACTTTGACAAACAAGTTCACGCAATTCCCGTGGTGTGAATTCCAGCCCAGTCAAGAGGATCCTATGATGCAAACAGTGTGCTAGGAACACACTTCCATGGCAAATACCACGGCCTAAAGAAGAGGGTATCTTACCCTTCGTTTCAAAATCCAGTCTCAGAGGTGATCAAAGAGATGAAAAATATCTCATTATTTTCAGTACGCTGTACTGTGCACGGTGTCTTGATAAAGGTTCAGTCTATTTACTGTGGTATCCTTAATGACTAGAAAACTACGCTTTCTTTAACCTTTGTAGAAGTGATTTTGAAAATCTAGTTTCCCATCTCAGCAACTCTGTCCATAGGAAGTAAAACTCAGTATGAATAAAAAATAATGATTACATCATTTCAATGTGATCAGCTCAGTCATCATAACCCATTGTTATGATCTATAGAAGACATAAATGTATAGAAGACATTTATTTATAGAAGGCAAATATTTATTGGCACAATTTATGCATAAATCTATTATGAATGGATTAATTTTATTGGTAAATACTCTAAACATCAAGAGCAGAACAAGAAAGCAATTTTAAAGAATCACAAAAATACTTACTGAAAAGACTACATGATACATTCTAAATCCTCTCAGAATTCATTTTCCCACAAGGCTATTTTTTTATTTTTTTGCTGACATAAAAGTGATGTTTCTTTAGGTGCCAGACTAAAATGAAAAATTTAATTTTTTCCTCTAAAGAAATATAGAAAATTGTTTATTTTATTACAGCAGAGTGATTTAACTGTGATGTGTGCTAGGGAGTAATGATTTGGCTGTCACGGCCGATAAGAATGCAAATTCAGATGGTGGAAACCAGACAGTTTTCGAATAAAAACTGAACTGAAACTACCAGCTAGTTTTATGGAAACTGATAACGCATGGCTTTTATGACTACTTTGTAACATGAGCTGGGTATTGGCCAGTGATAAAAGTGAAAATACTCATATTTTGTTACGCCTTCCTGTTCTTATTAGTGGTATCACACTACCACCTAGAGGCCCAGCTAAGATTAAGCTACGATAAAGGAATGCCTATGAGACCTGTAGAAACGTTATTAGTTCTACTTTGAACTAGTTACATATAACCACCAGTCCAACTCCTAGAGCATTTCAACGAAGCTTTTCCATACAAGTGAAAAATGTTCACTGTTCTGTGCAACCTGAACATTGGCACAAGTGCCAGAAAAGCGATTCCTGTTTATACTTACCATTCAGTCCATTACAATTATCTTCAGTGTATGATTATTACGATTATTTCAGTGTATGCTTGGACTTTTGAAGTTTTTAGCCTAATGGAGAATTTAAGAAATCTTAGTGCAAAATCTTGTTTCCCCTTGAAATGTAAAGTTAAAACAAAAGAAAATCTTCCTTCCTCGAATTTCTTAAACAAATCGACTTGGAGGGTATTTTATTTTTAAGAATCATTGTGAGAAGCTGCTGTTCTAAAGTACCTTTTGGGTACCGAAATTTTGCCCTTTTAGGCCCATTTTGCTGAAAGTTGTCAAGGCCTGACAACACAACTCCCTGAGTACCCTATGACAACTTGATGAATATCTTCTAAAGGAGTCCTTCTTGACTGTCAGGGCTGAGTGTAAATTCCTGGGGATCTAGCAGAAAGGTGAAGGGTTTGACAGGAAGGGCATAGATAGATATTCTCACTCAGGAAATTAGAGGTGCTTTTTAAAATTTTATTTAACCCTGGATTTCATTACGTTCATCTTTTAGCATCTTCTCGTTGTTTTAGAACTGAAATGCAATGTAGTGTTTTTGAAACAATTATGCCAGAGGACAAACACCCTTGCATCTGGATTTGCAGATGTCTTTGGCCAAGTTAGATGATAGGCAGTAAGCAGATCAGTATGCTGGTATTTCTTTGGAATAGTATAAAAATGAGGATTTAATCTGGGTGAAATTCATGGCATAGTTTCCTAGGCAGGATATAAATCCTTATATAGGCCAATTTTTCTTAACAAGCCCTAAATGAAGGTGATCTTTCTCCTACATTTAAGGGGGCTTATCTGTAAAGGTGTAGAAAAGAACCACAAATCTGAAAATCTAGGCTGTAAAAGTTGTGCCTGGATCACATAGCTCCTGCTCAGTGACCCTGGGAGCCCCAGCAGTCCAGTGATCGACATCACCTTGGTCTCCTTGAAATACAGTGTGGCTTTACATAGTGACGGTATCTTAACCAAATGCAACAGCACATGGACAACATAAAGGAAGATTAAGGTGAAATTCAGACGTATACAGTTAAAACTGCAAGTCTCAACTAAACTTCAGTCTATCCCCACAGCACCTGAAAAATCCACTGGTGTCTATGTTTTCACTGGGGAGATTTCTCAAGGGCTCTGCGTAGTACCTCTGGACATGCTCAGAGCAGTAACTATCTGGGAAAGGCTGACAGCTTCTATCCATCTCACCTCTAAAATCGTCTCTAAGTCAGAATATTCAAACAAGGTAACATTTTGGTTTCATCTTTTGAAGGTCTGGTGAGCGTGCATTGCTCATGCCTGATGCGCAAGAGTGATATTAAAAAATGTGGCAGCAACCATAGGAGGTAAAGGTAGCACTGTATCCAGTAGAGGAGAGAGTTGATTCAGTGCCCTTCCCAGCTGGAAGGGGTTCCAGGTTACCTCTCCTGTGGTTTGATTCCGTGTGGTGTATCCATGTAGGAAAGATCATGAGACCCACACAGTTACATTGGTGAAGAGACATTCCTGATCCCTGTAGTGAACAAACCCTTTGAATTACAGGCAGTAACTGTTCAACAGAAACGCTCAAGACTTTCCGTATGCGTGTACCCCTGTGATGACAGAACAAGGAGCTCATGTTCTAGCAAATAATGAAGCTTTATAAATGTCACTTTTAGCTAAATTAAATTGTACAAGTTCGTGATTAACCAAGTGAAGAGGGAGGAAAGACTTGAACGTTCTGAAGCTTCTACGGGAATCCACATGAGCTGTTAGGAGACACTAATGCTGAAGACTAGTTGTTTATGAACTAGCCACACATAAACACCCATAATTAAATTTATGTTAATTTTTGTTGTAATTGATCTAAGTAACTCGTTATTGTCAGAACTTTTAATTATGAAATACAAATCAGCCAAACATCTCTAATATTAATTGCTATTCTAATTTATCTTAATTCCTATAAAAACCCAGCCACGTACTAAATTTAATAAAGAAAACTGATGTAGTTTTGGTTCTTGTGCCCATGATAAATTTAGTTGAAGAATCCAGACACAGTTGCAACAAACAAATGAAAAATAAATGTCATAAAATGAAATTTTTACCTAATGTGTTGTTTCTAACCTGTGTTTAAGCTACTTTTTTCTGCATATTGTCCTCATACATTTAAGAAAGCAATCGCATGGATGCAGGAGTATGTAGAGTGTAAAACAGCTGTCTAATTTGTAACGGGGCCACCTCTGGGTGGAGGACCAATGGAGCAAGTATGTTCTGCAAATGGCTCCCATTAGGCTACTGCTAGCATCAACTGTTTTAAAATACAATCTCTCTCCCTGCTGATTCCAAATTTTGAATTTAATTCACTGTACTCCTACTCCCCTGTCCTCATGCCTTGTTATATACACTAGTGAATTCAGGTAATATATGAGATTGTTGTGTGTAGTGTGGTAATATCCTTGCAGAGACCCAGTTTCCCTAATGTTAAAATGGTATCCTTAAATTCATAAATAAATCTGGATAGAAGGCTCTGTATGTGTTACAATTTTTGAAGAAAATTCTAGTGCCAGTTCCATGGATGCAAATAAGTTTTGTTTTGTTTTGTTTTGAATACTCAGAAACTATTGGGAGTTGTGTTTAGCACCTTCTGTTTGGACTATCTGTTGAAGACCCCGCCACCTGACGAAAACCTAACCATGGGGAAACAGTTTTAGGTCAAGCAAACAAACGGGACAAAGCGTAGTGTGCACTGCCATCAGTTTGATCCTAACATTGTCTGTTCACTCGCTGCCTGAGCCTAAAACATATAGAAAAAATGAAATGTTGCTGTAGTTCTAGACAGCATGTCATTTTCACTGTAGTCACAAGATGGCATCATTGCAAAACCCTTCATGTCAAGTAAATTAGGAAAACAATTTTGTATGTAGGAAAGTTTTATCTGTTTTCCCATTGCTTAGACATATGAGTGTTTGTAGCTTTAATACAAGCAACTCTGCCTTCAAATTATTACAAGAAATTATGTACTTATGAATATCTTTAAAGAGTCAAATATATTCTGTGACGTAGTGTATAAATAAGAAATAATCAATAGGGTCGTTAGAGCTCTGTCTATAGTCACAACGGCCAACACAATGATGACCCAGGTTTCTTAAGCCAAACTCACAAAAGGGCCTAAGTGACTATAATGGAAACAACAACAATTCTGTAATCTATATAAAAGCATTGCAAGCTTACTGAAAATACTTACTGCTTGTCAGAAATAAGGGGAGACTATACTCGCAGTTGTGGATAAGCAGGGTGCTTGTCACTGTTGTTAGTGAGTGGGGCAGAATCACTGCATAAGGCGCTATGGGGCAGATGAAACTACCATGAGGGATTGTATAAATGTCTAGAAAACTAGTCCCAGGACTACCTTGCAGGGATTTCTTAGGAAAATGGAATTCTACATTGACCAGGGCTTCACAAGGGGCTTGGAATAATGTACTGGAATGATGAGGTTGTGGTTGGTAGGGTAAAGTGGAAATTATCTGAGATAATGAGAAACAAAGGTAGCGTATTGGCTAGGCTGACCAGCCACGTGGAAGTGGGTCCCAGCATGGAGCAGGTCACAAGCTATACCTGTTATTGCAGTAGCAGACCACGTGGACCAAGAATCTAATAGTTACAAAAAAGACAAATGTTTTCCCAGAGTGTATGAACAGGGAGAAAGTTCGGAGGACACATGAAGTAATTCTGTTCTACTCCACCAGTGCTAGGCTTCACCTGAAGTACTGAGTCCCCTTTGTCCTTTCAGGGAGATGTCAATCCATTGGAGAGAACAGAAGAGGAGGAATAAGAATGGTTAGAAGTTCAGAAAATATGTCAGAACTGGGGATATAAGTGAAGTCTGAGAAGGGACACAGTAAAGGTTATCAAATGCTCTTCACAGAGAAAAAGAATATTTGTTTTCAGTGCTTCAAGAAGTAATGAGTTTTAAGTGTAACATGGGAATATCAGTTTGGATTAGGGAAATAGGCAGAGTAATGAGGCATTAAATAGATGCTTCGGAAGGTTATGGGGTCTAAATTATTTAAGTACACATTCGAAAGGTACAAGCAGACATCTGTCAGATATGACTCAGTTAAAACTGGTACTGTTTTGGGGCAACTTGTGGTCTAGAAGTCCTGTTAAGTAAGTTCTCTCTTTGTTCAGTTTCCTATGGATATCTGCACACAAACAGCTCAACACATTCTCATATTCAATCTCTCTCTTTGTTCTACCTAGGTGAATAAATATATTCTGTTTGTACCTGCCAAAGAACCTAAAACTATGGAGGCTGTCTTCCTTCAGAACTACTGCTCCGCAGTGTTCAGCATCTTTGCTGGTAAGAAGCAATGTTGTTTCTCTTTCCACTAGAATGGCATTTTCTAAGGCAGACTAGGAAACCGGGCCCTTTCATAAATTCCCACATGATGCCTGTAGGTACAAATCAATTTTCTCCTATCTGCATATTGTTAATGATTGATGAGAACACACTATATTTTAATTTTTAAAAAAAGAATAGACATAATAAGGAATAGAAGGGTATACATCATATGTAAATTAACCTTACAGTTCTTGGGTCTAACTGCTGGATGCGACACAGGAAGAAAGCAAGGTTTAATAGCTGCGGAAAGTTTCATTCTTACCCAGAGGGTTTGTTGGCTGGCCTTTGATGTTACTGCTTTTTCCCTTTCCCGTTTCCCTCAACGGTAATATGTAGCTCAACTGGCACACTGTTTGGCATGCTTAGGTTACACCTTCGTCTCTCTCTTATCTCTTCATTATGAAAGTTCTTTCTGGACAAAGATGTTAAAAGTCAGGAACTGTTTTTTATGTTTGTGGGTTTCTGTTTCCATTTGTTTTGTTTTTAACAATGTATTGTTCTATTTTAGGCACAAATGCAGTATCAAAACAAAAACTTTTTAAATATTTGAGAGAATTCCTGGTTTTCTTACTCATAATCAAGGAAAAGAGCTAAGTAAATAGCTTATTTCGTTAGCGTGGTGCTTATGCTTATGTGAGCAAAAGTACTATAAGGTGCTTACAGTATGTGCTTACGCGAATATCCCTTTGTAGAAAGAAGGGCAAGTACAATAAAACATACTTCATTAGGTTGCGGTTTAGGTTTACATCTCTGTATTAAAAATTATACTTTCTAGCAAGACCCAATTAAATTTTCTCTTAAAATGAAGCATTATATCTCAAAGCACACAATGCAGTTGAGGTAGCTTTGACATACTAGTCTGGCAGGCATTTTCAGAAGCCAGAATCTCTTCTCCATATGTATTCCTGTCTTACCTGAGAGCAGAAACATTTATTCTTAGGTTACCACTGTATTCCTATAGCTGTATACCAGGAAGACTACTTTATTTTTCCAATGAATGCTAATATCATTTATCAGACTACTAAGAAATAATATTTTATGATAGGTATGAAATAGAAATATGAAAATCTAGCAATGATTTTGGTTCAAGGTCAAGAATTGAGAGTTCATGTTGATCTGAACTGCCTTCAACTGAAATAATGGTGTTGGCCACTTCTAAATCAATGATATATTTGCTGTCTTTATTTTTTAACAATTTCCATCACAGTTCTGTTGAATTTTACTGCCGTGAACCAAACCACACTAGACAACAAAACTGCTGCAGCATTACCAAGTTTATCCTCCGTACTAAGCTCCCAAGCACACCCTTGCTTGTATTTCACGTAAAGATACTTACTGTTTCCTTCTTCAGGTCAGTTAACAGGATATGGTCCATTATCTTTGTGTGAACTCTGCAAGCCTCAGAACAGGACAGATTTGCTTGATCTTGCCTTGTCTGCCTGGAGCTTTGTTCTAGATTTTTTAAGCTGTAACAGCAAATTGTGTGGTGATTTGGTTACTATTACTTGATTAGTTTTAGCTTTAGTTTAGCTTTCTCCAACTACAAGGCGTAACACCTATTTTTATACTCATTTTGCTTTATTTCTGCAGCAAATAGCTATTCTGTGTTGAGTACCTGTTTATGACCCTAAACTGAAAGTATACTGTAAGACGGAGGAGTGTAGGTATGGGATCATAACTGAGGAAAAATGCCACCAGTAGTTAATTACTTATTATTATAGGAATGCACCACTGGGAGCTAAGTAAAACTAGATTTAGTCATAACAAAGAGGAAATATCCAACATAATCACAACATGCATGTAAAATCACGTTTCATGTGGAACTGACAGCCAGTGAAGAAAGCGGAAGGTGGTGTATTGGAAAACATTCGGAAATCAGCGCTAGTGGATTCTCGGGTAGGGAAGACGCTTCCACCAACGTCAGGATGTTCCCTCTGGTAGAGAATGTGGGGCATTCACAATTTGCCTTAAACCCCTCTTCTCCTCCACCTCCTTCTTGAGAAAATCTGGCACCACTGACTCATAGGACCCCACCAGAGAGGCATTAAAAAAGGCAAGAATGACATGAGAGAAAAGGGCGTGATACTGGGGACTGTGTGTAGAACTATTTTTCCTGCTTCCCCCCCACCCCCTGCTTTCAGTAATAATTAAACTAGTAACCATTTTTTGATTGGACAGGTTTTTTAGACTAACAAAAATTTCTTGGCTACACACACACAGTGTGTTCCCTTTTTGTCCCGTGACAAATTGTTACATATAAGAATAGCACTTCACTTGCATTAAAACAGGGAATTGTGCTGTTTATATGTGATTAAATATTTAGCATCCACATTTCTATGTGTATTTTAAGAAAAATCGATATTGCGGCTAACTAGAGACAAGCAAACTCTAGGATACCTGTTGTTGTTAAATTCTCTTTTAAGATTATTTTTAAATCCATAGCGCTCTTATGTAAAGTAAAAGAGAATGTAAAACTCTTCCTCAGTTTTTCACATACTCCTGGTTTAAAAAAAAAAAATTACAAATGTTCCAGTGGAAAAAAGTAAATACTGTTTCTGTGCAGAAGTAGCATTTTGATGAGATTAACTCAGTCTAGGCATAATTTAAATCAGAAAAGTACATATACAAAGCTTCTACAGAACACTAGAAAATAAATACTTTATACGTCTGATAAATTGATTCCATATGCTCATAAAGTGTTATTAACATACTTTGTGTTTTCTTTAAAGTGCTTAATCACCTTCACACTTTATTAAGCCATTTTCTGTTCAAATTGCTGTAATCGTTGTAAGAGAAAGTGGTTTTAAAGATATACATACCAAGTCATTTATGCAAAATAAATCCTTATTTCAAATTTTGAACTAACTGAATGCAGCTCTTTCCAACATGTCCTGGTTTCAGCTGGGATAGAGTTAATTGTCTTCCTAGCAGCTGGTACAGCGCTGTGTGTTGGGTTTAGTAGGAGAAGAATGTTGGTAACACCCTGATGTTTGCAGTTGTTGCTGAGTCCTGTTGAGACTGAGTCAAGGACTTTCCAGCTTCTCCTGCCCAGCCAGCAAGAAGGCTGGAAGGGCACCAGAAAGTTGGGAGGGGACACAGCCAGGCCAGCTGACCCAAACTGGCCAAAGGGGTATTCCATACCATGGGCCATCATGCCCGGTACATAAACCGGAGGGGATTTGGCCAGAGGGGATCACTGCTCAGGAACTAACTGGGCATTGGTCGGCGAGTAGTGAGCAATTGCATTGTGCATCACTTGTTTTGTGTATTCCAATCCTTTTGTTATTACTGTCACTTTGTTGTTGTTATTGTCATTGCTAGTTTCTTCCTTTCTGTTCTATTAAACTGTTCTTATCTCAGCCCACGAGCTTTACCTTTTTTCCCCTGATTCTCTCCCCCATCCCACTGGGTGGTGATGGTGGGGTAGTGAGTGAGCAGCTGCGTGATGCCTAGTTGCTGGCTGGGGTTAAACCATAACACAACAATACAGAGCAAGACAAAAATTTTTTCCCTCCTCACTTTCTTCTCTCTGCCACCAGTTCAACTCAAGACTCAGCAGAACGCATTTGGATGAGTTTATGTGTGTAAACAATGGCAGAATAGCCTGGCTTCTCTGGGAGGCCAACTGGTGCTGGTAAAAGGAAGCAGAACTAGCTTTCTGGTCCTTGTCTGCCTTTAAGAAAGCTTTTACACCTGAAACCCAAGCATAAATAAGTAGAGCTTGCTTCAAAGACAGAAACTGCAATATCCCTGCTTCCCTTTATAACCACGGAGAGTGTCACTGAGATGCCTAAATCAGTCCTCCAAATATTGTGGTTACGTAGGTTTGAAATGAAATATAGGTTTCAAAAAAGAGGCGTGAAATGGCTATGGATTCACCTCACTAACTCCATGGTCATCCCTGGGACTTCTTACAGATCAAGCAGGACGTGGGCACTGGGACTTTTTGCAATCTCGTCTTCACAAAAGACAGCTTTCTCTGCTGAGCCAGAAGGACTGCAAGCACTGAGCAGAGCCGCTGTCCAGGAGAGGCTGCCTTTATTTTAGATGGAGCATCTCCTGCCCTTCTCTCGCTTCCCGGCTCGCCCTTTTATGTATGTTTAGTCAATTCAACTAAAAGTCAGCTTAACTAAATTGAAACAAAGGAGTCAAGATACTGTGATCTGTTTACCAACTGGCAATTTTAAATTAAATTAGCTGTCTCATGCTTTCTGGCAGCCTTTAGTTTCCATCTTCAAACACATGTATCATTTTCTCAAAAGATTACTTTGAAATTTGCCATTTGTGTGACTGCCTTGAAAGGACTGGACTTTAAAACTCATTACTTCAAGAAGCTGGGAAAATATCAGAGCATTGCTAGAATGTGAGGAGTTTGTTTGTCTTCTTCTGAAATTCTTCCAAAAATCTGGGATGAGATAGGGTAGAATTAGAACCTGGTGAGGTAGATTTTCATTCATGAGCTGTCAAGTCTGCCTTTTCTAAATAAGTAAGAAAAAGATAACATAAACAGGAGTGGCAACAAAAAGTACCATATTCATCTCCTTTTTTTCTAATTCCTTTCTGTTTTTCTCTGCTCCTTTCTGTTCTTCTTCCATTTTATCATTTTAATAAGGCTTAATTCTGGCTTCTTTCAGCATATCTGATGTAATTTTAAATTCTAAACGTAGTTACATGCATGCATATGTGAATAATCAGTGTGTCGCTGAGGCAATTTAATGTACATGGCAGCTATTATTCCAGCTTCGCTACATGGTTGGTTTTAGAAAAGTAATCTTCATGAATTCTAATAGTTTTGGTTTAATAGTATGGGTAATTATTGTGGGTAGGAATTTATTTTCAAAGTATGGATTTGGTTTTTTTTCTGGAAAGAATTTTAATAGAAAAGGGGGATTGTATTTTCAGAGATTCTTGGCATTTTTAAAAGTCATAAGCAAGATAGACTATAGTTAATTTTTCAGACAGATGTACTCTTTGCTTTTCTGCAACATGAATCCTGTGCTAATCTTGTAATAACTCTATCAAACTTGAAACAATAAATATTCTAGCTGCCTGTTAGAAAAGTCTGCTTAGAAGTTCCTGTTCTTTCCACAACAGAACCAGGATTTAATCTAATAGAATTGCACTGTTAAAACCAACAGAAAAAAAAAAAAAAAGACTGTCAAAATGTTTTTAGCTTAATCAAGAAAATTGCCATGCAGAAGTACACTTACAACATTGAAATTTACCTTTTGCTCTTGTGTTTTCTTGTGCTGAAGTTCTCACATTTCAAATAGCAGCAAAGCAGTTAGTGGATACAGAAACGCCTCTCACCTTCTGAAGTGATACTGCTACGTTCTTTCTTACATTACTTAATATTTACTTTGGGGTTTGGATCCTGGATATTAAAATGCTAATATGGCAGAATACAGAGTTTCTGAAGAACTAAAAACATGAGAAGGAAGATTGCTGGAGCTAAGCCATTAGTCACTATGTTCTTAATATTTTATGGGTGTATGATACACACGAGCTGCATTAGTTGAACTACTGACCAGTTTATAACAGTTTATAGTCCCTTCTTCTCTCAAACCTAGAGCAGCTGGATATTTCCGGAAGGAACTGCGGCCCTTGGAGAGCTCACACTGGAGCAGATTTTTCTGAATAGGAGGAGGAGCACGGAGGGACCTTAACCCCCAACCCCCTTCTGCTGGTGTGGGGGGCAGGTAAGGGAGTTAAGTTGAGCCAGGAAAAGATGGGGGGAGGTATTGTTTTAATTTTTGCCTTTGTATCTCACTATCCAAATGTCTATAAGGAAAGGATTTTTTACAATGAGGGTGGTGAAACACTGGAACAGGCTGCCCAGAGAGGTGGTAGAAGCCCCATCCCTGGAAACATTCCAGGCCAGGCTGGATGGGGCTCTGAGCAACCTGATCTAGTTGAAGGTGTCCCTGCTCACTGCAGGGGGGTTGGACTTGATGACCTTTGATGGTCCCTTCCAGCCCAAGCCATTCTACGATTCTATAATTCTATGATTTTAATTAACAGTAAATTAAATTAATTTTCCCCAAGTCTGTTTTGCCCTTGATGGTATCTGGTAAGATCGATCTCCCTGTCTTTATCTTTACCCCTAAGCTTTTTCATCCTATTTTCTCCCCTTGTCCTGTTGAGGAGAGGGGAAGTGGGTGAGCAGCTGGGCGGGTGTTTGGATGCTGGCCAAGGGTAAACACATTTGCATTCAGATTAATCAGCACCTATTTTATCCAGATTAAATTATAATTGAGCATAAATACATTTTGTAGTTTACATCTCTGTTGCATATCCTAAAATGCTTACACCCAATTTCTTTTTATAGACTGTATCTTCATTTCTACAAGTGCCAAGAGTGTTTTTTCCCTTTCAAATAGAATGGTGAATGTCCTGGTGCATTTTCCTTTGTGTTAATTCATAATTCCTCTGGAAAAGACTTGGAACAGAACCTCAGGGGCCCGTAAACTTCTCCTCAGGTTCTCCATGGGTACAGAGATAGGATCCCTGACTCTATTTCAGTCCTTCTAAATCTGTCATTTCTTTGTGAAGCAGCAAGAAACTACTGAAGAATCTGTTCCAAAAATACCGTGGTATTATGACTGGGATGAATCTGCATTTTCAAAGATGATGGTAAGAAGTGATTAATTGTCCTGTTTGTTTGTGAGCTACGTTGCATCTGTCTAGTAGTGTTTTGGCACAAAAAAATTTAAAACCCCTGACTCACTATACTGTTGCAGCTCACTTTGAAGTACATGTAGAGAACCCTTCAGAGACTAGTTTGTGAAAAGCAGTTTAATACAGTTAACTTGCACTTCTTTTGCAGATAGCATTCTTGGGTGTTACCAGTTTGTGGTGTGTTGGATACATGTGATTATCTCCCTCCGTGCAAACCGTGGTGCACCTCCAAAGGCTTAGATAAATTTCAGTATCATTTAGTTGAAGGAAGCCAGAATTTGAAACTAGCTATTATGGAAATGGCAAAAAACTACCCAGACCCACAGCATTTTCATTGCTCCAGTATTTATATTTTACCCATCCTTGCAGTCTGGAAGGATAGGATTCAACTCATTCAGTTGAAGCCACTTAAAATGTGTGGATCTAGCCTAAGCCAGTTATCTTAAGTATCCTTTACAGAGGTAGATGCTGGCAGGGGGCACTTCATCTCATGTAAGACACCTGTCTTTTGATGGCTAAGTTCACCTCTGGAAATGCTACCTCTCTGTCTGCGTTAACATTTTATATAGTCTAGACAATCACTTTCAACCGTGTATCTAACTTCTAAATGGCCAAAGGTACCTGCCATGTGATTTATCACAATAGTCTTCAAGGCTGTGAATCCCTAATCAATCATAATCTTTCATTAGCTTTGGATTATTCAATTACACAGTAACATTTGTTAAAGCTTCCAGGAAGTTAAGCTATCTTTCTTCTATTTTTGTAACCTAGATGGGACTGTTGTAGCAATTGGAATAGCAATTACAATCTTTTCTTTGCATGTGTATCTTTTTAGCGTGTTTTAATAAATGTATGCATTTGAAATAGAATATATATTCTGCATTCTACCACGCCTCTTATGTGTTCAGTACCCTGCTATTAGTATTGAAGACAACCATATTGAAAGATGGACAGGTATTTTGCATATGTATCTAAATAATGAAAAGATTTTTTGTAATATTGGATAAAATTCACATTTATATTTTACAATTGGTATTTTACATATATCCCAATATTTAAATGTATATCTGAACAAGTTCTGTTCTGATAAATTTATTATTTTTAATACTGTATTTATTTAGTTTTATTTATTTCTTACCGTATGTGTCACACTGTATTTCTCTTAGGAAGATAAGCCTGAAAATGAAATAATGAATTTTTTTAAAAGATTTTTTTTTTGCTTCTGTGAAAAGTTTTACAATTTATTCTAAGATGAAATAATGGGATACTTTTAATAATAAAAAAAAGGAATCCTGAAGAATCAGAAGCCTGCAGATTGCCTTTATCTTCCTGTGTCACTAAGGAAAACAATTACAAAGTAACTGCTCTTCTAATGAAATCTCTGTCCAATTAAAAAATAGCTTTTTGCACATCCGCTCAAAGCTGCCAACATGAACTACTGTAGTGGATTCTTCTCCTCTCCTTGGGACTGCGCCAAGAGAAATGTTTTCCTGATTGCCTCCATCTCTTCTATGGCAACATACTTGATTTTCTGTTATTTGGATTCTGATCACCTTGCTGTTCTAACTGAAGGTAAAGTTCAAAACAATGATGACATAGAAGAAAAAGACATACTTTTTACCAAAAGGTACGATAATCTTTAGGTGGAAGGTGAAAATATTTCAAACAATTCTTATGGAAAGAAAATGGAGAACTACTGGCTGAAAATGAGAAATTTGGGAATAAAACCAGATCCACTTCAACATGGTCATTTAAATTCATTATTAATGAAAAAGAGAAGTGTAAAGATAAAAAAAATTCTTGATATTGCTAATAGCAACGACAGCTGCTGAAATTCAGCACAGAAGTTCCATCAGAAAAAACTGGGGAAATGAATCTGTGGTTCCAGGAGCTAAGGTTGCTCAGCTGTTTATGCTGGGCGCTGAGAGCAAGGGTCCAAATGAGGTCCTACTGAGAGAAAGCAAGCAATATCATGATATTATTCAACAGGATTTCCTGGGCGCTTACCATAACCCTTAGAACTCAGATGGGCATAAAGTGGGTTGCCTCTTACTGCAGTGGTGCAAGCTTTGTTATGAAGACAGACAGTGATGTTTCTGTTAATACAATATACCTAGTAGAAAAACTCCTCAGGCCTCTTTCACCTCCTCCACAAAATTTTTTCACAGGCTGTCTTATGAAAGGGCATAAGCCTGTTTGGAATAAAAGAAGTAAATGGTAGATATCACAAGAAGAATACCCAGGTGACAAATGCCATCCTTTTTGTTCAGGAACTGGCTACATCTTTTCTGGAGACCTGGCTTCAAAAATTGTCTGCTTCTCTAACAGTAAAATATATACATTTGGAAGATGTTTATGTAGGGCTCTGTCTTCTTGCAAAGGGAATACAGATAGTACCTCCACCTAGTCATTCACTGTTCAACATATACAAGGTCCCATTTTCTCCTTGTCTGCACAATAATATAATTACATCTCATCACATTTGGACAAATGAGCACATATTCTATTAGAAAACACTGCAAAAGAAGAACCACTGCAAAAGAAGAACCACACATGTCAGACAGAACAGCAAGGCTCATAGCAGAGAGTCCTTTCTTTCTTTGACAATGGACAAAAAAGCATGTGTTTTCTTAGAACCAGAGCATCTATGTAGTCACAACTTTCAAGGTTCAGAGACATCCTGAATCAGGGGTATAGTTTTTGTATTAGGTTGCATTCAAAAAATTTTGCTTCCATGAAGCGCGCTTTCTCTGTTGACTGAATGGTACTGTTGGTACCTTTGTTTTGGATGAGGTGCCAATTAATTCTTATACTGTTAAAGTATGGCAAGAGATCATATCAACTATACTGAAGAAAAAGCGATGAAGATGCAATGAAACTTAATTTTTCATTAACAAGTGATAATAACTTAATATGTTAATTTTTATATTGCTCAGATGTAATTAGTCTACGTACCATTACATTTACTCAGATGGCATTTCAATGTGTCTGAAGAAGAAAGCATACATGATATCCTATGCTGGTGAATTAGTGATACAAATATGGATGGAAACTGCTTTTTGTTCAGAAAAGCTAATAATAGCATTTGCCACATCTCTATTATTGCATGCAGCTGCTATTACTCTCTGTAGTCATATATTCAAAGAACACCTCATGCACAAGATACCACTTAGTTGTTATTATGGAGATATAATAAATGAGGAAAATCAAATGCTGATAGAGTGTTTTGACAGGAATGTATTAAATTCCATTTTGGGGTACTCAGCCATGTACAAAATATCTTCATAGCTAAGGAAAAAATAAGATGATGCTTAATAACCTTGCAAGCTAAAAGTTGCAGTCAAAATGTCTATGTAAGTAAATTACTCTCCAGATTTCTCTCCAACCAAGAATATAAATTATCTGCTACTCCCAGTAAGACTTAAGAGACCTTTACAGTAATTACTGAGTGGGCCAACTGGCTGGAATAATTGAATAGCTAGAAAAAAGTACCTGTAGCTTTGCAGGAAGCTTATCAGATGCATGTGGGAATCAAAATGTTAAACACATAAATACCAAATACTTCAGCCGGAGCTGAAGTGAGAAAGTGAGTATACAATATACACATCCCCACTGTCATTTTATAAGCATACATTATGATGTTTAATAAAGAAACCTAACTGCATTATATGTCTTCCTGTGGAGAAAATAACCCTTTTCTGCAGTTGCTCAGAAAAATCCAAAACATACTTCCTTTAGGAAATTCACCTATAGAAATCAAGGTTATGGACTGAGTTTCCCTTTTTTCTTCTTGGTAAGCAGGTTCTTTCTCTGTGTTGTCCACTGAGTCCAAAGATTGGAACGGTTTAGAAAAAATCCAAAGGAAAAAAACATGAATTACCAGGAATCTTGATTAAAATGAGCAGCAATGAACACCTGAAGAAGCTTGAATTCTTCTCTATGCCATCTGCTAATTTAAGGTTATGTTACAGTAATATGCCAGCAATAGCTGATCTGCCCTGGAACAGAGGTGAGGATTAGATTGTACTTGTCATCCCTACAACTAGAGAAAGCCCTGAGCAGCCTGGTCTGAGCTCACAGCTACCCCTGCTTTGGGCAGGGGGATGGTGACTGGAGACCTCCTGAGCTTCCTTTCAAACAGCATTATCCTGTCATCCTATGATCATATGACATGATATGATTATAGCAACTTACACAAAGCATGCTGAGATTCTGAATGATTGCGGTGGCTTTTGGACAAGAACCAAGACACACCCCAGTAATAATAATTCCTACTGAGAAAGGACTTGCTTCAGGATGCTGCCTACTAGAGCTGACAATACTTGCTGATGCAAAGAACAATAGACTCTTAAAAAAGTGAGGGAGATTGGATTCTACATAGTCACGGTACAAAAGCACTGGAAATTCATGTTTATATTCTTGTGCTTTGGGGAAATCTTTAGATTTTATTTTGCAAATGAAATCAATATGCCCTCTGTAAGACATGATGCTGGTTCTTTAAGCTTGCTGAAGACACAGGTGAGCCTTCTGATTGGGGTGATTTACAGACAGTCATGGCAGAGGTTGTGGACCCTCTGGGAGAGGTTTGAGCCGCATCGTCCTCTCTCCTCTGGAACTATCTTTTTTCAAGAAAGTCTTAATTGCATCAGAAGCACTCTTACTGTTGTGGGTGGAAGGATATTGGAAAAATAATTTTTCCGCGTCAGGTTCCTGCATTCAGGTAAGACTAATGCCAGGGAATACAAGCCCAAGAAGATTACTGTCTTCCAGTTCTGATGTTGGCTGGTAAAAATGTAATGTATTTTGCATCCAGAAATAGTTTAAAGCTATGTCTAAAAAAGCTAACTGATAATTGGGGTTTGTTATTGCCTTTATGGTTGGTGGCACATTGTTTACTGTTCTGCTTGTCAGTACACAGAACTAAAAGAAGCTGTATTTTAGATTTGGTGTCTTGATCTTGGAGACTTCTGTACTTTAGAAGCTGTTGGAGAAGGGTATAAAACTTTAGGCTAAGTTTTATCTGATTTAGAACAACCATTTGCATAATTCAGTGTATAGAGATACTCCCTTCGGCCATCCCCTATTCAGTGCAGTTTTGTTTTTTAATGGATGTATTCATCCAAAGTACAGAAGAAAGTAATACCAGTGCAATCCAATTAAAAAGTAATCTCTTGCCTCAGACATTATATTGATTTGCACTCATAACTGGGGTTGTTTTCCAACATTTGTGTAACATTTTCAGATGACCAGAGAGCTGTTCTTGCACTGCAGTATATTCCTCTTCCTTCTAGACATATTAAGAGGTCAGCCTGAAAACTGAAGTTGCTTGATACAGAGTAGTGTTTTATATGCCACAGTCACTGCAAGAGTATAGCAAAAACGTAGCAATTTTCAAGTATGCTGAAATCCTCGAAGGCCCATGGATTATTTGAATTCTTCGGTCACTGGTTCCATTTAATAAAAAAAGCTTATAGTTAGCTTACCATAGTTGATTGGTCTTCTGCTATATTGAACCCTTATTTTGCGGAAATTCACAAATTCCTTAAATGCTTTTAAAAAATGTTTATTGCCTGTACCGTAATGTGATGGTGGCTGTGCAAACAGTAGCTCTTCGGATGGCAATGACGAAATGATACTAAGGGTGGAAGTAGTGGATTATATATAAAACATTTATGTAGCTGCAGTATTGTTGCTGATAAACATTTTAAAGAAGTCAGATCTGTAACAAGAGGGAAGGTAAATAAAGCATCTGTGTATGTTTCTAGCCATCATTTGTACCTTGATCTAGTCTTTTTTTTTTTTTTCCTAAAGCTGGTAATGAAAAAGTTCCATATAGTGATCTAAGGACTTTCGTGCAGAAACAAGCTCTGTTACAGTCAAAGTAACTAACATCATGTCTTGCCTACCCTGCCAACCTAAATTAAAAAAAAAAAAAAAAAACAAAGCCAGAGGAAACTACACCTATCTTCTGTTTGTCTACTGGGATGTGAAGCTTCTCTGCATTTGATGCAGCTGGGCTGCACTGGCCAGGCAATCTGCACAGACTAATTTAAGTAGCCTGTCAATGGGAGTATTTAGAACCTGAGATGAATTTGATGGACAGGTCCATAGCTTGATAGAGAAACAGGTTGTAAGCAGTTACAAATGCTCTGGATTTTGTCTGTCTCTTGTTTTAGTATAGTACCCCTTGCCCTTGGGAGAAGGGGGTTGTGGCTTGGGCAAGGCCTAAGTAATTTGCAAGCATTGCTCAAACTGCTTCTGTAACAATTCTCTTGGGTTAGAATTGGCATCTTACCCAGGTATGCAGCGTAAGATTCTCTTCACAAGGACTAATGTCCTGCAACAGTTTCCTGGTTCAGCTGCCACTTACTTGCCAGTATGTAAAAGACCCATCTGATGGGTCCTGAGGCCTCAAAACTTTCTTCAGCTGAAAAGCTTCTGCACTTGGTCATGTACTCCTTTTTCATTCTCCATTTCATTATTTTGCTGTAACTATATTGAGCTTTTTTGCTTGCTTTTATTTTTTTTTTCTTGTGTTTATACGTGTATATATTTTTGTGAGGTGTTTTTAACGGGTGTTTGTAGCTTACAGACAGATGCTGGTATCTTGTCCTTGTTCTAATAAGGAGAATATCTCCAGACCTTCCTATACAAAGCGTCATCCTGCATGTGTGGTTGGAGAAGAGGCTGTAAGACAAATAGTGGGGCAGGAGCAGGGAATTCCTGATGTGAGACTCACATCTAAAAGCTGGTGGAATGCGGCTTTCTAGCAGCTTTTCATTGTTAGAATTTTAGTGATGGTGCTTGTAGCTGCTGTGAGAAACCTCAAGTTCCTTAGCAGTGCTGCTTTGACCTCTGCTTAACTGTTGACAAAAACAGAACTTTATATGCATTAAAATAATTGTACTTAGTAAGTTTGGTTTTGCTGAAATGGGGCTTACTTTGTGAGGTCATAGTTGGCTCCGACACAAATTTAGATAGATAACTTACTTTCTGGCTAGCATTGTGCGTTATGGGTATATTTTACATATAAGAACACTTCTAATGTTTATTCCACCTCATCATAGTCAATGGTCTAAGTGTAAGGAGCATCTATGAATAATATATTTGGATGCTTCATACAGGCAGATGAGTATAAATACTGAAGCATAAGCAATATGCTTTCTCAATTAAAGCATCTGCCTAGAGACCAACAGTGTGCACAATAACTGACCAATTAAAACTGGCATTAGGGAAGGCTGTTGCAGTACAGCATTCCACAGTTCAATCATATTTTAGAAAAAATTCCTTTCATTGGCACTGAATTTTGCATCTAGGTGGAAAAAAACTGAAGCACTACAATGTGTTTCCTCTCTCACTATCCCCAAGCACAACGGTGAGCTTGCGTATGTGCCAACTGATACAGGGGCAGCAACTACAGTCTTGAGCATTGTGTTAGATCAGCTTAATCACAACTGTGGAATGCTCTCATAGGTAAGACCAATTGCAAAAATGAACTTAAATACTTTGATCTAACTGATTTGTCTGGATGAATTATATTTGCCTGTAGATTCTTATACTACATGTGTATAGAAGCTATAGTTGTACTACAGAGGGTAGATTTAGATCAGATGTAAGGAAGAAGCTCTTCACTGTGAGGGCGGTGAGGCACTGGCAGAGGCTGCCCAGAGAGGCTGTGGCTGCCCCATCCCTGGAAGCGTCCAAGGCCAGGCTGGATGGGGCTTGGAGCAACCTGGTCTAGTGGAAGGTGTCCCTGCCCGTGGCAGGGGGGTTGGAACCAGGTGATCTTTAAGGTCCTTTCCACCTCAAACCTTTCTATGGTAATTTTCAAGAGTGGAAAAACTAGGACTAAAATCAATGCGTGTTCTACCTCATTTCCTCCATTAAGTTTCTTGCTTTGGAATTAACATCTACTTTCTGTAATACTGACATGAATACCTGTAAAAGTCAAAGATATTTCTTTGTACTTCAGCCATTATTCTGGTTTGTCATTATGATTCTTAGATTCCCTAATCCTAGTTGAAGCTTTCTGAGGACTGGCCAACCTCACACACACGTTTTACCCTGATTGCTGAGAGTGTTGCTGCAACTTCCATTCTGTGTTCATTCTTAGTCGATATTCAAAATAGACTCTTGAGTTCATGCCATTGAGTATGCTGTAGATAAGAATCTGAAACTTGAAGAAGCTGATGTACTTATCATATGTTTGATATTTCTTAGATACTGTTGTTGAGAAAATATGTTTAAACCATGCCATGTTTTAAACTAGATGGCATTCCTATGGTGTGAAAGGTCTCAGGCTAGGCCACTTTGTCCTGCGCTGACAGACAAGAATCTTCTTGATGCACTTCCTTATTCCTTTCAGTGTACTTTCTTTATTTGAGTTAGATAAAGAAGAGTCGCTCAGGAGAAAGTCTGCTCTTCTTTTTGACAAATACAAAGAGAGCGACAATTTTCAAGTTTCCATTGGAGAAACGTAAAGTAAGCCTTGAGTCAGCTTGTGGGGGCAGGGAGGAAGGGAGCAAGAATAAGTATCTTGGCCACTATCTCTGTATCTGAGGAGAGACAAGTCTAGAGAAACTTACCCTTTTTTTATAGTGCTAAAAGGGTAATGTTACAAAAATACCCTTCCCTAACCATTATATCAATCAGTCTTTGTAGTATGAAAGCGTATTAACTTTGTTATATATTAGTTCATGTTATACACTGCAATATAATGAGGTAGTGGAATTTTACTGGAGACTTTGGTATTGTTCATGCTTAAGTAAAACAAACTAAAGGACAGCCTGGCCCTGCAAATAAGGACTTTGCTTCTCAGAATCTTAGAGCTGTCTATGAAGGATAAAAGATACCCCTGGACAACCAAGATGACCCTCGCACCCTAGCCCATTTAACACATCTTGGAAACCCTCCCAGCATTGTCTGGCATCATAGATAAGTATCTATAGCAAGACTGACTCCAGGGACATCTGGATCAATAGACAAGCAGCAAGAATGCTGCAGAAATATAGTTGCTTTTGCACAAAAGGAAAACAACAGAAAAAGAAAGCTAGTCTGCTGGCAGCAGCATTGAAATAATAAGGGAACAAGGACATGGAGATGTCCAAGGTGGGGCAGAGGAGAAAATTTTCGAAGCACTGGATCTCAAGGAACCAAAGACTGCTGTAATTATTGAGGACAAGGCCATTGGAAATGGGAGTGCTTGGTATGACCAAAAAAAAAAAAAGCCTCCCAAAAGGACCTCTGAATCCTATGGTGCAATCTTTCCCTGCCCTGTGCAACAGGGGCAGCTAGCTATGTTTCACCCAGGACTGACAGCAGGGACCTATCATGCAGTCACTATAGGAGCCTCTGAATATGAAATATTTTCCCCTTCTTATGAGAATTCGGTCTTAAACCTTTTGATTAATGAACATAATTACCCCTTTCTAATACACACAGGGGGCACTTTTTCTACGTTAAATCAGTATACTTATTCATCTGGACTCTCAAGGCCTTTTTGCATTTACCTGGGGAAAGATACAGCTAACGTGGATGAAGCTCCCTCAGGGCTTCGCTGGGTCCTCCACTATTTTTCTAAAATATTAGTAAAAGTTTTACAGGACGCTGTGTTTAAAAAATGGATCTGTTTTTGACACAATATGCTGATGATTTGTTAGTAGCCATGGAACCCTGTATAGCTAACACCTGTACCTTGCCTTAAGCAATGTCATAAGCTGAACCCTGCAACTCTATTCCTGTTACCTGGGGAGGAACATCACATCATGATTGTGCAGTAATAACCCATGAAGCTGAAAAAACAAACACCACCACCACCCCCCTTCCAGAATATTCTAATGGATGTGCCATTTCCATATCCTGATCTATGCGTAGACAGGGCCTCGTATTATCTGAACAGTAACCGAGTTACAGTTTATTGAGTAACTACTGAAGATAAGGTAGTGGAGGCTTCGCTACTCCATCCGAAGCTGAGTGCGCAAGCAGCAGGATTGATTGCATTAACAAAGACTTGCCAGCTGTCCAAAGAAAAGATTATAAATACATATACCGATTCCCTGTTTGTATTTGGAGTCTACCACACCACTGGACAGTTATGGAAGCAGTGAGGGTTTATAACTTCTAGTGAGAGTAAATACTGAACTGTTAAAAGCTATACAATTGCCAAAGAAACTAGCTACCCTTCATCAGCCAGTCCGTACTGGTGAAAGGACAAAAGAAGAAACAGGAAATGATCTAGAGAAGTCCTACTATGATTAGTAATTGGTAGTGTGGGTGTTAGTGATTAGTCAAATCATGTTGTTCCTGAATGCTTTAAAGGTGTAAAAACCGCATGTAGAACCACATTCAGGGTGCCCCAATTTGGCTTGGACACCTCACGCACATGGATATGTATTTACTCTTTTAATTCCGTAGTTTGCATCCCAGCCTCTCTGCTCAGTTGGCATGGGCCAGTTATGAATTTTTGTGACAGGATACAGTCTAGGTTTTACAGAACAAATAGAAAATTTTGGTTCATAGAAACTTCAAATGCTTGGTTTTAACTTTACGAAGTGGAAATATTTGCCCTTTTAAGCTTCTCGAGAGGCCGTGGGAGTATATGCTTGTGTTGAATTACCATTACTGACAGCATTCTTGCATTAGTAGTGTAGGCAGTAATTAAGTATACAAAAAAATCATCATTAGTCTTTTGGATTAACTTCACAAAACGACCATAAGAAAAGTCTTGGCCATTTCTCGTAACTTAATAGGAATTAATAACCCTTTTCCTGTCTCCCTGCAATGCGTATTCTGCATGAAGCACAAGGAACAGTGGCTGAAAATTTGAAGTGCAGCTCTTCAGACATTTATGCAATGTATGTCTGTTTCAAAGTGGGGTGGGCTGTTTCTAATATCAAGAATATGCAACAATATTTTATGCAGGGTGCTTTATTTTACAAATGCTGCATTTATATCACTGCCTTGAAAAAGTACTTTTTATAACCATGTATAACTTCATGTCACTACACAGTGCTGCTTGTTCATTTCCAGATTGTAGTGACTGATTTCCCTCAGATATCAAGTGGAATTCAATGCAGCAAATGCATCATGCATCAGTGCTCCAAAATTACAGAATGGTTGCTGTCAGCGCTAGCTGCCTAGAAACTACAGTATTGTGTGCTACTTCTGGCGCCCTTGATGTCACTTCAGCTTTCCTCCACTGCTGAAGCCTGAAATCTGTTTGTTCTTTAGCGTTTTATTGGTGCATTAGTAAACAAAGATATATAAGACATATTCAGTAATATATATTTGTATACTTCAAAGTTGTTAAAGAGTAGTTGTAGTAGGAAGTTGTTTGGGGGAGGGGAAATATGTATGCTGGGGAATAACTATTCTCTTAATTTCAAAGTCAAAATGTCATGAAAACTTCACTAGCTCATTCTGCTGCTGGTTTTAAAAACTCGAACTGTATGCTTTTTACTTTGTACGTGAAGTAATGCGTGTTCTGGAATTGGAGTGAAATAGTTAAGGAAACACACTGCATTCCACTGAGACACTTTTTGTGACTTTTTATTGCAGACTAGGTAACACGTTTTCATAGGCAGGTCTCGCTTTGCTGGAGAATTCCCTTGTGAGAATGAAGTAATTACCTACTGTCACTTTCTTCACTGGGATTGTGACTTTGAGTACCAAATTGCTTGGTATGTGTTAACGTAGTGTTGGGGAAGAGGGGCATCTTTGAGTTATTGGTAAAAGTGAGTCAGGAGGGAAAAAATACATTCAATTAAGCACAGATTGAAATCATCTTTTTTTTTTTTTTTTTTTTTGAGAGAGAGAAACAAATATAGGTTTTCTGGCCATCCAGCCTTTGACAACTGGTTAGGATTTAATCTCTTGCTTAAGTTGGTGATCACAGCTCTAAATTTCTCTGTCTACTAAGTGAACTATGACCAGACAGAACTCCTCTGTTCAACAGTCATTTGCACCTGCTGATTGTAGAACTTCATCATTCCTTCTCCAGCACCGAGCAGAGAGATTACTGTTCCTCAGTCTGGTCTCCAGTCCAGCTAGATGTGTAGTATGTTTCTGATAATCATGATAAGAAGAAAGCCTGTGAACATAAGACTGCCTGTAGCATGACCATTAAAGAATCGCCTCCATGGCCACCAAAGGAATGTGCATACTGTCTCATTTAGTGTTAATGTAGAGGTGCTTAGGACGGTTCTTGAAAGGTCTAAATCCCACTAGAATGGGGTCTGTCTGCGAAGATATGCCTGAGGAAGCAAAGCTGTTTTGCTTTCAACAGGAAAGGCAGTGTATTTCGAATAACAGAACTTTCTGGTATATTATTCATGGGTTATTAGAACTTCTGCTTCATAAGAAGCTGTTGTTAGTTTTTATTACCTTGCTTGTCTTCCAGCAGATTTTGAAGAGAACAAAGTGTTTTGTTCAGAAAGATTAGCTTTCATTCATTTTAGAGACTACAAGTGTCTCCAGCTGTCTTTGGGTTTGCTTTAGCAAATCTTCTGGGGCTAATGAGCAATTAGAAATTCATTAAGCTTGGAGAAATATCGGGTCACATTAGATGCTACTATTCAACTCTAGCTGAGCAGCAATTCCGCTGACTTGGGTGGGAAAATGGATACACCTGACTGCTTGTTTCTACTGCTTTATAGGCTGTTAAACGCAAGGCATCAAGTCCTAGCTATAGATCCTTGTGGCAGAGAGTCCTTAACTCTGTGGTGGGTACTATAGGTGGCGTACAGGGAATACTGGTAAGCAGTGTGAGAATCACGCTAAAAGCAGAGTACCTAGCTTGCCAGCTGAAGGGTAGGCGTGTTTCTGGAATCCTGTCTGCCTACTTGAGACTGCGTTAGAAAGGCCTTCAATATGAAACAAAGGATCCTCCCAATATTTTGGAGTTAACATTTTTAAGAAACTTGTATTTTTTTTTTTTAAATATGCAACTGGAATAGAGTCTTCTCACTGAAGCCATTAAAAGTAGGAAGTTATTAACACTGCGCATGCAGTCTCTTCTGGGATAACTGTTGTGACAGGTCTTGGACAAGATCCTGTACCATATACTGTCTTGTCTTTTTTTTAAAAACTGTAGACTTCAATCTGCGCAGCTGTTTCAATTCTTTCTTTTTTTCCACAGTGCCCAGAGGGAACATTTGAAATACACTGTCTTTACCTGTGAGTAATTTGATAAATGTGTGTGTGGAAAAACACTGAACAATAATGGACTCTATTCAGAATCACTGAAAACCTTCTGAACCATGCATGATGCTACTTCAATATGTCAATATAAAAAAATTGCTGAGAAACCCTACTTTCCAGTTACCCTTTTTTCTTTTGAGACTGGTACTTTTGGTCTTCTGACGGCTTCACTCCACTCTGAGACCTCGGGTTTTTTTTTTATAATTGTGGCTTTAGAGTTTCTGACTTACTATGGAACAGATTAGTTAAGCTTTGGAAGAATTTTAGAGGAAGGGAGGGAATAATAGTGGATTCGCTGTCATTCCTAATATGAATGTGACTTGACTTCAACATCCTTACGATGCTGATAAGCATCCTTGCATCCATGAGTTGTTCACTGGGCAACGTGGTATTTTATTTTTCAGAACTGAATTGTAGTTGTTCTACCAAATAATATAGAAGAGAATATAAACAATTTTGACTGAATTGTTGTACAGGTAGGACATCAAGAGAATTCAAAGAATAATCAGTTTTTCCATTGTAGACTACCTGCCAAATTTCTTGTACCAGTTCTATATGGATAATTGCAACAGCAGGGTTTTTACCTTAAGCATGCTCTTCCCCCTTTGTGACAGATAGCAAAGCAAGAATGCGATTTTGGAAGATCACGTACAGGCATGCTTAATTCTGTAGAAAGCTTGACCAGTTGTGGCATTCTTGTATGTGTAGACTGGAGATTCTGTAGGAGCTTCACATGTTTCATACACTAGCAGATGCTTTCTTGTGTACTTAATGCCAAAACGGAGTCTTCAAATCCATGGTGCCTTTTCACATAATGTGGTACTACATTTTTTTTACGGAATGGGTTATACATTTCTTTCATTTTCAATGGGATACATAATTTCATATGAAAGTGTATCACATTTGGACAATCTGAATGACTGGGCATGTACATACTTTGGACAGTTGAAGTTGTGGCATATTAATGGCAATGGGAAGGACCTGTGGTATGAATCGTTCCCTAGAAGGATGCTCTCACTTTTGTACCATAATCTGTTCATGCTTCTATTGACAAACTCAACAAACTCACTAAGGTTAAAAGGGTTATGTTTCACCTGAGCTACCATTGTTTGCAGCTTCACACAGATAGTACCTTCGCAGTTTTTGCAAATGTGGGGGGCTGTCTGTGTGAGATGATAGGGACTTTCCCCCAGGGGGCTCCTCTGAGCTAATCTTTCAGCGGACATGTCTCAGACCTCAACCTCTACGGTGTGACTAGGCTGTGTCACTCAACCTGCTCTCTAGAAACCCAGAGAACTAACACTCAGGTCCTGGAGGCTAAAATGGGACTGAAACTAGCCTGTTCTAATATAAATGGCTGACAGGCTGAGATTGAAAATTATTTCAAAGGCTGGATTCCTGACACGCAAAGCCTCATTAGCAGCTTTAGGTATTAACATATCTTCTACAAATTATGCGTGGTCTCTCTACGGGCATCAGATAATCTTTACTGATGTAGGTCAGAAGCTTAGTCACTGACATGCTGTCGCCTTGATAAATATGCTTAGAAGCATCTAAGCAAAACACATGATGGAATCTGTCACTTTTAAAATCTTTTGTTCGTATTGGTTATATAGTAATAGGTGTCATAATTCTGTTAAGCTGACAAAGTTCAACTACCATATTGAACAGGCCGCAAGCCTGACAGTCCCTTAAATCAGAGTTTCTAGACAGCACATTTCTAAATTTGGTCACTTACCCACTGTCATTTTGTTTCCAAAATCTGAATAAAATGTACCACTCAGTTTTCAAAATGGTTAGTGGAAACAACATGTGTATAAAATTGTCCCTTAATTTTGTGATGAGTTGCATATCAAAGTTGTGTTTCCTCCCTGGTGTCTTGTCCCACTGTGTTGCAGAAGCTGTCTTTTCGGCTGGGTGCACTATTTGGAACATAAGCCAATGGATCAGGTCGGATCAAGTATCTATAAAAAGAAATTATAATTCTTATTATAAAGACTTGGCATGAGCAAGGATAAAGTAAGTGCATACAGTTGTAATGTTGAGAAGATCTGAGGAAGACTTAGAGACTTATTTTGAAGGTGCTTAGTCTAGTTCCTGTTGGGTAACTTGGACACTTAGGTAATATCACTTACTTTAGATGCTAATAATACAGCTTTTCACATTTTGTCTGCCTAGATGTTATCTGTATGTACTACACGCAGCTCCTTTGCCAGTAACTCTGTATTTCTTTATGCATCTCCTTTATTCATTATGCCTTAAAGAAGCAACAAGCAGTCCACAGCGTCATTTCTAAAATAATTTTGTGAGAAAACAATGGACAATTCTCGTCACTGTGCACAATAGAAAGCCTGATGTTGACAATCTTTGTGTAGGCTGACAGTTTGGAGATAGACCCTTATTCTAAGAACTTCTAGTAGATCCGATTACTTGAGGAAAATGCCTCATGAGTTTGAATCTGTTTGAGATGTTTAAAATAACTGCTTTTCCTAGGATAAGGGTGGAAGAGCTTCCCATTAATCTGTAAGTGTAAATTCTGCACTGTTTTGTCAGCAGTCTCAAGTGACAAACTATCTGATCTGAGCCAGCTTTTGGCACTGACGCAGTAGCAGCTTTGTGCTGCTGCAGAACTAACATTTCAGTGTTCTGAACTATCAGTCGGTGCTTTCCAGTGCCACTATGCTCCTAAAGAGAAGACAGAGAACTAGATTCAATCCCAGTATCTTAAACTTGTCCGAAGATGAGCAGTACTGTTGAAGGCACTGGAAATTTTACGTCAAACCTTGTCTTTGACTTTTTTTTTTTCTTCCAAAGAAAGAAAAATGAAATGCAGGAAAATAAAGTGTGAAAGAATCCTTTCTCTCATATCCTCATAAATCTTGGCGCCACATGTCTGTCCATCTCCTCCTCATCAGCCAAATGAAAATGCTTAAATATCCAGAGATCGTGCACATGCTGTGTGGTGCTTACAAAGATTTGCTGTGTTACTTTGCAGTGGCCCTGAAGAAGGTTTCTGGTTTTACAGGCCATGAACTTCTACCATTCAGTAGAATGAGTATGTTTTGGCCCAGACTTAATTAAAACACCCTGAAAAATTCTTCAACAAAATGCAAAATGGAAAATCCTGATTAACTGAAATAACATGTTCTGTAAGCGTATGAGCAATCGCTGTTGTATTTCCCACAGAACTGCTGTATCTGTTTGCAGCTCAACTAGTAAGAAACCATTCATGGCTCCTCAAAGCATGGGCTTCTGAGTCTGCGGGGCATTGGCTTTGGGTAGATACCCAAGAGAATTGCCTGATCCTCATGTTCTGGAAACACCACCTGCCTCTGTTACTTTGTTAATGTTTCTCCTTCCGTCAGGGCTAAAATAGAATGGCAGCGTTTTCTCTCTTTCTCATAGAGGTTGTTGCTACAAATAGCCTGAACTTACTTGTGTAAGAAAACAGTTGACTTAAATATGGGATTAAAAAAATCTACTCGTACTGTTGTTATTTAGAACACGTTCTCATGGTATCTGTTTGTTCAAAGTCAGACTTACTACCCTCTATTTATAACATCTGATATTTATGTTTACTCCAGAACAAACAGAATTACTTTTGCTCGTCCAGCCAATGCAGCTGATGAGTAGTGGAAGAGTCTGTTCTATTCTGTTCATTAAATCCAAATGAAGCATGTTTAAACACATGAAAAAAGAAATCTTACTTTTCTTGCTTGATTTTTTTAATAGCTTTTTTTTTTTATATTTGGGGGGGAGATTCAGGTGTTTCTGTATTTTTTTTTAAGATTAAACTAAACAAAATACTTGTACCTGAAATGCATAATTCACAAGTTCTACATCACAAATAATTCTGTAGTAAGTAAATCATAGCATCCCTTAGAGTAAAAATGAACACGACTTTTATAGTGATAAACTATATCACGGAACAGATCCTACTAGAAACTACGCTAGCCTTTGACATGGTTCCCCACAACATCCTTCTCTCTAAATTGGAGAGGTATGAATTTGATGGGTGGACTGTTCGATGGCTGAGGAATTGGCTGGATGGTGGCATCCAGACGGTAGTGGTCAATGGCTCGATGTCCAGATGGAGACCAGTGACAAGTGGTGTCCCTCAGGGGTCCGTACTAGGACCAGTACTGTTTAATATCTTCATCAGTGATGGTGGAATTGAGTGTACCCTCAGCAAGTTCGCTGATGACACCAAGCTGAGCGGTGTGGTTGACACACCTGAGGGACGGGATGCCATCCAGAGGGACCTGGACAAGCTTGAGAAGGGGGCCCCTATGAACCTCATGAGGTTCAGCAAGGCCAAGTGCAAGG
>JAVKLA010000090.1:22895765-22915513 GCA_034782735.1 Sagittarius serpentarius
TCCTCAAGAAATCCTTTCAAAAAGTAATGTCTTCTATGGCCTGCTACAGGACTATAAAATAGACTTCAGTCTACTTTACTCATCACTGGATAAGTGTCTGGTTCACATTTGCTATTCTATTCTACACCTTGATAAAATTGTAAGAAGCCCGAATATATGATAAACAACTGCTAAAGCCTCAAGGGTTTATAATTGACTTGATGTCACAGCTGCCAAATCTCTGTGGTCATCCTCCTCCCTTAGACATGTCTGGAGCAGTACTGCATAAGCAATTCCTATGTGGGATCTTTGGACGTTACGGCAGATTGCTGAAATTTGGAACTACCAATTGCACCTCTTGGAACTGAAATTGCAACTTGGAATTTGATGTTTTTATAGGGCATCATCAATACAAACCCCAGAGCAAATAAAGAGAGTTTTAATCTCCAGGGGGAAAAAAAAAAAAAAACAAAACCCAAGACATGTCAAAGGAACAAACCGTCAGTAGTGTGGTTTTGGTGGTAGGGGTTTTTTTGTTTATTTTTGTTTGGGTTTTGGGGGGTGGGGTTTGTTTTGGTTTGGTGTTTTTGGGTGGGGGGTTGTGTGTGTTCTCATTTTGTTTGGGTTTTTTTTATTTATTTGTTTTGTTTTTAAAAAAGGAGAAGGGCTAGCGCTAGCAACAGAATGTATTGTACTAATTCTGGAATGAAAGAGAACAAGGAGTGTTACTGCAAGATCCATTTGCAAGTACTGAACTCCGATATAGAAAAAGAACATTATGCTCTGCTCAGAGTCAAGATGTTAAAAGTTTGGTACAAAAATCTCATGGCTATAGAGTGAAAATGCTGCTATTCGGTGCCTGCTTCTTAAGGCAAATAGGCTAGATGAAATACGGCGTTATTAAGGCAAAGTCTGAACATATTACTTGAAGTGTAAGTGGTTTTGCTTTAATTGTTCAATAAAGACAGTGAGATCATTGTCCTTTAAGCTCCATCAGGTTAAGATACTGAATGTTAGCTTGCAAAGCTAATGCAAGGACTAACGAGAGAGCTTTTTGAGCAGTTGACAGCTGCGAATGCTGCTTTGGGTGCAACCTGTCTCTAAAAGCTGAGACGATTTCCTCATATGCTGGTTCAGTGTTGTATGTTACCTAATATACCCACAATAAATTACAAATGTAATAGGATCATAGTGAATGGAAAAGACTTAAATTGTATAAGCATGAGAAATCAGAGAATGAAGGTTGCATCTATAGGACTTAAAGTGAATACGTTTTGGTTTCTGTCATAGATATGCACATAAATACATGGTTTGGATAAGAATAAGCCACACTGGCATAAAAGTGCAGCTAATCAGTGTGATGAAAGAATAACCAGCTGGAGGAAGTTTGCAAAATATATTGAGAAAGGGAGAAGAAAAATACAGGAAGACTAGCCTTCCAGCTTGTCAGCAGGAAGGACAAATTGAAAAAGCTTTTCACCTACTCTGGGATTTGTGAGTAAGAGAACAACCTCTTCTTCCTTGCTTCTCCACTAACAATTCCCCATTGCATGAGGGTGGAGTGGCTGTCTAGTCAAGAGAACTATAATAAGATACAGTAATGATCTGGGTTATTGAAGCGTTAACTGTTATCCAGATACAAGGATTGTGTTCCTTGTGCCAGGTTTAAAAAAAAAAAAAAATCTGATCTTAAGCTGAGAGACAGGCCACCCACTCATTAAGCATCAGGAAATGAACATATATAAAGCTAGGTAACAGCATGTGCATTTACAGGCTAAATACGTGTAGGTCGCACACTACAAATTCAGCACCACTGCAAAATTATGCATTATTGAATTGCTGAGTACCTTTGTTTTTGCAAAGAAAGAAAACTGGAATGCAGAATACCTAGTCCATCTAGACAGTAGGTAACAGCATATGAATTTACAGGTTAAATATTAGTACACATCATACTGTGGAGTTCCATAACAATGAAAATAATATTCCAAATAATTTCAACAAATTTTATGGTAATTGCCTTTGCTGTTTGATACAGTTAATATTATGCTGTGCTTTTCATATCCTACAGTGCTACAAAGCACTATGATGATTTTGGTTTAGTATCAGGAGGGCTAATACTTCAAATAGTTTTCCTCCTTGTGAGCAAGCCATGGGGTGGGCGAGCACTGATGTGGAGGAACTTGCACAACTGGGCTATGTGGTTTCTCTCCCATGGAGCAGATGGGGCACGTTAGTACAGCAAGGCAGAGGCAGGAGAGGCTAGAGACAGAAATGGCTCAGGACCTGAACACAGCAATCATGTCAGCCTTCAGTATGAGGCAATGCCAGATAATGATCTAAAATTCTGGACTTCTAAAACTTTCTTGACAGTTCAAATTTATGTTCACTTTTTGCTCCTTTTTTTTTTTTTTCATGCACTCTGCAAAATTACTGACAAGCAAGTGAAAAAATTTCCTGTGTTAAGGTCCTGCCACTTGTATTTGAATTATCTTAAGCATGAATATCACGTGATATTCAGGAGAAGGCTGCTGTTTGTTTTAATGATCTTTGAATCCATACAATAAAATTCCATTTGAAAACACTGATTTTGAAGGGTTGATCTTTCTATTAAGACTGGGTAGCTAAATTATAAGCAAAAATTTAATGTATAACTAGGTGTCTATTTAAATAGAAGTCTCCGTATTAATTTTTATTTTTTGCAGGTGCATGGGAAAGTTTGGAATTCTTTTCCAGCCAAAAGTTAATAAAATAAATTCAGGCAGGAAGTACAAACAAGAAATTTTGCAGGTCTTGTGATTTTTTTTTTTTTTTTTTTTTTGTGCTTTAACTTACACTATATCATTCAGCTCTAATCTTGTATCTGGAGAAGGATTGATCAGGATGTAAGAAAGGGTGTTCTGATGATCATTCATTTCATCTAGAGGACAAAAAAAAAACCAAATTATATTTACAAACAAATTGTGAAAAGTATGATTTCTGACATACTAATTTGATAAAAGATCACCTTTGGTTCATAGAGCTGTATCAGGTGTCAGTGATTTCAAATAAGTTTAGCAACTTCTTTTCAACTGTACTTGAATTGGAACTGACTTAACATCTTTTGAGTTATCAGCTCTCAAAATATCCTGTTTTCTATTCTTTTGCATTTTTTTCAGTCATAGCAATTCTGAATGCAACCCAATTTTAGTGTAATTTACCAATCTGTCATGTGCCTTATGTTAGTACGTGGGAAGTAGGGACTTCCATCCTCAGTTGGCACTGAATTCAAGTGCTAAGCAAGGTTAAATGTAGGTGTATGGCATTCTCATCCATTTCCAGATTTGGTCAATATAAACCTTTTTTCCCTTTCCCTATTTATCTAGTAAGCATTTTCCTTTTATCACCTGAGCCAGTGGGTTGAAAGGTGAATGCTGTCTAAAGGGAAATCGGTATTTCCGTCTTGCATTTTTAACTGTTCTTCTAATGGTATGTTGCAAATGAAGGCTGACAGAAAATCCTTTTTTTTTTTTTTTTTTTTTTTTAAAGGTTTTTGCCTAGTCAAGTCTCGCTACACTTTTGTAGCTGTCATTGCAGTATCTTTTGTATAACTTTCTCTTGGTACACTTCCTGTGATGCTGCAGTGAGACTAGTTTTAATTTGATAGGACTTAAAAGGAGCATTGCTTCCATGTTAATTTATCTCTTTAGCATTTTAGGGAAAATTATTTGAAAGAACAGCCCCATTCTAGTTTCAATGCAATTCCTAAATCTTTTGTTAATAAAGTATTCTTCATATACTGTCTGTAGGCTGAAAATCACTCTACTGGGTATTTTCTAGTATGCGTCATTTTTCTACATGCTTGTATCACGTATTTGCACCACCGTAAGTACTTCTGTCTAGAAAACAGTTAGATAAGCTCACATAGACTCTTAGTATAGATGCAAGTATACAGCTAAAATGGCGTTTTACAATACAGCTTATCTCTGTAAGGTGAAACTGATGCAAAGTATTGTAACTGGTTATACAAGGACCTGTACTACCATACTAACATCACACCTCTGCTAGAGGCTTGCATAGTCAAAACTGTGTTGTGTCTCAGTTGGCTTAAATGAATTCATAGTTAATTGATTTTTAATTTGGAGGTCTTAGAAGTTACTAGGTTATTGGTGTAAAAAGGACACTGAAGATGTGAAATTGGCTTTAGAGATCATCCCCATATACGGCAATACATAAGCAGCTGTGATTTTTGTTTCCTGGTTTTTTTTTTCATTTACACACACACGCAGAGAGATAGTACTAAGGAGTATGTTTAACTTCTGTAGGGAGCTGACTGGCATGATTGATTCCTGCTAGTTTGAAAGAACAGGGAGATTTAAAAGTTTCTATTCCATGTTTAATACATAGTGGCATGAATGGGGAGTGAGCTAGCTCTGAAGAGGTGTGAAAGGCTTCTGAAATCCCTTTCTGATGTGAGGGAGGGTGGAGAGATGGAAGTGGGAATGGGACAATGGTTTGTAGCTGACTGCATGTGTAAAACTGGTTTGTGGGGGTTTTTTGGTGTTTTTTTCCAGAATGTGGGTGTTCCTGGGGTTGCAAAAGTAGAAGCTTTCTTTATAATGAGGTGTATTTTTAAGAAAACGGGGATGTGATCATGCAAATTTATAAATCGGAATCAGGGCAGATAGATGTAATCAGGTAAAGCATTTACCTATGAAGATTTTGCTGTTCTGCAGATGGTATATAATCTTCCTAAACTTAGATAATGAAATGAACATTTGCTGTTGGCTTTTAACTAGGTTTTTAAAAGAAAAGTAGGAATACAACAAAGTTTTCTTGTTACCAGTATAAATATGAATTAAATTTACAGAACTTCTTTGTGGTTGATCAAATGTTATTGTGGCCTGTGTAACTCCTGGAAAATATTTAGTCCTGAATCTTCCTGCAGAGAGTCATATAGTATCCATAAAGAAAGAAGGAACAGTAATTATCTAGTTGGAGTGTGGGATAAAGAGCTTGTATTTAGGTATCTAATTTTGAAAGACTGAGCAAAACTATAGGCGTGGTAGTACATTGCTGTTAGTGTCAAAAGATGTTTTGTCTCTGCATTAAGAATGTGTGTAGTTAAAACGGACAAATAAAAATATCTATTCTGTAGGAAATACCACATTTACCTTCAGTTAATGGATATTTTGGGGATAAGTCAAATTTAAAGATAATTGTGTTGAAAAATGAATAACACACTTGTGAAACAGTAAATTTTGGATTCTTCAAATGAATATTCAGTGTGGGAAGCCCAGTGTTGGTGCTTCTGAAGCTGAAAGCACTGAGCTCCATATTGGACCTATTATGCAGACAAACAAGTCGGGATCTAGAAATTCTCGGTGTTTCTAGGAAAACTACGTCCCGTTGTTCTGAGGGTTTCCACACAACACACTACAGAGCCAAGGTTGTAGAAAGGCAACCCAGGCAGCTGGGGTGCATATATGAGAGTGTTACAGAGCTCTTGTCAGTAGCTTTAAAAAAAACCCAACCAACCAAAACAAACAAACAAACAAACAAAAACCCAAACCCCAAAACCACTCAAAAAAACCCAAACAAAAAAGGAACCCAGCATCAGCCTTGCTGGAGAAGGACTTGATGGATAAAAATGGCATCTAACAACCTACTGAAACATGTTTCATAAAAATGACTTTAATGTGACACTTTGGCATTAATTTTAAAAATCGTGGGGAAAATGCAATATCCTTCGCATATAAACAACTCCCCACCTTGACATACGAGTGAACTTCACAGGAGTTCTGTCTTCATCTATACTTCAACAAGTTTGTGGAAATAGGGCACACACGACAGGGGAATGTTTATATATTCTGCATACACATATCGTATGTGCTAAATACAAATGTGACTGACATGCTGCCTTCTGAGTTTTTCATCTGAAAATAGGAATGGGTGATAATAGAACTGATTAAAAATAATCCAGAAAGCTTCTCTCAGTAAAAAAATCAAAACAAACCCCCAAACCAACAAACCAAAACCATTATCATAAACTTAATTGTTTTGTTTATGGCACCCTCAGTTCTTACAAATAAATTCATCTTGCATAATACTAATGTGTTTATTAATTTAAAACATTATAGTAACCATACCGTATCCTGCTGGAGAAAGGCCCAGATGCTTCATTCTGTTTTTCACAAGTTCGGCAAGCTCCTGCCTTTCTGACCTCCTGTAAAGGTTCATTCGCTGCTGGTTTATCTTCTCAGCAATTTTACCAGAGTGTCTTGGTACTCTTCTGCTCAGCCGCCGGGCCCACTGCATGCTTTTTCGTCGTAACAAGGGATGATCAGACTGATCGCTAGATGTTGAGTTACGATGATTACTACGATAACTAATCTGCTCTTTGATGTCTTTAGTGTCTTCCCATTCTTCCACACTGATAGAGATTTGAGACTTGAAAGGAAAATGAAAAGAGAGATTGAAGGCTTTAAAAATTGGAAGCAGATTAAGGTGTTCTCTTTTCAACAGTGCAGATGAACGTGTGTTTTGGTTGCAGTTGGAGCTGAGGAGATTCAGCTGTTCACACTTTGCAAGTGTTCCTGAACTGGGCACCCTTTACTAGACTAACTTTTTATGTAAAAAGCCCATTTATGATATAAATACATTCTGCAAGTGCAAAAGCATTTAAGCTTTATTTAGTGCCTGATTCCATTTTGATTCTGAGAAGAACAACTCTAGCCTTCTGATACTGCCTCTCCTGAATCTAGGAATCTGTTCTGAATGACGTCTCTACTTTCTCCAAAGTCTGCATGTTTTCAGAAATTCAAGTTCTGTAACTGCTTTTTAGATGTATGTTGTGGATTCATTAAGTAATGGTTCAACTTTGGCTGCACTGTTTTGAGTACTCTTTTAAGACCACAGGTGGAATGTGCCTGTTACCTGTGTCTCAAATTCCCCAGCATTTTTGACTTTCCAGCACATAGTATCTGGAATGCCTCTGTGTCTGAAAGTAGGGATGTACGCTGTAGCCTTCAGTGTGATTCAGGGCACCTCTTGCAAACGAGGTAATTAATTCCTACCTTAAAGCATAGTGATGCTGCTTTTTCACTTGTATAGTAACAAAAAACTCGAGACTTAAAAGCCAAAATCTGGCCCTCTGTTCCTGTGTTTTCTTCATGCCACCCAAGTATGACCAATAGTATATGCATACAGAAGTACTAAAATAACTCAAGTGGGTGGGCTATATCTGCAGTTCTAACATACAAAAAGATCATAGGGAATATAAGAGGAAACATTTCAAAAGATAACTTCAAAATTGTTCTAATGTCTATTTTACATTTAACTAATACTTTTAGCTTCTAGTTTCAAAACTACTTCCTTATAATCCTGAGTTATTGTTGCGATCTTTGAAACATGTCTTTTATTGACACTGAAATAGTGAAGCCCTTGCTGGTATCAGCACAGTCATATTACCAAGTTACTGGTGACTCATTTCAGTGTGTTGAGTGTTTAAAATAAATAAATGAAGTCTAAAACAAGGGTGACTTAAACTGGAGCTGGCTCAGTTTGCATGAATCCCCAAGAACTGAAAGAGTTCACAGTATGCTGGAAGTTTTGCATGTATTTTACAGTAAAGATTAAGGTAGGCAAAGTATATTCCTTATGGTAAGGTGCTACTTATGGATAGGAAGGGTCTATTTGGTGTGAACAAATCTGATACAAACTGCATATAAATGATGATCTTGTTTTGCCTTTCTTCCTGTCTGCATTGCTAGCTCTCCTTGTCCAGCTCTTGATAAAATGGCCATCTGGACTTTCTGACAGTAGTACTGGAAAGGCAGAGACCAATCATCCTAATTATTACAAGAGGGTAAGTCACATTTTTTGAGCCAGAGATTAGTTGCAAGAGGCCAAGTAAAAGAACAAGTCTTTTGATTCTGACAGTATATAAATCCTTAGCTTGAACTTCTGAAACACTGGGATAGGTGAATTGAAACCATAATGAAGGTGATAAAAGTTAAATATTTTCTTAGGTGACTATTCAGTTTTTACAGTGCTTGTTGAAAGGTGTGCAGAATGGCCCTTCACTGTATTGCAGGAGGAAAAAATTAAACTGTTTAAAGACAAAAAAAAAACCAAAACAAAGCAACCCAAACCCTCTTTCAAAG
This sequence comes from Sagittarius serpentarius, assembly GCA_034782735.1. NCBI lineage: Eukaryota > Metazoa > Chordata > Aves > Accipitriformes > Sagittariidae > Sagittarius > Sagittarius serpentarius. The sequence continues at coordinate 22,903,886 of JAVKLA010000090.1, forward strand.
GCAGCACAAAAGTGTGCCTGCTGATGGCAGCTGTTTAACATGCAGAAGATAAAAGCCCAGCGCAGAGTCCTTCTGTGTCCCCCTACTCTGTTTTAATTAGTCTCAAACTTTCTTTAAAAATACTTTTGTAACTACTATTAATTTATTTTGAGGTTAGGTTGCTTTAATTTCTTTTCATTTAATTTCCTTTTTGCATAGCTTGTAAACCTGTTGTGTGAGAAGCATAACTGATGATATAGTGTCACTATTACTATATAGTAGTAATTGATTATCTTATGTTTTAATGAAGTGTATATATTTTTTTTTGAGATTCCTTAGAGTAGAAACATGGTGAAATCTCTGGAAAATACCAAGGTGCATGTTAAGTCTTTACATAATCACTGCTACTTTTACTGGGGAAAAATCTGTACGTCACACATTAAGTGAACAAACACTTGCCTTTAAACCTTCTTTTTAAAGTTTCAGGGTTTTGTTTTGTTTTGTTTTTTTCTTAAAGACAAGTTCCCATCTCAGGTCTCAGACTGTGTGCCCAAATGGGTATGATGGCTCACTTGTGCTGCTGGACATCTGTGACCCACAGGGGTTTTGCCTCTCAGGCAAGGTGCTCTAATACGATGTTTCACACCCTTATTTAAACACTAGCTTAGGTTGGCCGACATGTGGCAGGAATGGCAACGTAGTCATGAACACACTATAGTGTTCATATTTGAGATGGTCAGGGTGGCTGTGAGAATGGTGGTAACAGCACTACAACACTTCTTGGATCTTTGTTCTCTTGCCTTGCTGTTCCCTGGGAGCTAAGTATGTAAACTATGAAACAGTTTTAATGTGCAGATTCATCTGTTCTATTCTGAAGCAATGCCTTATTTTTGTCTAACTGCAAGTTTTATGTTAAAATAAATATACCGTTCTGCATACCAATAGCCCTTAATTGCATATAGCGTTCTAGGAATGCTTTTCTGCTCCAACAGTGGTCTGAACAATTGTTAAGTACAGCCACATATTCCTTTTATGATAATCTTGGGGACCTCCATCCATTAGCATTTAAGGTGCTTAGGATCAAGGCTTTCACCAGTCTGTAAAGATGATCTGTCTTCAGAATTCAGTAAGGACAGGCCCAATAGGGACCAAGCTTCACTGAGCTTTTTGGAAAGTCCCAGCCTGTCAGCTTTCAGATTGTTAATAAGATGTTTGTGTCCAGAACATTGTTGCTTTAAGCTTTATTTACTAAAGGATGATCCATTGCGTAGTTCCATTGCTTACAAGGATTTTACTCCTAGTGTTTAACCCAGTGTACTGGTTTTGGCTGCGATAGAGTTAATTTTCTTCACAGTAGCTGGTATGGGGCTATGTTTTGGATTTGTGCTGAAAATGGTGTTGATAATTCAGGGATGTTTTTGTTACTGCTGAGCAGTGCTTACACAGAGTCAAGGCCTTTCCTGCTTCTCACCCCACCCCACCAGCAAGGAGGCTGGGGGGGCACAAGGAGTTGGGAGGGGACACAGCTGGGACAGCTGACCCCCACTGACCCAAGAGATACTCCAGACCATATGGCATCATGCTCAGCATCTACAGCTGGTGGAAGAAGAAGGAATAGGGGGACTTGAGGAGTTATGGCATTCATCTTTCCAAGCATGTGTGATGGAGCCCTGCTTTCCTGGAGATGGCTGAACCCCTGCCTGCTGATGGGAAGTGGTGAACGAATTCCTTGTTTTCCTTTGCTTGCATGCGCAGCCTTTGCTTTACTTATTAAACTGTCTTTATCTCAGCCCACGAGTTTTCTCACTTACACCCTTTAGATTCTCTCCCCCATCCCACTGGGCAGGGAGAGAGCAAGTGGCTCTGGGGTGCTTATTGCCTACCAGCCTTAAACCACTACACCCATAAACAGGCGGACAATAAGCAAATACTTAACTTGTGAAGCTGTTTCTCGTGACTGACAAAGGAAGGGGAAAAAGAAAACAAAAGACAATTTAAACAGAAGTGAATCTAGAGAGACAAAAATGGAATGTTTACCAGGAACCACAAAAAAACAGCTACACAGGTAGTAAGGAAGACATCATGTCAACTTTTTTTTTTTATGAAATGGAAGTGGCTTCAGTCATAGGTGCAGGTCATTGAGAGGCAGGCTAGATTTGCTTGTTATTTAGTAACTACATCACTGAAAACTTGCTTTCTTTTTAAAGGAATTATATTTATCTGTTGGAACGAAGTGAGGGCTTCTTATTCGCATGGTACAAAAAGGGGCTGTCAGAAGAGAAATCGTACATATATTAATATGGGCATATTTTGGTTTTGTGACTCAAGTTAACCATTAACTGACTGCTACCAGGTGTGTGCAATACAAATTAAGTTTTATATGTCTGTTTAAACTCAAATTGTTATACACATTGGAGGTTCTTTGAGTTAGAAACCTTCAAATAATGGTTAGAAGTTCATAATTCCTGAGAAAAATAGCAATTTACATTCCTCTAACCTCCATTTGAAGATCTTATCCAACAATATTTTAAAGTTGTTTCTGGCTTAATATATTGAAAAGCTAAAATGATAGCTTATGCTAGTATTTTATTAGTGAAATTAGTCAAAAATTCCTTTAACTTCAAAAGAAACACTTTGCAGAAAAATTACAGCTTTCAGCGTCTCTGCATTTGTAGGTATCTACCCATAAAGAACACAGGAGCAGAGCTAGATGTTGCTCTTTTGTATTCTGGGGAAGAGCTAGGTTAGGGAAGATTCCCTTGCCCCTCTCTGGAAGGGGAAGGGTTTCACAAATGCTCACCCATTGAACAAGAAACTGCTGAAGTATTTAAGTGTGAAAATACCACTGGGGGTCTGCATTCAGAGCCTTGAGATTTTTAAAAAGCATAATGAATGCTTTTACTTCACTCAATAAACAAAGATGGTGCCACTCTTCCACATTAGTCCAGTACCTGACAATCTGAAAATTTAACCAGGAGATTTCCCTGCCCTGTACCCTCCCCCCCACCCTGCCTTTCCTCTACCTTATTTAACTCAAACTCTTCATGAGATTACCTGTGAAAGCTGGTAGGAAGTAATATTGGAACTCCTCTTATCTATTGGACAGTGGTTTCCAGGCTGGTTTCAGTATCTGAATGTTTTAAGAAATCGTTTCTTTGTAAAAGATAATCATTAACTATCTTCAACTAAATCTGGGCCTGGTCTGATCAAGTATTCAAGCACTTGGGCAGCTGCATGTGTACAGGCTCCAAAGGCTCCTGATGTTATGGTAAAATGGTGAGTTTAGAGTTAAATGACTGATGGTCCCAAACCTTGTTTTCAGAAAAACATTTGAAAGATCTTTCATTTATCAGTTAAGCTTGCCTCAGAAGACTTATTTAAGTGTGTACGCTTAACCCTGTCCCCCTGCCAAAAAAAAGAAAAAGTTCATGTAGAGATGATGAGTGTTACTCTTACAGTTACCCTTCCCCTGTACAGATGCTGTTTGCCAGTCAGCCTGTATGTGTGAAGGCACGTGAAAATGCAGAAAGGGAAAAAACAGGCCACCAGAATGCGCTCTTCACAATACGTTGTATGCTTGCAGTTCAACTGTTCTTGATTCTCTTTTTTCAAACTGAAGTTAAATAGCCAGCTGTGAATGTGAGAATAAAGCATTGCCATGAATTTTATCTTACTTATGCTTATTTAATGAATTCTTAAAATCTGGCATGTCCTCTGTTTTGTTGAAAGCTATGACAGACTTCATATTAGCAGTGATGGTGCCTATATTCTTCTCCAAGGAATGATTTTGATGGATTATGTTAATGATGCTATATTTTAAAAAAAATCAGTTGAAATTATTGCAGTGGCACAGTCCACTGGCTAAGCTGTAAAAGCCACCTGTAGAGGTACTGCTGGTCCACAGAGACACACTAGTGAACTTTGGGGAATCTTGCATAGCTTTTTGTAACCCTTATTTTTAAATTAACTGAATGTTTGTACTTCCTTCAAGATAAGACTTGCATTTAAGCACTACATGGTTTAATGTTTTATAACATTTTTTCTGAAATATGGAAGAGAAAATACAAATTGGCTGTCTTGGAAATCAGTAAACTGTGAGTATTTCAGAAGAAAGGAGAAAGTTGTAGTTCACTGTTGCATTTTAGAGCCATATTTGAGCCTTGGTTTAATGAGATGGCAGTATTAATGGTCATGTAAACAAATGGCTTATACATGACAGAAATAAAAGCTGCACAAATAAAATGTATGTTAAATAGTCAGGAAAGTATTTTTGTCATTATATATATAGGGAGAAACAATTACATTTATATGGCAGACATAAATCTATTAAAAAATTTACCACTGTTTGGCAGCTAGATTTAGAGAAATTCCACAATACTTCCGATAACATTAATTTATTCTCCTGTTGCTCATTTCTAGTTAGAAATTCACATGGATGCTGAAATGCCCCGTTTTGAGATACAGTGTTGGCATTTTTGTCACACCTGGTGCAGGACCTGGTCATACAGCTTGTTATGGATACTGCCATCAGCCACCCCATGCAAGTTCAGACTAGAGCTAACTAACCTAGCCTGTCCTATCTGCGCCCAAGCTGGCCCCTGTTTTCAATCAGTTAGTTCTCTGTAGGTGAGCACAGGAGTGAAAGTCAGTATGGAGACTGGCTCCGGGTATTCGTGAAGTCTGGGGCTGAATGTGAGCCCTGAGTTAATGTGACCGTATATATATATGTCAGCAGAGGGAGAGCTTCTGTGGGTTATTGGAATTCTGTGCATTTACAGATACGGCATTCACAATATTCTTTAAATAAGTGCTCCCATTCTTATGAGGACCAAAGAATGTTGTATACCCTGTACTCAAACCCAAAGAAAAGTACAGCAAACTGACATACCTCGGATGTTGTAAGCTTTTGGGATTCTGTCCTGTAGACTCCAATTGGAATGTCTCCTGTAGAAGAACAAAGTTTCTGATATAGTCTGGCATATGTCCTAATCCATAGATCCTCTTCTGTGATTTTCATCTGAACAAATAATAATAGGAAGGAGGACTTTTAACTCTTGAGGGCTTATCACTTGTTCATTATACTGCTCTTGCAAAAACTTTAAAACTAAACACTAGCTGGTAATGATCATATTGTAGTATTGCACATTTGCTCCGCAACAAATCTGGAACTTCTACTGAGTTTGCAGACACTGTTTCTTTTGTTCTCTTTCTGTCTGGGAGACGTTGTAGTGCAAATGGTTCAGTCTTATGAAATTACTTCTGTTCTTGTTTTAAAATTACTTAAAAACTTACATGGCATCTTTCATCCAGTGTTCATATCTGACTAAAATATAAAAGAATGAACTAAATATTGGCAGCAGTAAGAAACTGGTGATGGACAGACTGAAGAACACGTCAGTATTTTGAATGCAGCCAGATAGTTCTGCAGTTCACTAGATTGTAGGCTGAGTATTTGGGGAGAAGGCGGGGAGGGAAGTAATACACTAAGCATAAATGGCATAAGAAAGTCTTAAATTAATCTCAAGTATTCTGTTATTATTTTTTTTCTAAGATATGTGAGCCCCTTTTCAGAGATTCAACTGTATTGCATTTACTGTAACAAAGCTTAATGATTGACCAATAAATCCATAATTGGTTTTTATTTAAACAACTTTCTTAAACCATCATTGATAACTTCCTTTTTGTGAACAAGAACCTGCAATTCTTTATAGTTCTGCAGAAAGCAACTGGTAAATAACTCAACTTCTATTGATCTGTTTGTCATCTGGGCTGTGATGGGTGTGGGAGAAAACAGAAAGGTGGGTCTTATTTTTAATAAAAAATAATTTTTATGGTTTTATATTTTATGTGTGTGTATAAACATATAAAAAGTAAACTCTGCATTGGGGAATATTGACATACATAATAAGATGACTTTTGACCTTTGACACCTAAAGTCATTTAATACATCTTACTTTTATGTAAAATTCAGTTCTGCCCTTTATTGCCTATGATCAAAATGGGTGCTGTGAAATGGCATTGTGTGTAAGTGCTGGCCAGGCTGTACAATATAGGTAGTGCCATTGCTATTGGATATAAGATGCACTTATCCTGTGTTTTCCTGTCTTTCCTATTTTCCTTTGTGCTCTACAGATTGTATTGTGTTTTCTCGGGTGGGGGCAGGAGAGAAGGGGAGATGTTTTTCGCTATGGAAGTAAGTAAAAATGGGTATGTTTTCTATCTAATTTTCTTGTCTTCTCCCCTGGTGAAAAAGGAAACAGATGGCTTTTCTTGGACTTCGGACCTTCACAAAAAGAAATGCTGTAAAAATAAAGTCGAAGTATTTTGCAGACAGTACAGAATTTTCTCTGGTACTCTGTAATATATATTTTTTTTTTTTTAAACAACTTACAGAACAAAGAAACCCAGATCCTGGTGTGGTATCAAGTCCCAGCAGAAGTCTTGTGATAGAAATCATATAATCTTTCACAAATGACTGCAAGATTTTTAGCAGGAGAGACGGAAAAGAAAGAAAAAAGCTTTAGTGAACAGATGAGCAGGTAACCAACCATTAGTACCATGTATGAGTTTCAAAGAAATTGTACATCTGTGTTTACAATCAGTCTCTATCTTTTAAGTATCTTAATCACTGTGGAAATAGCTATCCCTTTTTTGTGCTGAATCTACTGACATAAAATAAGTTTTCTTATTTGGTTCTGCATATGCATGCAGTGTACATAAAGGATTCAAAGAGGCTAAGGCATAATAAGGCACCATGAAAGCAAAGATGAATGTAGATGTAAGATCAGTGGAAATAAGGTGTTAGCCTTATTAGGTGTGAAATTATTATAATGAACTCTTCTGTGCAAAAAAAATGCTGTCGTATGTTAGATGGGTCTGCAGTACTGACCAGTGGGTATGACTAAGGTGAGACTGCTATTATTTTAATTCAAATGAGTCATTTGCCTTTGCCAATCCGTTTGTTTTTTTTAAGGGTTCATCTGCCATATCTCAGGTCAGGCTTGTTGTTCTGCTGACAGAAATGCTTGCTGATTGGTTAAAATGTAGAAATTAAGCTAAATGTAGAAGTGTAGGCTAAGACCTAGAACAGACATTAGATCAGCTAAAATCACAAATATGTCTCCTCCTTATGAGTTGGGCTGTTGGAATCAGAGGGCCGTATGGGTGCTCTTCTAACTGTGGTAGGACTGTTCATTGTCACCTCTTCTTAGGTGTAGTAGGGCAGCATTCAAGGCAAACTATCAGTCCTTGTTGGAACACGACTTGCAATTAGCTCTTTTGGCTTACTGCAAATATGGAGCTAGCAAATAGGTTTTAATAAACAAATACCTTACAAAGGTGTTATATAAATCCTTTAAAGTTATAGCATCTGAATTTGTTTAAACTCAGAAGCTAGACAGATTTAATTTGATACATAGTGACTCAACTATTTTAATTTTTGTACTAGTAATCTTCCAGTTGTGATAGGGTAAATGCCAATGAGCACCTTCTTGAAAAGAAAATTTTTTCTAACCATCACTTAGTCATTATTTATGCTATGGAATTATCATTAGATTACCAAGTGTATTCACACGTATTTGCTAGACCAAGTTTTCATTTTTCAGTCAGTGTCCTATAAAGACAATTCAAAGGCTTTTCTTTTGGCCTAACATAGGAAGCATCAGATGTTTCCCATGTCATTTACTCTGTTCCTTGCATGCAGAAGAAAAAGATGTCATACAGAAAAGGATGGGGCCATGAAAAAGAACAGAGAGAACTTGCTGTCATAGTATATGTAACTTGGAATAAGAAAGGTAATTCTAGAAAAATGACAGTTCAGCTGAGCAATAGGAGTTCAAAGAAAATAAACCCACACACTTAAATTCCATCCATTCTTTGTTTTAAACACTTTCTGGTGAATGGTTTTATGTTGTCAAGTCATAGCATGACTGACTGTGTCTAGGAGCAAATATAAAATATTCAAGTTACTTATGTGCTGGCAGGAGCTGTGATGATGACAGATCTGTTTCTATACAGGTGACTTAATCATTTAAAAAAAAAAATGCCGTACGTGATGTTGATATTCTGGGACATGATTAAAACTATGTTTTATAAGCAAATACATTTATTTCTAAAACATCTAGAATTTGATAAAGGGCTTTACATCTGTTGGCTTATCTGCTTTTGGTACCTGTCCATATACACGACTGTCTTCTATATTAATGATTTTTTTTTTTGAGGAAAAGCTTAGCACCAGGAATTTTTTTATTTACATTGAACTTGCCTTCAGGGAATTTATTTGGAAGTCGAATTGAGACAAAAGAACATCTTCCATGCACCAAATTAACAAGTAAACTAATTTCCCTGAAAGACCGTTTAGCACCTGAATACAAAAGCATCCACAGGCTACCTCTAGGTATAGGCAAAGTAGGTAGCTGCTTAGGTGAGCAGACTGCATGGGCCGTGGTGGTATTGCTGCTTATTCTTGATACTCAAAGGCTAGTGCTGGGGGCTGCTGTTTGGGTGTCCCAGTGTATCAGGGTGTGTAGAAAGGTGGTCATTGCTGAGGACCAAGGGCAATATTCTCTTCTTTTTCCACCCTGAAACCAGCAACTGCTACCTTCCTTTGTCCTGACCCTGTATTTTCTGAGGCTGTTGTCCTTCCCTTATCCCCACTGACTGTTATAACTTCTTTTTGCATGAAAAGCTCTGTCCTGGATTCTTGGGCAAGAAGGTTCAGTGCTGCCTTTTCTTCCCCCACTGTCTCTTTTTAACCACTGCATATGTTTTTTGTTAGGGCCAGAATGGGTTACTTTAAGATATGGTGACTGGTCATCTGGGGGTCTAGTCAACATCAGTAAGAGGACAGGACACAATGAAGTAATTGAGGCTTCTATCAGCGAATGCAGATGACTGATAAATTACTCATAAAAGTAACTCTCTTGATTTTTTTGGTTAGAGATACTACTTTGTGAGAATGGACATTGCCTTTTTGTTACAGACTACGAGCATTATTAGTCTGTATGATCTGTATTTTATGTAGGCCTTAATAAAACTATCCCCCTTATTTGACTGTGGAGAGGTTCACAAACAGTATTACGTTAATTGACAACAGAATTTGTGCAAGGACAGGGTGATTTTGGAGTTGATAACTGAGCTAGTATTGTCATGTGAAACAGGCTTCATTATCTTTTGCCTTTGATTGCTCCTGGTACAGACATGCACATTAATGGCTTACATATAGGAAAATGGAGTCATCTAACAATTAAGTACAGTAAAATAGGTGGTAACAATGCATGTCTCTGTTAAGATAAGTCACATTATCATTCACAGTACCTGATAAAGCAGCGTATCCAACATACTGATGCTGAAAACCCTGCCAGCAGCGAAGGGCAGTCGAAACATAAATGCCAGATTAGATCCCTTCTCCCGCTCTTTCTGTTAAGGAATTAAAAAATAGAAAATACTTTTACTGCTTATTTTGGAAGGACTACAATAAAAACATCAAATTGATAGTACCTTGAAAAAGGTCAGAAGCATAAAATCCCTTTACTCTGAATGTAGTTTCTTTCTGCAAGTATGTAGCATCTTTGTTCAATACTTACAGTTTTTCAGGTTGAAAGTTTTTGTTTAATGCATATGTTGTTTCAATCACTGCATCTCAAATTGCATAGGCATATTCTATCAGATCATTTTAAAAACAATTGAGGGATTTCAACTGTGCTTAGAGCAAAGCTCTTGCTATTCCTGCTCCAATTCCTTGTTGCTGACAGTGGAGACTCAAGTCCAGAAAGTCTACCAGGAACATGAAACATGAAGAAAATCTGATGCAAAAGGAAGAAACGATATTTCAGTGAATGTGAGGATAAGACAAGATCAGACATGGACTGGGGTAGAAACTCCTTGCTCTGACGCTTCTGGGGAAGGGATGCAGCAAAACAACTAGTTATGCCTTTTTGTTGCCGCATCTCACCGGCAGAGGAATTGCACCACAATGTGCTTCCTATTCCTTCAGTTATCAGCAGAGCAAAACTACAGGTTGGAAGTGATTTTGTTATTTTTAAGAAGAGAGGAAATATCAAGCTTTCAGTTCAGAGATGTCATGAAGAATAAGAAGTGTTCTCAAAGTACAGAAATGTTACATGTCTTTGAATTGAGACACTTAGATCCACCACATACACACAGTGGTACATGCTGGGGACTGACTGGCTGGCAAGCAGCTTGGCAGAAAAGACCCTGAGGATCCTGGTGGACATCAAGTTGAACATGAGCCAGCGACATGCCTTTGTGGTGAAGGTGGCGAATGTTGTCCTGGGCTGTGTTAGGAGGAATGCTGCCAGCAAGTGGAGGGAGGTGATCCTGTCCCCCTGCTCAGCACTAGTAAGGCCATACCTGGAGTACTGTGTCCAGTTCTAGGCTCCCCAGTACAAGGAGAGATGGAGCTACCGGAGGTAGTCCAGAAAAGCACCACTAAGATAATCAAGGGACTGGAGCATCTCTCTTATGAGGAAAGGCTGAGAGTGAGCTGAGACTGCTTAGCCTGGAGAACAGTAGGCTCAGGGGGGATCTCATCAATGTGTATAAATACCTGAAGGGAGGGTGCAGAGAAGACAGAGTCGGGCTCTTTTCAGTGGTGCCCAGTGCCAGGACAAGAGGCAATGGGCACAGACTGAAACACAAGAGCTTCCTTCTGAATTTCAGAAACACTTTTTTACTGTGAGAGTGACAGCACTGGCCCAGGTTGCCTGGGGAGGTTGTGGAGTTTCCCTCTTTGGAGATAACTAAAAGCCCTTTGGACATCGCCCTGGGCAACTGACTCTAGGTGGCCCTGCTTGAGCAGGTGCCTTGGGCAAGATACCTCCAGAGGTGCCTTCCAACCCTAACCCTGCTTGGATTCTGTGATACGTAAATGAGCAGTCTGCTCTAAATAATGGTTTTGTTGAACTGCAGCACTCTAACCTGTTTGTTGTTGGATAGTCTGGTTGTACCTGTCGATTTCTGTGGCTTCATAGGAGTAGAGTTGAAAAAGATGTCACACAAAAAGCATTTCCTCTCCTGATAAAAATACACAGCAAATAATTCTTAAAATTATGATATTAATCCGTCCGTTATGAAATGTCACCTCTGTCAATCTCTTCAGGTTAAAGCGGTTTCCAAATTTTTAAGGAAATAAAATATAATTCTTTCAGGTTTTTTTTATTCCAAACATTCTTTATGTTCTGACCAAACACTACTGGCTTGTATTAGAGGTTCTTCTCCACGAGAAATGCATATATACATATACACTCATTCTCCCACACACATATGCACACACCCAAGCGTGCTTTGATGGCTGAGCAGCAAAGTGGTGTTTCTACCAAGTTGTGTACTTCTGATAGCTGAAGAAAGTAGTCTAACTGTACAAAGAACACTTTTACCTAGATAAGCACACCATTGCGCTTACTGGTGTAAGGCACAGAAACAAGAACTTATGTATTTCTTTCTGCCCTGGTTTCGGCTAGGATAAAGTTAATTGTCTTCCTAGTAGCTGGTACAGTTCAGTATGAGAAGAATGTTGATAACACCCTGATGTTTTCGGCTGTTGCTCGGTAGAGTTTAGACTAACTCAAGGACTTTTCAGCTTCTCCTGCCCAGCCAGCAAGGAGGCTGGAGGGGCACAGGAAAGGTGGG
>JAVKLA010000090.1:22915613-22931139 GCA_034782735.1 Sagittarius serpentarius
TAAACTGTTCTTATCTCAATCCACGAGCTTTACTTTATTTTTCCGATTCTCTCCCCCATCCCACTGGGTGGGGGGGAGTAAGTGAGTGGCTGCGTGGTGCTGAGTTGCTGGCTGGGGTTAAACCACAACACTTTTGTAGTTCCATCTCATATATTCGAGTGCTTTTCTTTTAGTGCAGTCAAAGTAGAAGATATTTTTCTTCAGTTGCTATTGAGAATAAAAACTTGTGTGTGAATTATGGAAAAAAAAAAAGTAAGATTTGTTTTACAACAAATACTTCAAAATTAAAACTACATGCATATTATAATTTATGTTGCATTAAATCCTTTAAGATTCATGCCCTAAAATATTTTCTAGGGAACTGGCTGTTAAGTGACTATCTTCCTATTGTGTGACTCAGGTACTACGTTGATCCTTCCATCTGTTCAGAGAAATTTGCAGCAGATTCTGGTTTTCTGCCAAGAAAAGTGGGATAAGGCAAGAGATGTTTGAGGGATAATTTGATTCTTATCCAAAATCCTGATGACAAACATAAGGATGTTCCTATTTGTTTTATTTTAAAACAGAAGCTTAGAAATTTTTTCTCCCCCTTTTATTTTAAATTTCTTATATTGTTTCCTTCCACCTCTTATTACAGGCTTGCCTTTTCTTTATTCTTGCTTAAAAGAGGTTTGTGAGAAATGCAGTTTTTACTCGGGCACTTTGCATTGAGTTCTGCTTTATTACTTACAGACTTATTCGCTTCCCAGAGACTACTGTTGGATGTAGAAGGCAGAAATGTGCTAGAATGTCCCAGTGGTTTTATTTCACGATAAGTGTGATACTTCCCTGACACTTTCTGGAATCAATGAGGAAGGGGATATAACTAATTAAAGAAAATCCTAGATCATTTCTAGGAACATAAATAAAAGATCATGGCATGAGTGTGTCCTGTAGAATTTCACATATATAGATGACATTTTAAGACACAGCTATTAATAGATGGAGATCTTTACTCCATCCTCAGTCTTCCTATGTTTGTGGCTTGGCTCAAGTCATGAAGTTCAGAATTTTTACTGTTTTCTTTGTAAGTAATAACAGGTGTACACTTGTGGTTTTGAGAAGTTCTTAGCATGTGCTTCCTCCATATAGGCCATTTAATTTGAAGTTAATTATTTCCTTTTGGGTTTTGCATATTGTCAGAATATCAGAAAAGATCTGCCCAGAAGGTCAAGTTCATAAGCTTTTCAGTTTATTTCCCTCTTTTCTACCACCATTTATATTTGTGTCAATCCTTTTTAGGGTTCTTTACCATGGTTTCATCTTTTTGCTATTTCTAACCAAATACCTGTTCCTTCATAACAGTTAGTTTGGGGTTTGTACTTTGTTATTGGTATCATAAAATTAACCTGAAGCCCTGTGTTGACCACTCTGTCAGTGGCTGAAAGAGATCTAGGGCCCATCTTAATTTAATATATTCTCCTCTGATACAGACATACGGGAACTGCCATGATAGTCTGTAACTGTTGCATACGAACAACGCAAAGTTGCTCTAATGAATGTATGAGGATATGGGGAGCAGGGGGTCGTGCAAGAATATATAAAGGTGACAAAGGTAGTGGCTTATTACAGGGAACAGTCAGCGCACTGTTAGTTTTGGTGTATGTTGGTTGTTGCCCATGTCAGATATAAGACTGATCAAAAATCTGGACATGGAAACCTCTTTACAGTACCTTTCGTGCCATAAGGGATTGTGGATGGATAACACTTCACCTGTAGAACAGTTTACAGTGTTTTGGACTGTGTGTTCTTAATTGCTTCTGTTCTACCTTTTTGGCAAGAACAGATTCATTTTTCTGTTGTTGATCTGGAACAGCTTTCTAAAAACCTGCCAGTTCAACAGCCAAATGTGTATGCTAATTATTTATACGTTTTTAGAATTGTAGCTGATGTAAATTATTAGAGATCCATCTAAAATAAGACTTACACCAATTACGAAGTATCAATCTATTTTTTTGTAACCCATATATCGTTACTGCTTGCTATTACTTAATGTTACTTCAAATCTGCTTAAAACCTGAACAATATTAAAAACAAATGGAGACATCGTGCCCTATCCTTAATTGAAGGTGAAAATACCAGCCTGGCTGCTTTGTGTATATCACTGCAAATATACTGGACCGTCCCACAGAGATTTCTGTTCACCTAACATGTATGTGCTCATCCCTGTGGAAGATACAAAATCACAGCATTGATTTGATTAAAAGATACAGGAGTTTGCACATGTTTTAAAATGATCACGTAAAGGTTTAGAGTTTTTATCCTTCAGTTAACACCTGCAATATTTACTTTGGAAAATTTAAAAACAAAACAAACAAACAAAAAAAAACCAACCAAAAAAAACCCACCAAAAAACCAAACCATAGAAAACTAAAGTGTGAATTTTATCCAAGACATTCTAAGCCTTTTCTTTTAAGAAAGAGAGAGTGGTTACCTCATTATTTTTTTTTTCTTGTCATCTAAGACAAATGGAGAACCTAAGTTTTAAGTTTAGACCATGGGTGTTTTGTTTTTCCTTTTCTCTGTTGTATAAGGGTCACTACTGTCTCCTGTGTCAGTGCTGAGTTTGGTGTTCAGATTTATTTATCTCTGAAATGAGGAAAGTTGCAGCTGGAACAGCAGATGGACTTCTGATTTGTGTTATCTTTCTTCTGCAGCCCATTAGGTTGAAAAGTCAATTTTGCGTGTGTGTTTCAGTGCTATGTGAAGGCAGCTTGCCTGACTGTTTTAGCCTTTCTGAAAATTAGGTGCTTAATGCAGAAATAACAATCAAGTCTACGTTTGGCTGCATTAGATAATTTTTACTTGAGTTTTTAATTGCCTTTCATTTTGCATGAGGGAGTTCTGAAACATCAAATGAACTATAGCACCACCTGTGAAGTACTCCCTACAAATGTTAAGATGAAATGAGTGGGAAATATCAACAGCAGGCAACTTCAACAGCAATGAAGAAAATGTTCTTTCTTTAAGGTAATTTATCTACCTCTATTTCAGCATAGCATAGTTTGGACGGGAAGTTAATTAACTGTTCAGCTTCCAACCTATATTCACAACTTTACATTTGCACAATGAATTAATAAAGATAGGGAAGAAGTTATAATATTTCTAATGATTTCCAGAACCTCTGCCGGAAAAATGAAGGAGCCTATGCAAAGCAAGGAAGAGAACTGGATAAAAATCCTGGCCTCACTGCATTGAAGTAGACAGGCTACAGTCCACGGAGTATTGCAGAAGCAACTGTAGACACCACACACTAGGAAAGCTGTTACTGTTCTCACCTCTCCTTATCACTAAACTGTATGGATTAAGGGAATATGCTAAAAAAAAAAAAAAAATAATGCTGTTGGATAGAGTACACCAAGGAACTACGTTAGGCTGGAACACAGTCTTGAAGGCACCACCCAGCTGTTGGCACTTGTTGCCCTGAATAAACTGGCAATGCATGATTCCAGCCAGTTCCATCTTATTCTTCCTGACGTTATCACTGAGGGAGGGAGTGCAAAAATGGAGGAATCACAGGTGCAAACCTTAATGGATAGTGGGAGTGGCATAATCCAAATGAAGATGCATCTCCCACTGCAAACTGCTCCTCTCTTTGTGTAACAACTTCTGTCTAGCTTCCTCACAGTTCTCTGTTTTCTGTGTTTAGCAGAATACCACCTAAAATAAGATTAAACTTTTGTTCTATTTCAGGCAAAGGTCAACAAATCACAAAGGATTACCTAGATATTTACATCTTGTAGTTGAAATGTAACCATGAGAGTCGACTGAGTAAAAGATTTACTTCTAATACTTATCCTGTCTCGTCTAGACAGGCTGAATTTTTGCAGAATTCAATTCCTGTGTAAGAAACTGGGAGCTGGCCTGTGAAAAAGCTGTTTTCCATTAAATATATATTAAAATAACTACGTGAACATTATACAGTAATAGTGAAATATCTGAAATCCAGTGAAATATCTGAAATCCACAAAATCTAGATCTACTGTACAGCTAGGAAATGGAAATTATATGCTAATTCTGTATAATGATTTTAGCATGAATTCAAATTTGCTAAGATATGTAAGGTATCTGAGGTGAAGAGATTGGGAGGCTACATGAGAGAACCTAGCATAAATATCTAGATAGATAGCAAGGGGAAAAGAGATGACTGGAGTGAAAGATCTCTGCCCATGAAGACCAGCACAGTGATATTATTTGTCTTCCTCTCACAAACTCAGAAGATGGCCTGAGAGATCATGAAGGTGATACTGTAAGTTTTGTGGATGCAGAAGTAGGTAGGTCAGATCACGAACAAAGATTTGTGAAAAAGGGGATTGTCCTTGAATTTACCAAGTTAAACAGATACACAGTGTTACTTTGTATGCTCCATCTAACGTTTTAGCAACAGTATTTTGGACAAGCAAATTAAATTAAACTTATCTCCATATAGCCTCTCTGTCCTACAGCTTGAAAATGCCAACATGTGCACTGGAATGTACAAAACATGAAGGTTTTATCTAGCATTTAAGTAGTGTTACTCTCCTTAGTCTCACTAGGACTGCCCTTCGACAGAGAACAATTGCTGTCCTCAGACTGTCACAGTAACACAAATACCCCATACAGGTACATGGAAATGTATATAGAATAAGTAATTATAGTGCCTTTAAAGTGAATTGGGATAAAAAAATGCATTACAATAAAAGCTGTATATGTTTTAAGTGTTTATTCAACTAAAATATTTTCCACATTAATTACCTGTGGCAGTGTCTTGGAAAACCATATTAGCTCTAAATACTCAGTTACCCAAAAATAATCAGTTTTCCTTGAGCAAATTCTACCAGAAAGTTGGTGGTTAATATTATATTGTAAAGTGATGGAACTCAAATCAAACTTCATTCTTAAATGAGGGTAGAATTTGGAAAAAATCATCTTTTACCTTAGCTCTGCAACCATAAAATCATTTCACTGCTTCCACTTGTTTGAAAGCGTTGTTACAAAATCAGAAAAAGTGTTAAAATGATAACATTTAAACGGGGGGTGGGGGAAGGGGGAGGCAAATCTCCTTACCTTTTCTAATTTGGATAGAGCAAGAGAATAGCAGTCTTTGGCTCTGAACTGCATGAATCTCATATTGGCTGGGTGAGTTAGTTCTGTGATAATGCTTAGGCTTGAGAACAACCTGTATTTTAAAAGAATGTAAGTTATACCTCTGATTATAACAATTCACAAACATAAGGCCCTACATAATGCTATAGCTTGTGCTCATGTCGATGTTTTTAATGAAGTGCCTGAAACCTGTGGTGGTTTTTGGCATAATGAAATGCTGGTATAATAGCAGAGGAAAATACAAAAATACATTCAAAGGTTGAGCTTGTAAAATACTTTAATGCTAGAAAGGAACAACTTAATTTCATTTCCAGAGATTTTATTTAATAATATCTAAAACGATACAAGTCTGTAGGAAACAACAAAAAATGCAAAACTATACAGCCTCTACTTAATATCTGGTTGCATGTAAACTACCATTTTATTAGACCTGGCTTATGTACTCTTTCCATTTGATTTTTTTTTTTTTTATGTTCTGTTTGTATGCTCTGTGTCCACAGACTGAGCAACGTAGATGAAAACTGACACTTCTTGGGAGCTGCTTATGTATACTTCCGTTCTCACTTTGAAATATTTACATATACAAAATATTTGTAAGTTAACACTAATTCAGGCTTCCAGTAACAAAAAGCAGTGAAAAAGTTTAACTCTGATGTGGCTGAATTACACAGATTTTCATGAAGCAGACTAAAGAGGCCCTCCCCAGCCCTCAGGGCTCTAAGGAGTGGAAAGAAATTTGTAGTTTATGCTGTGCAATACTAAACAACTTGGAATAGAACTCAGACTATTATTTGAGTGTTTCCTCTATAGATTAGTGTCAGAAAATGAGATGTGCATTAGTAATCTGTTCTGCTGATCCTGAAAGTACTTATTTACATGTGACAATAGATAATTGTGCTAATGACATCATTAATGTGACTTCTGTTTCATTCAGATAAAAATCAAAGTGGTTTTCTTGAAAGCTGAATTTAGTAAGTTAGTGTCAAATGGAATCCAGTGTACCTTTTGGCAAGTCTTTAGTCTTTTTCCCTCATTTTTGTAGGGAGGAACTTCACTGAAATGGCAATTCAAGCAGACCCTAAATGTGGGGAAACGTATGTCAAAACTATCTGTCAGTATGCGATAATGCCATCTTATTGCATTACAGTTTCCTGGGTCTGTTGGTGTCAAAACCTAGATTGGTAATGATCACAGGATCCCAGACATGTTCTGAACACACGATCATATGATGGTAGAAATGCTAGCCATTCTTGTTAGCAGTTATCATGTTCCTGTGAATAACCAAATATTAAATGTGATCATGTAAGGAAAAGAATGTAAATCATTTAACAATGACCATTTGAGTGCACTGTAGTTTGAAAGGCACTGTGCATGCTCAGGAATTTCTGTACCTTTTTAGCTCTTATAGTCAGACTTTGATACAAACTCTGCCTGGTGGAGTACTGTTATACAAAGTCTACTTATGTCCTACTAAAGATTAAGCATTTAGGGAATGGAGTCTACATGCACAGATTAAATACATGATAACCACAACCTTGAGATGCAACCGTGGTACGTCTTCACTTGTATGCTGTGTGTTATAAAACCCTGTGAAGTGCTCATGAAAATTGAAGAAAATCCTGATAATATCACACTTGTAGGTATGAACTTGTACTTATTAAGTAGCCTGACAAATGTGTTAAAGTTCTGCAGAAGGAGAATAAATTTCCTCTGCATTATTCTGTATCACGTAGTATAGAATTACTTAAGCTTCTGCTGGCTGGAAATTTTCTTGTATTGCTGAATTAAAGGGCAGGCATTCGTATTTGAAAACTAACAATATAACATTCAGAACTAAGAGTAACAGGAAATTAAAAGCTGATCTAATGATAAAATATTGACAATTTACAGGGAAACAATACAGGTTACTAGGTTTCTGCTAAAGATGAGTTTAGATTACCACCAAGATATGAAAACTGATTTATATTAGGAAATCAGTTTCAAACCTGGTATTGGTAAAATTCATTTTGTACTTACAAGTGCCTTTCAGAGCATTTAGGCGAAATGACTTTCCAGGTAGTAAGGGCCAGATTGCCGCTTGCCCTGGATGTAAGGCACACTGCCCGCAAGCTTTCAGCAGCGGAGCAGGGTACTTCTGTGCGAAGATCCCTCTTTTCTATCCCATTCTGGTAAAAAAAGGACCGAACAGGGTGGAGAAAGCCCTAATCAGCCTGATGGAAGACATGGGTTGCTGTTGAACTGGTATTTGGGAGTCAGAGAAGCAAGAGAGACATTTAATTCTTTCCTGAATCAAAAAGATAAACCAAGAAGACAATGTAATGCCATCATAACACCCCATTTGGTTTATCTATAAACTAGTGGTGACTGCTAGATACCAGCCAAACTACCGATTGGTTAGGTGTACTGCTGTCAATAGGCTTCCTGCAGTATTTGAAACACAGCCTTCAAGATGTTAGCCAGTAAAAACTTAAAAACAGGGCCTCCCAGACACCAACATTTAAACCTAACAATTAATAGAAAGCAAGAGTAAATATAAACACTCCTAGTACAGACCTACTGCCTGAGGAAACACACTATTTTTGAGATGGACTTGTAACTGTCAATAGGGACTCAATGCTTGGCTTCAAATTTCATATTAAAAAGTGAAAAGCATCTCTATGGCACAGTCCAAACTAGTAATTTCTCCTTGTACTTTTAAACTACGCTAACTTGTTCTTTCCCATCCAAAGGATTAAAGATTTTCTTTCTTAGTGTGACCATTTGAGTCACACTCCTTTACTCCTTTTAACTATAATTAAGTCAGGTAAGCTAGTGTTGTGTCACAGTTTTAATTGGTATGGAACAGTTTCTAGCATTAATGGTGCTAATAACCCTGTCATTATAAACAATGCATCTGTCTTCTAAAGTGGGGGGGGGGCACACTCTCCTGGCAAAGTGAAATTATTAATGTATGTAAATGAGGGAATAATGTCAGAACAGGTATATGAGAACTGGCAACCTAGGCCAAACAGTACTGCAGCACACTTACATCACCTTTTCAGGCCTGTCTGCAACTCTTAATGAGGTCCGCTGATCTGAGTCCATCAAATCAGTGAGGTTTGCATTAGCCTGTATCTTCTGAATGATTTCACTTGGTGAGACTAAAGTGGAATCTTCTTCCTTGATGTGATATCTTTGAGAAGAGTATACATGAGCAAAACTCCAGTGGTTTAAAATCCTTCTCTAACAGTACGGTTTGTGTTAAGTGCTGCTGTTCTCCACCATGTCCAGCCTCTTCTTCGTTAGTTTCTGATATTATTAGCTATTATTACTGAGTAACAAAAAACCTTTAAACATATTTTTAAAGTTCATGTACAAAACTATTTACCTTGGTGCAATGAATGTAGTTTATTCTGTAGAACAGGTAAATGCCACTACCTTATGCCTCTTCCCAAAGCTTATTTATTTCTACAACTTTTACGTAATATAAAAATGCAGTGAAATTATTGCACGTGTTCTAGGGAAAAAAGTTAGAAAAAAATTATAAAATACACTACTTGTGAAAGTTTACAAGTTTTCTGCAAAAGTATTCTGAAGTCTTAAACCAAGATATTTATTCTGATTTCTTTGATATTTGTAAAAAGTACCATGCAGTCTTAAAATTTTACTGAACCAGCTACGTAGTTCATACGTGAGTTAAAGCTGCCACCTAGCTGTAAGCATTGTGCAAGACAACTGAATGATTATATAGTAAGTTCTAGCTAGATACCTATGGTAGGTAGTGTACTACTATGATTATTTTTTTTTTAGTATTTTTTACAATGTAGAACACAGCTACAGGTACTTTGTAAGTTTTATTTTTTTATTCTACTCAATTTTTTGGTTTATATTTGGGAGTAAAGTATCTTTCTGAAAAACCTGAGTGATGTATGTCAAAACCTCAGCGAAATACCCTAGAACAATATGGTTAAGAGTAGATTTGAATGATGCATAGATTAAGTTCAGTTATAGTTTCTAAATTAAATTTAGGTGTGATTACAAAACACACCTGTGCTAGTATAGGGTACAAATTCAAAAACTCAAAGTTAGAAAAAGAACTAAAGTTTCTTGTGCAACATAGATTTTTGCTTCTTTTGAGCACATGCAGAAATGCTAACAGCATTTAACTCATTCTCACGTGCGGTTGCATTAAAAAAAAAATCTCTATTGAAATACTTGTGTTTTAATGAGCTCAGTTTTCTAAAACACTGACAGATTCAAAAGACTTTTATTGTGTACCTCTCTCTGGTCTTATGAGGAAGGCTTGACACAGAAAAGGGCAGCAATATTGACTGATACTGAATCCTCTAGAGAAGGACTTCATTTTGTCCATTATTAGAATGAACAACAGGAAATGCTAGGTTTAAGCCCCAAATCAGGGAGGCATTTCGTACTTGACTGTATAGTGTATTTTGTTTCATGTGGGATTTCTTGGGGTGTTTTTTGTTTGGGTTTTGGTTTTTTTTTTAAGCAAATAAGAAGTTTTTTAAGTTTAAAGAGACAGATATCTCTTGGTCCTTGTTGAAACAAGGTATTTAAACCAAACTGAGGCTTTGATCAGGAGAGATTCTCAAAAGAACAGGAAATCTCACGTTTGTTTAGCTCTTCATCACAGCACTGCTTTCTCAGCTTCTTTACCAGACTGATCATTTTTTCACTCTGTATTCAGTTATTCCGTCATGACTCAGTATGTTGTTGTCATATGTAATGTTGCATACATGTGCCTAAAAACCTAAGTTTTGTTGAAAACTAAATATTCAAAATCTGAACGCTTACTACTAACTTCATAGTGATGCACTGCTTACCTTTTAGAAGGATCTGCTTTTCATACTGGCTTTAGCATTACTGTGAAAGACTGCTGCACTGAAGAAAAGTTTCTTTTCTCAACTATCTTTGGTCCTAAGTCTTCAAGAGTAGCTTTCTTTTCCTTCCTGCAAACCTGACAGTTGACTTTTAAAATGATCATCCAGTTTTGGGAGGCATAGAATTTCATCTGAGATTTCAGAAGAATACCTCAGTACTCTTGAGTAATATTGCTAAGCAGAGTGGGAAAAAGTTTGCCCATGTAAGACACATTCATATAAGGGAAAACTTCAGTAGAAGAAAGGAAAAAATAACTTCTCAGATGAGTACAAAAGGCATTAAGTATTTCACAATTAACAAAGATGTATAGGTAGATTGCAAAAATGTCTTACCTAAAGAGTGTTTGAACATTTACAATTGTCTTAGCATCTGCCATGTAATCTTCCTCAGCACTCATTGTACTTTCTTTGTCCACCACCACCATATTAGCTGCAAAGGTGACCCCACATCTTAATAAGTCATCTAGGCTTTTGTGAAGAGAAAGAGGGAGAAACAAACAAGCAACTTAAATAGGGAACACTTAAAAGATTAGGGATGGTTGGAATTTGCAGATCACAGGCTGAGTTGCTGGTTCCCTTCGTCTCCATGTACATATCATAACTTCCGATATAATCTATATCAAGTACATCATCTCTATTAATTGATAGAATAGAATATGAATAATTATTTTCCTTCAAGTCATAAGAATGCACTTTAGTAGGTTGTTACAGTCCCTCTTCTTTTGCTAAAATGGTACATTTACTTCAACTTTTTAAAATAAGGCTTTAACAGCTACTTGGTAAGACAGTATGTCCTTGCATGCTGCAACAACTTGCTTCATTGCAGTTACTTTTGGCAATAAACGGATCGAAATAAATGCTTTGGGTTGTTTTTTCCCACAATTCTATTTGTTTCAAAATGCTAATAAAGGTTCTGCCAGGACATCTCATACATTCCTCTTTTAGGTTAATCTGTAAGTTGGAGTGTTCTCATGATGCTTTTAGGAGCAGCTGTACATCAGTAAAACTTTGCACTCCGCTGGACAATGTTTCCTGTGAAGCCTGATCACAGAAAACACTTCCAGACTACTGAGTTACACTTTCTGTCATGCCTTATAGCTTTGTTTCCAAAACGAAGCATGTTTGTTGTTTTAACAATAATATTTTCCACAGAAACTAAGCATTTTTCGAAAAGCTTAGAAAGGACTCTTCTGTAATGGTAAAGACTGCTAGGAACCTAGCAATTTTTAAGTAAGTGAAAATAAGAAGAAAGGCTGAATTTCAGGGTTTCCAACGGAAATTGGAAAACTAAATTTTTGCATCATTCTGATTACTTCTAAGGTGAAAAGCTGTTTTGGCATTATAATTGGTTTTCATTTGGCAACCTGTAATTTTAATTAAGTCTTAACTGTCCTGATGCAATTTTTCTTTTCAGCAATGATCATCTTAGGTTCCTAAGTTTACAAAACCTATTATAAATTCTTTTTGAAATTTTGGATATGGAAAACCCTATAAATTTGTGGTATTTGTTTTACATCTTATATGTATTCTTCCAAAACAAACACATAATGTAATTATTTTTGAAACTGTGCAGTATCACTGGTGGTGGACTACAAAAAAATAAAGGCTGTATTTTATATGATCTATATTAACAACTTCAGTGCACAAGTAGAACTCCGATCTTTCTCCGAGTAAGCTCTATTTCTGCTTTTTCAGTCTTTCAGTTGAACCCTGAAAATAGCAGCGTATTCTGAAATATCCAGATTTTCTGCATTTCAACGTTTCATAAGCTCAACAGCTATTCTTATTTTAGCAGTTAGATTCAACTAACTTGTGGAGAATTAAAAAAAAAATACTCATTTAGAAGTATAATTCTAGTTCTCAGGTACCTATAGCTATAGGTTTCTTAATACTGAATAGAGTTCTACACAGCTGTGAAATCTGTTCAGTTACAGATTTCACATCATTTATACGTGAAGCCTGTAGAATAGATTTCTACTACTTGATTACATATTTTGGTGAAGTTCATCCCAGCTATGAATTTTGGTAAAGCTGTTTTTCTGCAGGCTGTCCATTTGTAATAAAAAGAGTGGTAAATGAGAGTAATTCCTTTGTGGTCTTCTCTCTAAAATGATGACATTTCATGCCAGGTGACCAAATGACAAATATATTAGATACTTAAAAGGTAGTAGGTGATACTTTGGGAATGTATTCTATACCTATTAAATAAGAAAGGAAACGGCATATTTTACATTGTAGTTCTTAGCTAAAGATGATCAACTTCTATTAATTGTACATGATTTAAAAACATGTTTAGGAAAACACAAGGAATAAGCGTGAACTATATTTTTAAAAGTCTTGTTATTGATGAAAACAGATGTCAAAAAACCACCCCTACAAAATATGATTGGTTATTGCACCAGGAATTAAAGCAATTGTATATTGTCAGAAAAGATGCAGAAGTTCATGCTAGTATTACTGTAAGCTGCAGAATTGTGTATAATCACTTGTTTCAAAGACTACACAATTATTTTTTTTATGCACTCAGTTCTAAAAACAAAACACTTAAGGGAAGGATTTGGTGATTTCCTTTTTGAAATAAACTCAGTAAATTTGATTAAAGTTTAATTTTCCATGTTAATAAGAACACAGTTGACATACTTGGGTTATTAATTACTTTGGATACTTTGAGTCAATTCAATTATTCTGCTCATATGGATTCTTTTTGTAATTGTTGTGGAATTAAAAGTTAAGAAAGTAGTAGATATTAAAAACCTGAAGCACTTTTTTGGTTTAGAGGAAGAAATGTAGAAAGTTAAAAACATTTCTGTAGATCTTTGCAAATCTCACAATGACTGATATCACCAAGGTAAATCTGTAACTGTATCACTGTTATAAGCAGTTTTAAAGCCCTTGTTACAACAGATTGAGATGGAGAAACGTTGAATCTCCAGAATTCTCATTGAAAAACTGGATTCTATTAATTCAGGGCAAGAAATAAGTTTTTTGATTTCTAACTGGAGCATTAATATTATGGGCTTGTAGCCCCAACTCAAAATTAGCTATGTAGTGAAGCAAACCCTTTTCTTCTTTAAATTGACAGTCTACACACAGGAGTTGAGTAAAATGCTTACAAGCCCTTGCTCTTCTCTTGTTTCTGCCTGATTTTTACATTAAACCTACATTGCTAAACCTAGATTTGCAAAAATATATTAGCAGAGGTGAAGACAAATGTGTAGGAGTAGATGATATTTTAAGTAGCGGAAGATGAAGACTGTTGGACGCATTCAAGACTGCCTGTATTAGTACTGTCTACATTCTGTAGCTATCTTTACAAAACCTTAGTCAGTAAATCTAAACAAATTATAGCCAAGTATAGAAGGACACTAGAATCAGGGCTATAATCTGGCAATTTGTAAAAACATATTAATGCACCTAAATAGGTGTTAATCTTACTTTTTTGACGATACTAACTTGTATTCCCTGTCATACTTTTCACTAATTATATCCTTTATAAGTCAGAAATTTGAAATCCCAAATTATAGCACACAGACACAAACCATGCATGCAAAAAGATCATCTTCAAATACAACACACACTTAAACATGCAATGACGATACACACGACAAACCACTGAGCACTACAATGTTAAGTTTTCTAACAGTTATTTCACCTACTTGTCGATAGAGCCCACCATGTAGTAAACCATTGGAAACCAACAGATTGCATCCAGAAAATGCATATCTGGCCTAAGCAGCAGATAGGATTACAAAATGAAACACAATATCACAACAGCAGCATCTCTTCTCAAATATGTCAGTAAACTGGTAGCTTTTTTTAAAAAAATAAATTTTTAAAACTTTGGCAATATAATAACATTTTAAACAAGAAATATGTTTGCAGAAAGCTGTGAAACAACAGTTTGCTGTGATCATAAAGAATGATCAGAATTAACATGCTTATATTAATTGCACCTCTTAAATCATAAATTTTATGGCACAGTACAACTCCAAATATAAGAATAAATGACTGATCTCAAAGAAACACTACCAAGTTATACTCCAACATGACTTGGGAGTACTTAAAATAAGCAGCGAGAATTTTCAATTAAAATGTGAAGTGGAAACACAATCATCATTTGTTTTCTTGTGCCAACAGCTCCATTCAAGTCAATGAGACAATCTTAGATGAAACCTTATTTTTAAAATGGAATGTGAAAACTAAGGTACTGTATTTTATTGCATTGTTTCTGTAATCATAAATTTTACTGTGTTTCTTCTTTTATACCAAGAAACATCGGAAATCTTAAAACACGTGATGTGTAGATATTGGAATAAGTATACTGTAAAAAGTTGCCTTGTTAAATAGAGAAAACAGGAATATAACAACATGGCATAGATACATTCATCAAAGGTGGCTGAATTCCGAAGTCCAATGAAGTAAATTACAAAATTCCAATTGACTTGAATGGCAGCCTGACTTCCAACTCATGCTTGCATGAAAAGCATGCTGGCTTTTCAGCTAGCTTCTGTAGTGTCATGAATGCTGGCCTTTCAGAGAATTCACTGCAAAGGCTGTGTAATGAGAGACAACACTAGGGGTATTAGTTTAATTAGCAACCATAGCTTTTACTTTATGCTAATAAAAAGTGGGTTTAGCTGTAGATGTCACAACAGCATTAAAGTATGTAATTCAGGCACTATGCTGGAAAAGAGACTAGGCAGTAGAGGGCACTGTATGCTCACATCTTTAGTCTGAAGAAAGTCGCAAATCGGAAGTCCCTTAGCCTAATTTAGGCTTTTACCAATTTGTGTAATTCACTTTATGCCATAATATGTACATAAAAAAGCTTCTGTCTTGCAAACACAAGTGTATGCAGCTTCACTAAAGAGCTGTCTGAGGCAAAAGTGGGACACTTCACAGCAGGCCTTTGTATAATAAATCACTTAAACTGGAACATACCTATGCCAAGGGAAGTGTCAGCCTGCAATCGGAACCTGTAAGAAATTGCTGCTGCTGCTGCTGTCATTTCTTTGAGTCATAGTTTGATCTAATTTCCTGTATATGGCTAACGTCCATTTTCGTGTCTTCCAAACTGTGATTTTAAGTACTTGAGCAGTACCACAGAGTTGCCAAAACCCCCCCCAAAAAAGTCTTTCATTCATTGTCAGATTATAAATGAATCAGTCTCACCAGAGAAGAATTTGTCTGAAATTTTAAACAGCTAATGCAAGAAAGGCTAAGAATTCCAGCCCTCTCCAGACAGATGTGGTAGTAACAATAATATTGCAGGTTTAAATCTTTTTCTGTGACTTTATATAATTGTAGACAAAGTGTGTTTGTGTGTCCTACTGGCTTAAAGAACTGTTTAACTTGGAGTATAAAATTATTAAATGTATACCTAGCTGGTCCAGACCACTAAGTGCCTTGTGTTAAGTAGGTTAGTGTTGTCACGTAACTGTGAAACTGTTACTGTCCTGGTTTCGGCTGGGATAGAGTTAATTGTCTTCCTAGTAGCTGGTACAGTGCTGTGTTTTCAGTGT